>CM069934.1:20482039-21682039 GCA_036172225.1 Cryptocoryne crispatula var. balansae | reverse complement strand
TATAATATGGCTTCCAATAGCATCATGCATTTTATGCCTATGATCATCCTTAATGAACAATGGGGCATTTGGCTTATGAACACGAACAATAGACACCTCGTAGAATACATCTCCAAGGTGTCTTGACATCACCATTTTCTTGGCGTCGTTGCTTATGAACAAACCTTCAGCAACGCAGTCCCCTTCCATGTCTACCAACTTAACATTCTTTCCTTTTCCCTATTAAAAATAAAAAACAAAATTTGAAAGGACATGAAAGATTCATAATTGGCTGGACAGGAAAGGAGGATCATATATGAAGCACAACTCATACACTACAGCAATAAAAAAAGAAACGCAGATCATATATGAAAGGAAGGTCATATATGAAGATAAACAACTTCACTTACATTATCTTTGGCTGAACTTGACAATTTGCTGGCCATTGAAGATCGAGGTGTAGATTACACAACAGTGCATAAAAAACAATTAACATGACTTACTGATTTTGTGCATTTTCATAAACATCTTTGTATAATTTAAATTCAAAATTTTATACCTCGGCATTGGGATGGGGAGCATCCTCAAGTTTAGCCACTTTTGATTCCAAAAGCTGAAGATGTGCATGTAAGGACTTATCTTCAATTTTGGACTTTTCAACTTTTCCCTCCCCCCATAGTTACTTTGGTGTTGGCCCTATGCCAATACCCCTAATTCTCCCATGTTTGTCTTCACCAAGAACTTTGGCGAAGACATCTTCCTTTGTGGCCATTGAATAAGAACTAGTAGATGGTTGACATTGTTTGATTGCCTTAAGTTTTCCCTATAATGCTCAAAGTATCTTAGACAATACATACAAAATATATATACAAAAGGCAAAGGCATCAATGTTACACAGTCCTCTGTGAGGTACTTCATATATATAGGTAAATGGTTCAGTATACACTTACGATTGCTATTGCACATTCATCGCTGACACCCTGCCATCCTTTTTAGTATGACTAATGATGAAGATGTTTGTTCTGTCCACCTCTTTACTAGTTTTCAACTTCTGAAAATTTAACAGTTATGGGCATTTAAGAATTGACATTAAACATCTGTAATGCATAAAAATAGTTGGTACTAACCTCTTTTATCTTGATATCTGCATATGTCTGAGTTCTAGCTCAATGAAAGATCGTTTGAAGGCTCTTATTTTTCTGATTCACCTCACTTTTCCTCTACAAGTTACAATTCACAAGAGATAGTAATGTAATGCACAAATTATGAATACTTATGATGAAAATAACAGTTTACCTGGAAATCATTAGAAGTTCAGGATGTCCTTGCTGACTCCCACATTTCAGGGGTAATGTGCAATCCTTGAGGTGGCTCTTTCTCATTTATGTACTTATTCCTAAGTGAATACTTATGATATTTCCATTTCATCTCAAGATCTTTTATTATAAACATCTTTTGTTATTCATCTCCGTCATCAACATCATATTTTCTCTACAAAAAAATTATAAGTATGTTGTTTGGTAGTCATTGACAAGTCATAATACATAACTATAAGATACCGAGACAAGATAATCATTCAATTTACCTTGATAAATGCCCATATGTCGTTCACATTTGATTGTGGCATCTTATCCCAAGATGCCACATTGATCGGGCATTTCTCACAATTCCTTGCAACTGTCCCCAAAAAGGTCCTTAGTAACTTTCCACCGGTCCCAATCGGCTGTCCAAGTTCATTCCATTCAACAACAATCAGTTTCTCATCCTCCAATGCCTGCACATCACGGCAGTATGTGCGACCTCGAGTTTTCTTTGGAGGAACAAAATCCGCGATTGTTTTGTCTTTGGTATTTTGGTCCCCTATTTCAGCATCTACGTTCTTATCACTGAAGGGTGTAGAGGATGGTATGGAAGATGATGCAGAGGAGATCAAGCAGTCTCCATCTCGACCATATTTTTAAACTTTGACAATAAAAGTGTCAATATTGGATACTGAAACCAATCTTCTGTCAGCTACAAGAAAAAATGTTAAATACCTCATGAACAGAAGAATTTAAAAAATATTTTATATTCTAGGAGACATTGAGTTCACAGTGTGTACAAAATATGGGTATGAAGACCGAGAAAAAGCCTGTGGGGCACCCGTTATGAAAAGGTAGGTGAAATAGAGTGAAAAAACCTACACTCCAATCCATTCCTTTGTTGTGGAACCTAAATGAAGCAAATGCTCAAACAGTGCAAGTAATTAAATTACTATAAATAAAACAGATTATTCATAAATCATTAAATGCATACTAAAGGTATATAGTATGGAATGGACGCCAAATTCTTCTTGCTGACCAATTTACCATCACTCTCGTATAACTCTTTCAGAAACTTGAAGAAAAAATATACTCTTCTATGAATTTAGATGTACGAATGATGAAAAATAAAGTGGAACTCATACATTACCTTCTAACTGTTGGCTCTTGCCTTTGTGGCTCAGTCATGTGAAGAGAGTCCAACATGATTGTACATGGTCCAAAATCAGAGTCAAAGGAATTCGCCAAGTTACATAATATTAATAGTCTCCAGTGTCCCCTATAATAATTTGTTAGTAACTTAGAAAGAAAATAGCCCATCTTAGAGTGAAATGCCCTATTAATTATGACTTACCCATCAACTATGGGGACAATGACATATGTCTTGGAGAACACTTCTCGATCCCTAAGTACTTCTATAATCTTATTCCTACCATTAAGATACATAGAAAACAACAAACAATATACTACTGTGGCATTTATTTTGGTTGGGTCATTTGAAGTTGATCCCACATGTGGCTGCAAAATTTCAACGATAAATGGTTAGATGAATAAGTAAAGCCAAAAGATTCTAATTCACACATAACACATCCCCATAGACCATGAGTTTTGTCACTTGTTGATAAGTGCCATCTGTCCAAACAATTACAACTTTCTCATGCATCAAAGATGTGAGGAACATGTGAATAAGTAAAGTCAACTATTGCATAAAACACATAAAATTAATACAAAGTTGTAAATCACCAACGATCCATATATCCATAACAATCTGAAACATGACAAGAAGCACCTCTGCACCAAAAAAAAATGTAAGATTCCATAGTAGATAAATAATAACAGCCTCCAAGCAACTAACTGTGCTTGTTTAATACTATTCTACAACCGGTAGTCATGTTTTTCAAGTATCTATCTTTGCAAAAGATATCTTTGCTTATGTCCTAGCAACTCTGGCAACGCATACATAGAACTAGCACATTTAGAAATAAGGAACATAAGTAGGGTTCTAATATGCTATCAGATTTGACTGAATGTGACAGGTCCTTCATGTTGGAATCAGATACATTTAATTAACACATATAAAAATAGGGTGTAGTCCTATGAACTCATACATCTGATGACATTTTGGATTGGGATGAAAACAGTCTGGAGTCACCTATTTTTAACTAAATCAAGTCATACCGAGACAGTGTATCCTCTTCCTTTTTTTGGCTAAACAGCGTTCTAACCTGTAATCAGTTACAATGAACTAACACATATAAAAATAGGGTACAGTCCTATGAATTCTACCAAATAAAATGTTTTGTAGAAAAATTACTTCATGAACTACTGAAACAAGTCAGAATCCAACTTCTGCAGTGCCTTTGGCATATCGTACATGTCATCAATGTGCTTTATCTTCTTCAGTTGTGATGGGTTGGATGAATTACTTGGACCCCATAAACCTTTATCCTTTGAATCCTTAGACCTTCCACCGTCTGATTTAAAAGACAAAGCCTCCATAACCTTCTTTCCCCTGTTTGCATAAAACACATCAATCAAATTTCAGTAATTGATAAAGGAAAATTTATAAATAAAAGTCATCATATAAATAGGACATTATAAATGAAATAATCATATAAAGGCAACTTACATCACACTTCGATGACATCTATATCTAACCTACGAACAATTATTTCATCCAAATCATTGTCATTGAGATTTATTGTTGTTTTCTCATGAGGTGTGGCTTGTATATTTAGGAATTCAGCACATTCTTTGAAATTATCATTTGATAAGCTGTAAAAATCACGTGGGATCGTCTTACGAACAACAAACCAACCAGCATTCTTTGGGTCGTCTACATACAAAACTTGTTCTACATGTGATGCCAAGATATATGGCTCATTTGTTCTTAACTTACATGCTAGATTCACCAGAACAAGAGGTCCATCATGTTTCACCCCTCGGTGCACATCTACCCAATCATACTTAAGCAACACTATCCTTATATGACCATAGTAGTCAACTTCGAAAATTTCATCAACCACACCATAGTAGGTAACATTTTCCTCCATGTTCCATGACTTTATAAGTCCACTTGCAGTCAATACAACGCTGGAGTTTTGAGTAACTCGTTATTTTTCAACATTTCTTGTGTGAAATCTAAATCCATTAACTATACATGATTCATACTTAACCACATCAAGCGGTAGATCTTTAACCCAAATAAGATAAGATGATATGTCTCCCTTAGTCAACTTTTGTAGCTTATGCACCTAATGAAAACAAAGAAATTGTAAGCATGTTACAAAAATATTGCCACATCCTACCACAAACATAATAAGATAAAAACATAATAATTACCTTAACTTTTAGCCATTGTCTGAATTTAGATGTATGAATATGCTCAACCTCGCTTTCTTTCAACTCAAGGTACATCTCTCTAAGTTCAGTGACATGATCCCTAAATTGAAGATGATTAGTTTGCATATTCATATATATTTGTTATACTCTAAATTAAAAAATAAAATTTAAACTTACTTGGCTTACTAGTTCAAAGCTGTATCATTTAGAATTTTATTTCTAAATGCTCCACATGGACGACAAGTCTCCATGAAAATTTCCCATCCTTCATCTACCACCTTTGGACGATATTCCACTTGTCGTCGTGGTCTATTTAACCATGTCTTCACATCATCATTTAAATATGGGGATGCACATATCATTATTTCAGACATAACATATCCTTCAGCAATTGACCCTTCAGGTATGCCTGATTCCTCACATAAGATTTTAATTTAGCCAGGTACTTGAAGAGTTAGTAGCAATAAACATTGATTTCAATCAATCGACAAAATTAAATGTATAAGTGAAACTAATACCTCTCAAATGGGTACATCCATCTATACTGAACTGGTCCAACAATCCTAGCCTCATCTGCTAAATGAATGATCAAATGAACCATTATATCAAAAAAACTTGGAGGAAATATCATCTCCAAATGACATAATGTCCTTGCAACATCTAAGCCTTGTTGGTAGAACTCTTCAGCAAAAGCAACTTTTGAACAAATGTTTAAGAAAAATTGACAAATGTTTAAGCAACTTTTGGAATTGCTCTAACAACAATTGGAAGTAATTATTGCATAATGACATGGTAGTCATGAGTCTTCAACCCCCATAACTTCTTATCTTTGTTGACAAATCGCTTTGCAATATTTGAGGAGTAGCCATCAGGAACCTTAACAGATCGAAATAACTTGAAGATAGTTTCATTTTATTTCTTACTACATGTGAATTGGGCAGGTGGTAGCACTATCCTACCTGGCCCAACTTCTTGTGGGTGAAGAGATTCATGAATGCACATCTTTTGTAAGTCTTGACGAGCTTTCAACCCATCTTTATTCTTCTCTTCAATCGAGAGAAGGGTGTCTACTATACTCTCGCATACATTCTTCTCAATGTGCATCAAATCTAAATTGTGGCGAAGCAATAAAGATTTCCATCATGGTAACCTGAAGAAAATACTCATCTTCCTCCACCCTAGATACTTATTATCATCCTCCTTACTTTTTCTTTTCCTCTTGCCTTTCTTCTTTTCAAGACATTTTGCAATGTATGAATTAAAATCATCTAGTTATTGTATTATTTCAAGTCCAGATAACGTCAAAGGCTTGTCATCCCATTCTTCATGACCATCAAATTGTTTACTCATTTATCAAAACTTATGTTTGTTTACTAGCCATCTGCGATGACCCATGTAACAAAATTTTCCACTACTTTCTAGCCAACTTGAAGAGGTGCCCTTATTACAATTAGGACAAGCCAATCAACCTTTTGTACTCCAACATGACATGTATGCATATGCTGGAAAATCGTTAATAGTCCATAATAACGCTACACGTAGATGGAATTGTGGAATTTCTCACATTTAGCTGCATCATATGTATCTACACCGTGCCAAAGAATCTCAAGTTCCTCTATGAGCAGTTGCAAAAAGACATCAATCTTGTTACCAGGACCTTTCGGGCCAGAAATTAGAAGGCAAAGCAAAATATTTGTACTCTTCATACACTCCCAAGGTGGTAAGTTATAAGGAACAACTAACACCGGCCATGTACTATGAGTAACATTCATGTTTCCATAAGGGTTGAACCCATCACTCGCTAGTCCAAGTCGTACGTTACGACATTCTAACCCAAAATCATCAATGGCATCTAGTTGTTTCCAACAAGCCGAATCAGCTGGATGTCTTAGGATACCATCTTCTTCACGTTCCTCTTCATGCTATCTCATACTCACAGATGTTTTAGAGCATGTGAAGAGTCTCTTCAAATGTGGAATGAGTGAAAAATGATGAAGAACCTTTTGAGGTACCCTTTTCTTTTTTACCACACTACTTGACTTATATGACTTCCATCAGGATTCTCCACATTTTGGACAATATTTAGACATATCATGCTCTTTCCAAAATAAGATGCAATTGTTCGGACATACATGTATCTTTTTATAACCATACCCTAGCTGGTCAAGTATTTTCCTGATCTCATAAAAGGATGGTGGTAATGATGACCCATTTGGGAACATCTCAATCTACAGCTTCAACAGAATATCAAAATTTTTATTACTCATACCACTCATACATTTAATAGTAATCAACCTAATGAGAAATGAAAGTTTGCTAAAATTTTTGCATCCGGGATAAACAGGTTGGTTGACATCGTTCAACATGTCAAAAAAACGCTTAGAATCTTTATCATGTGCTCTTTTATCAGTAAATACATGAAAGACATCATCTAACATCTGATGCATGTTTGAATCGACCCAACTCTCTTGGAGGTTTTCATGACTTGATCCTTCACCATAAAATTTCCAAAAATTTTTGTCCTTTATAACACCATCGATATAAAGGTGTTGTCTAACAACATCCTTCTCACATTTATTCATATATGTGCAATTCACACATGGACATCTAATCTTATGACTCGATGGCATATTTGCATATGCAAATTTTATAAAGTTGTCAACACCATCATAGTAACCCATCACATTTTTTGGCAAATCTATCTAGCTCCAATCCATATCACTACAAAGCAAAAGATAAAAATTAATTACAATTTGGTACAAAAGTGTCACACTTAAGAACTGTACAAGTCACATGATCCATAGGTAGGTCTGATTTCTGCTCATGTCATCACATAAAAAGATTAGTAATCAGTTTGGGAACACTAAAGGCTAACTTTGGTCCTATGGCAACTAAAAATGAAGAGAGAATGATAGCAAGAACCTAGAAGAATAATTGTTGCACATAAAAAGATCTAATAGTTTAAAATCATGAGTAAGACGTCTAAAGAATAACAAAGAAATCACCTAACAAAATTGGAAACTAAGTACACATTACTTGTCAACAAATTGTTGAAAATAGACTTCTTAATCCCACCTATCACCTGATACATCAAAATAATATCTGATGTATAAATGTGTTACCTCATTTTCTTCAATTTTCAAACAGTGATTCCTAATCCCACCTATCACCTGATACATCAGAATGCAAATATGTTAGTAATATAGTTAAACAACAAGGTAATAAGAGAATAATTATTTTGACAACATCATATGATGGCATACCTCTTCCAAGAACCCGTGGAAAAGACCAAATCTTCTGCCGTCACTGACGGCTTCCTCTTCCTCCGTCCGCAGAATAACCAACTGCGGGCCGGCCTAGGGCACATAAGAGGCAATGTTGATGGTTGAAGATGCAACCGAGAAGGGAGGAGGCAATGTTGAGGGTTCGAAGTCATTTGTGCGGAGGAGAAGCACAGAGGAGGGTTTGGAGGGCGGTGCTGTAGAGAGGGAGACACTAAGGCGGTGCTGTCGGGAGGGAGACGAAGGCGGTGCTGTAGAACGTGGTGCTGTCTGGAGGGAGACACGAATGCGGTGCTACGGAGTGTGGTGCTGTCGGGAGGGAGGGTGGTGTTGTCGAGGGTTTGGAGGGCAGTGCTGTCGGGAGGGAGACACGAAGGTGGTGTTGTAGAGGAGGAGAAGCACGGAGGAGGGTGCTGTAGCCTGCGATGCTGTCGAAGGTTCGAAGGCGTTCCTGTGTGTAGAGGGCAGTCTTGTCGAGAGGGAGACATGAAGGCGTACTGTGTAGAGGGCGGTGCTGTCGGGAGGGAGAGCTGAAGGCGAGCGACAGTCGATCGGGGAGAGCTGAAGGCGGGGTCGGGAGGGAGAGCTGAAGGCGGGCTTGAGGAAAAAATATTTTATTATTTAAAATATTTATTTAATATAGATTTTATAAATATTAAAATATTTAGTATATAAGAAATATATATACATAAATTTGTAAAATATTCTTTGTACTTATATATTTATTTAAGATATTAAACTGTTATTAATATTAATACATTATTTTAATTATAAAAATATTAAATTATATATTATTACATTTTTAAAAATTAATATAATTATTATATTACATATTATAAAATAATGTTAAATTATCACTAAATAAATTTTGTTATTATATTATTGTATTTATATATATATTTAATATTATACTTAATTATTATTTAAATAATTTTATTAATATTAATATCTTATTTTATATTCATATAAATATTAAAATATTTGTATTATTATATTAATCTTTTTATTATAATTTTATACTTTTATTAATATTAATAAATAATAAATTATTAATATTATTAACATCCATCATTTTATTTTATTGAATGAGATTACACATTTATGTAACAATGTATTTGCCTACGGAGGTGAATCCGTAGGCACGTCGTAGGTATTGATAGTTTTACCTACGAATGATCAAATTAGTAGGTATAGCGAGTAGGTGAATATAACATTTACCTACTAAGTCTTACCTACGAGCAATGTTTCAGTAGGTAAAGCAACGATTTCTTGTAGTGGGAGATCCTGAAACCATCAAACACGAATTAGATCTATAAGTCCTAGGAGCGGGTAAATAATATGGTCATATCCTAGATTTTGAACTCCATTCATAGGGAGATTGTTAGCTCCATTCTCTACATTGATACTGTGTGTGGGATTAGGGATGATCTTAAACAAAGGTATTCACCCGCAAATGGACCTCGGATTTACAGTCTAGAATGATCCATTGCAAATATCAAGCAAGGGAATGAGCCCGTAGCAAAATACTTTAATTGTCTAAAAGGTTATTGAGATGAATTGGTTCAACTTGAGCCAACTGTTCAAGGTAGCTACAATGAGAAGAGATGTCTCATTCAATGCCTTATGGGATTGAATGATGTTTATGCTGGGGTTAGAAGCCAGATCCTCCTTATGGGTCCACTTCCACAAGTAAACAAGGCTTATTCCCTAATTCTGCAAGATGAAGCCCAAAGGATGATGCACAATGTTAGCATCATAGAACACTCAGCTATGCTTTCAAAAACCAATCAAATAGGGGAGAAGAGATCATGGTGTTCTCATTGCAACATGGTAGGCCACACGAAAGAAAGCTATTATAAGTGTAATGGTATAAAATGCTCACACTATCAGATAGTGGGACATCCCAAAGAGAAGTGTTATAAGCTAAATGGGTATCCACAAGAATTCAAAAAACCTCAAAAAAAGAAGCCATTCCAGCTGAACGTTACTGAAGAACAATATGCTAATTTGATCAAATTACTTGAATCGGGTAAAAGTGTTAACAGTGCTAACAGTTTTGATCAACTTAAAATTTGACACCCTGACTTATGGATACTTGATTTAGGTGCCACAGCCCATGTCACTAGTGCTATTCAAGCGGACACAACTGCCTCTTCCACCTGCCAAAGTGCCCATCAGGGTAATTATGAAATCCAACTGCCAGATGGATCCTCTACTAGAATTTTCAACACTGGTCCTAGGCAATTGAATGATAGAATCAAGCTATCTAATGTTTTTCATGCTCATTCTTTCAAGCATAGTCTGTTGTCCATTAGCAAACTGACAAGAGAGTCTCACTGCTCTGTTACGTTTTACCCCTCATCTTGTGTGATGCAATATTTGACAACTAGGGCTTTGATTGGTCGGGGTCTTGAGGCCGGTGGGCTATACTACCTTGCAGACAATGTGCTTCCTAGACTTGCTTGACCTTTGAAGATACCACCACTTCCTTTTGGCATCTATGATTAGGTCATATTTCCAATAGAAAACTAGAGGTATTGTCCAATCAACTACCTTTTAAATTCAGTCACGTACAGTGCCTTATTTGTCCTAAGGCAAAGCAAACCCGTCTTCCATTTAAGCATAGCTTTAAGATTATTGAACACCCTTTTGATCTCTTGGCCTGTGATATATGGGGCCCCTATCATATTGAATCAAAAATAGGAGCAAGATATTTTTTGTCCATTGTGGATGATTGCACTCTGTTTGTTTGGGTATTCATGCTTCAGTTCAAGTCTCAAGTCCCTGAAGTTGTCAAGGACTTTATTTCCCACATTCGGACACAGTTTGAGTGTAAAGTTAAAAAAATAAGAACTTACAATGGGTCAGAAATTTTCAACAAAAACCTTCAAGCTTACTTGTCAACAAATGGCATCATCTATGAACACACTTGTCCTTACACTTCCCAACAAAATGAGATTGTGGAAAGAAAACATAGGCACATCCTTGATGTTGCTAGGCCCTTAGATTTCAAAGAAACCGACCAAAAACCTATTGAAATTACTGTGTTATGACAGCCGCATATCTCATAAATAGACATCCCTTAAAGAAGTTACAAAACAGAACCCCTTATGAATGTTTGTTTAACAAACCCGCTGGCCACAGCACCCTAGAAACTTTTGGATGCCTTGCTTTTTCATCCACCTCTCACCTAGTCACTGATAAGCTTGAGTCAATGGCTCGACCATGCATCTTTCTTGGTTACCCACCATACCAAAAGGCCTACACTCTCATGCACCTTGAGTCAAAGAATATTTTTACAAGTCGGGATGTAATCTTCCATGAAGGGTTTTTTCCATACAAGTACTAGAAAGAAAGCAGACATAAAATCCCTGTTCCTATACCTCAGAAATTCATGAGGAGCCCTTTATGAGGGGAGTTCATTTAGTCCCACAACAAGCTCAACATCCCACGTAGCCTCCTTTTCCACGGGCTAAGGATGAATTAGAACTTGAAGGACATAAACTAGAACCAGAACCCATCTTCAGTCACCAAAGGACCAATCGAAGACATATAATATTATTTTATAGTCACATTTCTATAAATTTCAATATATAGATTTATATTTATATTTCTATGTACATGCGTATACTTATTGTTCTGTGTATATCTTTAAAGTATTTATTTTACATAATGTTTGGGTATGCTCATTAAGTAGTAGCATAACCTAAAAAACACTTATTCTTGCAAAAGAAGCATGCACATGCATGAAGATAAATAAAATATATAGGCTTCATAAAAATATATTTTTTACATTTATTTCAATTATGGCTATTTCCTTTTCAAAATGCGAGAGGCTATATTTAATTATTCAGATCTAACGATCTTCAGCACATACGCTTGTTAATAAAGAAGTGAAAAATCGTAGTATTTTCTATATAACTGTATATTTCTTCGAGAAATATTAATCAATATATATACATGGTAAATTTGTATTTATCATAGATATTGTTGAGGATCGCGGCAAATATCACTAATATAGTGCGGAACTAATATACCGACTCTGCAAAGAATAAATAAACAAAATATATACGAGAAGTAGAGATAGAGAGGAGCACACCGGGATTTACGTGGTTCGGAGGCGATATGCCTTCCTACGTCCACGGGCGAAGACAAACGACTTCCACTATATGAGAAACAAGTACAAAGGATGGAGAATCTCTCAAGACCCGAAGCCCTTTACACCCTCAAACTCTCTCTATGATATCTCCTAAGAGAATACAAGAAATAGAGAGAAGAAGAGAATAGGGTGGTGGTGGCTCTCTCTTGCTAGCTTGGCCTTGTCTTGCTTATGTGTTATGTTTCTCCCCCTCCTCATGCCTTTATATAGAGGTGATAAGAACTCTCTAGATTTGGCTAGAAGATACCTTTATGAGATATCTCTAGAAAATATCTAAGCACTCTCTAGATGTGCCTAGAAGATACTTGAGCACATTGGATGTGCCTAGAAGAGTCCGGAATAATCCTTGAGTTGACCAAGTCAACCTTTACAAATCTCCACCTTTGGCTTGGTCAACTAGAATAGTGTTCGTTTTCTCCAACCCTTGAGGATACCTTCAAGTGCTGTGAATACCAATTAAGTTCAAGCAATGCTTGAACTTAGCAACTGGAAGAGGTTTTGTTAACATGTCTGCTGGATTGTCTTTTGTACCAATCTTTTTGATATTGATCTCTCCTTGAGAAATAATATCTCGAATAAAATGGTACCTGACATCAATGTGCTTTGTCCTCTCGTAATACATCTGATTCTTAGTCAAGTGGATGGCACTTTGACTATCACAATAGACAGTAGTCACATTCTGATATGAATTAAGCTCGCAGAACAGACCTCTTATCCATATACCTTCCTTTACTGCCTCTGTAATTGCCATATATTCTGCCTCTGTGGTAGATAATGCAACAGTAGGCTGTAAGGTGGCTTTCCAACTAACAGCACATCCTCCAACTGAGAAAATATATCCGGTGAGAGATCTTCTTTTATCAAGGTCACCTGTAAAGTATGAATCAACATAGCCTGCTAAATTATCACCATTTCTCTTAAACACTAAACAAGTGTCAGTACTGCCACGGAGATATCTGAAGATCCACTTTACTGCATGCCAATGTACTTTACCTAGATTTGCCATATATCGACTAACGACACTGACTGCATGTAAAATATCTGGACGAGTACATACCATATCATACATCATGCTGCCAACTGCACTCGAGTATGGTATCTGTGACATGTACTTTTCTTCTTCTGAAGATTGTGGTGATAAAGAAGCTGAAAGTTTGAAATGAGCAGCTAGTGGTGTAGCAACTGGTTTTGCATCCCACATGCCAAAGCGCTTAAGTACCTTCTCAATGTACTTAGCTTGAGTAAGATTTAACTTCCTGCACTTTGGTCTCTCTGGATCTCCATGCCGAGAATCTTCTTAGCTGCTCCCAGATCTTTCATCTCAAACTCACTGCTGAGTAGTGATTTTAGCTTGTTGATATCAGACATTTCTTTTTTGCAATTAACATGTCATCTACATATAGCGACAAGTAGATAAAAGAATTTTACGATAATTTCTGAAATAAACACGGCTATCAAATTTGCTTCTATAGTAACCATGTTGTACCATGAATGAATCAAATCGCCTATACCACTGTCTAGGAGATTGCTTCAAACCATATAAAGATTTCTGAAGCAAACAAACATGGTCTTCTTTTCCTTTAACTGTGAAGCCTTCTGGTTGCTGCATATAAATTTTCTCTTCAAGTTCACCATGGAGAAAAGCAGTTTTTACGTCCATTTGCTCTAACTCCAAATCATAAGAAGCAACTAGAGATAGCAATATGCGAATAGAGCTATGTTTAACAACAGGTGAAAAAACATCATTATAATCAATACCTTCTACCTGACTATAGCCCTTTGCAACTAACCTTGCTTTGTATCTAGTTCCTTCATCACTTGAAGTGTCTTCCTTTTTCTTGAAGACCCATTTGCAGCCAACAATTTTATTTTCTTTGGGAGCCTTCACTAACTCCCAAGTCTGATTCCTATGAAGAGACTCGATCTCTTCTTTCATAGCAAATAGCCACTTATCTGCATCCTTACGAGATATAGCATCCGAAAATGTGGAAGGCTCATTATCATCAAGTGTTTCTTCTGCAGCAGATAAAGCATAAGCTACCATATCTGCATAGCTATATCTCAATGGTGGCCTAATATCTCTTCGTTGCCTGTCTCGGGCAAGAGAATATTGTTGTAGTTGTGGAGCTTCCTCCACATGTTGTTCATCAGGCACTTGAGTTTCGGAAGATTTCTGAGGTGAACTTGTAGTTTCTAACTCCACCTTCTTCGTAGTACTCCCTGTAGAATCTACATTCTGTGGAACAAAATCCTTCTTTGGATAAAGTAATGTAGATTCATCAAAAGTGACATTCCTTTCAATCATAAATTTAGGAGATCTTGGATCGAACACCATAATCTATATCCTTTAACTCCTGAAGCATAACCAAGGAATATGCACTTCTTTGCCCTCGGTTCTAATTTACCATTATCAACATGAACATAAGCAGGGCAACCAAAAACTCTTAAGTCAGAATAGTCTGGAGGATTACCTGACCATACTTCTTCTGGAGTTTTAAAATCAATAGCGGAGGCTGGAGATAAGTTCACCAAATAACAAGCTGTGGACACTGCTTCTGCCCAAAAGTCTTTGCTAAGACCTGCATTTGATAGCATACAACGGGCTCTCTCAAGAAGTGTTCTGTTCATTCTTTCTGCAACACCATTCTCTTGAGGTGTATATCTAACTATACGGTGCCTGACAATACCTTCATCTTTGCAGAATTCATCAAACTCTATGGAACAAAATTCAAGCCCGTTATCTGTCCTCAGCCTTTTAATTTTATTCCCAGTTTGATTTTCAACTAAAGCCTTCCATTGCTTAAAATGCTTAAACACATCACTCTTTTGCTTAAGCATAAACACCTTAACTTTCCTTGAATAATCATCAATGAAAATTAGAAAATAACGAGCACCACCTTTTGATGGGACTTGAGAGGGACCCCAAAGATCAGAATGAATATAATCAAGAGTGCTTTTGGTTCTGTGAATTGCTTTTTTGAAGCTCACCCTTTTCTGCTTTCCGAAAATGCAATGCTCACAGAATTCTACCTTACCAGTATGCTGGCCACAAAGCAAACCTCTTTGACTTAATAGGGTCATTCCCTTCTCACTCATATGTCCCAACCTCATATGCCATAATTTGGTCAGATCATCTTCTGACATAGAGGTGGATGCAGCAGCTGCGGCACCAGTAACAGTAGTGCCCAAAAGGGTGTATAAACCTCCAGATCTTTTTCCTTTCATCAGAACAAGGGATCCTTTGATGATTTTTATAACTCCACTTTCAGCTGAGTACCTGCATCCATTTGCATCTAGTGTACCCAAAGAAATATGATTTTTCTTTAAGTCGGGAACGTACCTGACATTTGTCAATGTTCTAATAATGCCATCATACATTTTGATCTGGACTGTGCCAATCCCAACTGTCTTGCATGGAGTATCATTTCCCAACAAGACAACTCCACCATTAACTGACTCATATGTGGAGAAAAAATCCCAATTAGGGGTCATATGGTACGAGCATCCGGAATCTAAGATCCAATCATCTTTGGATCGTATGGCTTGCACAGATAGAACATAATCTTCTGACTCTTCTTTGGCGACACTAGCCTCTTCTGAAGTTTCACCTTTGGAAGACTCTTTCTTGTCTTCCTTTTGGTTCTTCCTCTGGAGCTTCCAACAATCAGCTTTAATGTGACCCTTCTTGTGACAGTAGTTGCAAATCTTACTTTTGTTTCTTGACTTAGATCTGGATTCACCACGATTTTTACCAAAATGATTTCTTTCTTTTGGCCTTCCTCTGGCAAGAAGACCCTTGGATTGATGTCCTTCTGAACTACCACTAGTCATATCTTTATCCATCAATTCTTTCGAGAACAAAGAAGATTTTACATCTTCAACAGAGATAGAATCTCTACTATATAGCATAGATTCTCGAAAAGTCTTATATGACGGCGGTAGAGAACAAAGCAAGAGCAAGGCTTCATCTTCTTCGTCTATCTTCACATCACTACTTTCTAAATCTATCAGGATAGAATTGAATTCATCAAGATGTGATTTTATAGACGTACCTTCTGCCATCTTGAGCATGAAGAGACGCTGCTTCAAATATAGCTTGCTAGTCAGAGACTTCGTCATATACAACGACTCCAATTTCAACCATAATGCAGCCGTTGTTTTCTCATGAATGACTTCTCGTAGGACTTCATTAGACAAGCTTAACTGAATTGAAGCCAGTGCCTTCTCATCAAGCTCTTGTTTCTCATCATCAGACATAGTGGCTGGCATCTTCTCCTTCCCAAGCAGAGCCTTCTGTAACCCTTGATGGGTTAGAAGTGCTTTCATCTTGATCTGCCATAAATTGAAGTTGATGCTCCGGTCGAACTTCTCGATATCAAACTTTGCAGACATCGTGCTCTTCCAAAAAAATATCAGTGAATCTTAAAACAACTCTGATACCAGTTTGTTGAGGATCGCGGCAAATATCACTAATATAGTGCGGAACTAATATACCGACTCTGCAAAGAATAAGTAAACAAAATATATACGAGAAGTAGAGATAGAGAGGAGCACACCGGGATTTACGTGGTTCGGATGCGATATGCCTTCCTACGTCCACGGGCGAAGACAAACGACTTCCACTATATGAGAAACAAGTACAAAGGATGGAGAATCTCTCAAGACCCGAAGCCCTTTACACCCTCAAACTCTCTCTATGATATCTCTTAAGAGAATACAAGAAATAGAGAGAAGAAGAGAATAGGGTGGTGGTGGCTCTCTCTTGCTAGCTTGGCCTTGTCTTGCTTATGTGTTATGTTTCTCCCCCTCCTCATGCCTTTATATAGAGGTGATAAGAACTCTCTAGATTTGGCTAGAAGATACCTTTATGAGATATCTCTAGAAAATATCTAAGCACTCTCTAGATGTGCCTAGAAGATACTTGAGCACATTGGATGTGCCTAGAAGAGTCCGGAATAATCCTTGAGTTGACCAAGTCAACCTTTACAGATATGGAAATATATATACATATATATTAATAATCCCCCCTGCAGTGCTGGTTGCATCATCGGATCTCTGAACCCTAGCCAGCCAGCGAGCTCCCGCCGGAACCCTAGATAGCCAGCGAGCCTCTCACCGGAACCCTAGCCAGCCAGCGAGCATTCGCCGGAATGCTAGATAGCAAGCGAGCCACTCGCCGGAAAACCCTAGATAGCCTTAGTTTTTTTTTAAAATAATACAGTTATTTTAAAAAATTATAAGAATAACAGACTAAAATTTTTATTTGCAAAATTAACATAATTTGACAAAAGTCAGAATTTGAAATATCGATTTTACGATGAAAAATGAAAATCGAAATTCAAAAATCCGACTTTAATACAAAGTAAGATAAAAAAATAACGACTTGTACAAGTCATATATCCCTTATCCAACTTTAACGTAAAATTATTAATTAATTTTTTTAATATCAAAACATTAAATGCTGATAGATATCAGTAAATTAGAGACACTTAGGATTGAATTTGAATGATCCATTCGGTTCAATAAATTCATAACGTTTGAAATTATAAGATCATATTTTTAGATATCCGAATTTTGACTCAAAAAAATTAATAATTAGGAACAACCTCAGTCGTCCAATATAAAAAACTACCCCTTTCGAAAAGTTTAAAAGTTCAATTTTATAATTTCAACCGCTCCAAATTCACATCGAACGAATTCAAAGCTGATAATCTACAATTTAAGATTTTCTACACATCATTTAATGCATGGTAAGAGATTTATTTATTTAATAAAGTAATAAATTAATTAAATAAATAAACATCTAATGCATAGATATTATTAAATTATAGATTATCGACTTTGAATTCGTCCGATCCACTTGGACCGATGAATTTAGAGTGGTTGAAACTATAGAATTGAACTTTTAAACTTCTCCAAAGGGGTAATTTTTTATATTGGACGGTCGAGGTTGTCCGAATTATTAATTTTTTTGAGTCAAAATTCGGATATCTAAAAGTACGATTCTATAATTTTAAACATTTTGAACTTATTAAATCGAATAGATTGTTCAAATTCATTCTCAAGAGTCTTCAATTTACTAATATCTATCAGTATTTAATGCTCTGATGTTAAAAAAATTAATTAATAATTTAACATTAAAGTCGGATAAGAGATATACGATTTGTATCATCCGACTTTATATCAAAGTCAGATTTTTAGATCCCGACTTTCATTTTTGATCGTAAAGTTGAGGTTTAAAACTTTAACTTTTGTCAAACAACATTATTTTTGTAAATAAAAGTTTTGGTGCGGTATTTCTGTAATTTTTTAAAATAGCTAGGTTATTTAAAAAAAACTCCAGATAGCCAGCGAGCCTCTCGCCGGAACCCTAGCTAGCCGGCGAGGCGAGCTCGATCTCGCCGGAACCCTAGGTAGCTAGCGATCGAGCCTCTGCCAGGTCCGATCCTCCGCCTCCATACTTGGCCTTGTAGTCGGCCCAGAGCTGATCCACCGTCTTGCCTAGGAGCCGGAAGAAGTAGTCGTCGGTGTAGGACACCTTCATCAGGCGGTTGAGGTCGGCGACGAAGGTGGGCCGGAAGCCGCCGCAGTAGTCGAGGAAGAGCGCCGTGGCGTCGTAGCCCTGGTCCCAGCGCTCCCCCTTGCCGGGCTTCGCCCAGGTGCCCAGCCCGGCCTTGAGGACGACGTAGTCGGCGATGCCCTCGATGAGGCCCGTCCTCGCCGTGCCCCGGCCGTCCCACTGCCAGACGTGGCCGATCTCGTGGTGGAGCGTCTCGTTGATCGACGCCCGGACGTCGCCGGTGACGTTGCCGACGTAGTCGCTCCCGACGTGGATGTCGGCGCCGGAGGTGTAGGCGATGCCGGGGACCATGTCCACGAAGAGGTGCACCTGTGGCGAGCGGGGATTTTTTATTTATTTATTTTCTTGAATAATGATATTCAATATTTGTATTCAAAGAATATATAAACAAGCTAGAAATTTTTTTTACACAACTAACGTCGGTAGAAAGCAACAGTGTAACACAAACACTACTGTTGTGAATTCAGATTTTTATATTATTACTTAAATTTTTTAAAATATAATTTATAAACTTAGAGTTCACGATAAGAGTTCAGATTATTCAAATCTCACCTTGATTTAGACTATTACGGCATGTTTGGCACAAAAATATTTTGAGGATAAACCTAGTTTATTCTCTAAATTTTAGAGATAAATCAAATTTATTCTCAACTTATCTCGATACTAAAGGCCGTTTGATATTGGAATAATTTGGGGATAAATTTGACTTTCAAGTAATTAATAATATTATTTTGTATTTAGATAAGGGTTAAACAATTTCGATTACATTAAATATTAACCATGGCATTAATCCAATTATTTTGGATTCCAATAAGGGTTCAACCATTTCGATTACATTTAACCGGAATCACGGCATTCCAATTTGGTTTCCATTCTCACCGGAATAATAATTTGATAATTTTCAAAATCCGTGGTATTCACTATTTTATCAAAAATTTAAGAAAAACTTTACCATTAATTTTTTACATAATGTGCCTAGATTTTTTTATCGGTTATATATCGGAATTTTAATAGTGTATATATCTTTGTTTATCATAATGATATACTTTATCAATCTTTCGTCAAAATCGGATAGAATATAAAGGTACAACAATGTATGTTCACGATTTTTATCCAAATCAAACTTCTAATTTATAAAATAAAATGCGTTATTTAAAAAATAAAAGAAAAAAAAAGAAAAACCTCACCCGGGGCACGTCCTTCCGGTCGGCGGCGCTGGGCTGCCGGAAGATCTGCCACACGAAGGCGGAGGCGCTGGCCATCACCTTCTTGCTGAACGCCGCGCCGACTTCGCGCTTGAAGCGCCGCCCGCCGCCCGTGGACAGGGCGTTGTTCGTCACCAGGAACTCGACGGCGCCGGCCCCTCTCCAGGTCACCGTCGACGCTGCGAGGAAGACGACGGCGGCGGCGACCACCGGCAGCGGAGCCATATATGCGCTTGCAGGTACCCCACTACGATCGCCTTCTGCCCTAACGTCTACGTAGCAATACGTGGGACGTGCATGGCTATATATATACGTTTATCTTCTCCGACTGGCATGAAGGGCGCGGGCACGACGAACCTTCGGTAGACACGTATCCGCACGTAAAATCAGGGATTTTATGCATGGCAACGTACGTGTTAATTCATCGGTATGATCGGCAAGTAATCAATCGAGAATATTTCCGGATCGAACGTCTCGTATGCGTGTGTGTGTATATATATATATATATATATATATATATATCTCTCTCTCTACGGAGATCACGTCGGAGAGGGGATCACCGTAAGATCGTGCTTGATGGGATTAATCTAGCTGATCCGCGGATATCTTGCGATTGGGGGGAGATAGATCGGTGATTAAGAACAGCTGGAGAGAGGGTACTACACATTTTTTTCTTTTAGGAAGCTGAGAAAACCTTAATTTCAGGCACCCTTCAAGTCAAAAAGACTAATATATTTTTATTTAGGGTTTTCAACGCTATCGTCTCACTTGCTCCGTGGCACACACGCGAATTAATGAACATCGCCTCGTCGGAGGAGAGAGAGGAAGAGGAGCAACCGGCCGCCTGCAGGTTGCGATGAGTGTGGTAGGGTGCGTGACCACCGCGTGACACCGGGCCAAGAGCACGTTAAGTATACTAATTATTTGAGATTGATTTCCACATTTGAAAATAAAGAAAAGTATAGTCAATCACTTAGAATTGAGGAAGACTTTGATTTGGACGGAATTATTCAGCCACTTAAAATTGAGGGACACCGGGTGTTCTCTGGTATCGGGATAAAAATATAAGGGATAAGAATAAGTCATTCCTTAAGTTTAACCTTATCTTCGCTCTCTATCTTTGGTTTGACTTTGGATAAATTTCAGGGATAACATATCTTATGTCTGATGTACCAATGATAGATTTGAAGATAATCCTATCGTAAATATGTAAATATTTATTGAATATAAATTGTAGTCAAGAAAATATATTATAATTTAATGCATGAAACATGAAATATTTTGTAAGTTTAAAAGAATTTAAATAATTTTACAATTAATGTGCTTGGAATATAGATAATAATAATTCTACGCTCCTCAATACCCACACTTGAAATAAAACCAAATGAATAATGACACGGCACACCACGATCATGTCTTTTACATTGTCCAAAATTGCCATCTTAATTCGGGTAAAGATCAGTCATACCAAAAGCAAGCAATTCCTACAGCCCTGTCATAACGAGATGTTTCCATTTTTCAGTAGGATTGTTCACTATTTAGTTCAACTCGAAAAATTAAACTAAACTAGTAATTTAGTTCGATTTAAGTTGATTCTGAGATCCTTCAAATCAAACCAAATCGTTAGATCGAATAAATCAAATCAAATTATATATTTTATTTTAAATTATATATAATACAATATTTATGTGTCGTTTATTATAAAAATAAACTTGTTTCAAAATTTTTTGAGACAAATTAATAAAATGTATAAATAAATACACTAAATTTTAATAAAATATGATTTAAACAAATAAAATAAAATTATATATTGACATATTTACTCTTTCTTAATAAAATATGTGATTTGAACGGGATCAAATCAAATCGAATCAAATTAATTTAGTTTTTAATTTAGATCGATTTGATTTGATTTGAGAGATAATTTGATTTGATTTGATTTAAAAAAACTCAAAACTTAAAAATCAAATCAAATTAATAACGATGGACTTTTCCAGCAAAATGGCCCATGCCGCCAGTTTTACAAAGATTCAAATGCACCCTAAGAATTGATCCACCAAAGATGAACAACAGTATGCTAGATCTATTGACACATTAGATTATTCCTTTAACAAAAAAAAAACACATTAGATTATTCTAACATCTGTTGCCCACAAGTTTGTATAAATAGTTTAATAAAATTCATACATACTTATAACGGAAATTCACTGTGTTCTCTCATGTTCATATCACATTCACGTTTGCCGAAAATTTCATCTTTCATCAAAGATAGATCTATATGAGACTTAAATTACCTAAATTGTTTATGCAATGATCAAACAATAGTATAGTCTCATGCATGTCATGACCTAAGTATATATAGACATCAAAGATAGATCTATATGAGACCTAAATTACCTAAATTGTGTATGCAATGATTCTGATCATGGACATATAACTAAGGAATTCAAATAGATAACATAAAAGTATATACATGTATAACATCTCTTGGTATAAATCATGTAATATATGTAGTTTGATATACTTTAGCTCAAGTGCATAATACAATAACCAAAAAATAGGATTTTATTTTTTATCAAGTTATTAATTTATCAAGGACCCGATAAGTAAGTATGGGTATTTTGATAATTTTATAAATTATCAAAATAGTTAATGAGTAACAATGTCAATAAGTAAGTGTTTTGAATGTAAATAGTTAAATGATGGGTAAAATAGTTTGGGCAAAATTTTATGAAATTTGGACGCCATTTAGATAGAAAGGGCAACAAAGGTGGACACTTTTATTTTTTTCATTAAAAATATATATATTTGAAAGTACTTAGTTAATTATATAAATAAGTTCCATCATAAGATTAAATAAATAAATACATTTAAGTTCACTCAAGAGCCTGATGTACATTAAAGCTAAAATCTATGCACAAGACGTGAGGGGTGTCATATGTTTGACCCAAGACTAAATCACGTGGAAAAAAACTATATTAATTAAAGACTAGTCTTCAAAACCAATTTAAAGTGGAAGGTCTTTAGATAGAGCTAGGATAGCGCCACAATTTCTTCAGAGTGGAGCTTTTCTCTATCAAATCTTTGCTGTCAATGTTTGACATATGTAAGGTGGTAGCCCCGAAAAGGTTTAATTATTCGAGAAATGGTAGCGATTTTCTTGTTACGACATAATCTGAAAATATAGAGAAATATTTTTAGTGATACTAAAATAGATTGATAGCAATATAATATATTGACTATAGATACAAATTGTCTCCCATCACATGGCAGAGTGAGACACCTCAACCCCACGGGCATTTGATCCCGGGTTCGGACCCGGCGTGTCCACTCCGTTGTGAGTGGTTCCCCGCTCAGAATATCACTGTGCTATGTTAAAAAAAAACTCTAGATAAAAATAGTGATGTTATAGTTCTATAATAGATAATTCTACAAATGATTTGAATTTTTTTTAAGTTTATGTTGAATTATTTGAGTTCAACTCAATTTCAGATCTGTTTCAAATTTGGAACAGTACTACGTTTACGTGAAATCCGAAAGTCAAAGCTTCTTATTGTAAGATATAGATAATTAATACATAACACAGGTTGATTTGTTATAATTTTTATATCATTTTGAGGCTCAGTGAAGAGTTAGATTAAGTTTCGAATAGGCCCAAAAACATCGAAAAGTTGCCCAAAAATCAGATAGGATATGTCCCCTCATGTCCCTTAGAAGGTTGTTTGGATACATTTTTCTGACTATTTTCAACCTTAAAATAAAAAAAGATAAAAAAATGTGTAGATACTTGTTTGGTGATAATGATTTTACTAAACTCAAAAGAGGCGTATTTTCTTTTGTTTATCTCTCTCTAAAAAATGCAGCTATCTTGTTTTGTTTTGAAGAAAGCAGAAGCAAAAGAAAACATGGTAATACCCACCAAATCTCCAAGGGATAAGGCTTACAGGTAGTCAGCTAGCGAACACCTTAGGAAATTTCTCAAAATTCATGCTAATTTTTTTTCAAAGTTTGTTAGGAATTCTTTAAATTTTAATTTTGTATGACTATGCAACATTGCATAATTTTCAAAATCAAAATATTTTAAGAAAAAACTATATCCAAACACTATAGTAATCTTTTATTGTGGATTTAATTACCTGTTACAAACATGTATAAATATTTGCATATAAAATCGATGCTTTGTGCTTCTGCTATTCTGCGAATACTTTGATAGTACGTTTAGTTTAAACCATATTTATATTAATGTGAGTTTAAACAAGACATGTAACATAAGTTGTCCCAATATATTTTTAAGTATATAATCAGTAGGCTTATAACATAACAAGGACAACCAAAATATGGTGGAGTGATTTTACCTCATGAATCATCAAGTTTTAAGCATGTTCTTATATAAGCTTACCATGATTATGATGTTATCTCTTATGAAACAAGTGTTATGAAATCATGGAGTCCACAAACATATGCTCATTTCCTACAAGGGATAGTGTCAAACATTTATGTTTATATATGATACACAAGTCCAACATATAAGTTTGTGTAAGAATATACCATATGCAAGTATATGATAGTCATTACAAGTTAAGTACAAGCTCATAATAATTATGATCATGACAAGACAATATGATGGTAGTGCCCTTTGGGGGGACACCAAAACCATATGTGGCACGCTTGGAGGGAATGCGTACTAGGTGTGATATGATTTATAAATGGACAATTAAGTAGGTAAGTTCAGACATGGATCAAAAGGTTCAAAACTATCATTTATGGGTGTGCCCAGATACATGATAAAGTACCCTAATGCAAAAAGTCTAGAGTTCCCAGACTAAGGAAGCAAGTCATGTGTAAATCTGGTTAGTCAAAGGTAAGTTATACATACAATTCAAATCTGGATTCTCTTTTAAGTAATATTTCTCTTATGCTACTCAACATGTATCATTTCATGTTTTCATTTTCAAGTTTATTTTTATGATATTACATCGTATTTATCCATATTATATGTTTTCAAATTATACATACATTATCATAGAATGTATAAAATACTGTATAATACTCATCGTCTCTCCAATCCCTAATGGTAGATTCTCATAATGATATCCATATGGAATAATGTTAAGAAAGGTCCCAACAAATCTTTGTATAGATTCTCATCATAGATAAGAGTTGCTTAGATTTTGATGTACTTCGATCTTATATTTTGCTTTCCACAACTATAGTCACGTAACTGTGGATGTGAACTTAGTTAGATACGATGCATGAGAAACGTCAATAGTTGCTATGATGAACATGAAAAGTTAATTGTGATTTTTTGAAATACAAAATTGCATATTTAAAGAATCTTAATTAGTAGAGAGGATGCTCCATGTTTGCTTGAAATCCCAATATGATTATTTGGCTTCTTACTTGAGCCTGCTAGGTGAGATAAAATCCGACCTTCAATTCCGACTCAAAGTTACAGAGCTGATCTTTTCGCCTATGCTATAATTGAAGGGTCAACAGAAAACATCAAAACAGAAAGCCTAACTGCAGATCAATAATTTACCACTCCCGAGCCTGAAGCACTCGGAACTCTGAATCCAAGAAGAATCAGTATTTACAATCAGAAGATGGACACAGGCAATGGTAAAATGCATTGCAGACTTCTCCCTTTACTTAAGAGGGCGGACCTCTCCCTCTTATTAAACTTCTTCATTGTACCACCAAAGGAGCATCAGGACAGAACAGCTGAAAATAGCAACATTTACCGGTCTTGTGCGTTCAAATTGCTCAGTTACAATGCTCCAAAAAATATGGCCCACATAAGATGCTCCAGACAAGGTGTATGGGTGCGTCAAAGTCGAACTATGGCTGAACATACCTTTTTCAGGTATGTTCAGTACCAAATGGTACATTTTATGTTCTCAATGCTCTCAATGGCAGAATAACCTGACCATAGAATCTGCACCCGCTGTAAAAAGCCATGGTTGTCGGGGATGGAACTTGCAATCCAATAAACCTGAATGCACATGAACACTTTGTTAAAGAAATCATCCACAACAAACAGAAAAGACAAGATTAACATAAAGAAGTTCTATGTAGCAGAATGATGTAATCTAAATAACCTGTTGAAAACTCCTCAAGCCAAATAAAAACTCCCTCTCACCTGAGGTCATTCACGATTCTTCTACTACTTCAGACTTAATTTGAAAAAAAAAGGGTTTTTGATTTTAGGTCCCATTTTGGGACCTGATTTATTTTTTTGTCCCACCGTTTGCTTTTTTTTAAAAAAATCCCGTCTGTTAAAAAGTATTTCTCTTTTCCATCACTTCTCTCTTCCCATATTTTTTAATTCCACCTTTCCCATCCTAAAACCATCAAGATCATCACATGAAGCTCGGGCTCTCGGACAATCCCGCAACAGGGGCAAACCCTAAATCCCGCAAATCTCCCTGCCATCTTCTGTTGCAGCATGTTTCCACGGTGACGGTGATGGCATCCTTCTCACGGTGGCAGAGTCCTTCCATGGCAATGGCGACAGATTTCCTTCTCATGCAAAGGCATCCACTCTCGCAGCATCCTTCCATGGCGATGGCAATGGCAGACAGTCCTTCCACGGCAACGGGAAGTGAGGCATCCCACAGTGTCAAGTCGTGAATCTCAGGCAATGGCATTATAGTTTAACTTATTTATTGAGAATTTTTTCTCTTCAGTGTCTTTATTGTAATCAGAAAGCTCTCCCCATCGGACCATCAAAGCATGTCTTCTGTCATCTAACTTTTTTTTGTTGTTATTCGGTGTCTTCATAGCTGTCAAAGACAGTCCTAAAGATAGTTTCAAGTGCTTGTATTTGCATGTAGAGTGGAATCTGTGGATTACTTTGGTGTCAGAATTACTCAACTCATCAGACATGTTTTTAAAATAAAACATTTAACGCCAGTATTTTAGTAAACGCTTTGAATTTCTAGATTTATAAAATAAATAATGTAATCACAACTTTCACCTCTACAAAGAACTGGCACCATCCACATTCAGGAAAAATTAACACTTGGCAAGCAGAATGATTTGGTTGCTGTCGGCATCTTCTGACTTCTGAGGGCGGCTACCACCATAAAAATGTTGCTTTATGAAAAGGGTAAACTCATTTTTCAAAAAGCAAAAAGAAAAAAGAGAAGGGTAAACTCTTCAAGGCCTAAAGATCAGAGATTGGAGGATAACCTGAAATTAGATTTTCGAGTTTGCCAATTATGATGCGAGAAAATACTTATGATGAACTCATTTGGGTTAAGTGTCTCCAGTCTTTGGCTCTTTATACCCCTCAAAAATGTCAAAAGTAATGGTTTCTGTTTTATGAGGACCTGCAAGCATGAAGATGCAGCTCAACAGCCGTCACCGTAAAAAGGGCGACATGCTTTAAGCCACAATGGGAAAAACTTGAGGAGTGATTACTCATCCCCCCCTAGACACATTCTTCTCTCACCGGAGGGCTAGACAACCAAAACTATACATGTTGAAGAATGATGGTGGGGGAAAGACAAGATTGGATCCGTCGAAAAGCTGCAGAAATCCTCTACCTTAGTCCTAGACCAATAGGAGCCGACTGGATACAAGGTTTGGGATCTAGAAGGGGCAGGGAGAACCAGGAAGTAAGGTGCGCTAAATCGGGGGTTGGCCCCAGGTCATTCAGCCCCCAAACCAATGTTAAAAAAAGAAACAAAAATATAAAATATAAAAAAACCCAAAAATAAAAAATTTAAGAAATATGATTAGAAAAAAATTGATCCAACTTTCACCTAAAAATAATATTATATTGTTGTTCTGCTACTATGCTCATGACATTGTGAAAGAGTACAAGATATTGAACATGCATACAAATTCATACTCTTCACTATCTCATATGATCATTTTAAGATAAGATGAAAACAATTCACCTTAACTATCATACGTGAAACCAATAAAACTATCGAAAGATGGCCATGTCATCCCATAACTCTCTTCGTGATACAACGGACACCAAAAACCTTGTGATGATTCAAGCCCTACTCCTCTATACACATGTTGTCTTGCTCCGTGGTCAACATTCTATGTTGCAAAGATATAATGTTCCTCTTCTGTGAAATGTTGCTACTATGGAGGGGACGTCTCTGGATTGATTCTTTTTACACTAGAAGTGGTGCTGGTGGTGCTACCTCTGCCTCTATCATAAGTATTTTCAACTCTATTGCTACTACCTTTTGAAGAAGAATCATCTGATGTCCGATATTACACTTAGATGTTGGGTTACGGTATGTCTTCTCGCACCTCGTCGATTGTGATAAGATCAACAATGTTAAGGGGATCAGTTACAACTTGTTTACTTTTACCTTTTAATTGCGCACCTTGTTGAGAAGATTGGAAGATTGTCCAATTTTTTGTCTCTTTGCCATAGAAGGAGAAATCTAGAATTCTTAAAAGAGAGAAACGTTGTCAAGTTCTCCTTGAACCCATTCTCAATTATCGAGGTTGAACTTTGGTTCATTCATCCCTTCTCGATCATTGACCCAAGCTTGCAAAAGATTTTTCTTTTGAAATATCTCCTCTAAGTTAATATATGGTTCTTGTACCATGCAAGGAAGGCTAGGTCATGGGTCGCGACCGGGTCGCGAGACCCCCAGGCTGACCGGGTCGTGACCCCATTTATTATTATTTTTTTGAAAAATTCAAAAAAATTTAAAAAAAATTCAAAAAAATAAAAAATATAGAAAAATAGGGGAAAATAAATGACATGATTTAAACAAATAATACATCAACTTTATTCTAATGTGACGTGTTTTACATTTTGTAGGTAGTTGATGTACTCTCCCCATGTCATTTGGGTTAAGTACATAGCTTGATACATGTACACATGATGCTCATATTCGTCAGTCCCTCGGGAAACTATCCTAAGATTTGATCCAAACGAGTCATCATAACTATAGGTCGATTGGATCGAAGTATTTGATAAATCCACATAATTCATTCCACAATACTCTTAATCGTATGAAGGGAACTAAGAGTCTTGGGATAAATCATATGCATAGTTGGAGGCATCGTCTACCTTGACCTTGCGGCCTTCTACCATGATGACCTCCTCTACCTTGCTACGATGACCTCCTCTACCTTGCGGCCTTCTACCATGATCGGCGTCTTGGGTCGCATGAGTATATTGCTCCTCGCCGGTAAAACGTAACGATGTTGTAGTAGATATGGGAGGATCTGGGGTCCCTCGTACTTGTAAAATGTTCGCGCCCCCGTATACAGCATCATCATCGCTGCTACTCTTTGACGACGAATCCTCGGACGTTTGGTACTGCACTCGGATGTTCGGCTCCGACGTATCTTCTCGATCGTCTTCGACCGTATCAGCATCTGCAATATCAAAAAGATCAGTCATAACTTGTTTACCTTTTCTCCTACTTTGCGTACCTTGACTAGTTCCTTCTCCGGTCCTCTGTCGCTTTGCTAAAGAGAGAGGGATATGGAATTCTTCGGCCAAAGGGACATCGTCGAGCACTCCTTCAGCCCATTGTTGATCTTCTGGGTTAAACTCCGGTTCTCCCAGCCCTTCTTGGTCGTTGACCCAAGCTTCTAAGAAGTTCTTGTAAAATATTTGATCTAAATCGATGTCCTCTTCAATTTGCGGCTCCTCAACCGAACATCCTGCTGCCTGTGATATTCAACTCTTTTGTTCCATCTGGTTCTGCTTCATTCTCTCCAAATTCCTCAACTTTAACCTCATGTTGTAGTGACAATACACGAGGTCTATAGGTCTCCTTGATGTCAACCTATTTCTTTGTTTCGTGTGAATCAAGCTGAATGTAGACCAATTCCTCTCGCAGCCCAAAGCCGAAGTGGTTTGACTTAGGACCCTGATGGCTACGTCCGCCAAGTCATCGTACCCTAGTACTTTATCATGATCCATCCACCAATTAACTGCATAAATTGTATGTATTATATTATTATCTAAGTAAACTTTGATTAATTAAGTGATGAAAAACAATGCTACGTACCTGGACTTAGTAGCATTACAGCTCGTTCAACTCTGCTCGTTCCAAAGTGAAAACTCTGCATTCTATAATCGTAAATCTTGTTACAGACGATAATAGCCTTGTCATCGTCACCAAGCAACCGTCGGATGACACTTTTCACGTCATCTAATAGCTCATTCGTTGTCTTGAACTGTAAATTATAGCAATACCATGGGTTGAAAAAGTAACCTACGAACCAAATAGCATTAGTAAACAACTTATACATATCTGACATTAAAAGAAAGATTAGTAAATGTTTACGAAAATATACCTGCTGCATGTATGGGTTGATGGAACGTACGTTCCCGAAAAACAATGCTACGCACCTGGACTTAGTAGCATTACAGCTCGTTCAACTCTGCTCGTTCCAAAGTGAAAACTCTGCATTCTATAATCGTAAATCTTGTTACAGACGATAATAGCCTTGTCATCGTCACCAAGCAACCGTCGGATGACACTTTTCACGTCATCTAATAGCTCATTCGTTGTCTTGAACTGTAAATTATAGCAATACCATGGGTTGAAAAAGTAACCTACGAACCAAATAGCATTAGTAAACAACTTATACATATCTGACATTAAAAGAAAGATTAGTAAATGTTTACGAAAATATACCTGCTGCATGTATGGGTTGATGTAACGTACGTTCCCAGCGGCGATCTATGATATCCCACCACTTGGTGAAGTCGGACACGGTCTTGGAGATTTCTTCCTTTGCTCTCTCAACCGCATCGTATAAAAACCCCATGTCTGCTTCTAATCTCCGTCAACTATCCTTAGTTCCTTCACTATGGGTTGGACGATGTCTAACATCTTTACAACTTTTCCAAAAATCTCCACTCTATTGTCTCCTCCACTTTTCTCCCATTTCTCTTATCCGATGGGTTACATCTAACTATCCAACTACCCCAACCCGGTGAAATGACCATCTGAGTTAGAGCTCTCCTTTGACTCAACAAACTTTCTAACGAAATATAATGAGAGGCAAACCGGGTTACACCGGGCCGTAACAACTCTCGCCCCTTGGTGTGTTCTCTCATAAGTGCAAGGACAACGTTGTGATTGTAAATAAATGAAGAAATAAACTGGGCTAACTTAACTACCCTGTCTATTTGAGGATCCTTGCATATATTCTCCAACATCAAGTCTAAGGAGTGGGCGGAACAAGGTGTTCAATACAACTTTGGTCTTTTGACCATAAACATCTGTCTGGTCGCTTTGTATGCGGCCGCATTGTCTGTGACTACTTGAACTACCCGGCTCTCTCCTATTTATTCTATCACTTCATCTATCAATTGGTAAAGATACTCCGCATTCTTTACCTGTCTTGATGCGTCGACCGACTTCCAAAAGACCATGCCGGCTTAACTGTACACTAGGAAGTTAATCATTGTCTTCCTAGTTATACCTGTTAAGTATAAGATAATAACTAAGTTATAAGATATTAACTAAGTTATACCAAAAAGAATGTTTATACATTTAATATAAATGAATAAAAGAAAATTTACTTACCGGTCCATCCGTCGGTCATTAATATGCAACCTCGTTTCTTCCATATTCGTTCAAATGATGCCACATACTTCTTTGTTTCTTGCACCTCCATAGGAAGATATAAATTGTATATCTCCTTTGGGTTTAGACCAGGCACTCCCCTCCTGACGTTTGCGATCGTGTCGATCATGTTCTTGTAATATGGTTCCCTCGCGGCATTTGCCAAAATGCTGTGGTGAAAGAACCACCTTGACGTTGCCCGGCCAATCTTCTCATTACATAATTTTAGGTTCTTCAACGCCGTCGTGATTGTCGTTTGACGTTGTCGTGGTCTGGTGATTACGGGATCCACGGGACCTACTGCCGGGTCGTCGTCTTGGGTGAGATCATGAACCTCATCTTACGGTTAGTTGTTGGATCCTCTTCCACTTCCTCGACCACTGCCACTTTCAGACCATTGACCCATCATTCGGTCGGTGCATCTATGTAACTCTTCGTCGACGAATGATCTTCGACTTGCTTCCATTCTCCGTAAGAGGTCATCTATTTAAGAAATATTCAACTACTTAATTATCTTTTAAAATAGAAGAATGAACTACGTTTATTAGTAAAACAAACATACCTTCGTACTCTTCGTCTCCAAAAATATCCAACCTCTCTTGTCCGGTCCCGTAAATGTGTACGAAATGTCTCCCCGGTTGTAGCAATTCTTCTCGGATGGTCTCCTTATGCTGTTTGCTAGTTTCATTCGTTTGCTCCATCACTTGTAGGTGCCTACGAAATTGAGCTCTGACCTCCGGTAGAGTCTGTGTGCAAGGAAGAACGTTTCCCTTCATGCTTGCAAGATGAAACTTTAAACGATAAATACTACTGAATATTACTTTGTCGCAATATTTACATTGCACTTTTCTCTCCGCCATGGAGATCAAGTTGCAATGTAACCAAGCCAGATCACTTTGGGTCGCGCCGGCAGTTTGGGTTGTTTGGCTTGGAGAAGACATTTTTTTACTAAATAATTAGTTAAGTAAGTAATTAACTATTTAAAAAAGCTAATGACGTTAATAAGTGACTACTAATCTAAGTAAGCTTTTAATTATGTAAAATAAATGACTAACTAATTATGTAACTAAGTAAGTAATTAACTATACCTTCTAACTAATTATGTACTTAAGTAACTACTAAACTAAATATCTAACTAATCTTCTAGCTAACTATGTAAGTAAGTAAGTAAGTATTAAAAAGAAGAAACTACTTAACTAATAATCAACGAAACAAATATTAAATAAATATACTAAATGAACTAATGAAGTACTTAATGAAATAATTAAGTAAATGAAAAATAAAATGAGAGCAATGAGAGCAAAATGAGAGCTTGAGAGTGAGGGGTGGGAGTAAGGGGAGCCCCTTACGGGCTTTAAATAGTCCCCAAGAGGCTGAATGGGGGGGGGGTTGGAGCCCCCCTAGCCGTTGGCAACGGTCATATGACCATTGCCAACGGCCATATGGGCTGGGACCCGCGACCCGGCCGGGTGAGTTGGCCCCCGGGTCGCGACCGAGCCGGTCGGGCCCAATTCCGACCGGGTCGGAGCCGAGTCGCGACCCGACGAACCATGGTACCATGGGCGCCTCAGTTATTCTTCCACTTGTTTCTCGTACCCACCTTTGCTCCTCCTGGTTCTCTCTCATCTTCTCCAATTTTTTAACTTCAATCTCATGTTACAGTGGCAGTAGACTAACTGCTCAAGTGTATATGATGTCAACCTATTCCTCTACTTTGTATGAATAAGGTTGAACATCGACTAATTTTTTTCACAGCCCGAAGGAGACGTGGTTTGGCTTAGGACTTACATTGCAATATCGACCAAGTCTTCATATCCTGATGCCCTACCGTGATCCATTCACCAGTCAATTGCACAATATCATTGTGTTGGAACATAATTTTAACAAGTAAATTATGTAAAAAATTTAAAATTATCGGATTATACATACTACGACTAAAGAGCATAACTACTCATTGTATCCTTGCTGTCCAGAAATGAAATAACCTCATCCTATAGTCATGCATCTTATTTTTTGCTATAATTGAGCAGTCGTCATCTCCAAGTATCCTATGAATGACCTCCTTGACGTTATCCAACAATTCATTAATCGGCTTGAATATTTGACTGTAACAATATCGGAGGTTGAAAAAATGACCTGATAATTAGCAACAGAAATGATCATTGTCAGCATCGATCATAAACCTAAGAATTTTGATTCACATGAATGACTTAATTGTAAAGAACATACATGTTGCATGTACAAGATGATACAATGTTTTCTCCTATCGATGATCAATGATGCCCCACCGCATGCTGAATTCAAAGACCTTCTTTGATATATCTTCCTTCGCCCGCTCAAATGCATCATACAAATAGCCCATGTTGGCCTTTTTATCTCTATCGACTATTCGAAGGGCATTGACTAATGGTCCCACAATATCGAGTGTCTTCTTTACAAGTCGCCAAAAATCTTCACTCTCCAACATCTACTCTACCTTCCTCCCTTTTTGCTTGCCTGATGGAGTCGCCCGAGCAATCCAGTTAACCCATCCTAGTGAAAATATCATTTGAGTGAAAGAACACATATGCTCAACAAAGCTCTCCAAAGAGATGTAGTGAAAAGCAAACCGTGTTGTCCCGGGTCTCGGAAGCTCTCGACCATTCGTGTGCTCTCTTATCAATGTCAAAATGAAATTGTGGTTGTATATGAATAATACAATGTATTGGGTGGCCTTCACAACCCGATCTATTTGAAAATCCTTGCAAATATCCTCAAACACTAAATCTATGGAATGGACGGAGCATGGTGCCCAATACAATTTTGGTCTCTTGACTATCAGCATTTATTCAACAGCTTTGTAGATAGTTATGTTGTCTATCACTACTTGGACAACTCGATCCTATCCAATCTCTTCGATAACACCATTAATTAAATCAAACAAGTAATTGACATTCTTTACTTATCCGGATGCATCTACCGACTTCCAGAGGACAGTCCCAACTTGACAGTATATTAGAAAGTTGATCATCATTTTTCTAGTTATACCTATTAGGAAGATAATATATTAAATCTACATTTAAAATTAATAGACTTATAGTAGAAGATTGTTATACTAAAAGAGACTAACTTATCCAACCGTCTGTCATCAATGTGCATCCACATTCATTCCAAATACGTTCAAACGACTTAACATATTCCTTAATGTCATGTACCACCATTGGAAGATATGTTGTATATCTCTTTCGGAGTAAGTCCCAACACACCCCTACCAATGTCAACTATAGTGTCGATCATCGACCCGTAGTAAGGCCCCTTTGCAGCGTAAACCAGTATGCTACTGTGAAAGAACCATCTAGAAGTTGCCCACCGATCTTATCCTTGCATAACTTCAAATTCTTCAATGTCGTGTTGATGGTTATTTATTTTTGTTGTGGTCGTGTGATAACCGGATCTACGGGACCAACTGTCGGGTCATCATCTTGTGTGAGATCATAAATATCTTATTCTTTTAAAGGATTTAATCCTCTTCCACTCTCACTTCCAAGTCCGCTCCCACTGCCCGAACCGTGACCCATAAATCTGCCAATACACCGATACATGTATTCGTTGACAAATGACCTCCGACTTGCCTCTATCGCTTGTGTTATATCATCTGGTTGCTATGTTATATGCGCATATTCATAATCAAAGATTAAATATTACATATCTTTGTCGAACTCTTCTGAATGCTCTTGTTCAGTGTCATATATATGTAACGAACATTTTGCCAATTCCGCAATTTCCTCGCGTACAATGTCCTTATATCTCTTTGAAGCTCCTTTTGACATTTCCAAAATTTGTAGATGCGTTCTAAATTGTGCACTCACCTCAGGTGGAGTCCGTGTGTATGGTGCAACATCCCCTTGATACCAACAACATGATACTTGTCACAATTTTTACACTTCACTTTTCGTTACCTATTGACACCACTGTGCAATGGAGCCAAACTGAGTCATTTCGAGTGGAATGGAAAGTATCACGACTTGGATAAGACATATTAAAAGTCGAATAATAAAATGTAAACTCAAAAGTGAAAATATAACAACACTTAAAAATTGATATTAGCAAAATAACTAACAATATAATTAAACCCAAGGCATGAGGAGGAAGAGATTTGAGAAAGTAAGAGAGATATGAGAGAGTAAGAGAGTGAGTGAGAGTGAAAGAGTAAGAGATTTGAGAGGGTATGAGAGTGAGTGAGTGAGAGAGTGAATGAGTGAGAGTGTGAGAGTGTTGAGGGCTGAAGAGGAAGGCTCCCCCCAAGGGGGAATAAAGCCCCCCTACCTGACTGGTAGTTGGGGGGCCCCATTGGTGCCAATGTGGCAACCCGGTTGGCGGGGTCGCATGACCCCAGGCAGGGCCATGGAGAGTCGGCCTGGATGGGTCAGTCCCGGGTCGGTTGGTACGGAAACTGGCCAGGTCGCCCGACCTGGCCTGGCCCGGGACCGACCCGGCATTTCATGCCTGGAAAGCAAAAGCTTCCATTTGCATTTTTTCCAAGTTTAAGCCTAATCTGGTGTTCCTAGAAACCAAACTGCTTTTTAAAAAAGAGGTACAAAACGGAACCACAATCTGATATTATTAATGACCAAAAGAAAATACAAGTAACAGGAGAAAGTAGAAAAAGAAAACATACGCCTGGTTTATAACAGGAAAAGAACAGCAACTTCCTACTAGGGCAGTATAACCCCAACCATTCCTTGGTGTATCTTGTAGTTTACCAAAAAAATTTCTTTTGACCAGAACCCAAGATAAACTGGGCATGTATAGAACCAGACTAGGTTGGCTAATGTTTATCAGGGATAAATGTCAGACAAAATGGCCGAATAAGCATCAGCCAGGCTGATGTCCACACCAGAAACTGTTGAATATATCCTGCGAAAATGTTAGTACTTCTAGGGTTCGGTTTGAGACTACGAGTGCCATATTGACTCCAGATATCAAAAGATATGCAATCCAGTTGAGGTCCAAGAGATCCGGAGACAAGATCCAAGAGTCCAAGATAGGCCCAAAAGCTGAGTCAACAGGGCAAACTAGATGGTCAACACTTTAACTGTGATGTTTCCTAGAAATTGGTTGTTTTAAGCACGCCCCGTGTTGCAAATGTAAACATGGCTTGGCTGCTCTCCGCCTCAGGTGGGCTAAGGCAACCACATTGGGTCGGGGAACAAACGAGCTGAGCTGACCTAAGTAAAATGCTGTTCAAGCTCAGCTCTTGGGATGCAAACAGTTTGAATTCAATAGAGGATTTGCCTATATTCAATTTTGATTCCAATAAAGGTTGAGCCATTCCAAATCTGATTAACCTGAATTCATGGTATTCTGATTCCGATTCAGTTATCAAAACTGGAAAAAAAAAACAATACTTTTTTATTTTTAATTTTTATTAATTTTTATCAAAAATTAATTTAATAAATATCTTATTACTACAAATGTTTGATATAATACCTTTAAAAGTGTACATTTACTTTTTATCATTTATATATATATCTAATTTTACTCATTTATATCATTTTTATGCTAATATTAAATATAATTATTTAATTTTCTCAAAATCGGAAAAAAAGATACATAATTGGCTATTTCCAATTCTAATAAGCTATACTGCTATAGGGATATCCTATTTCGATTCCTATGTTATCTGAGACACTCGCTTTAGTGCCTAGGCACCTGAGGCGAGGCGAGACGAGGCAAAAACATCTCGTCTCGGTTGATCTCACCCAAGGTTTGCAGGATTGGAATCGGCCACCGGATCGGTGGGTACCGATCCGATCCGGATGATCCGGATCAGTCCGATTCCGAGTGATCCATAGAAAGAAAAAACGATCCGGAATCGCTCTGGAATATTCATTCAAAAAGTGCTAAAACCTAAAAAAATATGAAAATAAAGTTCTAGATTGGATTCCGATCTGATCTAGGGCATTTTGGGGGTGAAATCAACTTGAAATCCCCCCCAAAACAGTTTTGCGGCCGTCTTCCCCCCTATCGGGTGGGGAAGACGTACTGGGTCCATCAGATCTGATGACTTAAGTTACTGGACTGGACGGTCCAGTCCAGTCGATCTGGTGACTTAAGTCACCGGATCTAGGGCTATCGGGTCCCGATGGACCCGGTAGCTCCGTCTTCCCCGCTTGATAGGGTAGGGAGAACCATAGTTGTCAAGGCACCTGCCTAGGCGGCAAGGCACTTTTCCAAGGGCGTCTTTTTGGGGCCAAAAAGACGCCCAAGGCGCCCGCCTAGGCGCCTAAGGCGTCCAAGATGCCAGCCTAGGCGCCTAAGTAAAGCGCCTTGAGTATTTTTACATCATTAAAAAAATATTTTTGAGGGATTTTTCCCCCTTGATACCCCTCACAAGGGACACTTACTTAATGATAGTTTGAATATATTAATATATTGTACTATCACTTATACTATCATACATATTTAAGATTTATGATTATAAACATATATTATATATTAATGAGGTCGATCAGCGACTACTCTGCGCTCTCCCTATTTAATAATATTATAACAATATTTTATCATCACTTATACAATTGCACATATATAAATTTTATAATCATAAATGAGTTATATCCTTAAAATTTATAAAAATTTATTTAACTTTCTTCTCTTTCACACACACATCATATTTACTTATGTGCAATGATAAAACACTCATATTCAATTATAACATAAAAAATATAATTATATTTATGCTTATTTTTATATATAACAACTTCCCGACTCATCCTTCCTTGAATACCGCCTTGACCGCTTAGGCAACGCCTAAATGGCCGCCTTGTCGCCTAAGCGGAATCGGTACCCTTCAACGCCTTGGGCACCTTGTCGGCTTGACAACTATGGGGAAGACAGACGTGGTGGCCGTGGGCCTCTGCGGCGCCATTTCCGGCCAATTCCGGCACGGAATCACCAGAATCGTTCTAGAATCGACTGATTCTGGCCCCGATTCTATCCAAAAATACTGATTCCGATGGATGTTTTCTTTAGATCGGTGATTCCGTTGAGAATCGGATCAGCCATGGTCGATCCGATCCAAGAATTGGCCGATCCTGATCCAGATCGGCCAATTCTGCAATCTATGCCAAAGAGACCACCTAGGGACTAGAATTAACATAGTATCGGGCCTGTTTTGAGACAAGAGCACAGCGCACTAAGCATATAAAGAATGAGCCAAGAAAATGGGCATCAATTAAGGTCAATTATCAATGAATTAGAATAGAAATGGCTTCACTTAATGGGTTCAATATGAGAATTGATTATTCCTTGACAAATTGAAGATTGGATTGGATTTAATCCTAATCTGATTAAAAAAATTTGCTGCCAACAAATATTTAATTGAGTAGCTAATCGAATATTTTATCAAATTGTTCGTGAGCGTTATTGAGTCTAGCAAAGGTCTGCTCAAGCTCAGCTCATTAACAAATCGAGCTTTTTCTTATTTAAGGTTGTTTGTTTAACATAATAAACGAGCAAAGTCAAGTTTTTATAGAAATTTTGAGCATCTTGTCAAATGTAACAGTTTGTTTGCCCACCTAGCTTGGGTGATAAAGCAAAGCTAGAGAGAAGGGAGAAAAAGGATCAGGCATCTCACAGGAAACCTTGACGAGATGGAGATTTCGGTTGCTACAGGAGGGGAGGACAGAGCCTGGAGTCCATTCTTGTGAGGTTCTAAGGCACCAGAAGTGTTTGCCAAAGATGTGCAAGCTATAGGACTTTGATTGCATCCATCATGTTGCAAGCTATAGGACTTTGATTGCATCCATCAGTCATCACTTCTTTAATGATTGCTAAAATACTTAATCATAGCAATCTCCATCATGGAGGTTTCAAGAACAGTAATCTTGTAATACTGAAATTTCTTATTGAAATGCCAACCTCAGACAAATATGGAGAAAACAAGAACCCCGAATAGTCATTACAAAAAAACTAAGATAAAAAGAATTAAAACACGAAGGGATCTCTAAAATTTCACATCCATAAACTTGTGAACCACCTATAGCCTTGAGAGTCCATATGCCACACGTGAAGATGCAAATGAATGAATTTACACAAGGAAACTTCTTATTTAACATTTTTAGGATAGCTGCACACAATATAAATGGAAGGCATCAAAATAGACTCAAGTATAGCTCACCTCGACCATTGGTAGTATCATGTCCGCGTAGAATTTCCAGAGGAACAATTAAAGGATTCTGATTAAGATCTGAATAGACCATTCCATGAAAAACATAGGCCGTGCAATCATCAGAGCACGAAGCAAAAAGAGGGTATGAACGGTGGAAAGCCACATTTGTTATGTCCTTGGCATGAGTCCTACAGGCAATTTAAAATAAAACCAAATATCATAATCTCCACATTGCAAGCACCATAACAGCAGTAAGAACAAACAGAATGACCATTTGTGGAAAGAAGTAACAAATACACGTCAAGAAAATTTGGAAAAGGATAGCAACAAAGCAAAGGGTCATACTTCCACAAGTCATTAGGCCTATTCACACAAACATTTTGTATCCATTTCCAAATGACAGCCCTACAAGGGATGCTTCTAAACTGTAGAAGAAGACTTCAGAATCCAAAGGTCTCGAACTAAGCACAATGAAGACAAGGACACAAATTGTGAGTTTAATGAAAGTTCCGAAGCAAAAGAAGTGTGCGTTAGCTTGGATAGAGCAATGTCACCTCGAAGTGTCTCATGTCCAAATATCTTGGCTTAATTATCCAAAATGATACAGAATATAATGAAGATGTTAACAAAAGGATTTAAGCAAAATGAACGAACTGGAAAAGGCCATGACAACAAGAAGAGCAATACAGTAACAACTGGTGTTGGATGATGAAGGGTCAACATGCTTCTGGAACAAAGAATTGCAAAGATGAGAGTTTTGAAATAGATGTAGGCCTCATTTGGTTACACTCAGTGATCTGGGATTAAGAATACAGCACATTTGAAATGCATATGTCCCTCCACTTTAGTTAGGTATGGAGCACACAAGTGTGCATGGAAGCCAGAGTGAATCAACGACATGTTGAATGAGATTCTATCATTTTGGAAACTATAAATACTACATTAAACCCTAGACACACTAGATCAGACAAGATTCTCAATAAGTATATTTCTAGGTGTAAATGACTCATGATAAACCTAATAAATGCTTGGTAAACTTATTTTCTAGCCATACTCAAGCTAAGATCAAACTCCGCCATGGCCAATCTCAAGCTCATATGACAAAGACGCATAGTTGTCAAGACAACAAGGCACCCAACGCATTTAAGGGTGTCAATTCCATCTAGGCAATGAGGCAGCCACTAGGCATCGTCTAGGTGGTCAAGGCACCAACATTGGATATTTATAGATACATATATATACATGTGTATATACATATACACAAACATATGTATAATTAGATTGTAGTATTATATATATTTATGTACATATTCCAATATATATACAAAAATATAATTATATTTGTATGTAATAATTGAATGTGTATATTTATTTGTTCATACATGTAAATGTGATTTTATTTATGTAACAATGTATGGGTATATTTTTTTGAAAAATGATTAATCTTGATAAACTTAGTGAGAGAGAAAGAGAAGAAAGTTAAAAGAGATCTTAAAAATTTTAAGTATATAACATATATTTATAATATAATTAAAAATATTAAATATACGTGATATTACAAGTGATAGTGAAATATTTTAATATGTTTACATTAATATAAAGTCCCTTGAAAAAAAATTAACTGTGTATAAATACATGGGGTGCCTAGCCCAAGTGCCTAGGCCGGCACCTTTTGGGCTTCTCAAAAGACGCCCTAACAAGATGTTGGCAGAATAGTGCCTTGACAACTATGCAAATGAGAGTTGTAACAGATGACAACCAACATAAAAATATCATCACATCTCATAATAGATTCAAATAATACAAGCATTAAGTCATTCTCCACTTAAGACATGTTGCACCGGAACCTAAGTGTAGTGAAAAACACAACACCGGTGAGAGTGTTCCAAACATGCAACATGACAAACGTTCCAATGTAGTGCTAAATAAACTAAAGCACCTACATAAAAAACGAGTGTTGGTAAAGAAACAACTCCACTGCAAAGAGCAAGATATAAATACTAGAGCAAGTTCAAAAACAAATAGACATTATTTATATAAAAAATATAAAAAATATATTAATGGAAAAATGAGAATATGAACTTGAAAAATTGGGTCTCTTTCAAGAAAACTATAAAACTTGACGATATGAAGAGATGAACAATAAATATTGCTTGCTTCCAATAAACTAAATGGATAGAAAAAAAATATAAAAGAACAAGAAATACAAGCTATAGATTATGGCACACAAAAAAATAAAAAAAGGTAAGTATCACTATTGGTAAAATAATAAAAGATGCACTGGTGTCAGCAAAAAAGTAGAAAATAAAATTATTATGATAAAAATAATTATAAACAGAGATAATTAATATAATTATTGCATACGCTGCACAAATTGTTAAGACGTGACATTAAAGAAAATAATGAAAATATATATTTATTGGAGATCTCAATGGACATGTTGAAACTAAATATCATGGATTAAGAGAATTCATGAAGGTCTCAGATATAAAATTTTAAATGATGATAGAAAACATATTCTAGATTTTACTACGGCTTATGATATTATACTAACAAATATTCATTTTATCAAAAGAGAATCTCATTTTATAACATTTAAAAGTAGATAAAATAAAAGTCAAATCAATTTCATTCTCGCAAGAAAGACAAATCATGCACTTTGCAAGGATCATAAAACTTTTCCTAGCAAAGTTTTAACAAACCAACATAAGTTGGTGATTTTAAATGTTAAGATCAAAAGACAAACAAACGCATTTTAAAAAATGATTTGACCTAAAATAAAATGGTAAAAATTAAAAGAGATCGCTATGTGAATGAACATAGACATTAATGCTATGTGGATGAACATGGCTACAAAGATTAAAGAGATGGCTTAAAAAGTGTACGGAGAGTTCAAAGGACATGATCCACTTAAGAAATACAAAATGTTTTTTGATGAAATAAGAAAGATTGGCCTAAAATATTTCATGATTGTGATATCAACCAAGGAAGGTGGGGTCGGGAGTCGGGACCGGGTCGGTTTGACCCCAAACCGACCCGGGTCGGCCGGGGTCGCGACCCGGGTCGGGACGGGGTCGGCCCGGGTCGCGAAAAATAATAATAAAACAATAAAAATGGGGTCGGGGTCTTGGGGTCACGACTGGGTCGGTCGGCCCCAAAACCGACCGGGTCGGGTCCGGGTCGCAACCCGGGTCGCGACCCGGCGAACCATGATATCAACCATAGAATGCAATCTCTCATTGCCTTCGAGAAACAAAAACACCAATACGAGATCTATATGAATACCTATTATCCTATATTTTCCATAATACATCAATAACTAACTTTAATATTCCATACTAATGCAAATTATCTATATCATCCATATTATCTATCATTTTATTTCCTATTATTAATCCAATTAAAAGACCTTGTAAAGTTCGCACATGTTACAAATATGTTGGTGCATACTTGCATCTATCCAAAGTATTATCTCGGTGTTGTTAACTCATTTCTACTATATTTTGTAATTTAAGATTTATTTATAGCTATATGCCTAAAAGTGATTTAAATTGTCACACAATCTCTTAAGTTTTAAGAAGATAACTTCTCTAGATATTGTTCAAGAAAAAGTTTAGATCTATGTTAGAACCTATTGATGCATCTTCTATTAACAATGATCAGCCTTCCTATATTTGTTTCGATTCATCTTATCAACTTGTCCAATTTGAGTCCTCAAGTCTCATGCCCACTTTTGAATAGATTATTATGTTATCATACAGTAACAAACCAAGATCTTATCACCTAAGAATTTTCCGAGATCTCTGTAAGATCACTTATCTCCAATCACTTACAGACAACACCGAGATGTGAGATGACAATCCTCGATACTAACAAAGTGTATAAATAATATAACAAAAAGAAAATAAGAAAATATTATTAGATAACCAAGAGATGAGACTTATAAACAGATGAATAAGAAACTTGAAACTAAAAAAGGCAAAAAAGATAATTATATATTAGCAAGTATGAGAGACAGAACATCTCAAAATCTTAACCAAGTCAGAGTTTAAGGACAAAGAAGAAAATATTTTGATCAAAGATGATGGCATTAAAAAATAAAAAAAAATATTTTGATACTCTTTTCAATGACAACTTTCCTAGAAACAAAGCCTAACATAAGCTATAGCCATAGTTGTCAAGACAACAAGACATTCCAGAGTGTTAATTCCACTTAGGCAACAAGGCGACCACTTAAACATCACCTAGGTGGCCTAGACAGTAGACTTATATAAGTGCATATATGTATAGGCGTATATATGATTAGATGTGAATACTATACAATTTTTATACATACATAAATACAATTATATTTATATGTTACGATTGAACATGTGTTTATGTGTGCATATATGTAAATGTGATTTTATTTATGTAACTATTATGTGGTGGTATATATTTTTTGGAGAAAAAGTTAATCTTGATATACTAAATAAAAAGAAGAAGAAAAAAATTTAAGAGAAAACATTATGATTTTTAAGTAAATAAGATATGTTATAATTATAAATATTAACTATATGTAATAATACAAGTGATAGTAAAATATGTTAATATATTAAGAGGTTACGCCAAGACGGTAGCTAAGAGGTTACACCTAGATGCAACCAACCTAGCTAATGTGAGATCTCTGAGCAAAGAAAGTATCCTTGAAAAAAGAGTTACAAGGAGACCCCAAATTGCGCAAAAATCAGTCCTTCACACAAACACCCGCAAGAAGTAAGATAGTAGATAGGTTCTCAAATTGGTTGTAAAAAAATCTCCTATTCCTCATTCTCCAAATAGATCATAGAATAGCTGGCAAAGCCAAGTTCCATAAAAGAGGTTCACCATTCCAAGGATTTCTCCTACTCCACCGTTGTACCCAAGTCAACACACCAACTGAATATTCCAACTGCAAATGTTCACACCATTGATTGCAGAATCGGCGGAATCGGTCCGATTCCAACTGATTCCGGAATCGGATCGGTGGATTCCGATCCGATTCCTGGCGGAAGGACCGATTCCGAGAAGAATTCCGCGGAATCGGTATGAATCGCCTGGAATCGATCGGAATCGATCCGATTCCGACCGATTCCTTCGGAAGACCGGGTCAACCGGCCCGGTTCGATTCCCGGTTCGATTATGGACCGGGAATCGAACCGATTCCGGCCCTAAAAAGGGCCGGAATCGACCCGCGGGGGTCGATTCTGTCGATCCCGCGGCGGCAGAAGCTGGATCCGGCGATTCCGACGTGATTCCGACGATTCCGGCCTCGATCCCAACTGCCAGCGTCGATTCCGGCCGATTCCGTCGATCCAAGTATCGATTCCGGCCCGATTCCACCGATTCCGGCGATTCCGGCATTTGGCCAGGTTGACCAGCAGTGGATTACACCACCAGCTCCACCATCCTCTGCTTACGTCCCGGTCGTCCCACAGTCCGATCCATACGACCTTGATGGCATGGCATCGGCATTATTTTCATATGGATATGGTCCCGGACAGTATACAAGACTGAGCATGAGGGAGGAGCGTGAAGCGCAGCAGGGAGAGGAGGATGACCCATATTTATATCCTAGATTTTGGTAGTAGATTGATATGATGTAGATTTTTTTTCATGATATATCATCTCTTTGATTTTTGAATCAATGGAATTGGAATATGTACTTAACTTCAAGTCTTCAATTGGAGTTCATTAGTATTTATTCGATGTGGTCCTGTGGATGAATGCATTGGTTATTTTTAAAAAAATTTCTAACTCATTTCCTATTTTTTTAGATTTTTTATGATTTTTTTGAATTTTTTTGACGAAAAAAAAAATTCAAAGAAAAAAAACCGATTCCGGACCGATCCGGAATCGATTCTCTTCCCAGGAATCGGCCGATTCCTAGAATCAGAATCGGAATCCGATTCCGGAATCCTTGGTTCACACTAAATATTCCAACTGCGAAATAGAACACTCTATTGGAAACCAAGTACTCAACACAAAAATAAGTGATCAATGTCTTCCAAGCAAGATCCACAAAAGACTGTGGTTAAAGACTGTCGGACAGATCTCCTGCAAGTATTCCATCGTAGGTAACCTCTCCATATTTTTCTAAAGAAAAGTTTTGATCTTCATTCGAGCTAATTAATACCAAATTAGCTCAATCGGGTTAATAAGGAGGTATGAAGGGAAATTTAAACCAGAACCGAGTTCGAGAACTACTCAAAATCAGATCTGGGTCCACTGCCCCTTCTGATCCTAATGGGACTGAGATTAACTTCATTTAACTATAATAGAGCACTGTTATTCAATTTTGGAATAAATAAAATCTCATCTTCATGCCACTACGTGCCTAATTACAGGCCCAGTACGCCCCATATGTTTAGTGGTTGGTGGATCATGCATGATTTATCAGGAAAGGCCCATTAAGAGCCTCGATCTGATCTGTGCGAGTATATTTGGCAACCCATGGGGGTACTATAGTAATCGGTTGAGGTGCAGACCAAGGGGACACCTGTCAGGATTGGCTGGAGCCGTCCAATAGCATAGGAGAGGTCATTGGGCTACCCCGACTTGCCGTAGCTACCTTCAGAAAGATAGGAAACCGTTGACCTGCCTTCAGAAGCCAAGAGCTTGCAAGAAATCAAAAGGATGTGATGTGCAGGGCCAGGGGTCCCAACAGCCCTTGAATATAGCAAGGAATGAAAGCATGGAAGAGGCAGACACTTCACAGCTTCCATCGATGCATGGTAGTTGCCATTCCTAAGACTTGGCCTCCTTTAAGACTCCCCTGACAATAGAGGAACCCTATACATATCAAAGCAGCATCACGACCTTCCTATAATGAAGGGAGTCCGCATCTGTGTCAAGACAAAGGCCTTTCAAAACTTCCATCATGGCAGTTCAGGGAGGTTTACGGCATTGTGATCTCGTCGAGATCAAATTTGATTGTCTCTTGGACTCCACTCCCCCAATCATAAGAGATTATTATACGTGTCCACGCGGAAGCGTAGGTTGCCTAACATAGCCACAAGGCTCCCATCAAGATATGAGGATATCGTAGCTTCCATCCAGGGAAGCCAACACTGCCGAGACTTTCCCCAGATGAGTATAGGCCCCCCGGCCTATATAAATAGTCGGGGGGGGGCAGAGAGACGGGGCGAGAAGAGAGAATCTACGGCATCAAGAAAAGCATAGTGGGTCAAAGAGAACTTCCTCAAAGTTCGTGAGCATCATTGGCACAACAAGGAGGCATTGGAAAAATCCACTAGCACTACAACAGCCCGTTGCGTTCTTGCCATCGTCAATGCGATGCCATAGGACTATGTCAAGGGATCTTGCTCACGGAGGAGATACAACGCCCATCAGACTCTCGTCAAACTCTGAAGCATAGTCAACATTGACTCATGAAGCTCCCAAGAAAAGCCCCTGCAGTTGTCAGTGCGGGAGGACCATTGTGAGGGCACTGGCCAATCCTCTGGCTGCCATTGAAGGCAGGAAGCACCACCACATAGATCCTGCCAATCATCGTTGTTGGAAGCAGTTATAGAGGACCATGCTCCTCTCGAAGAAAGTTTTGCCACTTGTCGAACTGGGCCAACCCAGTGACTGAACTAGGAGTCGATCATGGAAGACCCTCCTCGTCCGGCCATCGATCGAGGAGAAAATCAGAAGGAAAGTAAGTCAAAGCTCCACGTCGTAAAAATCATAAATTAGAACTCTAGGGATAGTCTTTAAATGCCTATCAAAGACTACAGAAGTCTTAGTCCCAAATCAATTTTAGGGAGTCTCTAATGTCTATCAAAGGTCAAAGATGGCTTAGGTGGCATTTGATTAAGCTTAATATGAAAATCCAAACTCTTAATATTATCTCTAACATCTCAACGAGTAGTAAAAAAGTGTTGGTTTTGATTAAGACATAATTGATAAATTTTGTTTGATAAAAAATTTAAATCATCCACTTAATCTTCCTTAAATAATAAAACAATCAAATATTGACTTCGAATACAATCTTTCATGTACAAATCATATGCAATCTCCCACTAGGTTTCCTACAAAATTATAACGTGAACTAACAAATTTTACAAGAAAACAACAACACAATTTAATGTACATAGTGGATTCAACAAGCACATTTTCCTGTAGAAAGAAAATCTGGAACACAACATACAAGATAAACAAAATACTTATGCATATTCTCATTCAATTTTCAAAATATGTCATTGGTGCTTTTAATACAAAATAAAAAGTTGCATAATCCCAAAGTCTCTTTCAAAACCAAATAGCACAGTATCAACTTCAAATACATAACAAAAGATAATGTCAAGATTAACATCTTCAACTCTGCAAAAGAAGAGCACGCAGAGATCGTCTTGTTGACAGCACAACTTGCCAACTATCACATCTACGTCGTTGTTGGCTACTAAATGATTTTTCTTCATGGAAACAAGGATGCGAGTTCTAACAAGAAGAGCATCGTCTCCAATCCCAAGTCTCTCTCTGTGCTCTCTCAAGATAACTCAAGAATTGTCAAGAACCCCAAGATTTGTTTCTCAATTATTGCATAATCGTCTCCTTCTTTAGATGTTGATCTAGAAAATTTATATAGAGGGAGAGAGAAAAATGAAAATCACCATTTTGGACCTCCTTTAAACCAAGGAACGAAGAGGGATAGCGGCGGCGGCGGCGGCAACAGCGGCAATGCTAGTCATAAGAGTAAAAAGAGTTCGAGAAGAGACGGTGGCGGTGACGAGGTTACCTCCTTAGATCTGCCCTTGAGCAGTCTCTCCACGTCTTTGCCAAGTATGTCCCCATCTAGATTCACATCTAACCCACCTTCTATGCGAGCACCACCTTTTGCTGTTTGTACACCACCAGCAGAAAATCGAACCATCCCTCGTCATTCACCGTCACCACCGTTGGGCTCGTACAAACCACCTCAATAAAGCCCTTCGCCACCACGTACAGCAACAATTCAGCCCCAGCCCTGACCCTAACCCGCAGTGATTCCCCCACCACTTCCACTACTGCGATCTCCCCCATTCCGTCGACGTGCCCATGGACAAAGTGCCCTCCCATCCAAGAGTCCGACCGTAGCGTGTGCTCCAAGTTCACTGCCAACCCCTACCTCAGCTCCCCCAGGTTAGTCCGCTGCAGCATCTCCAACGAGAACCCCACCGTGAGGGTGCCGTCGGAAAGGTCAAAGCACATCATGGTAAGGCAGGTCACAATGAAGTTGTCACCGAGGCCAACGCCGCCGAGGATGGTGCTAGCGGCCATAATGATGTTGAAGCCGCTACCATCAAGAGAGGGGTGCTAGTGTCCATATTAAATTTAATGTAATATTAACATTGAAGAAAGAGATAAGCCGCGGTCGATATCTTTAGAGATCCACCATCAGCCACGAGCTTCTTCCGAGATCTGCTGGAGCCGCGAGTGGATCCTTCCTTCCCAGTTGTCGTGAGCACCTTAAGACAAGGATCGCGGGATCGGGATCGGATCCTGGATCGGTCCGATCCGATCCGATCTTAAGACAAGGATCGCGGGATCGGGATCGGATCCTGGATCGGTGGGGTCCGATCCGATCCGGATCGGATCGGATCGGACCGATCCAGGCCGATTCTCTTGGAGCCAGACCGATCCAGAATCGGTCTGGATCGGTTTTTTTTTTTTTTGCTCTTTGAAAAAATATGGAAAAATCGCCAAAAAATCAATAAAAATACATAGGACTCAGAAAAAATGTGAAAAAAATATAGGGAACACTCATTCATATAAAAAATTAACAATCAATCATATAGAACACATATCATATCCAATCACACAATAAAACAATCATACATCAAATAAGATACATATTTTTACCAAACAAACAATCATACCCAACTCCACAAATTGTACACCACATATTCTTCTTACCACTCATATTACATTGCGTGAAATAAACAAAGAAATACATTATACATATGCCATCACCACCAACTATGGTAATGTCCGGAGTAGGATGGATCTGGATCTGGATCTCTGTCCTGGATCTGGATCTCTGTCCGGAGTAGGATGGAGTAGGAACAGAATGTGTCCTCCGAATTTCAGGCTGGATCGCCCCCTCCAACAGCTGGATCGCCGGCAGGGGAAGCCCTAGATCTCCAAGGCGCCTTGGGGGGAAGGAGAAGAAGCAGAAGGGGGCAAGTGGGGGGAGAATCGGTCCGGATCGACCCCAAATAGGGGGGGATCGGACCTTAAAACAGGACCGGATCGATCCCGGAATCGGTTCGATTCCGGGTCTTCCGGTTTTCCGGCAAATCGGTCCGGATCGACCGATTTTGGGATCGATCCGGGTGGATCGGTCCGGGATCGACCGATCCTATCGATTCCGGCCGATCAAGATGGGCCTCCCGGCTGGATCGCTAATTCCGACTGGAATCGGATCGGTAGGTACCGATCCGATCCAAGAATCGGTCGATCCCGATCCGGATCGACCGATTCTGCAATCCATGCCTTAAGAAAGCCTTCCTTCCCGGTTGCCTGCCTAGATCCACTGCAATCGATATATTCCTCGACAAAAAAGCTAGGGTTGATATCTGAACCATTCACTCCATTTTAAAAGGTAAGAGGTTAATTCAGATTTTGATTGAGAGAGTTTATCAAACAACCTTAGATATATAAGGTCTAACCAAATCAGAGATCAGATGTCCAATAAGAGTTATCAAACAGAGCCTTAGTCCCAAGTCAATTTCAAGAATAAATCTCATAATCCTCATCAAAGGCCAAGACGAATTTAATCTTAATCTATTTCCCACATGCATATGTATCCTAAATTGAGCAAGCAACGAAATTTTCATGTTCGATATGCATTTGACAACATATGGAGGGCATAAACAGCCCTATGGACCTAATGAAACGTGAATATAAAACAGAAGACAAAGGAATCCAAAAAAAAAAAAACCTTTAAGAAATAAAACCTTGAAATTCAGCAGATATGCAGGACCTTTGGGCGTCGTTTGGTATCGGGATAAAATTAATGGGGATAGGGATAAACCAATCCTCGTGATTAACCCTATTCTCGTTATGTTTGGTTTAACTTAGATAAGTTTAAGGATAATCCTATCCTATGTTTGGTATGTTAACAATAAATTCGAGGATAACTTTAAATTTTTATATTTTTATCTTTATTTTTTGTATTATCTTATTTTATTGCTCATAACATATTCATAAATATCTTAAACTATTGACCTATTTATATAATAAATTTAAATATATAATTTAAATATATAAATAAAAATAAACTTAAAAATATAAATTTGAGCCCCCGGAGCCCCCCTGGCAAACGGAGCCCCCCCGGCGGTGCTCCCCTGCAAACCGCCCCCCCCCGGCGGCGGACGGAGCCCCCGGTGGACCGACGCTCCCCACCCCCCGCCGGCGGACAGAGCCCCCGCCCCTGCAGACAGGAGCCCCCTCCGCCAGCGGACACTTGCCCCCCTCCCCCCGCGGACACTTGCCCCCCTCCCTCGGCGGACGGAGCTCCCCGGCGGCCCGCGGACAGCGCGCCCCCCCCCCCCCCCGACGTCATATCCCGTAAATCTTATTTCAGGATCAACTTAACCCAAATATTAGGTGGGATGACTTATCCCTAATTTTGGGGATAACCTGGATTAACTTAATCCAGGTTAAACTCATGTTTAAGTGTGCACCAAACAGTGGATTGGGGATAAACCAGGTCTATCCTGGGTTATCCCCATACCAAACAGGGCCTTGGGGACTAATCAGACTCAACCCAACTCATCTATTAATCTCAAATTATTTGGAGTTGGCCATATGGATTCAGTGTCTCCACTCACGTTGGTTTTAAATTATTTCTTCTAAAATATTTTAATTAGGATTACCCCCCCTCCATGTAAAATTAAGTCTACCACATCCTTTTTTGTTTCTATTATTTAAATATTTTCTACTATTCTTATTAGAGCTTCCTTGGGTCTACTATTAATATGACTGAACAATATCAATATCCTTTCTTTTAATTTGTCTATAATTGTTGCAACTCTCACATTCTCTAACATACTTATTGCTTATATTATCTAATTCAGTATGATCACTCATTCCTGTGGGGACTAATCAAACTCAGATGACAAAGAAATCCTAGCTAATTGAACAAAACCACAAATCCCAATTCTGAAATAGATCAAAGAAGTCCTGAAATTCTCAGATTTAGAATCTGAAAATCAGTTGACTCCTCAAGCCTGACCTTCCGGATTTCTGAATCTGAAATCTCGATGCAAAAGTCTCAAGATTTCAAATCTGAGAAAATGCAAAGATGAGAGTTAATTCAGAATCCAAATCTATAAGCATGCTAGTCTTAAATTCAACTTGAAATCCTCAAAATACACTAAATCAGAAAGACAAATAATTGTTTGACACATTAAACTCTTAATAAAAGTCATTCAAAGGCAACCAAAAATGCTTATAAATGGGATCCAGAACAGAGAGGCATCCAATCTTAACAATATCCAATACACACAATCTTAAACAACAAACTTTAGAAACAATAATTGTCTAATAACTTTAGAAATCCCAGGACTATTAGATTTGGAAATAAAAAAAATCCCAGTCGTGAAAGTCTAATAAATACCCAATAGTCTCAGATCTCTGAAAGTCCAGACAACAAAAGAAAAACTCCAAAGCTGAAACCAAATATGACCAGAACTGAAATTTAATCAAAAGAAGAAAAGACTCTAATGTAAAGTTCCTCAAACCAGAAATTGAAATCTGAATAACAGGCCCCAAATATCCATACAAGTTAAATCTTCAAGAGGAAAGGAGATAATGGAATCCTAATACAAAATGACAGCAAGCTACGGCAAAATTAAGGTTCGAACCTAAAAACTTGAAACATGCAAAATTCTAGAATTCCAACACAAACAAAAAAGTGAAGAAGAAACCGCAATCAAATCAGAGGTATAGATCTGAACCAACACACCTAAAAACATAACTTAAAGAAAATAAATTCAGATCCCAATGGCTCCCCAAGTCCAAAACCAGGACTCAAAACACCAAAATCCCAAAAGTCTACTAAACTCAAACTCAAAACCGAAACCTCCCAAACACATTAAATTTAAAGGGCAGCAAGTTGAGCATGGTGAAAACCAAAACCTCCCAAAATGAAAAGGCATCCAGCCAAAACTCAAATCAAATTCAAAACAAAAACTTCAGAGTCAAGACGTTAAGTCTTAACCAAAACACCAAAATCAAATAAAACATGTCTCAACTAAAATCCAAACCAACCTAAATCAAACTCAACCTAAAGATCAATCAAATTAAGAACAGATCGTCAATCTATAAGACATCAAGTCTTGATAAAATGAGCAACCAATTTAATCACAAAAAAAACTAAATCAACTCAAATTCAAAGAAATCTCAAAAGTAAAAAACACAGTCTCAACTAAAAAAATCAAACTCCTAAAAAACCCCTAATAAACTCAAATCAAATCAAACAAAATTCAAAAACACTAAATTTGCATCCCAGCAAACTCATGGGGCTGTTGCTTCCAAAAGATTGTTTATTTTGTGGATGCATATCTTTTATTCACAAATTGCTATGACAGTTATTCAATGGTATTCGAATGGCTATTCGATGTAATTAACATTAGGACTTTGCAAGTCCAATGAAGAGATGTCAAAAAATAAAATTTCAAAAAACTCAAAACAATCTCAAAAAAAATGTGGTTCAGGCGGTTAAAGAGATAAGGCATTCCCTATGTCAACACTTAAAGATCTGTGAAACATGCTTTGTAAGTTCCTAAATACACATAGCACCAAATTAACTAATACTCATATAAAATACCATCTATTTTCATAGTTATCGATGCTAAACCCAAAACAAAAAAATTTCTTTTTCCACTAAAGAGTAAAGAAAAACATGAATTTTCTTAAGTTTTAAAATTGAGGTTACATCGTCTCACAAGAACTCATAAAATATAGATGAAATGGAAAATCATGATCATATAAGACACTCAAGTAAAAATAACATAAAACAGCAAACCTCAAAGTTTTGTATGGTTTGGTTGACAAGTCTGTGTCAAACCAGCATAATTTCCCTTCCTTGCTCCCAACAATTAAATTATCACCTTCACAAATGAAAATGCATCATATTGAAATTAAATTATACATTGGTGAATCACATTTAATTGTTGTGTCACAACTAGAAGATTAAAAGAACAAAATATGTAATTTACAAGTTACCTCCAGGATGAATTGCAATTGAAGAAACTTCACGCAAACCTGTCTCAAGCTTCTTAACAAGTATCGGAGTTTCTTTGGAAAGATCATAAAGACGGATATTCTTCTTGGTTGCAACAAACAAACTGCGACGTGATGGATGAAAAATTGATGACACAGGTAAACCGTGTAGCCTCTTGAGAGGATTAAATGTCAGCTTCTTAGAAAGTCTGTGTATCAGTATTGCTCTTGTATCACGTATATAACATGGATCAAGGAACATCAAATAAAGAAAAGAGCAATCCACTTAATACAGATGAAACTATGAATATATATGCATATATAATACCTAAAATTTTTCCTCATGAGGAAGGAAGATAAAATTAAAAAATGGGAGAAGAAACTAATCATGATCTATTTTAAAAATTCTCTTATATTCACATATGATGTCACTAGGACAAACTGAGCTATAACATGTTGACAATCGTTCTTGGAACTGGCACTTAGATGAGAATGAATCGCCTTGGGCAGGTGGAGGGGGGAAATCTCTTAGCCTCCAATAAAAATGAGTCACGATACTTTGTCACTGAAAGTGCTCATGTGAGTGGGATGAAATGATGCTAGAAAGCTAATTGATTGTGGATTAGTATTATATGTAAAGAGTTCGTATTAAAGCTAGTATCGCAAAAGAATAGGGGTTAATATTACATATAAGTGGCAGTATTAGGGCTAGTATCGCAGAAGAACAGGAGTTAATATTACATATAAGGGAGGGTTAGCATTATGTGTCAAGCGTTGGTATCGAAGAAAAGCAGGATTAGTACTATATGTAAAAGAACAGTATCGTAGAAAAGTAGAGGGTTACTATTATATGCCAAAAGCTATGTCGTAGAAAACAAAGGGTTAGTATCATAGAAAAGCGAGGAATTAATATTATATTAAATGGTTAATATCGCAGAAAAGTGGGGTTGGTATCACATAAATACTAACCACCTACTTTTCTGTGATATCAGCCATTTACATATAATGCTAACCCCCCACTTTTATGTAATACAAACCTGTGTGAACCTCTTTTTTACAACGTCTGTTCTTTAAAAAGAAAGACATCTCCGGACTTTTCTAGGAAAATATGTGATATCCTAAAAATATTAGTAGTCCGGTGATAGTTTTAAAATATTAGAACCGAGGTTCGGGTTCTTTGAAAATTTCATATTTGACCCTTCTCCGCCGGATGGTGCGAGTATCCGGCGTTAACTTACATCGAGCAACGGCTCGAACGCCTTTGATTAACCGTCGCGGCAACCTGTGTTTGGAGACACGCACATCCACAAAATAAAGTGAACTCAAAAAGGGCAGCGGCCTTTTGGGTCCGATGAGATGCAAACCGATTTGTTTGGGTTTGTTTTATTTGTTTGTTGGTTGACTTGAAAGTCGATTTTGAGGGTTTGAGTTTGAATCAATTGTTTGATTGATTTGTTTGTTTGGTTTGTTGAAATTTTAAATTCTGGAATTTTTTTCAGATTTCTGGATTTTTTGGTTTTGAGTTGGTTTTTTGATCCACGTTTTGAAATGTTTGAAATGTTGTTTATTTAGTTTTCTCTTGAAATTGATTTTTGTTGTTTATTTGGGTGGGGTTCGGTGCATTTTAAAATTTGTTTTAATTCTGTTTTTGGTTGAGTTCACAGATTTATCGGATCTGGCCTTTTTGTGTTTTCGGTTTGGTAAAAATCTGATTTTCTGGTGGTTGACAGATTTTATTGAAACCTGATTTTCTGTTTTTGCAGATTTTTGTTTGAAATCTGATTTCGGCTTGATTTCTTTCAAAATCGGTTCAATCTTGTTGAAGATTGGTTTGCTTGTTGAACCGGAATAAGTTGAATTTCAGATTTATTTTAATTCTGATTTTTTATTTTGACTTTCAGATTTGATTTTCTGTTTGAATTTCCATATTGACTTTGAAATTGTTTTATTTCTTGTTTGGCAGTTTGCATCGCCTCCGACCCATCGGGTGGTCACCTTGAATGCCCGATTTCATGCATCAATATGAACATCAAAGTTTCATTTCATTGCAAGATGGGATGAAGTACATCGGTGTACAATGTGATTGATCCTTCCCCCAACATAGGTTTCTTTTCACTACTTTGGAAAAATTTTGGCATTACAACGACATGCCGGCTATTTTTCCAACTTATTGAAAATTTACCCATCAAAAATAGCCAGCCTTAGCTTAGCCATATTGGGGGAAGGATCACCGGCTACGGGATTCATGCCCGCGCCTCCGTCCGGGTCGCCGGCTACGGGATGCATGCCCGCGCCTCTGCCCAAGATGGAGTTCCCCGCTAGGGGTGAATCTCCTTAATTTAATGTAGCTTTCGCATTTCTGATTTTTTATTTGTTAATTTTCTGAAGGCCACTTCGGGCCGGTCCATTCCTTCGGCGTTCAAAGCCGGGCTTCAATTCTTGCTTGAATTTGGGAGGACAGCTTCTAGGAGGGAAAGCCGGACCCGTGAAAGGGCCGTTGAGGCTCTCTCCTCCTTTGATGTGTTGGGAGGAGAACCGGACCCGTGAAAGGGCCGTTGAGGTTCATCCCTCCCTTGATGTGTTGAGGGGAGAACCGGACCCGTGAAAGGGCCGTTGAGGTTCATCCCTCACTTTGCCGGTACAAGCCACAAGGGGGCCGCTGCAACCTCTTCTTCTGTTTTCTGCTGCAAGGGAGCTGCTGTTGGGATTCTTGGGAAGCGGATTGGACCCGTGAAAGGGCCATTGGGTTGAGCCTCGATGGGGCTGGAACCTGGCTGCGAGGGAGCCGAAAATGGTCCTGATTTGGGCCTGAATTGGGTGCCGAACATGGGCTGGAAATGGACCGGGTTGGGGTCTGTTTTGGGTGTCTTTAGGTGGGCCGACAGGTGGCCAAGGTGAGCTGAACAAGGGCCAGCATATGGGTCTGCACAAGGGGGAATCTGAGGCCTGTTCTGGGGGACTGATTGGGCCTGCACAAGGGGCCGGACAGGGTCTGTCCAGGGCATTCGGTTAATGCAGAATCTGTTTTTGTTTTGAGGCCCTGCAGAGGACTGCGATGGTGGGCGTTATTGGATCAAAATTGGTCTGAATCAGGGGTCAGACAGGGTCTATTTTGGACCTGCACAACGGATGTCTTGGTAGGCCGCAGAGGGGGCTGAAAGGGTCTGCATAAAGACCAGAAGATGGGCCAGCATGGGGCTAGGTATGGGCCGAGCAGAGGGTCTGGATAGGCCTACTTCTTGATGGCTATAAGTGGGCCGAAATATGTTCTTTCTGGAGGGATAGAAAGGGGTGAGGGAGACAGCCAGAAATAGAAAAGAACAAGCCCTTAAAGGGCTACATGGCTAAGGTATACCGCTCTCCCCTACCTGATCTTCTTCTCTTCTCCTCCTTGGCCACAGGCAGCAGGTGCAGGGGCGCAACTTAGCAGCAGGTGCAGGTGGCAGTTCCTTGGTAGCAGCAGCAGCAGGGGCAGGGCACAGGCAGCAGGAGCAGGGCGCAATCCAGCAGCCTCCTGGCGGCTTCAGCAGCCTCCTCTCTTTCTCCTAGCAGCAGGTGGCAGGTATGCACGTGGGCAGGAGGAGAGCAGCAGCTCTCTTCTTCTTCTTCTCTTGGCTGCTGGCAGGTGCAGACATACAGCAGCAGGCAGAGGGGCAGCAGCCGGTGCAGCAGCCTGTCGGCGTCCTTTTGCCTCTCTCAATTGCTGGTGCGCCCCCTCCTTTTTATAGATGCTGGAGAGGGCAGGTGAAGGGGCATCTGGTGTGTACGTAGATGGCCTTTGGCCTTCCCCATGGAGGTTACTCCATTTATTCCAATTTATTGACCTGCTGTCCCTTGACCTTCCCCCTTCACAAAACTGTTCAAATTGATGGGAAGACAGGTGGCTGGCGTGGCTGGGCTGCTGAGGTGGCAGAATAGCCAGTGTGGCACGTTCACACCAGGACTGTTCAGGTCTGGTCCTGATGTGGGCCGTACATGATTTGGGCCTGCAGTGGGCAGCCGTGGCCCAACCAGGTCCTGCTCCTGCTGGGCTGTACGCCAGCCTCCCTATCGGCTGGATTTTTCTGATTTACATTGGCTCATGGGCTGGTCAATTGGGCACATATTGGGGTTCCCAATTGGGCCTGATTTGACTTAATTATGGGCTACTTTCCCCCTTCTTCAGGTCTGGTTCTTGTTGGCCCATTTGTATGTGTTTTTTTTTTGAAAATATTGATGACAACAAAACCCTTTGCATATAATACTAAATCCTCACATATAATACTAACCCCCCCCCATTTTCTGTGATACCAACCATTTACCTACAACACTAAGCCCTTACATATAATACTAACTCCCCATTTTTATTGGATACCAACCCTTTACATATAATACTAATCCCACGTTAATTAACTCACCGACACTATTTCATCTTATTCAAATGTGCACTTCAAGTGAAAGAGTATAGTGACTCATTTTTATTAGAGACTGAAAAATTTCCCTCCACCTACATGAGGTGATCCGAACTCCACTTATATACATCTTCAGAATATATCAATTACAAATGGAAAACATGGACAAAAATAGTTATGTATGAGATGAACACTTGAGAAAGAAAAATAGATAAAGTAAAACCATGTATTTAGAGCTTTTTGTAACTTGAACATTGAAACCAGAAGCTAAGGTTGAACTTTATCTCTAAATATATCTTAATAGGGATCAAAGATTATCATCTCACATCTCAGTTTCATCTCAAGGTTATTGGAGAAGAGAACTTGAAGAGATCTCGGGAAAAACTCAGGAGAAAAGAACTCGGCATGTTATTGTAAGATAACATAATAATCTCCAAAAGGGACATGTGACTTGAAGACTGAGACTAGACAAGTTAACTGGAGAAATTAAGACAAATATAGGAATGATTATATTTGTCAATAAGAGATATACCAATAAGTTCCAACATGTATCTAGGTTTTTCTCAAGAAATATCAAAAGAAGATATCTTGCAAATTGAGATATGTGGCAATTTGAATTGCTTTTGCATATAGCCATATAAAAATCTTAATTTATAAATTATAGTATAAAAATCAATAACAACTAAATAAGACTTTGGATAGATGCAACGATAAAGTTGTCAACACATTGAAACTTCGTAAAATCATATAATTAAATTAATAATAGAAAAAAGAATAAGAGATGACATAAATAATATAAACAATTTGCATTAATATGGAGCTTTAAAGTTGAAAGTCATCAACATATAGTGAAAAAAAATATAATTATTTAGATCTCATATTGGTGTTCACGTTTCTCGGAGACATGGAGACAGAGGAGAGAGAGAGAGAGAGAGAGAAAGATCACATTCTATGCTTGAGATGTAGCAATCTATTATCTTAGGACTATGGCCTGATAAGAATTATCCTAAATGTGACAGATATACAACATAAGTGGACAAAGTGAAACCATGTGGCCACCCACTTAATTTGAGACTAGGGCTTGAGTTGAGTTGACTTGAGTTGCGACAGATATACAACACCTAGGCCAATAGGACCATTCTGCGTCCATGGATTTGAGAGGTACTCTTGCCATGAAACACCACGTTATGTGTAGCATATAACCCAATTTTGGATTCTGGACGTAGCCTGACACAGTCACATGTACAACAGGTAGTTCCATAGTTTAGTTCATTATTCCATGAGGCAAGGTTCTGCCTTGCAGTTAAGTTAAGGCTCTAAACCATCTATAATATCCAAACAAGCTAATTAACCCAACAACTGGTGCTAGTAGTTGTTCCAGCAAAAGGAACCATCTCGGACTACTTGAGATAAAGCAACTTAAACTTGTTTTCTTTATTGAAGACTGGAATAGTTATTATCTGGAGTTATTAATGATCCATTGATTCACTTTATTTATATATTCTTACCTAGGGTGCTAAAATTTTTGCTAATCACTGATTAGAAAACCTTCTGATGTTTCATTTTGATTGTCCTTTTAATGCTTAAACCTTTTATTGATGTGGGATGACGTGGGTAGACCATGCTGAAACAATGCAGAAACTGGATTAAAATGCTCCAAATAAAATAAAAGTGAACCAAAATGAAAGAAATCAGCCAAAGGTGGTCAAAATGGCCCAAACTGGCCACTAACACATCGAAACGGTTTCTGCGCATAAGTGGGCTGGCTAAGGGCTGCACCAGCTCCTCTTAAGACCCCGGGTGAGGGTTGGTCTTCTGCTTGTGAGAGCCCCCAACCGAAGGGTGCGTGGTGGTCTGTTGGGTGCACCTACGTGCGAGGAAGCAAGACCCTAGCTGGGGTTGTGGTAGCTCCAAGAGTCGTGCCCACGTAGGGAGGAAATGAGGTCCCGGAGGGTGCAGCGTGGTGGCGCAACAGCGGCCAGATCCTGGCGTACGCATCGTGTGCTGGAATCATGGCTGATCATGATCGGTGCCAAGTGTGCGGGGGTTCATGGAGCACCGCATTAAGCCCACACACGAGCAATAGGACCACACATGGCAGCAATGATTTCGGAATCGGAATCGGTCAGTACCGATCTGATTTGAATCGGATCGGATCGGTCGGATTCGAACCGATTCTCAAGAAGACAAACCGATCCGGAATCAAGATTTTTTTAAAAAAGTAGAAAATTCTGATTCCGATTCCAATTCTGACCGATTCAAGCTGATTCGGTCCGATTTGGCTTTAAAAATATAAAAAAATCAAGATTCCAATTCTAATTCCAATTTTGATCCGGTTCAACCAATTCAAGATTGATTCGACCAATTCAGACCGATTCCGGCGGAATTCATGTCAGAATTGGTCCTTCAAGCAGGAATCCAATCGAAATCGGTCGATCCGATTCCAAAATTGGCCAATTCGACCAATTCCATGATCTATACCTGGCAGGGTTCATGACAGCGGTCGGGGGCACCTGAATGCATGTGCACGTGTGCAAAGTGACGAGTCCCGGATGGGAATGTGGCTGCACAGTTGTGCGGATGGCTGCGGCGAGAAGAAGGGGCCCGGGAGGGGCCGTGGTGGTTTGGGAGAGTGCGTTGAGTGCGGGGACGATCCTCGGGAGGGGTGGTTGTGTCTGCCGGCTGAAGCTCCCAAAGACGAGGATAAGAGGGAGACCATCAGGGTGTTGTGGAAGCGCTGCATTGGGCTCGTAACCGCATGGGTGAGGAGCATGGGGATTCCTGGAAGCATCGCACATCAGGCTGGTGTCGTGGCGTGATTAGAGTGACAACGGACGACCACAGGAGCCATAGAGCATATCTTCATCCCTCACCTTCAACTTTGTCACCTCATTCAGACAGCAGAGGCACAGCAGTGCAGAGGGGAATAGGGCGGTGGCCAGGAGCATAGTTGTCAAGGCACCCGCCTAGGCGGCGCCTAGGCGCTGCCTAGGCGGCAAGGCGCCTTTCCAAGGGCGCCTTGCCAGGGCGCCTTGTCTGGGCCAAAAAGGCGCCCAAGGCGCCCGCCAAGGCGCCCAAGCAAGGCACCTTGGGTATTTTTACATCATTAAAAAAAGTTTTTGAGGGATTTTTCTCCCTTGATACCCCTCACAAGGGACACTTATTTAATGATAGTTTCAATATATTAATATATTGTATTATCACTTATACTATCATACATATTTAAGATTTATGATTATAAACATATATTATATACTTAATTAAGTTCCTTTTCAACTCTTTCCTCTCTCTCTCTCTTTGTCTCACTTATACTATTACATACTTTTTTGGGTTCGGGGGGCTTCGCCCCCCTGACAACCCCCCACAAGGGGCGCTGCCCCCTTGACCACTCTCCGTCCCCCCACTTCATAATATTATAACAATATTTTACCATCACTTATACTATTGCACATATATAAATTTTATAATCATAAATGAGTTATATACTTACACTCATATTCAATTATAACATAACAAATATAATTATATTTATGTTTTTTTATATATAACAACCTCCCGACTCAGCCTTCCTTGAATACCGCCTTGACCACCTAGGCGACGCCTAAGCGGCCGCCTTGTCGCCTAAGCGGAATCGGTACCCTTCAACGCCTTGGGCGCCTTGTCGCCATGACAACTATGGCCAGGAGGTGCCAGATAGGCCCAAGGTGATCTTTAACGCTGTCGACTTTGTCTCCTCCAAATGTCTCCCCCTTTGTTTCTTCCTTCTTCTCCGTCATCTGGTGGTAGGTGCAGGGGAGAAGGCACCGGGAACAGTGGAGGGCATGGTGGTGGTGTGGGGGTTCTGTGGGTGTTGTGGTGGCGTGAGGCAAGAAGCAGAGGCTGTGGACTGAAGGTTTGGTGTGCGGCGTCGAGGTGGTGGTGGTGGGGCTTCAATCGATGTCGTCAAAGAGACCTACATACTATCCATGGATCATTGGACCAGTCTGAGGTATCACCAATGAGAGTGTTAAGTGTTCAGGTGCTCTGGTCTGCCAATGACAACCTGTGGAAGGGGGTCCACCTTTATCCGAGGATTGCCAGACAGATAGGGGGGGTGATGGTGCTGTGCGCTGACAGAGGCAAGGGTATGACAAAGCCAATAGGGAGCTAGCCTAGCCGGTGAAGGTGAAGGGTGAAAGAAATGGCTCGGAGGCCAGAAGGTGAGGAGTTGAGAGAGACATTGGAACCGACCCCCTGTCGGTGGTGTAGATGGAGCTGGCCAATGCCGGAGGTGGGAGGGCAACCTCCATCGCAGAGGGGGTGAGGACCTACAGGGGCAGCACCCCTCTACACAAGACACCCAGCCGCTAGACTTTTCCAATAACACCACTGTGCATTGTCATTCACATACAAGGAGGGCTCCCTCTTATAGAGGTGCCAACATACAAAAAAGTCCACAAAAGACTCCATTTACATGAATGTCCTCTTTAAGAACAGAATTTTAAATAAAATGACTCAAAGCAACTTAGAATATTTACAAACAAGTCTAAGATGACAGAAACGTAAAGACAACACCTAAGACATAGTGAACTGGTACCAAGTCATTTATCCCTCAAAAAATTAGTTAATCATCCAAAAATCACCTCAAGGTGACTTGTGCTTTCAAAGTTTAAAGATCAATATTTTTCTTGCACCTATCCCTCTATACCCAATCAAATTCTTAAGAAACAAACCAAGGCAGTCGACATGTCATACAATGGTGTTCGTATACATGAGAAAATGCCGATTGTATTTGTACCATACCCTAGAAGCATGATTATATAATCAATTTGCTGGAGAGCATCAACGATGTAGCAAACCTAAAGAGATTTATATCACTTAGCATACACTTCTTGTTGTTTAATTCATAACCATAAGAAGGGGAGAAGACAACGCACCATGAATATACACATTTCCGATGAAGACAAGTGAACCCATGATAAGGCCAGAACACAGTGAACCAAAAGAATGTCTATGACTTGATACCAAACAATACACCTTCCACTAAAAGGTCATTTCTGAACCTTAATTCTTTTCGCAATCTTATGGGGCTGAAACCCACTTTGCTCATATTTCTTCTCTCCAGGTTAAATCAGCATTAAGCTCGGTTGATCCCAATTATCACCTGGTTGGCTGGTCTGGATAGTTTTTCCATTGGATTCTACCGGCACATTTAGGAGGTTATCAAGGAGAACTTTATGACCATGGTGAAAGAATTTAAATTCAATCCCAAGTCCATAAGGATGCTAAGCTCTACATTCCTAGTCCTAATTCCAAACAAAATGGATGCACATGATATCAGGAACGTTCACCCCGTAAGTATAGTCTATTGTAGCTAGGAGCTAACAACTAAAATTTTAGCAAATAGATTGGGTACATATGGATAACCATATTAGTTACAATCAGTCAGCATTTATTTCAGGGAGATTCATCTTAACAGTGGCCGCTTCTGATAACAGTCAACATCTTAGGAAAAAAACAATGTATTGTTTTGAAACTAGATTTTGGAAAAGATTATGACAAGGTTAATTGACAGTGTTTGTATTATTCAGCTTATGGACCTTCCAACGAAGTAGATCAAATGGATTTGTCATTGAATTAGTTCAGCTCGGATTACTATTTTGATAAATGCGGGGCTCTTTGGGTATTTCAAGAGCTCAAGAGAGCTGCACCAAGGTGAATTTTGTCCCATTCACTATTTGTGATTATTGGACCAATGTGGATAATGACTTGGAAAAAAGGCCTTGTTAAAGGCATCACAGTCAGTAAAGAAAGGGTTCACCTATCTCATCTCCAATTTGCACATGATATAATTCTCTTTTCTTCAGCTGAACCAATAATAATTAATCTGAGGATCTTAATGAACCTCTCTAGAAAAGTTACATGTTTCAAAATCACCATGGATAAAAGTTAATTGCTGGATACCAATGTCTCAGAGACAGCAAGATCTATCATCCTTTTGATCATTGGCAAATTGAGTGGGGACAATTCTCCATTATGTATTAGGGACTGACATTGTCTCCCACTATCCTAAGGACTACAGATTAGTAGCCATTGATTAATGGTATGAAGAGTGTCAACAATGAAAAGGTAATCTATTGTCAACAAGAGAAAGTGGATTCTATCAAAATGTGTCATCCAGAATTAACCTTTGCATTTCTTCTTATTCTCGAGTTTCCTAAAAGCATGTAACAGGTTGGAGCTATGTTATTAAAGGCAATTGCCTCGATCCCCTAGGCGACGAAGTGAGGTGAGGCAATGGTTTCCCACCTCACCTTCTCCGATTTTGCCTCAGGCATCACCCCGGCTGCCTATGTTGCCTAGGTGACCACCCCAGGTGCCTCACCAGCCTTATTCATCTCACCTACTCACCGGCCCAAGACCTAGACCACCTACTAGATATGGACCCACTACCAGCCCAGATCCAATAAACTAAAAAATACCATGTATTTGACTTGGGGAGCCTTAGACTTTGGATTTTGTTGATGTAATCATATTGGCCGCAATATTTTAGATTTTATTTCTTCTTGGCTGATGTTATGTAGTATGTTTTTGTTAAAACTTTGTTGTTATTAACTTGCTATAAATTATTTCAAAAGTTCATACATTTTTTCAGTTTTAAATTGCTGTTATTGATCTCTTTTCTTTACTTGTAATCCTTTTATGTTGCTTATTGCTGCAGTCTTCAAATTTTTATTATTGTTATTAAGTTGTTCATCATTTTTGTAATCTTCACTTTGCTGGTCCTATTTAGTCATTCATAATAATGAATTCTCTATTGTTGGTTTTGAATCATCTATCCTATGTTAATGTTATTAAATTGTTCAAAATTTATGTTATTAAATTGTTGTATTCAGGGTTCACCGGTTCCGCCGAGCCGGTCGATTTTTGGGCCGACTGACCCGACCCTGGCCCTGCGACCCCGACCCCATTGTTAATTTAAAACAAATTTTTTATTAATTTTTTCCCAACCCCGACCTGACCCGGGTCGCGACCCCATCCGACTCGGGTCGGTTTTAGGCCCGACCGACCCGATCGCGACCCCCGACCCCGCCTTCCTTAGTTGTATATTCCCGGTTTTAAATTGATGTTGACCTATTTTGTTTTAACTTAATTCTCACTTATTATTAGTTGTATTTTTATATTTCTGTCATTTGATACAACATTTTTTAATTTATGATTTATTAGTATCTCATTATATACATGTATAAAATAATAAAATATAAACATATATTAAAATAATACTTTTCCTCAAGCCAACTGAGACGAGGTGAGCCCCCTCGCCTACACACCTCACACCTCGGATAACATAGGGTCGGAGATAATTCATGTTTTGTTTTTCTTTTGGACAAATCAGCAGAAAAAGAGGTATTCGCATGATGGCAAGAAAGAAGGTGCAGGACTTGTACCTCCAGAGGTGCTCAATAATGCTTTACTATCAAAATGCCTTTGGACGCTACAGAAAGAGGATGAAGGTATGTGGGCCTTTGTGGTCTGATCCAATTACTGCTTCACAAGGGACAACTGTGGCAGGGAAAGAATATCTCCAATTTGGAAGGGAATTCTTCAGAATTTGGATCTCTTCCACTTTTGTTTCACTACAAAATTGAGAGAGGACCTTGTTTTGGGAGGTCCCAGACTCAGATGGGCTCACATTCCTTCTCTTTCTGCATTACTCCTAGTCTTTACAACGTTTCCCGCACCAAGGAAATAAAGACAGCAGAGCTTTGGGATGCCTCAGGGTGGAATATAGCGTTCAGAAAGAATCTAACTGCTGCATAAATGCCTGATTTTTTTTCCCCTTCTCCAAGATCCTAAGCAATTTCTGGTATATTACCACTCAACAAAATTCTATCCAGTGAAACATGGACTTAAAAAGTGGTTTTCAGTCAAATCTACATAAACAGTAGGAATTAATTGATGGAAAAGTGTGGAACCCATTGTTTTCCCATCAAGATAAAAATCTTACTAAAACTTCACTGAAAAAATTCTTCTACCATCTTTCTCAAGTGAAGTCGATGCTTTCAATGGCTAACTGCACCTGTTGCACTAGTTTTAACAAAGATATAGGTCACATGCCTGGGCAATGTGGTATTATCAATGCTGTCTGGCAAGTTTTCTTCAGGTTTATAAGTTTTGGATCGTGAAGCATGGCAACATTGTATGATTGTATCTGTGGAGCTCAAACAAAGAATTATGGCAATTGTTTTTACTTGCTTTCATGTGCTCCATCTGGAAGCACACAGCGTACCTTCAATAATCAGTTTGGAAGCACCTTTAAAAAAGCATACGCCTTATGTGTTATGATACTCCTAATCACAAAAAAGAAGAAAATAAAAAGCCACACATCACAAGACAAGTGAAAACCAATAGGAAGTCCTCATCCTAATTACATAAATAGCCTGCAAAGGCAATTCATGTAATGAAGAAAAAGTTATCCACTTCCCTCAAAATTCGATAAGAAATGTGCAATACATGACCATTTAAAGATAATCAATAACAGACACAAGATAATACACAAAGAAATTGACCCAACTAAGCTGAGCATGAAAAACAGTTAACATGAGATATAAAAGCAAAGTGCTTCATTTTGGGAAGAAACCACTAAATAGCACATGCATTAAGTCATGAGTGGCATTCCCCTTAAAACTGGTGGCACATTTTCTACAGGGAAAACCACTTTTGAAAAAGATACAGAATAGAAAGCATAAGCTGTCAATAATTAAAAAACTTGATGATAATAAAGGTAGCTGTCTGTTATTGCATATACATATTTTGACTATATTTAGCCCTCCTATGTCCATCCAGTTGGTAACATCCAACCATCCATGGAATGCGATCACCCAAGAATCTCTCGAGATCTCCTGATAATCTCTCTCCATACATCCGAGAACCGAAATCACCAAAACAAGAATATCTATATAGTACCTCTTGTACCTTGATCTACTCCACCTATTACTACCCCTAACTTATTAGATGGCCTTGTTAAATTTGCTTCATATATTGTCAATTTTTTTATGAAATCCATCCAAATAATTATCTAGACATTATTGTTTGATAAAATCTTATAACTTAATATTTTTATGACTATTTATGTGCAATTGACCCAAAATGTCACCAATCACCTATTCATATTATTTAAGATGAAACTTTGGTCTAACAAAAGATTCTTTATATGTTTCTTGTTAACAATAGTTCATCCTCTTTGTATTAAGCTTTTAATTCTCCCTCAATTTATGTTGATGTTTAAAATGAGTTCCCTTGACCTTTTTGAAAAGATTACATGACATTTTACACTTAAATATGCACATTGATTAGTAATTCTAAAATTCAATCTCTCAAGATTTTTCCAAGATCTCTTCTTTTCAATCTCCATGAGATAAAATTTAGATGCGAGATGACAATCTTTAGGTAAGGTATACCCTACATAAATGAATTCCGAGATCCAATCTTTTGAGATTTTTCTGAGAATCTCATGAGATATCTTCTATTTCACCATTCCGAGATGAAGCCGAGATCCGAGACGGTAATGCTTACAACCATCCAACAACTTAAAGTTACAAAGAAAACATAAAGCTCATCTCCTTTTTTTTAAAGATGCAGCAAAAATACATCCCTTTCTAACTACCAAAATCTAGTTATAAATCACTGCCATACTCAAATCCAAGTCACTATACATTACGTTTCAATTGTGTCAAATAGATTATTACAATGGAATAAACCAAGAGTACTAATAAAGGTGAACAATAATAGGATGTGGAAAATATCAGATTGCACTATCAGGTAGGCCCCTGGAATGGGGTTGCAGATCCCAATCCTGATGGACTAGGAATCAATCAGAGTCAGACAGGAGGTGTAAATCATGTGAATTGTAAATCATGTAAAACATTGATGAAAAGCAAACAATATTTTAAGGATATCACCAGGAACAACTGTAATAAAATAGTCTCCTTTTGTATGCCATTCTACAGCTGACACAGCCTGCAGGGAAAAAGTTGGAGCAAAAATAATTCACCAGGAGTTACTTTACATGATCCACTGAACCCCAAGAATGCACAGTGCTAATCCTACCTTAAGATGCACAAGTCTGAGAGCATCAAGCTTGCCATGTTGAACCCATCTAACCAAGGAAATGCCATCTCCTGAGAGTTCATAGGAGTTTGAGGCGTAGAAGATCATGTATTGTAAGATGAAATGTACACAACAGATTGAGAATAATTATTTCTAACCAGTGTCATCCATTGATGAAGGCTCATCAACATGGAGGAGCTCTTTAACTCTAAGCTGCTCCTCTGCATTGCCAAGGCCTGTGTTCAACATAAGCACATCTTCCCCCCTAAAAGTAGGTGTTACTGATGAACAAAGGAAACATCTGAAGTGGAAAAGTCATGTGAGTGACAACTTTTTGCCTTACGCAGATATTGCTAGCACGGGCATATCAGACAAAGGGTTCCAAGAAACATGCCGAACAGCTTCACCAATCTCCCAGATTCTGAGGCATCGACCAGTTTCAACCTCCCATACACGCACAGTTCCATCCCTTGAACCTTTGAAAGCCACAACCAAATATAAAGAACATGCACTCTAAGAAAATTAAAACTAACTCTAATAAAATCATATAAGAGACATAAAATCACAAAAATAAGAAAGAGTCAATTTCATCACCAAAAGAACAATGACAAATGACACATAAAATGGTAATAAAAATATATAGACAAATTCGAGGAAAACCAGGTCAGGGGTTGAGACCAGGTCGATCTGGCCCAACCCAATCCGGGTGCCCAGGCTTGGCAACCCCGGTCGACCCGGATTGGAACAGGCCCAACTGGACCCATTCGGATCCAAGCAATTCAAAAATTATAAAAAATAAATAAAACAAAAATTATAAAAATGATTAGTGAAATGAAAATTTGTTTATTTCTATTCAAACCTTACATATTTAGAACAATTTTTGTCTCCTTGACCTCATGTCTTTCGGGATAACTTATTAAAATTCCAAATATAAATTCATGTTCTGGTACTAAAAAATATAAATATTTCGCAACATTGGTACCGGAACACAAATTTATACATAAAACTTAAATATTTGGTAAAAATAATGCCAAAACAATTCTGGTGGATAATAAAAATCTTATGAGAGCTACAGAAGAAAAACATATTTCTATCGCATTAAACGATAGTCCTCTATTTAGACTGAAATTTTCGTTTACCTACAGACTCAGTAGACTTTCCGCACTCGCCATGAGTAAGTTTCTCATTGGATGGATGTAAAAGATCTACAAAGCGCTATAGTAAAGAGTAAATTTCAGTGCAAAAAAAAGAACACCAACCTTCAATGCCATAGAATTTTAGCCCAAAAATAAAATCCTATGGCATTTGGATGACACTACTCCGCTAGGACTAGAATTTATGTTCACCTATAGACCTGATAGATCTTTCTACATTTTTCGAGGTGAAATCTCAGTGGGGGAGAAGTGAGATGGCAAGGGAAGGTGTGGGGTGTGGGAAGGTCCCCAACAGCTAACCCATAGCTAGTAGTTGGGCAACCCAGCCGACTTGGTTGTGTTGGGTCATGACCCGGCCACCAGGTCATGCAACCCTGTGTGACCGGCTCAACCCGGCCAGCAGATTGGGACGGGTCACGTGCCTGGGGCTACAGTCAGGCTGGTCCAGCCAAAAACCAACCAAGTGGGGCAAGGTCACATGATCTGACCCCGACCTGGCCTTCCATTGCCAAATTTTCACATAAAAATAGCAAGTATCATAGCCAAAAAGGAAGTGTTAGTCACCAAATTTTCACTGGATAATATACATTTCATTTCACTGCAGAAGGTTAAGAAACCTACTTTAAATTGTGGACATACCTGAAGCAATCCATTGGCCAGTTACTTCAACGGAAATTGAGGTGACAGTATCAGTATGGCCTTTATATTCAAAATAGCATATGGATGGATAAGGCTTAAGATCCTTTCGACTTGGGAGCTTAGGCATCAGGGTCTCAGGGTCAATATTAATCTGAGAAGAAAAAAATTTATTTCTTAATCCCACAAGCACCTCCAGAGATCAAAATGTTCAAAACCAGTATGAGCTGCATATCTCTACTTACACGTTTCTTCTGAGTTCGGGGACACAAGTACAGGTCTAAGCAGCGATCAAACACATCTCTGATAGCAAGCTCATATGCAGGAACACTTCGCAGAGAGTCATATCTGCGGCAGATGCCATAGAAACCTAGCTTAGTTCAGAAGTTCAAGGAAGACAAAAATGTACCTTGGTGTTGATAGAAGAAAACCTCCTCGGTATAAATTGAGGCCGATCCTCCTCATGCATCAACTGGTAGGAATTGAGCTCCTCTTGGGTAGGAATATATTCCATTGGAGGATTGAATGATTCCCCATGCCCTGGAATATTGATAGCAAATCAGATGGAGAACAACAGTTTCAAGTAACAAAATACAAAAAAAAAACTAGAAAGTTAATAAACAATGAAAAAATGAGAAACAAAGACAGCTTCTTTATTGGAACATAAAAAATGTGCCAGGAGATAAAAAAACATGATATAGCTTTAAAATTGTAAAAAAGAATTGGTACCATAAATTAACAGCAAATGAAGGTAAATCAACAATTAAAACCATTAAACTTCAGTTTTACAAGCCTTTGGCATTACATAAAAATACAACCCATGATTCATGGAAAACTAATGCAGGAGCCAACTGCTGACATAAACACACGTGTTTAGCCAAAACTTTATAAACAAAAGCAACCGTGAGAAGCAATATGAACAATGCTAGGCTCAGATTTTTCCCCATCCTTGTTGCCTTCCATAGAACTTAAAAGGCAGTTTGGATAATAGCTTTGCTGGTAAAGTCTGAGATGTCAAAGCACCTTTTAGAAGTAATTGTAATAAAAAAAGCGAAAAGAAAAGTTGGTGATTTAGCATTTTCCAGAGCATATATATGCTGACATGCCAAATTTTAGATAGTAAAAAATATATAAATATAATGTGAATATTAGTCATTACTGAAAGTAACCAGTAACTCAGTTTATTGAAAACATGCTAAAAGCTTCAAATTTTAGTTTCATGTACATGACTTTGTGGCCGCAATTCTCTGGTATATGTACCAGCCTACTTTTGAAAGTCAAAAAGTGTCCTCTTTTTAAACAGTTAAAAAGTTCCTGGAAGAAAGTTATATCACAGGTGAAGATGGGGCTACCCAGTTTCAACCTTGTTACATTGTAGTGTTTCCCTGTATTTAATGTGAGTGCTAACCTGAATATCTATCATCAAGTTTCTGGAAACGATACTTGCAAATGCATACATATCCACCAAATTAAACATTTCACGAACATGAAATAAGTGGTTTCTAGCTATAAAATCCCACGCACATGATCGCTTTACACTTCTTCAAATGTCAGAAAGACCAATAAGAAATTTTACCTGGAGGTTTAAGCTTTGGAGCCGGGATATATCTCAATTCATGACGATTATGCTGCGCAGGGTCGGATTCATCTCCCCATAGCATAGCAAGATGTGGCTTCTCCTTGGGCTTCTCAAGCCGAATCCATCCTTTTCTTATTGCCCTAACATATTGCACAACCTATAGAGAAAGTGATGCTTGAATATCTAAAAAAAAAATCTTCACAAGGTCTGCCAAATGACACAATAATATTACTAAAGCAGGCTGCTGAATGAGAAGGCAACATGGCAAAATGAAGGTCATTGAACCCTTGATAGCTCAGCCTGTCAATGAGTATGGATTCCTGTGACGCCCAATTTAAAGTTCAACTTTTGCAACTGGGTTTGACATGGATGTGACGAAATTGGCTTTACATATGGATGAGAATGGACCAAAAAATGAACAGTTCAGACTTGATAACTTGTTTTCAAATTTTATTTTAAATTTTAGATATATTTCCTTCCCAGTCCTACCAATTTTTAGAAGTTTTATGTTTATTTTAATATAGCCAAAGCCAAAATTCTATTAATTCAAGAAGAAAAGTACAAAAGAAAGATGGAGAAAGAAAAGGAGGTAGATGGACTCAAAAACTAATGAAAAAAAAGTTAAAATACATGATTTCTTTCCTTCAAGGGAGACTCCACCAAATGAAACCTTGAATTAGGGAACAATCAATCTTCCGTGTAGCAAGACATTGAAGAAGCAATTACTCATGGCTTCTCAAGGTGGTCTTCAAAGAGACTTCTATTCTAGGCATAACTATGTTACCAAAAGCGATCGCCTCAGTTGCCTAGGCGATGAGGCAAGGTGAGGCAAGTTAGTTGTTTCTTACTTCGCCTTAGCCAATTTCATTTCAAGTGAGCTCCACAACTACATCGGTGACCTAGGCGACCCGCCTAATGCACCTCACACGCCTTATCCGCCTCACTTGCTCACCTGACCTGGGACATAAACCTCCTATAGGATCTAGACCTACCATCGCCTGTTGGCCTAGATCTAGTAAAATAAAAGTTAATATGTATTTGACTTTGAAAGCCTTCCACTTGAAATTCGGTTGATGTAATTCTATTTGTTGCAAGATTTTAAATTTTATTTTTGTATTAGTTATGTAGTCTTCTTATGATGTTCATTGCTGCAATTTTAAATTGTTGTTGTTGATATTAACATGTTAGAAATTGATTCAATAAAGTTTCTACATTTTTCAATTTCAAATTGATGCTGCTATTCTTATGTTTTAAATTTATATAATCTTTTTTATGTTGCTTATCGCTACACTTTTAAATTTTTTCTATTGTTACTAATTGTATACTATTTCTATAATCTTTTTAGTTTATTGATCACATTTAACCATTCATCATAGTTATCAAGGCGGTCGCCTAAGCGGCGCCTAGGTGCTGTTTAGGCGACATGGCGGTTTTTTTACATCGCCTTGGCCGCTCGCCATGTTGCCCATAGAAAAGGCGTATGCCTTTGACCGCTTAAGCGACCAAGGCGGCGCCTTGGTGAGCGCCTGGACGCCTTGTCCAGAAGTCCGCCGGTTCAACAGCCAAACCGGTGCCATCAGTTCAAGCCAAACGGGTCACCGGCTTCTTAAGTGAAGCCCAGGCCGCTCAGCCCCGTTTCCTTCACCCGAAGACGCCTGAAGATGGTTCCTGCGGACACGAACGCAACACCGCGTTTTCCCCAACCCTGCGGACGTCGCCCCCCAACGGAGGTGCTCGGTGTTCACTTCTCGCGGCCCTCCAAGCTCCAACGGCACGCCTTCACAGCTCCTTCCACCCTACGGCCTCCTTCTACGTGGCTTTTTCATCTCCAAGAGAAACCCTAACCGGCTCAACTCTCTCTATGGTCCTCCAACTCTCTCTAGAACCTGTTTTTTATTTCTTTTGTTATTCTTATGATTTATTCTCACTAGTTTATTGTCTTAACATATATTACGATGTCTTAAATCTTCTGAAGTATTTTCTATGTATGAATATGCAAAATATTTCATGTTTAAACATCTTCGGTGCGTCGATAATTTCTGATTCCGTTGTTCTTGCTTCTTCACGTATGTTTATATATTCTAAATATAACGTTGGCATTGTGTGATGTATGGAGATTGTTATATTATACGTAATAGGGTTGAAATCCTCTCAATCTTCACCGGAGTCATTTATGCTATGGTTTGAAACCGAAAAATTCTGTTTTCACTTCTATTCTTATTTTTCTATTTCTATTCTTGTCTGATTGTCTATGTCGATTTATATAATCTGAATGTGTTACATTGATAATTTTTGTATGTCTTCAGCCGGTGAGCTTTTCTTTGGTTGATTGATGGAATCTGGATCAGGATCAGTCAACATGAATGTTGTTGAAAAAAAGAAAGCAAAGTCGAGCGATCCGGGTTGAAAGTATGCTTATTGGCCTGATGATAAGGACAAGAATAGAGTTCAATGTGAACTTTGTGGCTTGGTGACAAACGGTGGAATCAAGAGACAAAAGGAACATTTGATTGGAGGAATTAGCGATGTAAAAAAATGTCCAAAAACTACCAAGGAAATTGCCGACGAGATGTTAAGTTGGTTGAATAAAAGTAAGAAAAGAAATGTGGCATCTTCAAGAACAAATGACTTTCTTGCATGTTCTGAAAGTGATGAAGATGCCCAAGAGGGTGACATACAACATTCAGAGAATGGAAATGGGAGTACTGAATCTACCAGATAAATGCAAGAAAAATAAAGGTCTTATGGATGTCTTTACAAGAATGTCGGCTGAGGATTTTGTTGATGCAAGAAGAAGCAGAAAAAAATATAAAAGCACTTTGAATAGTCAATTGAAGAAAGAAGAGCAAGCATTATTTGAAGAACATGCAGCCACTTGGTTCTATGAAGATGGCATTTCATTGAATGCTACAAAGCTGAGAAGTTTCGAGGTCATTTGTGAATCTGCCGGTCGAGTTGGGCCGGGTTGTAGGCCTCCGAGTTATCATAGCTTGAGGGTGCCTTTGCTTAAGAAAGCGGTGGAAAAAATTGTTGCAATGCATTTGGAGTATGAGCAATGTTGGAAAGTTTATTGTTGTATCATAATGTGTGATGGTTGGACTGATAGAAGACAACGAAAATTACTTAATTTCTTGGTCAATTGTCCAGAGGGGACATACTTTCTAGAGTCCATAGATGTCTCTGACCGCAAAGAAGATGTCATACTTATTTATGAACTTTTGGACAAAGTTGTTGAGAAAATTGGTGAACAATATGTGCTCCAAATTGTGACTGACAACGCATCATACAATGTTTCAGCTGCGAGATTGTTAATGGAAAAAAGAAAGCATTTGTATTGGACACCTTGTGCAGCACATTGTCTTGATTTAATGTTGGAGGATATCGGAAAGATGAAAGTGTATGCGGGTACAATCTCAAAAGTCAAGAAGGTAACAAATTACATGTACAATCATTCACGATTATTGGATTTCATGAGGAAAGAAACGAAAGGAAAAGAACTTGTAAAGTGTAGGGTAACACGATTTGCTACATCTTTTCTCACCTTGGACAGATTAAATGATGATGTGGTAAAAAGAGGATTGAGGAGATTATTCTCTTCCGATGCTTGGCATAGAAGTGTGTGGGCAAAGACAAACATGGGAAACAATGTGCGGTCCATTGTTTTTCAAATCAAATTTTGGCATGGAGTAGAAGAAATCTTGAGAGTATGTCAGCCATAGTTGTCAAGGCGACAAGGCGCCCAAGGCGTTGAAGGGTACCGATTCCGCTTAGGCGACAAGGCGGCCGCTTAGGCGTCGCCTAGGCGGTCAAGGCGGTATTCAAGGAAGGCTGAGTCGGGAGGTTGTTATATATAAAAAAACATAAATATAATTATATTTGTTATGTTATAATTGAATATGAGTGTTTTATCAATACACATAAGTAAATATGAAGTGTGTGTGAAAGAGAAGAAAGTTAAATAAATATTTATAAAATTTAAATATATAACTCATTTATGATTATAAAATTTATATATGTGCAATAGTATAAGTGATGGTAAAATATTGTTATAATTTTATTAAATGGGGGGGCGCAGAGTAGTCGCGGATCTTAATTAAGTGAGACAAAAGAGTTGAAATAGTATAAGCATAAGTGAGACAAAGAGAGAGAGAGAGGGGAAAGAGTTGAAAAAGAACTTAATTAAGTATATAATATATGTTTATAATCATAAATCTTAAATATGTATGATAGTATAAGTGATAATACAATATATTAATATATTCAAACTATCATTAAATAAATGTCCCTTGTGAGGGGTATCAAGGGAGAAAAATCCCTCAAAAACTTTTTTTAATGATGTAAAAATACCCAAGGCGCCTTGCTTGGGCGCCTTGGGCCTTGGGCGCCTTTTTATCTCCAGACAAGGCGCCCTGGCAAGGCGCCCTTCGAAAGGCGCCTTGCCTCCTAGGCGGCGCCTTGGCGCCGCCTAGGCGGGTGCCTTGACAACTATGATGTCAGCCAATTTTACAAGTTTTAAGAATAGTGGATGAGGATGAAAAGCCGGCAATGGGCCATTTGTATGCTGCAATGGAATGTGCAAAGCAGAAAATTATTGAAAACTTTGCGGGAAAGGAAACAAAATACACTCCCATCTTAAAAAGTGTGGATCGACGATGAGAGGTACAAATGCAACGTCCTCTACATTTTACCGGCTATTTTTTGAATCCTAAGTTTTACTTTGATGCTAAAGCAAGAGATCCAACTTCAACCGCTAAGTTGGAATGTGCTTTTTACACATATATGGAGAGAATTGTGGGAGATTCTGACAGAGTGGGACTGTAGACAGTTTGACAAAGTATGTTTTCTTGGAGATCATCAAGACCAGAGTGATCAAGATGGTAGGAGTTTGAAAATCATCCAGAATGGGGCTCTGGATAGTTCAAAAAATTTTGGAGACTATCAAGACCGGAAGGGTCGAGATAGTATGATTGTCATAGTCAAAAAGACTGAGATGGCAAGGTTTTGTTATAGCAGAGTGGGGTTTTGCCCTTTGTCCCTTCCGATGTGAAATACGACTCCCCTCAAATTTTAAAGGCGGGAGGTGATCTTCCTCGTCGCCTCAGGTAAGGTCTCCCCGGCGTATTTCTACTACAAGGTAGATGTGCCTATGGGAGCCGTTTCGTCATTGGCAACTCGGACCTCCTCCCTAATAAAATTAGGAAGATGAACCTGCCCACCTTGTCAGGTTGGGGGCTCGCCCTTGTTGATTTTTTTTTGTTTTTTTATCAACCTGATTGCTCCTTTGCGGAGTTTTTACCCAGGCTGACCCCTTTCAGATTTTGCCTGTGCGTCTCGTGGTGGGATTTTCACACAGCAGGGTTATCCTATTTTGCCCAAAGTGCCATTTTAGTTTTTTTTTACCTTGATTGGATATTTTGACATTTTTACCCTTGACCATCTATTGTGTTTGGTCGGCCAAGTCCGTCGAGCATCTACATTTTTAGCCCTTCTTTCTCTTTCTTTTTTTTTGTGGCCGACGGCATGTAGAACCCTTAAAACTGCCCCGGCTTGTGCCCCCATGTGTGCTCCATCTTCAGGGTGGCAAGAACGGCCTAGGATAAATCGGCTGGCCTCATGCTACTGTAAGGGTGTGGTGGTTGGTGGTGCACCATGTCGTCAGGAAAGTAAGTTTGTCGCCGAATCTCATAGTGAGGCTGTGGCGGACTTACTAGTTGGTTTCCAAGGTTAAGGATCTCATCATGGATCATAGACTAGATGACGTCCTTGAACTGGTAACAGTCTTCAATGACATGTCCCTTCATTCTATGGTAGAGACAGAAGTTAGCCTCCCTGCCTCTTCGGGTGTCGTTGGGGTGCTTCCTTGGTGGTAAGCTGATCAAATCATTCTTCATGCAGATGTTAAATAACTTCTTTGAGTGTTCCCGACTGAATGAATATGGTTTCGCCATGCGCTCCTCCTATGAAGCTCGTGGCCTCAAGGTGTTGAAGGTTTGCACTGGAACATTTTTCTTGCCCCCAATATTGCTATTTCTCGAAGAGGGGGAGATGTCCATTGTGTTGATGTCATGGAAAGTCAGTTGCTTGTCTTTGCAGTGGACTTGAAGGGGGCCACCAGGTGCTCTCCCATATCAATGATCTTGTTGTGAATCATGGCTTCGACTAAGTCCTTGACCTGGAAACAATCTTCAATCGGATGCCCTATCGCTCTGTGGTGGGGGCAGAAGTTAGGTTCCCCAGTCATTTCAACCTCGTTAGGACGTTTCATCTGCAGTAGGCTGATCAGGTTGTTTTCCATGCATATGTCAAATAACTTTGTTGTACATTCCCATGGGAAGGAGTACGGTCTCGTTGTATGCTCCTCCAACGTGGGCCTTGTTGTAGAAATTTTTGTCGGGGGAGCCGTAGTGGCATTCTTGCCCCCAGCATTATTGTTTCTTGATGGGAAGGCATTGACCGTGTTATCACTGCAGGCTGCCAGATGTTTACATTTTGCAAGCCTTGATTCAGACATTACCATCGGTGGATTACCATCGCGAGGACATTGTTGCTGGCGACGCCAAGTAGACTAAGTGTGGCCTACTAGGTCGCATATCTCACCATGCCGAGATAGCCTCAGCTCGATCGATTGCTCAATTATAGCCCTTGGGGAGGGCTCCATACACACTTGAGGCGATGGACTTGGTGGTTGATCATGAGGAACCATGCATGCCCTATCTTCTAAGGACTCCCTCAAGGCTAACCATTGATAGTTGATTAGACGTGGTAGGGCTGTCGTTAATAGCCCAGTCTGAGCAATGTCCGATTTGAAAATCTCTGGTGATCTTGAACTTTGAGTTGATTGAGGTAGGGGTGGGCACAAAATGGTTCAAACCGAGAAACCAAACCGAACCAGCCCATTTGGTTCGGTTTGGTTCGGTTTGGACCCCCTTTCAGTTTGGTTCGGTTTGGAAAATCTACAAACCGATTTAAACCAAACCAAACCGTTTAAACCGAATTAATCAAAAAAATAAAAAACTATTATAGTATTAATAAAAATGATATTTTTATAAATTGCATAATAAAATAATATTTATTTTCATTATTTTAACTTAAAAATTAGTATATATATGTAAAAAATAATTAATTTAAATATTTTTATTTATTTTCGGTTTAAACCGAACCAAACCGAATTGATTCGGTTTGGTTTGGTTCGGTTTAGAAAAAAAATGGTCTAAACCGGACCAAACCGAACCGTGCCCACCCCTGGATTGAGGTGGGAATTGCCCAATGTTGGTTAGGATGGCCTTGAGCTGCTGATTTTCCTGCCAAAGATCCGCCATCGTCAGGTCGGGCCATGCACCGTCCTGTTTGCTATGTTGTGTAGTTCCTCCTACTTGAGTCGTGTTGCCTTTACCAAGGACGACAGGAGCCTGCGAAGAAGATGATGTTGCCACTGGGTCGATGCCCATGTCGGAACTGTAAAAGAGGATATCTTCTTTTTCAGAAAGTTCATCGGAGGATGGAGTTGTGCTGCCAAGCTTGTCACCCCTGCCTCGTTCATTGTTGGTCGTGTCTTCTATACATTTATCAAATGCTTTGATGTTCGCTTGAACTAGCTCGTGAAGGAGCCTTTGAAACAAGGAAGGATCATGAGGGTGAGCGGGCTCACGCAAAATGTCCCCAGCCCATTGATCCTCTTGTACACCATTCTCCGGCATAGCATGGATGACGTAAGAGGAGATAGTCGGACCCTTATTGACATGGGATTGCGGCGGTTGAATAAGGTAACGTCCTATATTCAGGACTTAATTCCTAATTAGATCTTCCAAATGCCTTTTTAACTGCCTAGAAACTTTCAATGCTATGCAAGTGTGAGCGAAGATACCCACATCCGCCTTTGGGAAAGGACATGACATGGTGTCCGATCTTAAGATGAGGTTCCATTAAGCCTTCTCTTGCGACTTTCTCATAGAGAAATTGCGTCATTGCCTGTGGGAAAGAGTGCCGCGTGTGGACGTGGTATTGTCGGCGTTTGCTCAGCCGTTCCTCATAAGGTGTCCTGGCAGGTGTTGCTAGCAAGCCTGTAATTGATGCTTCAGGCTCTAGCTTGTACTTTTTAGCACTATCCCAAAGATCATTAGGTTGTTTGGCTATCTGTCTAGTAGGTGTACGCGAACCAGAAAAAGATATTCCAAGATTTTCAGCCTGGTCTAGACAAAGCTCATCTAGAGTCATGTCACCTGTTAGCAACTCCACGACGCTAGCCAAAGTGGCAACGATATCAGCTTGCAGGTGTGCACACCTGTCATAGAATCTCTAGAGAATCATGCGAACTTACTCGATAGCAGGCGGAGCCGGTTGATAGTACACCGCATGGACAGTGAAGTTGGTTTGTTGTCGGGGTAGGTTATGTAGTTGTGGGGGTTGTACCAGCCGTTTTCCCAAGTCCAAAACCTTGTCTTGAATCATGGTCTCGACGAGGTCCTTGAAATAGAAGCAATCTTCAATGCTATGCCCTAATAATCTGTGGTACGGGCAGAAGTTCGGCTCTTAACTCTGCGCAGCATCCTCAGGGCGCCGACACATCGGCAAAGTGATTAGGTTGTTCTCCATGCATGTGTCAAATAATCTCCTCGTATAGTCTTAAGTGAAGGAGTACGATTTTGTTGTACGTTCCTCCCATGTGGGCTTTGGCATTGGATTATCTGTTGTCCTCCGTGGGGGAACCATGGTGGCATTCTTGCCCCTAATGTTGTAGTTATTTCTTGAGGAGGAAGTGACATCCACTGCATTGATGTCTCGAGAAGTCGACTGCTTGTCCTTCATTGGCTTCAGTCTTGGTGTAGTCATCAGAGGGTTTTTGACATAGAAATGTTCTATGCCAGCAACAATGACAATCAGGTCATCAAAAGTGTGGATCCTTGTACCCAACACCTTTTCTTGTATTTCAGCCCGTAAGCCCCTTTTGCACAATGCGACTGCTTCCTCGCTCGACAAGGGATTGGCGCATTTCATACAAACATTTCTCCAACGGCGAATATAATCAACCACTGACTTGTTCCCCTCTTGGAACATGGTGGTTAGCTCGACCAAGGTGTGTAACCGCTCGGAGAAGCTGAACCTTTCAATAAATTTGTGTTGCATTTCTGCCCAGTCGGCCACAGAGTTCGGCTTGAGCTTGGAGTACCACTCAAAAGCTGTCTCAGTCAGGGTGGTAGCAAAGTACTTGAGTAAGTACGACTCGTTGGGTGCCAACTCACCCATGTGGGTAAAATACATGACCAAGTGCTCTCGTGGGGAACCGTGCCCATCAAACTTCGAACACTTCAGCGCTTTCTAGACATTCAGGGGTAACTTGACGAACTGATGATGGGGTGGGAAGGGAACCTGGTAGAGGCCCACCATGTTATACCCCTCGTCGTGCTGGGCTAGCCGTGTGGAAATCATATGTTCAATTACAGCCCGTTGGGTGGGCTCCAAAAAGTCCTGTGACGGCGTAGGAGGTGGTTGATAACCAGGCTAGATAAAAATGTCATCATCGGACAAGATCCTTGGCGCATGTTGATGATAAGTAGTAGTTCAAGGTAGGTTTTCCGCGGGTGGCTCGACTTGAGCGGCACGAGGTTCATCCGAGATTTCAACAGCGCCGAGGTTTTGGACTGGCGAAGAATGAAGCAAGCCTGCATTGATAAGGAGGGCCCGAAGTTGTTGGTTCTCACACCAAAGGTCTTCCAACGTTAGAGTAAGAGGAGCGACCTCCTGCATCATGTTATTTTCCCGCGCAGCTTCCTCCCCATCATTGTGCAACGTAGATCCGGCAGCGGCAACAAGTTGGTGGTCGCCTTGACTACGAGTCCAAGGTCTTGAACGGGCTTCAGATGTCTCGGGGATGCCCCCAGGATGATTGGTTCCCGAAGTATAGCAGGTGAATATTTGCGACCCGCTAACAGACGTCCGTGTCACTTGTCTTCTGGGAGCATTATTAGGGAAAACCAGTTAGTCGAACACTAAATCCTTTCGGTGAGATAGCTCTCGCGGAACTGTAGCTTCAATACTATTGTCGAAATGATAGAATTGTCGCCGGCGAGGCAGGGCAAAACGAGCCTTAGGCCGATTCGGAATGGCCTTAGGCAATAGTTTATGGACGGCCCCTGGCATAAGCTGAGGTTGTGGTTTCGACCCGGCAGGGCCTATGTTCGAGGGCTGTAAAGGGTCGGGTTTTGAATAAAGAGGTTTTGCTGGGGGAATGTTTGTCTTCGGCCGCCACATTTGTTTCATGACTGGGCAGAGGGTTTGGCTCCTTGCCCCCAGTCGACACGAGAGTCCGTTGTCCAGGGCACTCAAAGTGGTGCAGCTCGAGTGCGGAGCCTACCCCCAATCGGTGGTGTTGGGCGCCGAAGCGACGAGTCGGCTGCTTGGCTGACCGCCAAAGTTTTCTTCATGGCAGACACCTCCTGTCGGGTCTTCATTGTTGCAACCGCAGGTTGGCCCAATTGTAAATTGCGGACCAAGGGCTGGCCCCCTACCCGGGTAGCTTCTCTCTTTGGAGCCACTGGTCGGCTCGAGGCTTCAATATTCATAGAAGAGCATTGCCCCCTATTCTCAACTCTCGCGGCCACTAGTTGGCCAAACTTCTTCAGGTGTGCGGGGATTTCTTCCCCCGGACAGGTGCGACAATGGCGGGTTTAGACTTAACACGAATGTGTTTGTCTAATTGTCCTAAAACGGCAAACCGGTTGGCAAGGGGCAAAACAGTGAATTGAGGCCTTTAACGCCTCAATCGATTAGTCTCGGCAGGGGCGTGAACTAGCGTGGCGCATTGGGTCTTCCAATCCCAGAACACCCTCATGGGCCCGGCCGCGACACACGGACGTGAGTTGGCTCGGGGTTTAAGCTTCTTGACTCTAGTTTGTCGGGATGCCGATCCAGGGCAGGCTGAAATTTGGTTGACGGTGAGGGCCACCTGTGGAGGTGCTAATTGCTTCAACTCTTTGATGGCTGGGGCCGCCATTGATGCGTTCAACTGTTGAGGAGTTGACTTGATTCCCTGGTATGTGCCAAAGAAGACCATGACGGGCTCAATGCCGACGGCTTGGCTCCGAAATGATTCACAGAAGATGACTCCAGAATCGGTTTCGATTTCACCTGAAATAAACAAAACAAGCATCTTTAGATATAGAGTTTACCAGAAGGCAGTGGATGTGCACTTTCTTAGTTTGCTATAGCGGAGAGATGAAGGGAAAGAGAAGTCGCACCGGGCGTGCCAATTTGTGAAAACCTCGTTTTTCTCTTTTTACCAAAAATAATTTTCGTATCTCCTTTGGACTACTTAAGAAAATAGGTGATAGCCTATAAATGTATTAAATAGTCCAACGATACATTTAAAAGTATTAGAACCGAGGTACGGGTTCTGTGAAAATTTAATTTGACCTCTCTCCGTCGGATAGTGCGAATATCCGACGTTAACTTACATCGAGCAACTAATCGAATGCACTTTATTAACCGTCATAGCAAACTAGTTTGAGAGAACGTGCACATCCACACAACAAAAAATAACTCAATGGGGGCCTAGACTTTCGGACCTAATAAAATGCGAACAAGTTGTCATAAATTTGTTGGATTTTATTTGTTTTGGAATTAATTTTTGATTTGATTTGAGGTTGATTTTATTTGGTTTGAATTGTAAACTTTCGGATTTGATTTTTATGTTGATTTTGAATTGTTGGATTTTGACTTCGGTTTGATTTGGTTTCAGTTGCTTTTACTTTAATTGGTTGAAATTATTTTTTTGTTTGAGTTTGGAATTTGATGGATTTTGATATTTTAAGCAATTTGACTTATTTAGTTTGATCAACAGATGAATTAAGATATTTTTGTTGTTTTTTTATTATGTCGGTTGATATTTTGGTGTCGATTTGAATATGTTCGATGTGTTTTAGGTGTTTAGAATTTTTGATTTAATTTGATCAATTTTAAATTTCAGATTGTTAATTATCTGATTTTCTATTTTATGACTGTTTTTTAGTGTTTTAAAGTATTTTTGATGTGATTTGTTTGATTGTTTTGAACTATTTAATTTTCAATTGATTAAGAAGTGAGTTTCTATTAAATTAAATAATTTTAATTAAAATTTCCAGATTATTAGAAATCTGATTCGTCTTTCATTTTTCAGATTTAGTGCCCTGTTTTGAGGTATTTTTAGATTTGTTTTATCTCTTTATTTATGTTCGGTCCGCATCTCATTCGGTCCGTCGGGTTAGCATCAGTGCCCGGTTTGCAAACAGTTCCACATCGGTACTTGAACTTTGTATTGATTTCATTTCGTCCCATGTTGGGGTACATCATGTCGGTGCACATCGGAGTACAAGTGAAATCTGAAAATAGTCATCTCTCTTCCCCCGGGATAATTTTCCATAAGATCGAGAGATGAATTCGGCATTACAACGACATGCCGACCCATTCTCATTCAAATGGATTTTTACCCTCCAACATGTCAACTCTTTCGATTAGCCACGTTGGGGGAAGGGTTCATCTGCACTGGGAGCGTGTCCCATGCCTATGCCCGGGTCGACATACCGGAAGTTGGTCCAGACTAGCCGCCCAATGTGAAGCGTCCAATTGTAGACTAACTCCTTATTTAATTTTGCTTTTTGCATTTCAAATTTTTATTTAAGTTTTGTTTTGTTCAAATGCCCAATAAGGCCGGCTTCAAGTCTTATGGCCCAATAAGGCCCACTTCATGTCTTCATGGTCCAATTGGCACATTTTCAGCATATTGGACCCTGGCGGCCTGTTTTGCACCATGTGGGTCCGGGTGGCCCATTTTCACCTCCTTGGGCCCTGGCGGCCTGCTTTGAACCGTGCGGGGGCTGTTTGTTTTTTCTTTCAACCGAACCAGCGCCTGTTTGACACCGATTGGGCACCTGTTTCGATCCCAATTCAGCACCTGTTTTGGGGTTGGACCGGCACCCGTCTTGCACTGAGCCAGCTGCTGCTTTTGCACCGGACCGGCACCTGTTTTGACATCGGTCCAGGACCTGTTTTGGGACCGGTCTAGCACCTGTTTTGGGGTGTTATACCGGGCTAAAATGGGTTGAATTGGACTGGTTTAGGATCCGGTTTCAGGGCTGCTGTGGAGACATTTGATGAGTGAAAATCAGGGCCACCCGGCTTAACTCTTGGCCCGTCCAGCGGATTCCAAGAGACCCGGGCCGTCACCCTTACTCCCACACATCAAAGAGGGTAACCGGTTTATTTGGGGGATGCTGTAGGAGATGCTTGGAAGAGCATGTGTGGACTGAATGAGCTCATATATGGACCAGCTTTAAGGGACTGTCGGCCAGGACTTTAAGGTCCCACTGGGGGTTCAAGGTGTCTGTTTTAAGGGACTGTATAAGTGGCTGGAAAGGGGGGTTGAACAAGGTGGTTTTAAGGGTCTGATTGGAGGTGCCTGAACAGGGGGCTGTTGAAGGGGTCTTTGATAGATGGAGATTCAGGCCACCCGGCTTAACTCTTAGCCCGTCCGGCGGATTCCAAGAGGCCCAGACTGTCACCCTTATTCCCTCTCATCAAAGAGGCTAACCGATTTGCTTTGAGGTGCTGTAAGAGGTGCTTGAAGAAGTTTATGTGGACCGAATGGGGTCATGTATGGACCGGCTTTAAGGGACTATCAGTCTGGACTTCCTGGGATCCGACTGATGGTTTAACGTTGCTGTGCACCAAGGGACAGACTGGGGCATATAGAAGTAGGTGTATGGGGTTGAGTGGAGGCCAAAAGGGAGCTTTAAGGTGGTCCGCAATGGGCTTTTCAAGATGGCCTGTTTTCAGACTGGTTTAAGTGCTGCACGGGGACAGGACAGGGTTGAGTGGAGGCCAAAAGGGAGCTTTAAGGTGGTCCGCAATGGGCTTTTCAAGATGGCCTGTTTTCAGACTGGTTTAAGTGCTGCACGGGGACAGGACAGGGGCTGAACAGGGCTATTTTAGCGGTCTGTTTGAGGGACTGAACAGGAGAACAGAAAAGGGACTGAACGGGACAGCTTCGGGGACTGGTTCGGGATCCATTCGGTAGTCTGAACAGGGGCTGCACAGGAGACATTTTGGACTGCTCAGATAGGCCAAGCAAGGGGGGCCCGAAGGGGCTGTTGAGGTGACCGAATAGGGTACTGCAGGTCGCCGGCCAAAGGGATCTGTAGTAGCTAGACCGAGAAGGGACCCTGATAGGGAGCTGTTCAGTGAGTTAATGGGTAGGCCAATGGAGATAATGAAGATGATGAAAGGAGAGGGAAAGAAAGAAGACTTGAAGGGTTACATAGCTGAGAACCAACCTTACCTCCTCTTTTGTTTTTTTTCTTTTCTTTTTTTTTCTGTTGGCGTTGAAGACTCACGGCACCTTGGTGTTCCCCTACTCCTGCTGGCGTGAAGACCTGTTCACAGCCTTCTTTTTCTCCCCCTGTTGATGTTGAAAACCATAGCAGAACGTGGGCTTCAAGACTGCACCAGATGGGCTAGCAGCCTGGCACCCTTCCTTTCTCTTCTTCCTCCTCCGGTGGTTGCTGCAAGCGCTGGCTGCTACCGATGGGAAAGGAGGATGCGCCGCGTTGCCGTCCGCGGGTGTTGACCTCCCGATTGCTCGTCCCTCCTCTCCCTCTTTCAATTTTTTTTCTTTTATATCGTTTGCTAGTAAATCATCTGCTACCTTGTTGGCAGCGTACGTGGCAGCCTCCATTTTCTTTTTTTGCTTTTATCTCTCTCAATGGCCGGGCCCGCTGGATGCTGGCGGCAGATCCTCAAGAAATAGTAAGAGAGGGTCTTCGCGGCAGGTTTGTCCAGCTGGAAATCAGGGATCTGACCGCAGGTTAATTCTGAATATTCTCCCATTATCCACTCTTTCCCTCCTCCTTGAAAGATAAGAATAAAAGATAGATCTTCCCATTAACTATTTCCTAAAACGTAGGAACTAAACGAGGGAGGGAGGATTGGTGCCAGCAACAATACGTGGGAGAGAGAGGGAGTTGGCGGCTGACATTTTTGAATCGGATTTGACCTAATTCTCATCAAGATGAGCCTGATCCGACAGTTTAAATTAATTCTGACCAGAATTAATTTAATTAAACACCAAAATATCCAGAAAAATCCAGAAGATGTCATGATAGCCGTTGATCTTGTGTACCATCAAATCTACAGTTAATGACCCTCCAATTGTCCGAAGATCGCCGATTTGATAGAATTTCCGATCGGTACGATCTCGGCCTTCAAAAATTCCAAAAATTGCACTTAAAATGTAATTAAATAAATATGCACCAGAACTTTAGTCTTTACCGCAAACAATGCTATCTGCGAGTGGGTTGGACAAAATTGCCCTTATCTCGAAGTACATCCCGGCTCTGCAAATTTTTGAATTTTATCCATAACTTCCCAAATATAAATTAGATTGATGATCCGATTTCGACATTGTTCTTCTTAATGTTAGACAGACATTTTGATGGTGCCGACTGTTAATGGGCTTGCCCCAATTTGTCTAGACTCGATAAGGGCAAAACAGTCATTTTTTTGTCCAGAGTCAAATTTTAACATTCAAAATACTGTTGCGAAGCTTTCGACCGAGACAACACCGTGGGCCCACTGACATGGTCATTTGGGCCCATTAAGCCCGCAAATACTGCCCAAAAGTTCGTTTTCACTCTTTTTGCCCATATCTTTTCGGATATGAGTCGGATTTTCAATCCGAATTCAATGTTGCTCTAATTGGAGTTAGGCGGATCCGGTGACATGTTAACATGCTATTGGACCTGCCCCAATTTGTCCGGACCCACCAAGGGCGAAAGCGGTCATTTTACCGTTCAGCGTCCTGTCGAAATTATATTCCAATAGTTAGGGTACCATTACGAAGATCTCGACTGGTACAATCCCATGGACTCACTTGTTTTGTCTTTTGGGTACAATATGCCCCCGATAAAGCCATCTGAAATTTGGCTTGTAGTGTTTTCTCCATAACTTCCTAAATATGGATCGGATTTCCGATCCGACTTCAATGCTGCTCAGGTTGGAGTTAGGTAGACCCAGTGATGTGCCAATATGTTATCGGATCTGCCCCGAATTGTCCAAAACTAACAAGGGTGAAAGACACCATTTTACCGTTTGGGCCCAACTGAAATCGGATTCCAACATTTGGGGTACCGTTGCGAAACCCTCGATTGGTACAGTTCAATAGAGCCACTTGTTTTATTTATTGGGCCCAATATGCCTCCGATAAGGCCACCTGAAAATTGACTTTTAGTGTTCTCGTAATCCTCCAAATATGGGTCGGATTGTCGATTCAATTCTGGCATTGTTCAATATTGAGTCAAGTGAACCTATTGGTGGTGTTTGATCGTTATCGGACTGACCTGTGGTCGGTCGGGTCCAGTAAGACTTATTGAGCTTGTATGGTCTACTGGTCCCAAATACAATGAAGAATGGATCCAATTTGTCTGTTCGGTTTTATTTCATGTACTTGGTCCGAAACTTGTCATTTTTGGTACTGTGACATGTTTAGGTGCCAACAGCCATCAAGAGATGAAAATAGTGATGAAGAGCTTCCAGAGGATGATATAGATGATGATGATGGAGGTGCATCATGGGAGAGTCAAGAGACACATGAAGAAGACAACGAAAAAAGAAAACTAATGCACCTGATTTTGACATTTTAGAAAATGCTATGTTTGGTTTTAAACTTTGAGTTGGTGACATAACTTTTATATATTTTTGTCTTTTAAGTTTTATCTTTCAACTTTCATGTTTTAAGTACTCTTTCAATGTTACTTATGTTTTTAGTAAATGGTGATGTTAGTTGTTTTGTCTTTTGATTTATTTTTAATGTTTTAAATTTGATTACTTCGTATCTCACTATGTTAGTGCATTATGTTGTGATAATATGGAATGTTTAGTGCTTGTATTTTGCAAATATATTGTGAACACTATTATGCAGGTTATTAAAGAAAAAAAGAAGTTTAAACAATGTTTACATTATGTTATTAAAGAAAAAAAGAAGTTTAAACAATGTTTACATTATTTGGTAAGTTCATTTGGTTTAAATTGTCTTTAGTTTATATTTTTTTGTACATGTTATGTTCTTGATCTTATTCAAGTTTGGTTATGAATGTATGTCAATTTGATTAGATTTGTAAGTTTCATTTCAATTTTTATGTATTTCAATGCCATAATAGTTTCAAAAAATGCCATATACACTCCACTCCCCTTCATACCTCGCCTTACCGCCTAGGCGACACCTAGGCTTACGCCTTGTCGCCTAAGCTGTAAAAAATCCTTCAGACGCCTTGTCGCCTTGACAACTATGCCATTCATAGATGTTGAATTATTTCTACCCTTGGTTATAAATCGTTTCTTTAAGTTGATGTTATTAGGTTGTTCCAAATTTATGTCATTAAGTTGTTATATTTCCCAATTTTTAATTGATGTTGTTAATCTATATTGTTAGAAATATATTCTTAATCTACACTGGTCAAGTCTTCATATCCCGGTGCCCTTCCATGATCCATCCACCAATCAGTTGCACATTATCATTGTCTTAGTGCATAATGATATTAATAAGTTAATTATGTAAATATAAAATTGACTTTATTTAATTGTACATACCGTGACTAAGAAGCACAACTGCTCGTGGCACTCTTACTGTCCGGAAATGAAATAACCTCATCTTATAATCATACATCTTATTTGTTACAATAATTGAACGGTCATCGTCCCCAAACATTCTCTGAATGACTTCATTTACACTGTCCAATAGTTCATTGATAAGCTTGAGGTTGAAAAAATGACCTGGTACTTGAGTATGGAAAGTTCATTGTCAGCATCAACCAAAAAGCTAACAATTTAATTACGAAATTTTATTTGACTAAATTGTAAAGAACATACTAGCTGCATGTATAAGATGGTACAATGTTCTCTTCCATCGACGGTCAATGATGTCCCACCACATGGTAAAACCTAATACCTTTTTCGAAATATCTTCTTTTGCCCGCTCAAGTGCATAAAGGTACCCCATGTCCGCCTTCTTATTTCCATCGACTATTCGGAGGACTTTGATTAATGGACCGACAATATCCAATGTCTTCTTTGCGAGTTGTCAAAAGTCTCCACTCTCCAATGTTTGTTCCACCTTCCTTGCTTTTTATTTGTCTGATGGATTAACTCTAGCAATCCAGTTAACCCATCCTGAGGAAAATATCATTTGGGTCAGGCAACGCCTAGGTTCAAACAAGCTCTCCAAAGATATGTAGTGTGATGCAAACCGTGTAGTCCCAAGTCGTAAGAGCTCCCGACCCTTTGTGTGCTCTCTCATCAGGGCCAGGATAAAATTGTGGTTGTAGATAAATGATGCAATATATTGGTGGCCTTGACAACCCGATCAATTTGAGGATCTTTGCAAATATCCTCTAACATTAAATCTATGGAATGGAACGGGCAGAGCATGGTGCATAATTTGGCCGGCAGCTTTGTAAGCAGCTGCGTTGTTCGTCACTACTTGGACAACTCAATCCTCACTGATCTCCTCGACAACACCATCAATTAAATCAAACAAGTAAGTTGCATTCTTTACCTGTCTGGATGCATCCACCGACTTCCAAAAGACGGTCCCAAATTTATAGCCCCCAAGGGGAGGGTATTCTTGTAAATTTGTGGGGATGGGTGAGTGGGGTCCCCCCTCACTAAGCACTTAGTGGGGGGCGGCCATTTGGCCGCCGGCGACCCGGTTAGCCGGGTCGCGTGACCCGAAGCCGGGCCGACTGGTCGGCCCGAAAATCGACTGGGTCGGGCGACCCGACCAAGGTTTGTCGTCTCGAACCTCGGCTTCATCTCGGGAGGGGGGGGGGGGGGGGGAAGAAATCTCGGAGAGATCTCGAGAAAATCTCAAGAGATCGGATCTCGGATTCTCAGATCAAAATGTATATATGTAATATGTATAAAATGACAAACATAACATAATATGTTATAAAGATGGAAGTACATCAATGAATTCACATACATTACATGAAAATAAATAACATAACATTTTTGCACACTAATTGTGTAAAAGAACAATCACAAAACGCTCTTAATGTCAAACTCCACTCCCATACCAGCTGTGTGAATGAACAATAAGAAAACACTCTCAATACCAAAAAGATGATCTGTGTGCTTCTGATATATCACTTTGCTGGTCACTTTGTGATTTTTGTGCCACAAAATCACCAACAAAATCACAATATTCAACCCAAGACATATGAGACAATATTCAACCCATTACCTATTACATATATATGTCTAGTAATTATATTTTTATATAAAGAGTTTATGTTATATATATGATGTAAAATATTATATATCAATAAATATTAATATAATAACCTTGTGTGAATATATTACATAAGTTTTAATGTTTATTTTTTATATTTTACGTTAGTTTTTATCTTATTTAAAAGTATTATAAATACTTAATATATACTTAATCAATGTTACTATAATTAATATTATAAATAAATTAATACTTAAAAATCAGTAATAAATTAATACTTAAAATACTTTATATTTATCTTCTTAAGTATTAAATTAATACTTAATATTTTACGTAGGTAATCGGTATTAATTTAATACTTAAAATACTTTATATTTATCTTCCTTAGTATTAAGTTAATACTTAAGTTAATACTTAATATTTTAAGTAGGTCTTAAGATTTAAATATTTTTAAATCTTACTTAAAAATATTACAAATACTTAATATATACTTAATCAATGTTATTATAATAAATATTAAAAATAAATTAATATTTAATAATTATTAATAATCAACGTTAACGTTAACATAGTTAACGTATTACGTTAACGTCGATTACGTATTACGTTAACATATTACGCGTATTACGATTACGTATCACGTTAACGTTGATTACGTATTACGTATTACGTTAACGTCGATTACGTATTACCACTTCTCGTCGCGACTTGCGGGGCCGTGACTGCGAGTGCCCTCCCGAGTCCTGCCCATTAGCCTGCTTGTCTTCTTCCCGCAGAGCCGTGACTCCAGCGCACCCAACGCCGTTGCCGGAGGTAGCCGCCACTGTCAAAGCCGTCGCCGGAGGTTGCCGCCGCTGTTAGAGTCGTCGCCGGAGGTCGCCGCCGCCGTCAGAGTTGCAGCCTTTGGTCGCCGCCATCGTTGGACGCCGTCGTGACAGCCAAAGTTGTCACTGTGATAACTGGAGCCTGGAGATGAGGGAGAGAGCGTCGCAACTCGGTCGCCCGTGCCCTGGTAAGTCTCTATGGCCCTCCTATGGCTTCCTTCGGGGTCTGGCGAGAGGTTTTAAGCACCCCCACTACGATGCCTTGCGTGTGAGGTGAGGGGCCCTTTGGCCGACCAGCAAACGCACCTTCCTTTGCCCCTTCCTGCCGGCCAGGACAAGGGATCTTTGCGTCTGTACACCCGCGGGCAGCGAGGTGCTTGGCCTAGTTGGCCATGGGTTTTGGGTGTCTCGAATTTCGCCTTGCCCGCAAGACCGAGATTCTCGCGAGATGTCGCGAGAATCTCGCGAGACGACGAACCATGGACCCGGCCGACCAGGTCGACAACCTGGTATTCCATGATATTAAAAATGGAACCTCCAGTATTTGTTTATTTTTGTGATGAATTTCGAAAGCACAATCTACTTAAAGATACAAAGTTCGTTGTTGTTGAAGAGGCAGTTGCACTATTTCTTATTATTATTGATAAGAATTATTCCATTCAAAATATGCGCGAGCACTTTCAACGTTCGGGGGAAACTTGCAGTTGACATTTCGACTGTATGTTAAATGCAATGTAGAAATATGCGAGGATGAATATTATTCCACCCGCTTATGATGAAACGCCCACTTTCATTGCAAAAAGTGATAAGTGCGTATCATTTTTTAAATATTGTATTGAAATAATTGATGAAACTCATATAAAAATAGTTGTACCAAGTGCATAGCAACTGACACATAAGTGGACGGAAGACAAAATGCACTCAAAATGTTCTTGTTGTTTGTGACTTCAATATGTTATTTACATTCATCTCTTCTGTACACAAAGGTACATGTCATGGTGCTCAAATTTTGTTAGATTGCACATGTGGTGCAAACTCTAGATTTTCAAAGCCACCAATAGGTAATAATATCACTTTCTTACAATAAAAGTCTTATCTTATGCACGATGTACTAAAAGCTCTTTTTTTAGAAAAATACTACTTGGATTCAGGTTTCAATTGGATATTTGACACCCTATTGGGGCATCCGCTATCGTTTGCAGGATCGTCGTGGTCGAAGTCTTCAAACAAAATAAGAAACTTTTAACTATCTTCATTCATCATTGAGAAATATCATTGAGCGATGTTTTGGAGTACTTAAGAAGCGTTGACGTATTCTAGGGGTATGCCATCTTATTCTTTGAAGAAACAAGCAAAAATTATGCTTGCTTCAATGTCAGTTCATAATTTTATCCGACAAGTTGTTTTAGGAGATGAACTATTTAAAGTACTACAAACAACACCAGGACGAAATCCTCTCGAAGAAGATAGACAAGCAATGAGTTCTTTCAAAGATTCTTTAGCTACTCAAATATTTGGACAATAAAATATAAGTTTTGTTAATCAAGTTGAGTTATACATATGTTTTGTGTCCAAGAACTGTTTGTAACATGCAACTTTTGTTTTTTATATTAGAAGTGATTCTTGTACATGACAAAAAATTATAACCAAACAACTTCCACTTCTTTATGTCGAAAGGCCTTCTAGTTGAAGTGACTTCACAATGAAAGTACTTCAAAGAGAAGTGCTTCAGCCAAGTTTCCAAATGGACCCATAAACCCTTGCCTTCCTCCTCCTGATCTCCATGACTAACCCATTGTTCTGAATAAAGTTCATTTCCCTAGAATGGACTGATTGGTGTGTTCCTTGCATATTGGAGTTTCACCCCCACATTTAAGTTTGTATCAGCTTTGCAAAGAAACCTTTCACATCCTGTTCATGGCTCAAGAAGCTCAGCCCAATGAGAGTACTGAAAGAGGAAATCGCCTCCTCAAAGATATCACATAACTCATTGTTCTCCTTAGCCCAATCATGCTGCTGGTCACCCATCCCTATTAGCTCCGACAAGACAGATAATGCTCCACTCCAACACTGCACATCCTCAAACGAAGGTGACCAGACTCTGCAGAAACAAAGGACACATCATCACAAAGTGGAACAGCATTCACCTGGATAGCCCACCCTAACAGACCCATTGCGTCTGACAGGTCAGAGCACACCGCTGCTTGAAGTGGAGCAAGACATCACAGGGACAAACACAAACGATGGACGAGAAGCAAGTACACCACTCAAACTGGTACACTGCCCTCCCACTGGCTCATGGTGCCCAACCACTGGTTTGAGGACCTTCAGCGAGCACCCATGGCTTGCCTCCACAGCATGAACAACACACCGATAACTAGAACCACCCCCACAAGCTTCGAAGGTAAACTCTCAAACCACTAGGCCAGCTCAGCCACCACCCGGTTCATCGATAAGTTAAACAAATCTTGCTGATATAGGGACTTGGCTGGGTCCAATGCCACCAACAGGGATCCAGAAGGGTAGTCTTCTCCACCCAAAGCATCAACACACACAAGGGGGTGGCAGCCGAGGGGTCCGGGGGGGGGGCCTTAAGGGGAATGGCTAGAGGCCACTGGACCTCTAGGGGTTCCGGAGGAAAATGGAGTCAAAGGGGTCTGAATCATACAAGAGACGGGGGATCATTGGTGGGGAAGCCCTAAGGGAAGCCCTAGAATCAGCAAAATAAGATGTTGGAGAAGGATAATCGTCCCATAAATGGAGAGGATCGCCGGATAATCAGGGAGCCCTATAATCAGCGAAAGAAGATGTTGGAAAAGGATAGTCGCCCCACAAATGGGGAGGATCGCCAGAGAATCAGTCCAGATCTAGGGGGATTGCTACTGCCACCGTAGAATCGCTGGAGTCGAAGGAGAATCGGGAGCACTGGGAGAGGGGAGATCAGCAAGACTTAAGTTCTCCAAACAAAATCGACCGATTTTGATCTGATCCCGCAGAATTGGTCCAAATTGAGGGGGATTGCTGCTGCCGCTGTAGAATCGCTGGCGCCGAAGAGGAATCAGGAGGATTGGGGGTGGGGAGATCAGCGAGACTCAAGTCCTCCAACAGAATCGACCAATTTAGATCCGATCCCACAGAATTGGCCACCAATTCAAATCAATTCCTCCTGAAATCCAGTCTGGATAGGTCCTCCAGGCCAAAATCAGACCAAGATTTGATCCATAAATCGGCCGACTCTACAATTAATGGGTGTAAGATAGAGCATCTTTAGGATGCTACAATGGGGGCAGTATCTTAAAAAGCCTCACAACAACTTTCTCCAGGTATAAAACTGGCTGCTAAAGACTCCTCAATCCGAGTAGAAACTGCAATGGGCAAAACTACAATCTACAGACATGAAAAATGACATCTGGCGGAGGATAAAAGGAGTCTTCAACGATTCTCTTGTTCCTTGCTTTCTAAACTGCACACAATAGTGCTAGCCATGGAATGCCATCTCGCCGAGATCTCGGTATGCCCAAGAGGGCCAAGAAACGAGATCGCCGAGATCTCATCCCATGTAGCCTGGTCCAAAATATTTTTTTCTTTTGGTAGTGTCCCCCATTTATGATAGTGTAAACATATTAATATATCTCACTATCACTTATACTATCACATAAAAATTGTGCTACAAGTTTAATACTATATTAGTATTTAATTAAGATTGTATACAAATTTTAATCTTTTAGAAACACAAAGATCATCTTTTTGATGTTGAGAGTGCTTTGTAATTGTTCGATCACCTAGTTGATGTATAAATGTGTTATATATTTTCATATAAATTCATTGATGTACTCCTATCTTTATAAGATATTATGTTATGTTTCATACATACATTTTGATTCGAGAATCCAAGATCCAATCTCTCGAGATTTTTCCGAGATCTCTCTGAGATCTCCTCTTTCACCTCCCTCCCCCCCCCCCCGAGATGAAGTCAAGATCTGATACGGCAATCCTTGGTGCTAGCAGAGAAAGATCCCACCACTTCTTACTGTCCTTCCAAAGGTTCATTTTATTCCAAATAAGGAGGCTGATGATGTCTTGCAAGGATCCCAATCCCAAGGCAAATCACAGCTTTTAAAAATTATGTCTAAGTGAATGAACAAATGGCTGATATCATTACCCTCATTTATTATGTAAATTGTTGGTCCTTTCTCTTGTCCTCTTGAGACAAAGATTTTGCTGAGATTTCATTCTCAAACATAAAGCACATTTCCCTTAATGCAATCTTGTCGCCCCTCCCCATAGATTGCAGAATCGGCCGATCCGGATCGGGATCAGCCAATTCTTGGATCGGATCCGATTCTCAGCGGAACCACCGATCCGGATAACATATCCATCAGAATCAGACTATTTGGTCCGATTCGGGGCCATAATCGTCCGAATCGGCGGATTCCGGAACGATTCTGGCGATTCCTCACCGGAATCGACCGGAAAAATTGACACGGCGGCCCTGCAGCCGCCGCGTCTGTCGTCCCCTACCGGGTCCATCGATCCAGTGGCCGATTCCGATCCCGCTATCCTTGATCCCCCCCCTCTAACAACTTTGGACTAGAGCCTGTAGGCTAAGACACATTCTCTCTGAAGTCATTATAAGTGGACATAACCTCACCTCTTCTACCCGGCCATTGAAGACAACCCCCAACCTTTCTCGAACCTTTAGAATTTTCCCATCATCCCATTGTTGTGGTGCTGACATTGGCAACTTTGGCTGGGATGCAGTTGCCCGTGTAAAGGGAACAAGGGCAGTAGTGTTGCTATGGCACGTGCATAGACCCTATCCAACCTGGCATATGTAAAATTTAACCTGGGCACAGCCCAGCATAATTTTTATTCAATAATAAGATGCCAACTACATATGTTTATGTTTATACATATGATGGTCAAAATAAACTCACTCGACTTACTTAAAAATAATCTTAGCACATCTTAAGATCCTAGTGACAATTTGGTATTAACCAAAACAAGGAGAAGCCGATATCTCATTAGCTGCCATATGAAAGAAATCTGCTGAGAACTATGAACCAGTTTAACAGGTGAAGAAGACAACTTTGGTTCCAGTAACAAAAATTAACAGATCTTTGTATAATGGGTCTAGATCCCACTCATCTCTCCTGCCCTAAGATATGGAGACAACACCACCAAGCGCCACCCCTCAGCGAAAGAACAGAACAGGTCCTATCCCACCCGGATTAGCTGCACCCTCTGATGAGAAATTAGTTGAGTCATTTTTAAAATTTCAGTTTATTTTACCACAAGAGCATATTTGTAAATATCTTTAGTTGGATCTAATTATCAAATTTCTAGCTCTATAAATAGAGCCTATCATGTACTCGAGCACAGTTGAATACTTGAAACTTTTGGAGCCAATTAGTGTTCCATGGGGAGCTCTGCCAGTAGTCACTCTCTTCCTCCCCCCCCCCCTTGTTCGGCTGGTAGGGCCTTCATCCTTCTTCTAGCATCTCCTTCCCTCCCTCTAAGGATTGCCATCTTAGATCTCGGCTTCGTCGGGAGGGTGAAAGAGGAGATCTCGGAGAGATCTAAAAGAAATCTCGGGAGATCGGATCTCAAATTTTTGAATCAAAATGTATATATGTATGAAACATAACATAATATTTTATAAAAATATGAGGATATCAATGAATTTACATGAAAATATGTAACACATTTTATACATCAGCTGTGAATGAACAATTACAAAGCACTTTTAATACCAAAAAGATGATTTAAACTTGTATGTAATCTTATTTAAATACCAATATGGTATAAACTTGTAACATATTTTTATGTGATAGTATAAGTGATAGTGAAATATATTAAATGTGTTAACACTATCATAAACGGGCGCAGAGTAGTCGCGGATCGACCTGCGCGGTTAGGTCACGGGGGTCAAGGGGGCAGCGCCCCTTGTGGGGGGTATCAGGGGGCAAAGGAGGCCCCCGAAGAAAAATATTTTATGGACCAGTCTACATGGGACGAGATCTTGGTGATCTCGTTTCTCGGCTCCCTTGACGAGACTGAGATCTCGGCGAGATGGCATTCCATGCCTCCCTCACCCCTAGTGGTCTGCACATTCTATTCCTCTCTTCTTCCTCCTCCCAATCTCTTTTGCAGCACTTTTTCGCCGTTCAGTCAATCCATCTGAGCTAACTAGCTTTGCTGCCAGTTTCAATACCGGTCTCCTTCCACAGCAAATGAGGACTCAAAAACACTGGATTCATCATCGTCATCATCGCATAACCTTCTAATCTAGCCCAGCCACATGATTCTAAGATATAGCACCAGCGGCTGCTGCAGATTGGGGATCCGCTTCATCAGTCACCACACCAAGCTCCCTAAGAGATGTCATTAACCATCCGACGCCTCCAATGACCACCGCTCCATAGGATCTCCAGCAATCCCTAGATTAACTGCTGAAGTTCTATGCACACCATTCTCCCCTGTTCCTGCGCCCATCTGAAGCAGGGGGATCTTCCTCCCACTCCCTCATTTTTAGCCTCCTCCACCATGACTAAGCCCATACAAAGCCCATCTGCACTTCCCCCTATTTGCACCGTCGTACAAAGCCTGGTCATCGTGGCTGCATTGTCACTGCACCAGTGAAATCGTCCTGTACTCACCTTTGTTGCCTGTGAAGACCTCTGTTGCCCGTGAAGCTTGCCATTCCTGCACATATAAAGAAGACGAAGAAACAGTGTCCCTTGTAGATGAAGCCACAATACCCCATCAGATTCTCCTTTTTGTCATTTTCCTCCATCCATCTCATGCCCACGCGCACCATGGCTCTGTCTGCCCCTCAACACAATGCGGCCAACCCATTTCCAGTGTCCAATGAGTGCCACAACCCCTGCCAAGTGGTTTGGGTCACATAATCGACAGGTCCAGTAGGCTCAGCCGGCTCAACCAGCTTACATCCAATTCAGCCAGATCCATATACATGGTTCAAGCTGGTTCACAAACGGTTCAGCCAATTCGCTCCTGTTCAGACCAAGTATGCCTTGTGAGCTTGTCTAAGTCAAGTTCAAGCTGGTTTAAACCAGTTTTTAAGTGGTTCGCTTTAATTCAGCTGGGTTTAGCTTGTTTACAGCTTTTATTTCAAATTTTAACCACTTTGTCCTGGATCACCCTCCATGTTAAAAAAGATTAGAGACCATAGTTGTCAAGGCAACAAGGCGCCCAAGGCATTCAGAAGTGAAATTTCTACTTAGACGACAAGGCGGCATAAAAAATTAACTGTTAATACTAAAAATAAATATCTGCATATGACAGACAGAGAGAGAAAGCTAGAAAAATTTAGAATAGACCTTAAAAGGTTTAGGTATAAGAGAGCGATAGTTTTACATATAATCATCTGCATATTTATATTTGTAATTGAATACGTGTATTATGTATACATGCATTTAAATGTTTTTTATGTATGTGTGAGAATATTTTTTGAAAAAGATATATAATCTTCATAAGCTAAGTGAGAGGGAGAGAAAAAGAAAAGCAAAAACTATATAACTTTAAGTATCTATTTATAATTAAATATTGAACATATTTAATAATATAAGTGATGAACCTTTGGGAACGAAAGTAAAAATCAAAAGATTACATGCACTTTCAAGGATGTAAAAAATTTTAAAATGATTTCACTGTCATTAAATGTGCAGCCATGATTGGCAAATCGACCTGTCTGGTCAGGTCATGGTCTCAACTCAAGGAGACAGCACCCCATGTGGGGGTTGTCTAGATATCAAAGCTCCTGGAAGCATGGAATGCGATCTCCCGAGAATCTCTCGAGATCTCCCGAGAATCTCTTTTCTTTGGTGTGTCCGAGAAATGAGATCGCCGAAACGAGAATATCTATGTAGTACCTATGATACCTTGATCTTCTCTGCCTATTATTATCCCCAACTTGTTAGATGATCTTGTTAAGTTCCTTCTTATATTGTCAATTTTATCATGAAATCCATCCAAATATTCATCTAAACATTATTGTTTGATAAAATTTCATAGCTTAATATTTTAATGACTATATTTGTACAATTGACCTAAAATGTTATCAATTTCCTATCCATATTGTTCAAGATGAAACTATGGTCTGACATAAGATCCTTTGTATGTCTTATGCTAACAATAGTTCGCCATCTCTGTATTACACTTTTAATTCTCTCACAGCTTATTTTAATATTTAATAAGTTTTATTGTCCTTTTTAAAAAGATTATATGACATTCTACATTTAAACATGCACATTGATTGGTATTTCCAAGATCTAATCTCTTGAGATTTTTTCGAGATCTTTTATCTTCAATCTCCGTGAGATAAAAACATAGATGTGAGATGGCAATCATTAGGTAAAGTATACCCTGCATAAATGAAATCCGAAATCCAATCTCCCGAGATTTTTTCGAGAATCTCACGAGATCTCTTCTCTTTCACATTTCCGAGACAAAGCCGAGATACGAGACGACAATCCTTGCCTGGAAGAAAATTGTTTAGTCTTTAGAAGGACGTGGACCACCTAGGTAGGCAACTTGGGTGCCTTAGGCACCTAGGCAGGTATCTTGGACACCTTTTGGGTTCCAAGAAAGAGACCCTAGCACCTAGGTAGGCGCCTTGACAACTATGATAGGGACTAGATTTCTTTCCATTTTTATTTTATCAGATTTTAAATTAACAATCTAGGTTGATCCTGGCTTGGTTTTGCTTCAGCCGAGCTGGCCTATCTATCCCGATCCCAACCCAAAATACCTTGTAGGATATGCAAGGTGGACTGATGGATATGACCACTGGTAGTATATAAATTCAGCCCACATATGGTTATAACTTATAACTAAGGAAGATTGCATGAGCGTCCACCAACAAGTAAGAAACATGTGCATCAGAAGCATTGGAATGCAAAAGAGTTATGAAACTGGCTAGGATATATTTTCAAAACACTTGCATATTTCAGGGTAAGAAACAGCATCTGCTAAATTGCTATACCAAACTGAAAGCAACAGAAGAATTGAAAGCTTACCTTTTTATGCTCCCATTTAGAAGGTATAAACCGTCTTTTAGGCTCCGGCGCACCCGAAAGTGGGAGCCCCTTATCCTCCCAATCAAACCAATCAACATATGGCTGCAAGAAAATTTGAGAACAAACTGTAAATGAGCATCCTATCTCGATAATGTTGCTGAGTTGACAAGCAGAAACCATGTGATTATAGAATGCAAACTATGAATGAGAAAATTGTATTACAAGTACTGAGATACATACTGCATATGGATCAACATCAGCATGTGGTGTTTTGCCTTTCAATAGTCGACGAACAAGTCTTTTCTCGTCCTTGGTAATTTCTATATCTTCATCATTGTATTCATCATATATTTTTCTCCTATGGTTTTAGAATATTATATACATCAGATTGTTTACTAGCATTACCTAAAGCATAATAGAAAACGCAAGCAATGATCACAAGAGTCAAGTGCATGTCTAGAAAATTAACTTCCACCCAGCAAAATGATGCATTTCGCCTAAAAGTAAAGATACAATACCTTGCGTAAGGACCATGATATGGAAGAAATAAAACCTATATAGCAAAGACATCTTTTCTGCAATTTTTTGAATTAATTGGCTTGGCTCGGTGAATCCTTTCTTCCATGATGAACTGTTTATATCAGTCCTATACTTCCCTGTGGGGTGTGGGGTGGACTGAAATAAAAAGGAGCTCCACAGCAAAAGATTTATGCCACAAAGAAATTCTAGGAGGTCAACCTATATTTTGGGCAACCTAGTGGGGACACTAGGCAATGGCCCCGTTTCAAACAAGTCTATGGTCGTCGAAGAAAATCGTTGGGTCCCATTTGGCTAGGGAGCATGGCTATTTGATTTCATTGATTTATTAATTGAGTCATTTACAATTTTTTTGGGTTTATTAGGACGTCCTTAGAAGTTTAGGCATCCTAGGGTCTTCCTGCATTTTTTTCACCTTTTTTGGGGTATACATGTAAATATGGGTCTTGGTCCTATAAAGGGGGACCGAGCCCTCCCTTTTGCGCATGCTGAAGATGAAATGAAAAGTGGATTTTCCCTCCGTCCCGTTGAGGTTGCTCTTCCGGTTTTGCCCCGGTTTTGCGAAGCTTCCGTCTGTTGTCTTTTCTCCCTCCTTTTCACGTCGCCTCAGGACAGACGATGAGCAAGCGGCCTTTTCTCCCCTCGGTCGACGCCCTAGCGTGGAGACGGTCTCTTTCCTCCTGCTCGCGGTGGTGAGCTCCGCCATTGGCGCCGGCCCTTTCTTCTTCCCGACGGCGAGGGTCTCTTCTTCCCCCCGGCTCGCGACCTCCTCCAGACGGCGGACCTTCCCCTTCCCCGGCTCGCGACCACCTCCAGACGGCGGACCTTCTCCTTCTCTGGTTCGCGATCTCCGCGACCCCCTCCAGACCGCGGCGGTCCCTCGCTTCTTCCCGCGGCTCGCGGCTTCCTCCAGACGGCTTGTCTCCTTCCTCTCGGGCTCGCGATCCCCTCCAGTGAGGTCTCTCTCCTTCTCCGGCTCGCGATCTCCGCAACCCCCTCCAGGCAGCGGCCTTTGTTCCTCCTTCTGAAGATAGTCCCGACGGCGCCATTCCTTCGTCTTCCCTCTTCCAGCGCCGTCTCCCCCTTCAGCGCCGTCTCCCCCTTCCCGACGGTGCCATCTCCACGATCCGTCTCTTTCAAAGCAGTATCTTCCTCCCGACGGACGCGTTCCATTCTCTGCCCGTCCGAGGTGTGTGTCTGTGGAGGCTGAGCGGAGCCGTCCTGTGTAGCCGAGAAGAAGGAGATGTCCTCCCCTTCTTCTTCCCGTTGTTGCCGGACCTGGACCCCTTCGGCGTCTACCGTATGCATCCTCGGGTAACTGAAGATCGCCTCCATTCCAGGGATGAGGTATCTCGAACTTTCTCACTCGGTTGAGATCTCCGTCCGGGGATCCTCCTCTCTACTCAAGTAATCTGGACGGATGCTCCAGACTTTGGTTCGGTTCCTTATGGCTTCGACCTCAACGTTTTGTGTCCGTATGAGTTAGTCTTTGAGGCTGTGATTGGCCTGTTCCGAAGTTTCTTGGTTCTGTTCGATAATGGCTCTGTTGGGTTGATCGATCGGCAGTTGGATCTTGGTATGCAGTGATCGGCGCAGTCCTTTAGCTTGTTGTTCTTCTGGATTCCTTGCGTTAGACTGGTCCCACTCCAGTCCCGTCCAGTTGCTGTCTGTTCATTGCCCCTTCTTATTCCGGATCTGGATTCTGGTTCGTGGGTGCGCTTGGAGTTCTGAGGCTGGTCCTCTTCCAGCCGGCTCAAGGGGATGCCATCTGTTTCATCCTAATTTTCCCCTTGATTCGTTTCTGCCGAGAACCTTTACTGTTGCTGAATACTGGTCCTAATCCAGTTGGATACGGTTGTTAATCAATTTCTTCTGGATTTATGGTATGGGTTATGCATCACTAATGTGTCTCAGAGGTACAAGACTGGTCCGTCCACACTCCAGTCAGATTTGGAATTCGGTTTTGACATTCGAGAGTTGCTGTTCGTTGTGATTATAATGTCTGGTCGGAGCCTACAGCAAAGTGGCAGCCCACAGTTGGTCTGCCTACAGTACTTGACCGGGAAATGATGATGACCTCCTCTCAATTATCACCTTGGTAGCCTCCGGGTTGCCGGTGTTGCAGTCAGCAGAACCCTTTGGGTATTGATACAGAGAGTCTCTGATCCCAACTTGAGAGGAACTCTTCCTCTGTTCCAGGATTTGAACTGATTTCAGATTTTATTGATAAGTTCGGTTGTTGCGTATTTTATCTTGGTCAACCTGAAGATAGGCGTCCCCCCCCATTAATAGTGTAGACCCTTGTTGGCGCCGAAAAAAATTCATAGGTGGACAAGAGAAAAATAGTTGAATGTGCATGGTGGTCCGAATTGTGAGTATAGCTAGCCATGCATACGTTTAAAAAAAATAGGGGAGAAGCGGACGACGGATTGAAAGAAGATCGATTGGGCCGGGAGGCTGGTGCGGCCGGCCAATCGGGCCTAGCGGTCCGTGGAGCCCGCAATCATCGGCCCATGGATGCCATCTCCTCTATAACCAGTCCACGTCAAAAAAAAAAAGAGAAAAAAGAAATAAAGGAAGATAAGCTGTCGGAGTGGGGAAGGGAATCGACTCCCCATCAGACTCCCCCTCCGGAGCCAACTCTTCCAATGGAAAGAGTCCCCGTGAGGAAGGAAAATCTCCCCTAGAAGAAAGCTGGGATGAGCCTGGAAGGAAGGTGGAGCGATCCTGCTTATAGAGGATTGATTCCGAATCCGTTCGGTACGGAAGTAGAATCGTCCGGGAGAGTCGTAAGGGGAGAAGGAGAGCCGATTGGATAGGCATTGGACTCCCACGTCCGTCTCGAACGGACGAACTCTTTCGGAAAGAATCCCGACGGCGAGACGGGAAGATCGGAAGGTCTCCCGGCGCAAGGAGACCACGAGAGGTCTATAAAATCCCCTGCCGGGTCGCAAGGCCGAGGGACGAGGAGGGGCCCCGAGCCGGAGAAGAAGAAGAAGAAAGAGAGATAGAGAAGAAGAGCGAGAGAAGAGAGGACCCGCTCGTCGTCGTCGGAGCCCCGTCCGAGAGCTTGCCGCCGCCGGACTCTTCTCGGTAGCCCGCCGACGTCGCCGGAAACCCTTCCAGAGGGAGCCAGCACCGCCGAAGTCCCCTTCGGGAGAGGCCAGCGCCGCCGGAATCTTCTCCGCAGCTAGCGCCGCCGAAAGTCCTCCCGTAAGCCACCATCGTCGCCGGAGATCCTTGAGGAAGCCGCTGCAATCGCCGGAGATCCTTGAGGAAGCCGTTGTCGCCGCCGGAGCACCCTCCGGAGGTAGTAAACCTCGCCGTCTTCCGCTTCCGCCGCGGTCGGGAGAAGACGCCGCACAGCGCCGCACAGGGGAGAGGGAGATTATTTTCTCCCACTTTGGTCCACGTCGGACACAGAGGAGAGAGGGGCCCACCCAGGAAAAAGACAGCGGAAAAAAAAAAGAAAAGCGAAGGGAGAAGAAGAAGGCGCCGCGCGCGCGGGAGCAGCTGCACAAGGAGGTCTCTGTTGACCCCTCGGGTCAAAGAGGTGTGGGGCCCACCTGAAAGAGGGTTTATAAAAAAAGGGGGGAGGCCCGCTGGACCAGCCAGCGGGCGCGCAAGAAGAGAGGAGATGGGCCAGGCCCATTAGTTTGAAGCATGTAAAAAAAAAGACATGTCTCTTTTAAAATGCACAATCAAATGAAAATTTAAATAAAAATTCATTAACTAAGTAAACAAACCGATGGCAAGCATTGGCCGGCTAAAAACCCGCCACATGGTCTCGGCATAATTTAAAAGAATCAAAATAAATGGGAAAGCAATAAGCCGGTTTTTTAGCACGCTTCTTGACCCATAATTCAAAAATCAAAATAAAACAAACAATGAACGAAATTAAATAAAAATCCACTAAGTTAATTTCACGAGCCGAGACAACGTTGGCGGTAAAAACCCGCCACATGGTCTTGGCTAAACTTAAAAGAATTTGTGGGTCGGTTTTGAGCCTTCCGCATAACCTTTTAAGGTGGACATACAAAGGTCTATTAAAAAGACCCCAATGTCTTACCATGTCCCAGAGGGAGTTACTTACCCATTATGCCATGGGAAGGCTGTGCGTGATCAACATGCCGATATGCCAAACTATGAGCTAATGAGGTTCGTGAGGTGTGAGATGAGTCCCCGCAAGCTTATGAAAAGCCGGGTGTGCTCAATCTCGAATCGATGAGTTGATTGCCCACAAGCTTGTCGACAGCCGGGTGTATTCAATCTCAAAACAGTGAGGGATGCCCATAAGTCTATCAAAGACCGGGTATTTTCCATGTCATTAAATAGATTCCATGTTCATCAAGGACTCAAGGGAGGCCTGATTTCAGGTCATTCAACTGTAAGAATCATGTCTCGTGTTGAGAGATCAAATAAATGAAGACTTCATGTCCGGTGCACAAATTGATGTTGCAAGGAGAAAACAGTTCCCTGCCGGAATGAATGAATGCAAGCACATTAAAAACTGAATTTAAATCTGAAATTTCAATAAAACAAAACATTTAAAAATTTGAAATCCATCAATCTGTAAAAATCACAAACCGAAAACAGAATCTGAAATCTGAATCACCTCTGAATTCAGAGATTAAAAATCTGAAATTTGAACTCGACTCATTTAAAAAATCTGAAAATCTGAACTAATCCAAATCTGTTTTGGTGCAGAAACCAGTCTGAAGTATGCAGAATCTGAAAATCTAGAAATCTGAAAATCTGTACATTCCAAATCCGAAATCAGAATCTGTAAAGCCCAGAATCTGAAATCTAAGTCTTCACATAATGTCCAAATCAAACAATACCAAACAAATCACAAACTCAATTAGATTCATAAACAAGAAATCTGGAGAATCTGAATCTGCAATCTTTGAGAAATGCAGAATCTGAACTCTGAGGTCTAAAAGCTGAAACTCAATTTAATGTGCAGAATCCACAAGAAAACTGAAATCTGCAGGGGGATCCGAACTAAAAATTCTACAATCTGAACTTGAAGGTTCAAATCTGAATTTCGAAGTTTCAAAATCTGAGCTTTATAAGAACATTGTAATCATGGAATTTACAGGTCCGTTCCAAACCTGAGCCTCCTAAACTTATATCAGAGCAAGTCAGAAACTGATCCACAATTAGATAGTCCCAAACCAAACTCAATTCCAATTCAGTCCAATCCAAATCAATCAAATTCAAACTCAATCAAATCAACTCAAATGCAAATTAAATCAAACTCAGATCAAGTTTAAAATCAATCAACCCAACTCAATTTGAATTCCCCAAATCAAATAAAGTTCAACTGAATTCTAACAAATTTAATGAAACAAACTCAAATTAAACCAAATTCAACACAACCCAAAATTTCTCAAATTAAACCCATAAACAAACTGTCTAAAACCCAAACCAAGTTTAAAATCAATCAAACAAAATTCAAATTAAATTAAACTAAAATCAATAAACAATTCAACTCAAATCAATTTCAACTAAAATCAAACTGAAATTTAAATAAAAATCAATTCCAAACAAATTCATTCCAAACAAATTTAAATCAATTAATCAACTCAAATCAAAATCAAATCCAAGTCAAACTTAATCAATCAAGTTCAAATTAAATTCAATCCAAATCAAACAATAAACAAACTGCCTCAAATTCAAATCAAATCTAAATCAACAAATAAATCAAGCTTAAATTAATAAACAACTCAAACTAAATTCAAACTAATTCAAATTAATCAAACCAATTTAACTCAAATCAATTTTAAACAATTCAAATTCAATTCAATTCAATTCAACTTAAATCCAAACAAAATTCAATTCAAATCAAATTCAAACCAAAATTGAGTGCTTGCATTCCATCAAATTTCATGGGATTGTTTTCTCCTATGTCCATATGTGTGTGAATGCGTGTTTATTTTGCGGATGTATGTTTTCTGTTCCAATGGATTGCTATGACGTTTAATCAAGGGTATTCGAGTTATCTCGATGTAATTAACGTCGGATCTTCGCACCATCCGACGGGGAGAGGTCAAAATCAATTTTCAAAGAACCTAACAACCTCGATATATAATTTTGACCCTAGCTAGTACTTTTATGGAATACCATCTATTTTCTTATAAAGTCAATGCTAAGGTCTAAATCAAATCCAAATGGAAAATGAATTTCCAAAACAAAAAGAATTAGATCTTTTTTTGAGGATTTTGAGGTTACATCAACCCTTTACCACCCTGCGAGGTGTGGGTCATCTTTTTGGTACTGTACTTATGTGGTAAATAGTTGTAATTAAGAGGGGATACCTATCTCTCAGTCGAAGACAGTCTTCCCCACACCCAGTTGTGGAGGTACCTTCTGAATCTCTCCCCTTGCATGGTTTAATTTCTTGTTCGTTTATTATCTCGTAGTGATGCCATGCCAAGTGCGTAGTAGGTCCTAACTTCTTTCTTGATTGTTGTTGGTCTTAGCGAGACATATTTGAGTGAACCACCCCTCCAGATAAGCTAAAATCTGATTCGTTAGTTGTAGGACCGATTTCAAAATCTAAATCAGATTTTCAAAACGGCGTTCTCCTTCTTTCTCAACCCCTTTCTGGTTCATTAAAAGAGAAAGCAACTCTGGGTAACAATTTCTTGACTAGATAACTCTAAAATTGGAACCCTAGAGCCTGATTAGGGAGTCAGATTCTTACTCACTGCGTATTGCTAGCTAGGTCTGAGGCTGTCCCCCATCACAACCTTTCATTGAAGTGTCAATTTTCAACTAGGACAAATCAAGAAACTCAACTCAAGCTTTAGTCCCAAATTACTTGGAGTCAGCCATACAGATTCTCTTTCTCCACTCATGTCGATTTTGAGTTATATTTTCAAAGATATTTAAATAATCTGAATCATATTAAATTACCCCTCCTCCAAGTTAACTCTGCCATGGCCGGCCCCAAGCCTAGATGAGAAAGGAAGAGGGTTCGGTAGAAGACAACCAACGTAAAAATAAAGTCACATCTCATGATATGGATTCAAATGATATAAACGTTGGGATGTACTCATCAAACGACGCGTTACACCGGAGCCCGAGTGTGGCGAAAAATACAGCAAGGGTGAGGGCGTTCCCCACATGCGACGCGCCACATAAGCGCCATATTGTGGTGTTAAATAGGCAAGGGTTCCCACATCAAGGATGGGTGTGAGTAAAGAAGTTACTCCATAATAAAGAGCAAGATATGAGTTCTAGAATAAACTCAAATATAAATAGACATTATTATAAAAAGAAATATAAGAAAAAAATATTAAAAGAAAGATAAGAATAGGCACTTGGAATATTGGATCTCTTACAGGAAAACTTATGGAACTTGTTGATAGTATGGAGATAAGAAGGATTAATATTATGTGTATCTAAGAAACCAAATGGATAGGAGAAAAAAGGTAAAGAAGCAGGAAATACAGGATATAAACTATGGTATACAGGAAAAGAGAAAAATAAAAATGGGGTTGGTATCATAGTTGATAAAACATTAAAGGATGCAATAGTTTTAATACAAAGAGTAAGAGATAAGAATAATATGATAAAAATGATTATAGAAAGAGAAATAATTAATGTAATTAGTGCATATGCTCCATAAATTGGCTTAAGTAACGAGATTAAAAAAAATTAAAAGGATATGGACGATCCTTTACGGAGTATACCAAATGAAGAAAATATATTTATTAGAGGAGATCTCAATGGACATGTTGGAAACAAATGTCATGAATATGAAAATGTTCATGGAGGTTTTGGATATGGAAATTTAAATGAAAAGGGGAAGAATATTTTAGATTTTGCTATGGCTTATGATATTATCCTCACAAATACTCATTTTATTAAAAGAGAATATCATCTGATAACATTTAAAAATGGATAAAATAAAAGTCAAATTGATTTCATTCTCACTAGAAAATCCAATCGTGCTATTTGCAAAGACTGTAAAGTAATTCCAAGTGAAACTTTAGCGAGCCAACATAAGTTAGTGATTTTAAATGTTAAGATTAAAACACAAACAAACATATATAAAAAAAAGTCTTCTCCTACAATAAAATGGTGGGAGTTAAAAAGATTAAAACAACAAATATTTAAAACTGAACATTTAAAGATAGATGATTGGAAGTTAGACATAGACGTTAATACTATATGGATGAATATGACCATAAAAATTAGAGAGATAGCTAAAAAAATACTTGGAGACTCTAAAGGACATAGTCCACTTAAAAAAAAGACTAAGTGGTGGAATGAAGAAGTGCAAAAGGCGATAAAGAATAAGAGAGATTGTTATAAGAGATTGCCGAAATGTGATAAAAATGAAGCTTATGAACAATACAAGATAACAAAAAAAAGCAAAAAAGGTTATTAAAAGAGCAAGAGATGATGCTTTTAAACATATATGAGAAACTTGGAACTAAAGAAGGTGAAAAAGATATTTATAACCTAGCAAGAATGAGAGAGAGAGATGGTCTCAAGATCTTAATCAAATTAGATGCATAAAAGATAAAGAAAAAAAATTGATTAAAGATGACAATATCAAAGAATGTTGAAAAAATTATTTCGATACTCTTTTTAATGACAATTTTGCTAAAAACATAGACGACATAAAGAATGTGACAAACTTTACTTTAAATTATATTAGAAAAATTCAATTTTCAGAAATTAAAGAAGCATTGAATATAATGAAAACAAGTAAGACATGTGGTCTAGATAATATTCTAATTGAAGTGTGGAAGTGTTTGGAAGATTTAGGAGTGGAATGGTTAACTCGACTTTTTAACAAAATCCTAATATTAAAAAGAATGCTTAATGAATGGAGAAAGAGCATCATTATACCCATTTTTAAGAAAAAAGGAGATATACAAGATTGTGCAAATTATAAAGGGATCAAACTCATGAGTCATACTATGAAATTATGAGAAAGAGTTATTAAGCGGCGATTACAGAGCAATACAAATATTTCAATTAATCAATTTGGATTTATGTCTGATCGATCTACAACTGAAGCTATTTTTCTTATTAGAAGTTTGATAGAAAAATATCGAGATATGAAGAAAAATTTACATATGGTGTTCATTGATTTAGAAAAGGCTTATGATAGAGTACTAAGAGAGATTCTATGGTGGGTGTTAGAACGAAAGATGGTGTCTGTTAAGTATATACAAATGATAAAAGACATGTATGATGATGCAACTACTAGCGTATGCACAATTGGTAGAGAAACAAGAGATTTTCCTATTTCAGTTGGCTTACATCAAGGGTCTGCAATAAGTCCTTATCTTTTTTTCATTAGTTATAGATGAGTTAACACATATTATACAAGATGATATACCTTGGTGTATGATATTTACAGATGATATCGTATTGATAGATGAAACACAAGAAGTGAATAGAAAGTTAGAAATGTGGAGAAATATTTTGAAGACTAAAGGTTTCAAGATAAGTAGAACTAAAACAGAATATATGCATTGTAAATTTAATGAAAACCAAAGAGAAGTAGGTGAGGGCATCAGTTTAGATGGGATAATATTGTCTCAAAAGACTCAGTTCAAGTATCTTGAATCAATTATCCAAAAAGATGAAGAATGTGATGAAGACGTTAATCATAGAATTAAAACATGTTAGATGAAGTGGAGATTGGCTTCAGGGGTTCTATGTGATCGTAAAATTTCATTAAAGTTGAAAGAAAAATTTTATCGTACAAGTATAAGACCCGCAATGTTGTATCGTAGTGAATGTTGAACAATAAAAGAAAAACATATTTTTAAAATAAGTGTTGGCGAAATGAGAATGTTACGATGGACGAGTGATCACACTATATTAGATAAAATAAAAAATGAATATATTAGAGAAAATGTAGGAGTAACGAGAATTGTAGACAAATTGAAAGAAGAGAGATTGAGATTGTTTGGACATATTAAACGTAGACCTGAAGAGGCTCCGGTTAGAAAGATAGAAAATATTAAAATGATAGAAATAAAAAAGGGCGTGGTAGACTTAAGTTAACTTGGAGGAGAGTAATTCAATATGATTTAGATGGTTTAAATATCTCTGAAGAAATAACACAAAATCGACATGAGTGGAGAAAGAGAATCCATATGGCTGACCCCAAGTAATTTAGGAAAAATGCCTTAGTTGAGTTAAGTTGAGTTGTCATTGTAATATTTTCCATTTTTCTTACTAGAGCCTACTAAGATCTATGTTTAATGCATCCAAACCATCTCAATCTCCCTTCTTTCAATTTATCTACAATTGTTGCCATACCTACATTTTCTCTAACATATTCATTTTGTATTCTATCTAATGTGATATGATCATTTATCCATTTTAACATTTTCATTTCAACAACTAGGACAAATTAAGATAACATAGAAAAAATAATCAATGTATACAATATAAGATTTTGCCTTAACTTCATTCATGTGAGCTTCTTGTGAAAAGAAAATGCAATTTTTATCTTGCCATTGAAGTTCACTTGAAAAACTATTACATTTTTTACAAGGTAGTAGGGCCGTAAAGGGAACAAGTATGACATTTCTGTGTCTGCTCACTTTTAGCTAATAGATAATCTATATCTGATCTGAGTTGGATACGATACAGATCGGGTATTATAAGTCAAACATTCCCCAGATTCGGAGCGTATAAGATTAATATATGGTTCAAAATTTTAATTTAATTTTATTTGATTAATATATTTAATAATATATAAATATGTAAAAATATATTTTAAAATATGAAACTTAACATATATTTATTAATGGTAATAATGTATATTAATGTATAGTAAACAATATTTAATTATATTTTTTGAATAAAATAATTTTAAATATACAATTATATACTATGTATATATCATAAAAAGACTTATTCGGAGTGAGTCTTAAACAAAGTGGAATGGGCATTTTTGTGTCTGCCCTGTTTAACATTTGGCTAATATCCATATACTGATATCTGCTCTAGCGAATATCTCTTTATTGGATATTATCTACATAAATGGATACGAATCTGAAGTGGATCCAGATTTGATCCAGATCTATTTACAGCCCTAAAGGAAAGCAAACAATACCCAATCTATTAAATAGACGTATCAGAATAAAATGCGCTTTGACTAAAACAATAAAATGCATATAATAAATGTTAAAAATGGTATGTTACTTTCTAACAATTCCAATATTTATTTGGTGCATAAAATGCAATATCTTTAGAATTGATTGAGATCTCTCGAGAATGTCTCTCCAAGCCTATCAAAAACAAGACTTCCAAGATCCATCTCAATTTGTTTGGATTGTCCTTTTTTTCCTATTAATACACATTTTATTTACTAGCTTATATAATTATATTGCAATACACCAACCTGCTAAATTTCCAATCTTAACCCTCTGCTGCACTGGCACTACCCTTTCATTCTGATTAAGCTAATCTTTGATCAATTTGCTAGACCTTTTCTTTCATCACTTTCTTCTCTTTCCATGTAAACTGAGAACCGATTTCTTATTGAAATATACTCAAGACCACACTACCAATATCCTGAAACTTTCAGCAGATTCTCTGACATCTCTTCTTTGCAACCTGCAACACATGCCAAGATCCGAGTTGACACCTGATTTTTAACATCTTTGTATGTCTTTTATTTGTCTGCCTTTCAATGAATTGTGGCATATGCCACCACCAAAACTGGCAAGGTTTGGTATCCATCCAAAAATCTTTGCAAGCCCATCTGCAATCTGCCTAGGTGCACATTCTAGGGTCTAACATCACCTCTAACCTGTCTTGTACTCATGACCTTGTCAGTCTTCATTGGTACAAGCTTTGGCATATCCAACCAACATGAAACATTACCTTCACTGTTTTCCACTGGCTGCTACACAAGCCAACTGTTGTCTGCATTCTGCAGAGAAACCCAGGTGAAACTGGAACTCTGGAAGGATTGTCTCCGAGGTCTCTTACACAGTGATCACCATCCAACAGAAAATACTGGACTTCAGCTCCATCCTTGCTGACAGAGCCTCAATTCAACATTGGCCAGTCCCCTGAAAATATTTGCAAACTGGAAGGATGTAGCCTCCAACATCCCCTTAATTTTTTTTTAAAACAACACTTTAACCATACAACATGATAAACATGTTTCATATCCAAAGGGCTTGTCACTTCTATTTCACAAACAGATATCTGCAAACTTATCACAACTCCAATTAAATGTGATACAAATTATAGTTGAGGATAGAAGTCAAGGAGAGATAGACTTAATAAGGCTGCAGAGAAAAATCATTATCTTTTGTTTCTTATCCGTATAGGACTTGTTTGATCACAATGAAGCATCAAACAATGGCAAGTGGCAAGCAAGAACATGGGTTGATGAGGTTAAAAGCTGCAACGTTCACCACAAGGTTTTCAGATGGATACACACAAGTTAAAATATTACCAAAATACAATACTACAAAGCGCCAAATTCTGATGCAAAACAGGATGAACGAAAACAAGGAAGAAAATAATGATAGATATATGATTTTTCCAGTAGATGAATTTCACCAGCTCATGGAATCATCAGCCCCAGCAAGAAAAGAGTCGATCTTGTCTCTCTTGGCCTGTTTCCTGATCTTTTTCCCTGCGTTGTCATAACCGATATGTTCCTCCTCATCGTACCATTTGAGCGGCACGTCTCCAATTGTGTTTCTGTCCGCCACTTCATCTTCTGAGGAGTCGCTCTCATCCGCACCGCGCTCCAAGCCTTCCTTCTGACTCCCTCTATTATCTCCCTGAAGGAAATATCGAAATTTACCCGATCAAAAAGGCATGATCCAACCAGCAAATCATATTGCCTTCCGATAGAAAGACGGGTTGAATAACTACTACACCTCAGCCTCTGATGATACTGGATGATCTTTCGCATGAGTCCCATCATCCTCGTCCTTTACATCATCTTCACCACCGAAGCTGCTCCTAGCTTCGTCTCCCAGGACCATTTTTGCCTCACTTTCCTGAGTTTTTCCAATTCCAACACCACATTAGCTTCAACATCGCAGTGGACTGAAGAATAAGACAATATCGAAGATGAAGAGTTAGTCCGAAAGGGCCTTGGAATACCCGACGCGGTAGCGCCTTCTTTGCTCCAGCTCTGTGCTGCGTCATCTGCTGCTACTGCGTCCTCACACCAGACGAAACCCTAGTTCTAGGGTTTTTCCTCGAACCGGCCACCACGAGCCGCAGCCCGCCCGCAGCCCGCAGGGGACGACGGCCTACAGGAAAGAACGAAACAGCTGGCCCGGAAAACAGACCGGACCCCGAACCGGCGTGGCGGACTTATCGGGAAGGCCGATCCGCCGAAGGATGGGTAGCTGAGCGCATAAACCGCGATAACGCCTCCCCACCTCTTGGTAAGTACAGAGAAACGATAAATTTAGAAATCGCACTGTAATAATTTTTAATTTTACCTTTTCTAAAAAAAATTTCAATTTTCATGATATCTTTTAATCATTTTTCGAGTTCCATTTCTTTTCTAATCAATCGAGAGAAGAGAAATTTTTCTTTCCGATAAGTAAAAAGTGTCCGATAATTTTTTTTAGTAGAAAGATACGTTAATTAAAAAAAGTGAGATAATATCGTTACATAACACCGAGTGCAAAAACAAAAGGGAGCAAAATTCGAAGAGTCTAAAAGAAAGTTAAAATGGAGAACTTGTCGAATTAAGTAGTGCGTAATCGAGTTTGCTGTTCTCCAAATGTGACGAAGTAAAGCACCTGATGTAAAGAGAAGTCTCCGATAACCTCAACAAGAAGAGAAGTCGCTGTCTGACCGTCTGACGGACCGTCCGGTTGGTTCCCATCGAAAATTGATCTGCAGTCGGTTTAAGAAAATGAGTTTTATCCCTGATCCGAGGACAGCTTTTTCTTCACCTGCAGCCCCTTTGTCCAAATTTTCTTCACACATAGTACCTTCTATTATACTCCCAATTCACAAGTACGTTAAAATGTCAAAATTATCCTTATATCAATTAAATAATATGATAAAGTTCTTTGTGAAATATTAAATATTATAATATCTTATTTATATGTTTACATACTATAATATTTTGACATAATATTAACATATTTAGAATATAAATTACAATATTTTATTTATAAAAACTATATGTTATTACGTCTTGCTGATTATATTTGAATTATAATTAAATTTTTTTAATATTCTTAAAACAAAAAATTACTACATTTGATTTTTATAAATATTTAATTTAAATATAAAGTATTTATATATTTATTTATTTATTATCTTATGTTAATCACGTATGATTTATAACTACAACATATTACTAATCTATCTAATTTTTTTATTATGTATAATGATTATATTAAATAAAATATAAAATATTAATATATTCATTATGTCTCAAAAATGTTATTAGATTTGTAACAAAATTTATTATATATGATTTCACCTTTATTACTATCAATAAAATATTATTATATTTGACTTATATCAAGATCTAAATATAACGATAAATTTACACTCGTATGTCTCCATTGGTAAAATATTATTATTTTTAAAATATTTATATGTTGAAATTAAAAAAAGATTAGACTATGTTAACTTCGTAATAAAACAAGGGTAGAAATATCTCTTTCTAAGAGAAAGTAACCATTAGCTTAAGATCACCTTCGGAAATGGAGTGCAGATGGTAAAATTTCAAAGAAGCGGACCTACTGTTAAATCGATTTTGAAAATGGACACAGTGTGAAAGCAATTGTGTTGCAGCGGACCTAGTGTGCATTTCCTCAAGGAAAAACACATCTGGCAGCGTAGACCGTCTCCCCTGGCAACAAGGCATCGGTTGCTGTGAGCGTCTCGTCACCGCGTGCAACTAGGGATGTCAACGGGTCAGATACGGGTCGAATAATAGTATTATCTGTATCTGTATCCTATAAGAAAAAGGTGTATCCACTTGATGTTCGTTAACTATCGGTATTGGGTGTATCCGCGAACCGCATTGTTCTATCTGCTTTCGTTCGGATAACGGACGGTTATCGAATATATAAAGAGATAACATATGTATGATACAACCCAACAAAAAAAAAGTAAAGATAATTTTACCGATAGAAACACAAATAAAAAATATATATTACAATTAAAAGTATCTATTTATAGCAACGGACAAGAATAAAAATCTTAATTATATATTTAACACAAAAAACATGAGATACATAAAAATAATTTACAAGTCTATAGTAAAAATAATTTTTGAGTTTGCAGTAAATAATTAGATACGCAACACAAAATACGAGATAGAAAAAAATCTTAGTTACATGTCCAAAATAATATATGTTCAACATAAAATATGAGATAGTCGATTTGCAGCAAAAGAGTGTATGTGAATTGCACCATCAAGAAGCAGAAGAGGAAAAAGACATCGACGTCGAACGTCGGGGCAAGGCTTGTCCAATATTAAGATCTCAAGGAAGAGGGTGAACCGGTGAGTTAAAGACAATAAGATTTTTTAGATGAGACATATATATATATGCTTAGATGTCATAAATTGTAAATTATTGTATTATGTATTAGTTAACGAATACGGATAACGGTTTTCGGATTCGGTTTATGGTGTATCCATGACCGCATCCGCTAAGATAATAGTTAATCAGTAAACGAGCACGGATACCTTATTCAGAAAATTTAAACTATCCATTTACTGTTCGTTAACTAACGAACGGGTCGGATAATCGGATAATCGGTAACCATTGACATCCCTACATGCAACTCTTCATTTTTCTTTTTCGTTTTTCTTTTGAAAAAAAAATAAAATGTTAAAAAGAAAAAAAAAACGGAAGACTATTTCTTGACATAACTGATCCCATAAGCCTGCCAAAGTGGGCAGGTAAGCCCGTAAACCCGCCAGAAAAACCCGCCATGGGCTTGCTTGGGCCAAACTCTCTAAAAATGGTCATTAGTCAAATAATGGGGTGTTTGGTTGCATGATAATGAAAACTTTTGTTTTAATTTTTAAAAATTGTAACAAACTTGTTAAAAGAGATGTTCGGTAACCATGACAAATTTATGTTTTAAAAGTGATTTTCTTCTTAAACAAAAAAGAGGGTCTCACCTCTTTCTTTTTTTTTGTGGTCCCCCACTTTGTTTGGTCATGTGTGGTAGTTACTCTTTTTTGTAATCACATCCCTCCAAACATGATAATTTATGTCATGAGTTGGTTCACTTTTTATTTTAATACAATTTTTTATCATGAAAGTGTACAAAACATTATCATGCAACCAAACACCCCATAAATATGTAAATTTTGATCATTGTCGAGTTGACGGACCTGACATTGTTCAGCCCGTTGAGTCCGCATAAACTCTCCTCCATGCAACCCAAAAGTGCCAGTCGAGTCCGTAACGCTACATAATGCTTAGATATTTTTGAAGTATTTGATAAAATATATATTTTATTAAGTTAAAAATTAAATAATCTGATCATTTAAAAAAATACTTGAATACAATGGAAATATCTTAAAATTTTACTGAACGTTAAATTATTTAATATAAATTTATTTTATTTTTAAGAGCGAATATTTAAGATTTTTTTTGTTTTGTAAATCAACAGATTAGTGATAATATTAATATTTCAAATATTACTTTTGACAAACTAAATCAAATGTTACAAAATCAATGAAAATTAGTCAAACAGCTAATATGAAAACACTTGAAGGTTTTTAGATATTTTGAGATTTTACATACCAAATTAAGATTTTGTGATCTTATAAAACTTTCAGATTTTGAAAATTTTTAGGTTTTAAAAATTCATAGATTTTTTGGTTTTTTGAGTTTTGTGTTTTAAATTTTATATTTTGAAAAAATACATAATTTGTAAATTTTGGACCTTCGAATTTCTTAATACTCTAATATGTAAAAATTTTCATATTTTGTGATTAAATAATTTAGAAATTTTCATATTTATATATTTTTAAGAATTTTAAGTTGTTTAAATTTTTTGAGAGTGTAATGTTCTTTTTTACTTCTCGGATTATGGCAATTCACGAATTGATAGACTTCCTAATTGTTTTCAGATTCTCCACAGAACCTTTCAAATTTTATGATTAAATTTTTTATATATTAAATTTAATATTAAAATTAATAAAAAATTTAAATATGATGTATATATACATAAATTTTAAATATAAAATAAAATTTAAAATATAATACATCAACCAATTATTAATAAAGTGGGTTTACTTAATATTTTACACAAAAGTTAAAATATATTATATATTTTAAGAATCCTCAAATTATTCTAATTCAAAAAAAATGAAACCAAATCCAGAGTGAAATTAAAAATATTATAATTCTAATTCAATGAAAGTAAAAATAAAAGTGTCTTAAATATTTTTCAAAATCGAATATAACATAATTTAAGATATTTTGATAACAAACATGAATAATATGAATATAAAAAACAATAAATTTATAAAGAGTAATATTATTTTATAATGATTAACATAATAAATGAGAACATTTCCAATTTTAGTCTAATTTTGTTTTGCATACCCAAGTAACTAATTACGACTAACTAAATATTTATTTAAATAAATACAAAATTAATATTAAAAAAAGAACTTGCATTAGCAGAGCATGACTTTAATATATATTTCTTAGTATTGTTAATTAAATCAACGAGGACACAATCTTTAATATACATGTATATACATTTAACATTGTTTCCGCAACACTGTTACTCTCTTCATAAGACGTGATCTCCGGTTAATAAAATATCTTTAATAAAAAGGAACGGGCCGACGGGCCGCCAATGACTTCGTGGGCTTTTAATAATTTTTGTGGGTTTTAAACCCATGAAATCAAGCTAAAGAAACCATGGACTTGGACAGGACTATATCGACAGTGGGCTGGGACGGACTTGGGCCGGGCCAGCCCAGGCCCGATCAGTTGACACTCTTAATCCCATGGTGGAAGAGGCGAGAGAGAAGAGGTTGGTACTTGAGAAGATAAAGACCACTTAACTAATGGGGTGTTTGGTTGCATGATAATTTTTTGTACACTTTCATGATAAAAAATTGTATTAAAATAAAAAGTAAACCAACTCATGACATAAAATTATCATGTTTGGAGGGATGTGATTACAAAAAAGAGTAACCACCGCATATGACCAAATAAAGTGGGGGACCACAAGAAAAAAGAAAGAGGTGAGACCCTCTTTTTTTGTTTAAGAAGAAAATCACTTTCAAAACATAAAATTGTCATGGTTGTCAAACACCTCTTTTAACAAGTTTTCTTACAATTTTTAAAAATTAAAATAAAAACTTCAATTATCATGCAACCAAACACCCCATAAAATATGTATTTAACTGATTACAAGACCTAATGTAGGACATAGCGGATCGAGTCACTAAAGAAGATTGCCTACACTTCAATATTAGATCCTTAGCATGCCACAGGATGGGCCCAGAACCATAGATAGCATCCACTATACTCTTGGGGACAGTTTCAATCAAGACCGGCATGAAGAGGATTTGGCCCAATCACAAGCCACAGCGATGGCTTCAACTTCTAGCTGGTGAGGATGGGTAGAAGAGAATAACATAGCTTTACGGTAGATCAAACAACCAACAGTATCTCTGACTAGAAAAACAATAGCTCCTGGAAGATCAAAAGAAACGCCATCAACATTTATCTTAAAATGATTAAGTGAGGGTAGATGCCATCTTGCCTCAGGAGATTGAATGGACGAAGGAGCTAGTCGACAGTAAAATTCAGTAAAATTCAGCTTCATGAGAAGCCCACTTCCAAATATACAAAGGAGAATGAATAGATTCTTGGAAGACAACTGTACACCTCTCCTTTCAAAGCTGTCAAAGTAAAGATATAGCTTGAATGCCCAACTTAAAAAGAGGTTCCTCTTTACTTAGAATCCAATCCAACCACATAGTAACCAAGGGGGTAAAAGAGGAAAACCACCAAGATAAAATGCTACCTAGATAAGAGATAAGCCAAACAACTCGACTATGGTGACAATGAAAAAACAAATGATTCAATGACTCTAGTACTAAATAACTCAAAGGACACAAAAGATTGATATGATTACAGCGTTTATGAAATTTTGAATTTAAAGGTAAATTACTAGATAAAACCTTCCATAAAAAGATTTGCACTTTATATGGAAAAATTTTACCCACTTTGGGATGCTATAATTTATGCCAGATTGTTCAATCAGAAGGGTCTGGAGGTAAAGCAGCATCATGAAGATACCTATAGGTAGATTTCAAAGAAAATTTTCCATCAAGAGTAAAAGGCCAAATAATTTCATCACTACGTAAGTTAGGCAAGATGAGGACTCTAAGAATAAGCTGAATAGTAGGTGTATCAAAGCAATTTGCTATTAAGGAAAGATTCCAAGAACTATTAGAGATCAAATCTTTGACAAAACCTATAACAATAGCAGTTGAAGAAGTAGATATAGGAGGCACTTTACCATCCATCAACAAATTATTAGCCCCAAGAGGGACACTAGCACCATCCTTTATCCTCCAAATGCAGCACTAAAGCATAAAAGGTCGGACTGCAAGCAAAAACTTTCATATTGCCGAAGCATAAGGATGGTCTTTAGCTGACCAAATATTATCTTTCTTAAAATATTTAGCCATCAAAAGTTTTGCCCAGAGTGATCCCTTCCCATGAATAAATTTTCACAAAATTTTCATACCTTATGCAATATTAAGCAAATGAATATCTTTAATACCCATCCCACCCATAAGCATCGTTTGCTCGATGGACGACCAATCAGAGAAATGAAGTTTTCGGCCCTGAGTACCAAAATGCCCTTTGCAAAGCTTCCAATTTAGAGATTATCTGTGCATGTAATTTAGTAACAGACATAGTATACAAAGGAAGATGACTGATCGTGGAATGGATAAGAGTAGTTCTTGTAAGGAATCGTCCATTAAAATTTGGTGCAGCGGAAGCGACGATTCCTATGGGTTCCTTTAGAATCCATCTCAATCAGAACCGAATGACGAAAACTGAAAACCGATCAAATCAGGTTCGAATATACCTGATAGGGATTCATATAATCCCATGGAGAGGAAGGATATGAGCTTTTTAAGCTCTACAAACCGTTCAACCGTCCAGTTTCCAGCAGTATCCACACGAACTTCATCCACAGCAGGTTCTCCCTTCGCGCCGGCCTCGAGAACTCTTCCCGAACGGAGCTCCATCGACCATGGACACCTTCTAGAGAGAGGAGGAGGTAGGGAGGAGGCTAGGGACGTGGTTTTCACCCTTGGCTTGATGGGGTTTGGCTGAAACCATTAGTATTTATAGAGAATTATGAAATTTTTCATAAAAACCCAAAATCTCTATAAATTACGCCCTTGCCCCTGTACTTGTGGATAAGTCCTTTTGTGTGTGACCCACTAGGCCCAATAGCCTATTTGGTTGAGGCTTAAATAAAATAGAAAAATTCTATTTAATTTAATTAAATCTGTTATCCGATAACAGATTAATCGACCTACCGATCATGAAGGGTACAAGCCACATCCCATGATCCCAAATGGCTATGGGGATAATCTCATCTCCATTGAGCCTTTCCATCATTAGTTACCACATGGATATAAACCCTCATCCATCCAATGTCCCGGTCGGAAAGGAGTACGGCATCGACTGTCAACTCCTTAGTGTACCAACTCTATAGGATCCTGTACTCGGAATTGGATCAATTGGAAAACTCCTTTTCCAATTATCCTATCTACCCTGGCCAGGGATTTAGAGTACTATCCCATAGGACATTCACTCTCACTTACCGAGAGTGGACGATCCCTTGTTGTCCGCTCAATTGCCTTCATCGGATTTTCCTTGTACTCGATCCATCGCTATATAGCACCATCTAAATTGTGATCCATAAGTCAATGGTCAAAGCACAAGTTCCACCCAACAAGGCATCTTTGGCGACTCAGGTCAAAGTTCCAACCATGCAACCGTGATGATAGAAAACCACGATGAGCAGTTCGGTAAGATACCATTCAGGGTTTCTAATTCGGTCAGTTCAGTGAACTCATTCAACTAATGAGCACCTGTATGTGTATCTCAGTGTCTCCACACTAATGACCAATGAGATTGGTCGTCCTCATCACATGAGAAGACATCACATACACTAGTCTATCCGGATCCTTGATGTCCCGTCTCAAGTATCCTATGACTAGGAACATTTAGATCAAATACCTCTAGATGATCAATCTCATTATCATGATCTCATCATGATTTAATCATCATTGTATTTGATCAAGGACTTCATTATGATATCCGCTTCTAATAAGAGCTTATAATGAAGATTTGCCTAATTAATTGAATGAGATATTTCTAGAAATGTCGAATCATATCATATATGATTGGCTTGTAGGGCAAACATTTCTATCAATCTCTCACTTGCACTAAATTCAATCACCCATCTGGCTGATCTATATCAGCTCGAGGTGAAGCTCAAAAACTCTTTGAGTAACGCCGATTAGTGGATGCAATGTTAATAACGGTAGAGACTTTATCTTTAATTATATCTCGATAAGTTGCAATCTCTACGATTGTATGGTATCGCCACGAAGTTCTAAGCCGATGAGACATCGGCTCTACTCCAATTATTTTCTCGAAAATAATGATACACTTTCGAGAGAAAATTGAGACAATCTCGTATATCAAATATGTAGATGAAAAACTTCATCTAGACTACTTCTCGAAGTAGTGTGCAACCACTATGTAAACATGTTTACATATGTTGTAGAACTTACGATGTTCTATCACATAGAACTCTTTCAACTCAACTTGCACCACCATAATTCTGACTTAATATCAAACTTATTTGATTAGAAGCTTGTGTTCGTAAAACTACAAGACTTCAAGTCTTATCCTCCAGTGTATAGAGATACATTCTCAGTGCTTCTCAAGTACCAAATGATATATCTCTAAACTATTCAATGACTCTCACCTGGATCTTCCTGATGAATGCTCATAACACTTAGAGTATTAATCACATCATGTACGTAGCATCATATAAATAATAGACCCTATGACAAAAGCATAAGGGCTCTATTTATGTGATCTCTTTATCTTTCAAGAAGTCTACAAAGACAACACTTTCTGAGAGATCAACTCCACACCACATAGGTAAGAAACCTATCTTGGAGTTTATCATGTCAAACCCTTTGACTATGGTGACTACGTACATTAATGTTGGGCATTGATTTTAGATCTATCCCCATAGATCACAAAACCCAAATTGTGTTTGGAGGATCAATTTGATAGCTAAGTTCACTTATGATAACACACCTACTTCATTCTTAATGAGTAGTATGTCATCAACATAAAATGTCGAAAATACTTGACACTCCCACTTATCTTGTTGAATACACAATGCTCCTCTTAGTTCTTAACGAAGTCATAAGATTTAATCTCATTAAACCTTATATATGATCTATGGGAAATTTTACTTTAGTCCATAAATGAACTTAATACACACTCTTCTTGGATGTTATTGGGACTTGATTCCCTATAGTTGTATCATATACACCTATTCCTCAAAATACTTTAGAGGAACACTATCTTAACATCCAATTAGCTTATCTCATAATCATAGAGTGTTACAATTAAAATCAGAATGGATTAATCCATGGAATAGGTAAAAGATCTCATCATAGTCAACCATTTGACTTTAATGATATCCTTTTCAACTATTCTCACCTTTGAAGGTATCTACCTTCTAATCCACTCCAATCTATTCTTTAGTGATCCATTTATTCCTTATGGATACTATATCCTTAGGTGGATCTATCAAGTTCTAAACTTGATTAGAATAGATAAAGTTTATATCAGATTTTATTGTCTCTTCCCATTAATGAATCAATATCTCATATTGGTTCTATATAGATCCTAGGATCAATATCCTTATTATCTTATGCCTCATTTCATCTATCAGAGATACGTCTCACATATCTCTTAGGTAGAATGGACACAAGTAAAGTCCTATGATTTGTCCTTGTGTAATTATTAACTAGCACCTTAATAGAAGTGTTATTGGGTTGTGGTTGGAATATCTTCCATATATACCTTGCTCCCACTATCTTTCTTAAGAAGGAACTTTTCCTTTAGAAATATAGTGAGCTGAGCAACACATACCCTTATACATAAGAGTCGTATATTTAATATCCAAAAGTTTTCTTAGGATATTCCACAAGCCAACACTTCATAGTCATATATTCTAACTTGTTAGAGTTATACTTCTTCACTAGATCGGACATTCCGAAACCTTAACTTGCTTAAGGTCAAGCTTTAACCCCTTTTCCATATCCTATATGAAATAGTCAGAACAGATTTAGAAGGTACTTTTTAAAATCAAGTGGTTATAACGAGTACTTAACCAAAATAGACAAAGAGAAAATTTGCAAAGCTCGTCATTGTTCATATTATGTCTTACACAATATGACTTCTCATTTTAGCTACTCAATTAAGCTAAAATGTGTAAAGAGGTGTCCATTAGATTCTATTATCCTTCAATTATATGTGAATTATGTACTTAGTATTCCTCTCTTTGATCTCATCAAAGAGTTCTAATACTTGTTCCATCAGTATCTCTACTTCATTCTTAATCTCAGATAATTTCTCAAAAGTCTTAGATTTGTACTTCATAAAGTACATGTATCCATACCTAGAGACATCATCTTTGAAATAATGAAGTAGAAATATTCTTCTTTAGCCTTACTAGATATGGGCTAACATACATCTAAATGTACGAGTTCTAATAACTCATTAACCCATTCTCCATGTCTATATAAAGCTAAAGTGTAGATTGATATAAATCAACCCATTTCCTCTTAAAAGGAATATTCACACATAACATGAGAGCTAACATATCAAATATGATTAAACAATTCATTAAGCTCCCACTGACAAACACTTTGCCATTCAATCTATTATAACATCTATCAATTCCATAACTTAGAATAAATCAACATTTATTCAAGTAGGAAATTATATAATGTTCTTGTAGAAGGATATAATAGCAATATTAATTATTAAGACATCTCCATAAGGCTATTAAAGAATTGCACCTCCCACTAATAATGATGCAACTTTTGCACCATTTTATATGTAGGTCAACATCTTCTTTATTAAGCCCTCATTTACTTGTCATCATATACAAATCCTTGTAGATATAAGATGCATATCTGGTATCTCATACCATTAGATGCATTCATAGTATCTAATATTATGATATACACATATAGTATCTAATACTATTAAGTGTATATTTAAAACAAGTAAGTGCCAATGACTTGGATACAAGAAGCTTCTCAAGCTCCACCTTTGCATTATATACAAAACACTTTGTACTTCCTCTTCCACATATCATCATCATGGCGATGTAAAGAATCCTGTCTTATTCTGGCTTTATTATCTTGACCACATTCTTTTACTATTAACTCTCTCCTATTTCTATCTAATGATTTTACTTCTTACTATTGGTCTCACCAACAAGAAGTAATTAAGATGTATTGTTGATCTAAGTTGCCCTTTAGTTAGCTCATTACTATGAGCCATGATGGATCTCATATCCATCTATCCATGTTGTCTCTATAATTATGTCTCATAGAGACTAACATCTAGTTTAAGGCAAACAATGCATCTTGTCTATGAGATAAGATCTTATCTTTCTTTCATATCACTAAATAATTTAGGAGACACCTACTTCTCAAGTAGAATAGTTAATTGGTCAACTTTGAGAACAATTCTCTTAGTTCTAAACCAGTCTAAGAAGTGTGAGCCATTAAGCTATATGGCATCTAATATGCCATACTAATGGTGATTTATTATCGTATTCTACAACAGAGATATAATTTTATCAATATAACATTGCAAACATTCATTAAAATTAAGATATGGTCTTTGACCCTAATTTATGCTCCCACTAATTTTCGACGAATTTGCATAACCCTCATTATGCAAAGACGGGATATCATGATGAAATCCTAGTGGGGACTAAGACCCTATTAACCTTATGGTGATGACCTTGTGGTAGCACAACAAATCACCCCATACTTAATAGGTAGGCAACTATTGCCGATTGCAACTCTTGCAACTCTTAGTCATTTAGCCTCTAGAGTTATGACCTTGTGGTAGCACAACAAGCCATATACTCTAGTTAGGTCAAACCCGCTTGTTACGTTATGAGAATGGATTCTTCACACAGCCCTTGTGGTAGCACAACAAAGCCATGCAAATGGTCCACCCCAAGGTTCCAAAAATGCCTTAGCCATGATCACCAATCCTTTGCTGAATGAGTCTTGTGGTAGCACAACAAACCCATCCAATCTAAGATTGGCTCATCAAGACCATAACAACGGAATGCTACGTGAGTCATTCTTAATGTCACACGTTTCTCAACCTAATTATGACAAGGAGGGATTTTATTTTAGTCTCATCAATAATATGTGCTAAGTATATATAATACCTTTGGAATATCATATATCTAAGGTATAACCTGTAGCACACATCCACATATCTAATATGCACAAAATCAGGTGATCATGGACTTAACCCTAAGCATGCACCTAAGGCACCCCTATAGGTGCAAATCCTTGCTTCGTATGCTTGAGTTGGCATGCTCCCACTTCGAGAAGGGTGCTTCTCCAAGTGGTCCCACTCTTCAACCTTCCATGAACCGGCTTCTAACTCTTACAAGCGGCTTAAGGGTACGCAGACCCACAAATGTCTGAAACTTTATAAGAAACCTTGGTTTTAACCAAGGGGAGTACATTAATGGAGGGAGGTAGAATGTGCAATCAGATTGTATAGAGAGAGAGGAGGCACACGCAAGCCCCATTAAATAACATAACCAACACAATTAAAAGCAATCACAAGCCAAGCACAATTAAGTCCATGATCACCTCCATACACACTAGCATTCATCACATGAACATAGAGCGCATACGTGATAATTATATGAGATATATCATATATATCAACATAAAATTATATATAATTTATTTTGAAATTCTAAATTTCATGCATGTCGAATTTTCATGAAATAAATAACATGAAAATAACATGACAACAACATATAAACAAGTTATATGAAATGAACATACAAAACTAAACTATTTAGAACATTCATGCATTCCCAATACTGTGCAAGGTCAAAAATTAATGTCCCAATTTATATTCTGTAAAATATCATTTTACAGAATTAATTAAGACACTAATAATTTAAGTTAAACATTTAAAACAATTTTAAAGTTTAACCATGAGTGAATCTATGTAAATAGAACTAAACATCATCTAACATGTCATTAAACACTTTAAAACATGTTAAATAATATTATAGAATTTTTCAGAATTTTTATGGATTTTTCTGGCAATTTTTCAGATTTTTCTATGATTTTAAACACTTTAAAATCATTTGAGAAAAAACTGGCTCATTGCGCCAAGCTCGCTGGCGCACAACGCCCCTTTTGCGTGCGCCCGCATGCGCCGCAAGGTGCGCCGGGCTTCAATTAGCGCTGCGCCGCTACAGTGTACCCGCCTGGTGCGCCGGCCCGCGGCTACGATCGGGTCCGAATCGGATCCGGACGTCTTCTTCTCCGCCCGATAAGGGCCGGGGCAGGGCACTGTTCATCCATAGGAGAGTATCCAATTAAAGCAGGTCCTTATCATATATGATTGGCTTGTAGGGCATACATTTTTATCAGTTCTTTCACCAGTAGAAAGTAGATTTGCTTTCCAACCAGTCATCTTATTCTGACAATCACTAATAAGCTTCTGAAAATGAGAAATCCTCCGAGTAGAAGAATCCAACGGGAGGCCAAGATATAACTTATCATTTGAAGCTTGAAGAAAACCTGATAAGGAATAAATACTGACCTGCACTGAAGGGAGGACATTCTTACTGAAGCATATCCTAGATTTGGAAGCATTTAAAGACTAACCAGACATTAATTCATATGTTTTAAGAATATGAAGCAAATGACATACCTTTGATTCAGTGGCTGCACCACAAATCACTAGATCTTCTACAAATATTAAATGTGTGATAGAAGGACAAATACCTCTAGCAATTTAACCCCGGAAATATGCCTGAGGAAAGCTACCTTGGAAATCATACAAGATAACACCTCTGAGCAAATAATAAATAGATATGAAGAAAGAGGGCAACCTTGACAGATCCCTCTACTTGGCCAAACTCTCTTAGATATATGACCATTAATGCCCAAAGAGTAAGAAATAGTGGTAGTACATTGTAAAATAAGTTGAGTAAATGTAAGTGGAAAGCCAAACTTTAATAAAACAGCACGCAAAAAATCCAATTTAAGCCTATCATATGGTTTATGAAAGTCAAGTTTGGCCATAAAGAACCCCAATTGACACTTCTATCATTTAAAAGTATTTTCAATCTCTTGAATGATAATAACATTCGCCATGCCCAATCGACTTGGAACAAAAGCTGTTTAAAACTTAGATATAAGATGAGATAGAAAAGGCTTAATCCATTGGGTTAATAGTTTAGTACCAACTTTAAATAGCACATTACATAAACTAATCAACCTAAAATGCTCTGGTAAGGTCAGATTATCCCTCTTAGGAATGAGAGTATGATTCAGCCCTTTAGGAATAACACCTGTAGTAAATATAGAAAAAATGAAGGAGAAACCTTCATCCTTAAGGATATGCTAGAGGCGTTAAAAGAAAATAGGGGCAAACCATCTGGACTAGGGGCCTTATATAGTTTTATATCAAAAAGAATTGACTTGATTTCTTCCATAGTAGGAAAATTCATTAAACTCTGCCCTTCATTTGAAGATATGACCGGAAGATGAAGTTGTTGAATCTGCAATAACAAATGGCCAAAAAGAAGAGGGGAGTCATCCTGAAACAAACCAATAAAGTAAGAAACAAAAACATCAGAAATGTCATCAGTGTGTAGACCAAGAACCTTCATGCTTAAAAATGCCTGGAATATGATTTCTTCTTCTTCTTCTATTAACCACTTTAGTATGAAAAAAATTAGTACATTTATCTCCTGAAGTATGCCAATGCACCTTGGCCCATTGTTTCCAATATATATCTTGAAGTGTTTGTAACCATTCAAGCTTCTTTTGTAAGCCAAGCTCTACCTCCAGAATATGTTCATCCAAAGGTGCCAATCGAAGAGACATTAAATTTGATTGAACTTTAGAAATCTGAGTTGTAAGACTTCCAAAAATTGTCTTCTTCCAAAGCAACATATCCTGGCAAATGAGTTTCATCTTATTACTATAATTAAGAAGAGGATGAGGAGACTTATTCTAGACATTTGAAACCAACTGAGAGAAGAATGGGTGCTCAAGCCAAGTCGCTTCTAACTTAAACTAGAAATTCCTTGGAACTGCCAGAGGAGTAATATTCAAGTAAAGAGAAGTGTGATCACTTGAACAACATGTAAGGACATGCAATTGAGCTCTAGGTTATAACTAGAACCAACCATCTGAAGCTAAGCATTGGTCCAAATGCTCTCTAACATGGAAAGAAAAAGATTTTCTATTACTCCAAGTAGAGGCCCATCATTTAAAAGTTCCAATAGACCATTTTAATGAATAAAAAATTCAAAATGAGCCTTATAAGAGGACCAAGGCCGAGCTCCACCCCATTTCTCTCTTGGATTGTGTATACAATTCCAGTCCCCATTAAGACAAATTGGTAATGCAGCCCTTCGAATAATTTGATACAATTGTCTACAAAATGAGACTCTCAAAGTGTTTGTAAGAGGGGCATAAACAACCAACAGGAACTAATAAGAGGAGGTCTGTTGATCAAAGAGCTCAGCTCCAGTCCAGGCAGTATCCTTAGCTACAATGTGCAATTGAACATATGCTGACCACCACAACTAGAGTCCTCCACTATAATGGCAAGAAAAAATAATAACATAATTATCAATGCCTCGACAAGAGAAGAAGTCCTCACTAACAGCTTGAGAACATTTAGTTTCAAGAAGGAAAAAATATCCGGCTGTATCGAATGGGCTAAATGGTCAACGTGTCGAATTGTCGAGTGCCCATTTCCACCTCGACAATTCCAAGCCACAAGCTTCATTTGGCCCTGGGCAACTGGTTAGGGTCAGTTGCACCACCCCCAGGGCAACCCCTGGTAGAGAGAGATCTCAAGTGTAGAAGAAAAAACCTGATTAATGAAAGTAGTAGAGGGTTTAAGAACAACTATATTGAAGGCCTTCATTTTTTATCACAAACACCCTGTTTTTTCATAGGAGATTTAAGAAAAAAAGTAAAGGAGTTGGTAGGCGAAGAAGACAAGCGCAGAGGATGAGAACAATGAGTCAAAGAAGAATGGGAAGAAGAGGATGAAGAGCTAAGGTAGGCAGATTCAGGAGGCAGTGTGGAAAGAGAAGGATACATAGAAACTAAGAATACATGTGAATGTAAAGGAGGTGGGGGAAGGGCTAAAAAAGATGGAGTGAAAGGCGAAGGAGGAGTAGATTTAGAGGAATCCCCCAATATGGACGGCAAAGTTGACACAGATATAGAGGGACCCAAATTTTAAACAAAAATAGAAGAACCAGTAGAGGAAATCGAAGACCGAGATGCTCCTCCACCCTTACAACCAGAAATAGTAAGCCAATCCCAAAATGAAAAGACAATTGTTATTTCAACTGAAGCTGAAGTTTAGCAGGCAAGTCTAGCTTGATAAGAGAAGTAAGTGAATAAGTTTCTTACAATCAACATGCTCACATTCTAACTTATTGTAAAAGAAGCAAAATCTGGTGATTCTTTCTTACGCCAACTCAAAACTCTTGAGAGACCCATTTGGTAGAACAATAGAGACATCTGTAGGTAGAGGATTAAAAACATCCAACCTAACCTTAATACGAGCGAAAAAACTCAAAGAAGCAACAATCTCCGATGGAGAATCCCAAGGGACACCAATTTGAGAAGCAATCTTCAAAACAATTTCTTTAAGTAAAAGTTCTTGCGGCAGATCAAAAATATGGACCTATAAATCAACATGTTGCAGTTTGTATTTAGATGGAGGAGTAAAAGGCCTAGCCCTTTCCAGAAGCACAAGATCAATACTCAAGAACCACAGAGTACGTCGACAAACCTTATCCGCTTCTTCCTCAATTTTAAAAATGACAATGAAGGCATCGTTAAGAAAATCCAACAGAAACCATGGGGAAACAAGATTCCACATCTTGAGAATCCATCCACGAAGACCAATTGGATGAGTCTTGTTAGATGAAAGGACCTTAAGGATAACATTTCCTCTTCCATTTCTGATCTTCAGAAATAGTAATCTCTTCAAGGAAAATTGGTTGGGACTTAGGAGGGGGTAAGAAGATGTTGGAACTACTGAAGGACAAAATCATGTTCAGAGTTAATACTAGGTGGGGGATCTACCATGGTGAAGATAAAGAAGTAAAGACTCAACGAAATATATACAAAACCTAAAAAGCACAGCCCAAACAGGAAATAACGGCAGGAAAAGAGGAAAAAATGGAACTATCACACGGACAAAGAGAAAGAAGAAGTCAAGATGGAAACACCCAAAGCAGAAGAAAACCCTAGTCAGAAGTTCAGAATAGGAAGGCAAAAGATCACTGGAGAAAGCAGCCAAAGACGTCAAGTTGAGAGAAAATCAAGCAAAGAAAGAAAGTGAGAATCTTCCACCGATATAGGAATCAACGGTAAGAGGAATCCATTGGAAGAAGTAGCAGGGAAAAGCTTCTTCGTGCCGACGAGAGCTCCACCAAGACAAGGAAAGCTGTGATGGGCCGCTTTCACACTGGACTCCACCGTGTGCAACTCTTCTCATCGCACAAAATATGTTAGTTCTTCTCTTGCTGTAGTGGTGGATGTAGAATTTATGAATAGCGGGGTCACCAAATATTTGAGTAGGGTCATCTCTTTTATAAATATTTTAATATTAAATATATTAATAAAATATCTAATATTTATATTTTAAATTATAAATTTTAGTGGGGTCACATGACCCCACTTAATATAAGTTGGATCCGCCATTGTCTCGCCGTTGCAACTCTCGCCAGAGATCTGGTCTTGTAGTCTCAAGTCTCATCGTCGCCACTCTTGTTGTCATAGAAGGAGATTTCACCATCATGAGAAGACTTCTCCTTTGCTGATACTTCTCTACCCGTCAACTCTCCTCCGTCTACTCCTCTTGTCAACTTGGCGTTGTTGTTGCCTTCGCTATGTCACCACAAGCTTTGTCATCACCACTCTTGCTGCCTTCGATAGAGGTTTTGCCACTGCGAGAAGCCTCTTTGCCGGTTCTTCTCTGATAGTCACGGTCTCCTCCTTTGCCACTACTCTCGCAACTGGGAGTCCCATTGGCATCATCCTGCTCTTACTAGCCTTGCCAAATTATATGATGCAAAGTCACCTTGATGCAAATCATCCTCATGAAAATTATGTATTAAATAAGTTTTTATCAAATAAGTAATTCTTGAAAAAATAGTTCCAAGTTGCTTCAACTTCTATAATAGAAATGCTACTTTGAAAATATCTTTACAAGAGAGTATCCTTTTAACTAAAGTTGTTCAGACAATTTCTCAAAACACCTCACCTATATAACTTCTTATGTCCCACTTTATGAGAGTTGTTTCATAATTATGTTAAGAATCTCTTTAGTAATTAATTTAAATTTAATGTCGATAAAAATAGTGACCATCAATATCAATATTGAAACTTTGAATACAAACAAAATATGATAGGTGATATGTAGTTTACAATTTTTGTTAACATTATTATCAAAATAAATATAGTTTTATTTTTTACATTAATTATATAAAAATTTAATATCAAAAGTAATATTATATGAGTTTTGATAATAATGTTTATAAAAAGTAAAATATTAATATCAAAATCAATACAACTTAGTCATATTTTATTTATAATAAAAGTTTTAATATTGATATAAATAACCAAATACATATTTGACAGGTCGACAATGATTAAGATATTCAATATGATTATCGAACATATAATTACCTTCATGAGTCCTAATAATCCATTTTCTACCATTAAGAGCCATGATATCTTTGGGGAAGATTTTTTTGGTGCTAATAATGTGTTTGGTTGTAAATACTTTTAAATTTTTTACAATAAATATTATATTAAAATTATTTAAGATAAACAATGACAATATTATCATGTTTAAGGAGGTGTATTAAAAAATAGTGAAAATCATATGCCACTAAAAGAGGTGGGAGATCATCACCTATTTAAAAAGAAAATTATTTAAAAACATATATTGTAATAGTTGTGACACCTAATCAAATAATTTTTATTATAAAAATATATTTATGGCAAACTTTCAATTTGTTGTGAAACCAAACATTGGGCGAAGACATGGGTCTACCCTAGTCTACACCTTAGGTCGAATAGATAGAATGCGAAAAACATGCCCTTCGTAGCATCCCACTACTTTGCTAGCACAAACAATTTTTCTTCATAACTCCTATTACTTTTGAGTCTAGGAGAGGGGAGATTCTGACACCTCTTCAACAAGGGAGCGGATCACCTTAATTCCACGGTGAAAGGAGCACCCTCAGCTCCTAATCAGATCATGTCACAACACCCATGTCACTTAAATGACGGTTCTGTAAGAACCGGTTCACCTGTTACTAAGTCGATTAGTAACGGGTCAATGAGGTTTTAGTAATAGGTCAATAACGAGTTATACTGACTTCAGTAATGGTTCAGTAATGAGTTGTACATGTTTCAGTAACACTTCAATAACGGTTCAATAAACGGTTCAGTAAAGCTTCAATAACGAGTTATACTGACTTCAGTAAAAAGTTACACTAACTTTAGTAATAAGTTACACTGACTTTAGTAACGGCTCAATAAGACTTCAATAATGATTTAATAAGTCTTCAACAATGTTCAGTAACTGCTCAGTAAGGCTTCAGTAACGGTTCAGTAATAGATCATTAAGGGTTCAATAGTGCTGAACCGGTTGGTTCAGTAGTGCTGAACTGGTTGGTTCAGTAATAGGTGAACTAATTCTTATTAAACCATCACTTAAGTGACATGAGAGTTGTGTCATGTTCTGATTGAGGACTAAGGGTGTTCCCTTCACCGTGAAACTAAGGTGATCCGCTCTCCTTCAACAAGGTTAGTCGATGTTGTGGGAGGATGCTGGCAAAGCATCCCACTTGCTTACTATGGAACATACGAAATTTATCTCTCTCTACGGGTGCAAATGAGTTCAATAGTAAATTATTTAAACTCTAACTTATTTATTTTTCTATGAATTTGAGTTCAATCTCAAAATCTTAGGAGTGTGCTTCTTATTAAAACTTGACATATTATTTAATTAAGTCAAACTTGAGCTCATGCTCAAATAACAACTCAACTCAAATTTAACTTATATTGAGTTTTAATTGGATATGCATTCGTTTATAAAACTTAAATTGATATAAAATTCCTTAATGAAATTTTAATTTTAACTCTTTTATAAAATTATATCTATATTTAAATTCAAATTAAATTTATTTTGATTTATTTGATATATTTAATTCATGATATATATGACTATTAATATTCATAATTATTTTAAAATATTTAATCGAATATTTAATTATGCATTCACGAGTTATCAAGTTGAACATGAGGGTATTCAAACTTGACTCATTTAATATATCATTATTTTTTATTCAAACTTTCTCATTTAAAATGATAAACATATAAAGTCAAATTTTTATGGAGCGGCGCTTGGTCAAGTGAGTGCATTGGTTTGTCTGAACCCTACCTCTCTCCAGTCATCCCTCTTAGGCTTCATTTGATGACCCTTAATCAACATCTAACTTTTGACTGATCAAAATGTAGATATTTAAGACTGGTTGATAAAATTCTTAATTTTAGCTTGAATTAAGTGATTATCTCATATTTGAATAGTTTATGCCCTGTTTGGTTGAAATTTTATTTTTAATACTATATCAATATTGATATTAATATTTTCAAATATTAGAATATCAATACCAAAAGTGACACTTGTATTATATAATATATCTTATTTGTACTACAAATCTTAAAATTGATATAATTAATCAAACATCTCTTAATGATTCTTATCAATATCAATTTTAAAATTGATATTGATAGAAGTACTTAATAATGTTACCAAACATGATATTAGATATTAACATTAACTTCTTGAATTGGAGAAAGAAATCTTTTTTTTTTGAACATAAGAAAAGTATGGCATTATAAAACAACTAAGTCATTACACAGATCCATAGAAACCGATAGAGGGAGAGAAGATGGATACATGTCTTCAGTCTTAGTAGTTAAGGCCCATTTAGCTAAGTTATGAGCAAGACCATTACAAGTTCGGGGAGCAAAATGTACAGAAACCTGAGAATTACAACTCAACACTTCCAGGCAGGAGGAGAGAATGTGTTGAGATCTCCAGAGCCAAGAACCCGTCCGATTCAATGAATCAACCACAGCTTTAGCATCGCTCTCTATAATAGTACCTCGGCCATCAGTAGACGCCTAAGTAGCAGCCATGAAGATAGCTTGAGCTTCAAGAACTTGTGGATGTAGAGAAGAGAAGAGTTTAGTCCTCCAGAAGACCACCGCTCCACCCTCATCCCGCACCACCATGCTAGCAGAACCTGTAGATTCCGAAAAAGCCCCATCAACGTTTATCTTGAGATGGTGCAAAGGAGGAGGAGTCCAACGTGGTAAAGGGGAGTTCTGTAGAGGAGGACCATAAGACACACAGAAGGTCATCATGTTCATAGCCTGTTGCAGAATTGTATGAGGATTTTCTATCTTCCCTTTAAACACGGTACTGCATCTAGCTTTCCAAAGATGCCACAAAATAGACATAGCAAGAATTCCTAACCGGAAAAAATGAGCATCCTTTGAGAGGATCCAATCCAACCAACTGGAAACCAAAGTGAACATGGAAGACGACATCCATTCAAAATTATTTCCCAACGAAGATATTAGCCAAACAGTTGAAGAACGATGGCAGGATAATAAAACATGTTCTGTGCTTTCGGATTCAACTCCACAGACCTGACAAAGAGGAGAGACCCAAGAGCATCTTCGAGCAATTTCCAGATTAGTAGCCAAATTACCTGACAGAATTTTCCAAGTACACATCAAAACTTTATTTGGTAAGTATTTACCGACCTTCGGATGCCATAGTTTGTGCCAAATGTCTTGACAAGAAGAACTTGGGGGCATATTAGCATCATGTAGAAACCTGTAAGCTAATTTAACATTAAAAGTGCCATCGGGAGTAAAAGGCCAAATGAGGGTATCGCATTTTAAAGAAGCTTGAATAGGAGTCAGGAGAACACGATTAGCAGAGGTAGTATCAAAATAATTGAAAATCAGGCTCCTGTTCCAAGAGCCATTTGAGATGAGATCCTGAACCTGTCCATAATGGAATACACCCTGAATTCATGGAGAAAGGGGTCCTTTGTCATCCATGACCATTTGTGCTGCCAAATATTAATGTCCGCACCATCTTTAATCTGCCAAAAACCTGCTTTTGCCAAAAGGGATCGCACAGAAAGAAGGAAACGCCAGGTTGGAGAATCAGTGCACCAAGGCCGAACATTCCAAATGGTATCTTTACGTAAATACCTGTTGGAAAGAACTTTAACCCAGAGAGATTGGTTGTTATGAAGAAAGTTCCACAATAAACGCATGCCCATAGCTTTATTCAGAGTAACCAGATCCTTAATGCCCAAACCACCACTGAGTTTGGATTTCTTGATCACATTCCAGTTTGTAAAGTGTAAACGATTTGGTTTGGAAGAAGAGTGAGCCCACCAAAAGTTCCTTTGGAGTTGTTCCAACTTTTTTAAGAAAAAACCAGGCAAGTGGGCAATGGACATAGCATATAAGCTAATGTGAGCCATGGTGGATTTAATTAAGGTGGTGCGGCCGCCAGTGGGCAATAAATGGGATTTCCAACCGGCAATTTTGTTCTGGCAAGTGGCAAATAGTTTGTTTAAAAAAGTGGACCGACCCCTTTTGAGATCCCAAGGGATTCCAAGGTACAGGTCCTCTTTAGAACCCAACTTAAAACCAGAGAGTTGGCAGATAGAGGTACACAAAGCAGAATCCACATTTCTGCTGAAATAGATTGTAGACTTATGAAAATTAATTTCCTGTCCTGACAGGAGTGCATAATGGTGTAAAAGACTAATGAGATTAGAAATTTCTTGAACCTTTGCTCGCCCACACACAATAAGATCATCCGCAAACATCAAATGGGAGATTAAAGGACCCCCTCTAGATGTTTTAATTCCTGAAATCTTCTTGAGATGAACGGCCTGATATAACATAGCTGATAAAATTTCAGAGCATAAAATGAAAAGGTAGGGAGACAGTGGACAACCCTGTCTAATACCTCTAAGAGGTTTAAAAGGCTCTGAAAGGTACCCATTAAGATTCAAAGAGTAAGAAACATACTAGGTACATTGCATAATAAGATGAATAAGATGCCTCGGGAAATTAAACTTTTGCAAAACAGAGGCTAGAAATGACCAACGGAGCTTGTCAAAAGCTTTATGTATATCCAGTTTAACCATGAAATAACCTTTGTTACCTTTGGTACGTTTAAAACAATTCTGAACTTCCTGCAGAATGATAACATTATCTGCACCTTGTTTGCCTGAAACAAAAGCCACTTGGATTTCTAAAATCAAAGCATTCAAGAGAGGTTTGATTTTGGTGGCAATTAACTTTGTAAGAATCTTAAAAATCACATTGCATAAACTAATTGGTCTGTAATGCTCCGGTAAGGAGGGCTTCTCTTTTTTGGGCAGAAGAGTGATGATAGTATGATTTAATTCCTTCGGAATACAGGCAGAGTAAATGAGATATTGAATGAAAGATAGTAATTCATGGTTCACAACGGGCCAATAGTGCTGGAAAAATAAAGGAGGAAGACCATCAATACCTGGTGAAGAGTCAGCCTTCATAGAGAAAAGCACAGATCTAAGTTCTTCAGTTGAGATTGGGGCCATAAGATGCTGATGCTGTTCCTGAGAAATTTCAGGAAGTAGTAAGGTATCTAATAAGATATGAGCATCAACAGAAGAATCATCTTGAAAGATATGCTGAAAAAAAGCCAGAAACAATTTCTTAATGTCATTTATAAAAGAAGACCAGCAACCATCAGAATTAAAAACACCTGGAATGTGATTCCATTTTCTTCGGTTAAGAACCTTTGTATGAAAAAACTTTGTGCATTTGTCCCCAAATTTATGCCAATACACCTTTTCTCTTTGTTTCCAATAAGTATTCTTTAAATCCTGCAACCACAGTAAATGTTTATCTAGATCGGCTTCCTCTTGAAGAATATCAGGTGAAGGAGGCAAAGACTGGAGCACTTGAAGTCTGTCTTTGGTGATTGAAATTTGTTTTCGGAGACTGCCAAACACATTCTTCCTCCAAACAGACATATCTCTACTTAAGACCTTCATCTTGACTGAATAATTCTGGATTAAGGGTGGAGATGCATTCCAAGAAGAGGAGACCTGCTCATAAAACGAAGGGTGTTTGAGCCATGCAGCTTCTAACCAGAACAAGAGTGATTTCTTGTGCACCGGAGGGGAAGTGTTAAGATAAAGGGGGCAATGATCACTAAAACTTGAGGGAGTGGTATGCAACTAAACATTGGGATACAAAACCAGGAAACCGAACCCAGACATCTGTCTAACTTTTCCTTGACATTATATGCCCAAGATCGTTTGTTGGTCCAAGTATAGATTAGCCCTTCATTGCGGACCTCCAAAAGAGAGTTGTTGTTTATGAATTGCTCGAAATGTTCCATATGAGAAGGAATGGGCTTGGCGCCCCCTAATTTCTCTTCCGATTTTCGAATGCAATTCCAATCACCCAGTAAATAAGCCGATAAGGCCAGGTCTTGAATAGCTCGGGATATTTGGTTCCACATAATGCATCTGTCTTTATCTAAATTAGGAACATAAACTGCTATAAGAAACCAATTAGTGTCCAAGTCCGGATCAGTTATAACACCCCCTATCCATGAATCGTCAGAGAATAGGACTTGAAAAGAGATAGATGTATCCCACCAAATCCAAAGACCTCCCCTACTCTTTGATGGGGGCACTATAAAGTAATTTTCAATTCCACGCTCGATGAAAAATTGACTACTAGTTAGCATAGAACACTTAGTTTTGATAAGAAAAAAAAAGCATGAGGTTTTGTTGAATGGGCTAACCTGTCAACTTGTTGAATTGTCGGGTACCCATTCACACCCCGACAATTCCAAGCAAGTATTTTCATTGTAACCCCGACAGCTGGGTAGGGTCAGCTGCCAGAACCCCTTTGACCAGCTCCGGATTAATAAGAGTTTGGACTTTAATATGAACAAGCCCTTCCGGGAGAGAGCAAACAGCTTCCTTAACAGCTCGATCAAAGACTTTCCATTTGGTTTTCCCTTTTGAACTTGATTTCTTCATCATCAAGGATGAGGCCGATATGCTAGATTTAGCAGCAACAAGTTCCGAATTAGAACTATGACTCAACTTTGGGGCTTTGAAGGCCAAAAGTTGAGTGTCGGCGTTAAAAGACTTGGAGCTTTCCTCGAGGAAATTAGAAAGAGAGCCCATGAAGGACGGTTTCATCAAAGCTCTAGAGTCGAGATCCATATTAACAGGTGATGATGTTGAAGTGGAAACAGCTGCAGATACCTGTAACGGGGGGCCGGCAAGGCAAGGACAATAGTGGACAAGAAGACGTATTTGAAGACGGCGAAGAAGTACCTCCGGAAGCCGTGGATTCTGCACAAGATTTGGGGCGAAGTGGACGAAAACCTCCCTAAGCCTCCCTGCCTGCTTGTGGATAGACATTCCCCGTAATTAAAGGCCAGCTAAGATTTCATAAAAACCTGAATATCTCCTGACAAGTCAGTTTTCACAAAAGAATTTAACATCACCCATTTACGACAGTCGTTGTGTTCATGACCCAGCCGGCCACGGAAAAAACAGAAACGAGAGATACGTTCATATGCTAGCTCAAAGTATCTTAAGGTACCATTTGGAAGCATAACTCCCACCTCTGTGGGAAGTGGATCAAGAATCTTCGGAGAATTGGAGAAAGAAATCAATCACGGCAGATCTTGGTAGGCGATTGGGAAGAAAGGTTCTCGAATGGAGGTCGCCTTGGGGGGCAGGGGTCATGGAGGGTCGCCACCAACGGGTGCGATTAACAATGAGCTCTGTGGGGAGGTCTCGCGGAGGGTCGTGGGTGAGGTTGGTCGCGGAGGGAGCCCTTCGGCGAGGATGGCACACGGGGAAGCGGGGATCTCCTGCGAGAGGGGATGGGGGTCCGGCGTAGAACAGATGCACTGGATGTCTGACGCAGGTTGTAGTTGAAACTAATATGGTTGTCGCAGGTTCCATTGCACAATATATTTTAATTTTTGTTTAGAGTCTCGGTTTGCCTTCAATTTTTTATTGATAAATAGTACTTTGGTTAGACAAATTTAGATAGGCGAAACATAAGAATATGTTAATCATCATTTCGTGATTACTGATTTTTATAAATTTTTACAATTTTTATTCTACTTTTCTTTTTATCGCACGTTTGTTGAGTGCCGATAATGTTTTATGTCAAATACAATTTCATTGGTTATAAGTTTTTTAATATCGTCATGGAGATTATGTATTTTTAATATTATATTATAAAATAGATAAAGAGAAGATTATCTTGAAGACAAAAATTACTTGAGATATACAAATTAACGAGATGTTCACAAAGGAAGATAGATAATGAACATATACAAAAAATTTTCGACAAATCAAATATTTTAAAAATAAATTATATGTTAAAAAAGTATTTATCAGTTTGTTTCTGAACTATCTCCCCAGCAACACGGCATCGCCGTGAGCGTCTCGTCACTGTGTGCATCTCCTCACATCGGACAAAATTTGCCATTTCTCCTCTCGAATCCGGCCTTGTTGTCTCCTTCCAAGTATCGAGCCTCACCGTCGCCACTCTTGTTGCCTTAGAACTTAGAAGGAGATCTCACCATCAAGAGAAGACTTGTAATACCCTGGATATTTATGTAAAAAAAATTTATTAGATAATAAATATTTATTATTATTTTAATTCCCTCCCTCCCCTATTTAACCTCCCTTCTCCCCCCTCCCTCGAACCCTACCTTCCTCCTCTCCCGCCCGCGGCCGCCTCCCCCAATTTCTTTTTCTCTCTCCCTTTTTTCGCGCATGCGCGCCTCTGCCCAGCCGCCGCCCACGCGCAGCCTCGTCTCCGCGCCTCCCCGCCCTCGGTCCCCGTGTCACGCCCGCCGCCTGCACCCCGCTCCCGGGTGACGCCGTCGCCCGCCGCCGCATGTCCGCGCGACGCCGCCCGCCGTCCTCGTACCTCGCCGTGCGCGCCCGCCCGCGCGCCCGCGCGTCGCAGCCACCGCCGCCCCCGTTGATCGCCGCCCGGCCGCTCGTGCGCGCCCGCCGCCCGCTGCCGAGTGACGCCGCGTCGCCGCGTCACCGCCGGTGCCGTCTCCCCGTTGACCCATCTCGTCGACGCCGCCCGGCCCGCGTGGACCGCCGCCTTGACCATCACGCCGTGCGACCGCGGCCGACGCCACCTGGCAGCGCACGCCCGTGCGCCGCCTGCGCCACCCATCCGCGCGGCCACCGCCCTGTGCGCCGCCGTGCGCCGAAGCCCCTCCGCGGTACCCCCTTCTCTCTCTCCAATTATCCTCTCTCCTATTATCTTCTATCAAACTCCCTAGTTCATTATTTTCCTTCTACCAATAGATTTTAAGAACACCTACCCGGCTCGATTTTTCGTCGTCGACGCAACCGCGGCAGTTTCGTCGCCTGATTCAATTTCCTTGGAATTCCGTGCGCCGTTCGCCGTCGCCATCGAGGTAGGCGTCTCGGCTATTCTTAGCACTCTAATATATTTAAATTAAATCGTAAAAATTATGTTTAGATCATCATGATTGATAGGTTAGAAATAATGGGCTATTTTTTATTTATTTGCATATTTGGATAGAGTTAGATTAATTTGTTTAAATTGTGCATGCTTAGATTAATTTGGTTATTCATGTATGTTAGACATCATGATAGGTTGTGTGTGTCTAAATTTAGCTAGTTTAGTATGTTTGCATCGCGATGAACCTTAATCATGTATATTCCGATTTGATAAAAAGCCGATGTAAGGTTTAGGCATAATGATGGTAGAGCTTAGTTTATTTTTCTTTTATGTGATAGGTAGTTCTGTTTAAGCATGTAATTGTCATGTTTAGGTTGTAAATTGCATGATCCTATTTATATGCATTAGTTAGTGATAGACTGTGGTATGGTGTGCAAATATGTGGTGCATAGAACCATGGGTGTTCATCTATGTATTTCATGTTTGAATTGCCAATTAAATGTTCATGTTTACTGTCTGAGTTAATTATATGCTTGCATGGTGTGGAATGTGGTTAGTGCAGTGAGCTGCATTGTGATGGAAATGTACTTCACCAGACTATAATTCGGTCCTGTGGGCAGCAAATGAATTAGAACAATCTGGAGCATCCTTCGATCCCAGATACCGCGGTTTATCCTAAGTACTCCCCTGCCTATGGGGTACTATGGGATTTAGTTACTATATGTTACTTCCTACTATATGGTAAATCTGGTGTTAGTTTTGTGATGTGACTACATTTTATCAGATGGAGCATGTTATTTACTCAGACAGGTGTTTAGTTGTGTATTTTGGCATAGATGGTAGTGTTATAGATGTGTCCTTGGTTTTATGTCAGGTTTGTGTGTTCTGGGCATACCCAGAGTAGTCTAATATGTAGTTTATGTTGGTTTTAATGCATATAGAGTCTTGTTATCATATGGGGTAGTTGAATGACTTGGTAATCAATTAATTGAAGATATATAATTAGCTTAATCTTATGTATGATAATATGATTTTTAGGCTTAATATGTATTGTATATCACTAGAATCATTATTATAGTGGGGTAGTTCGGGTGTAAGTCCTACTGAGTCTGTGGTGACTCACCCCTTCCGTTGTTAATATTTTCAGGAGTGCAGGTTTAGCGCAGCAGAAGCGTAGTGGTGTTTTGGGAATTCGAGGAGCTAGTGGATTACTCATTCAATGTTGGTATTTAATTTGTCTAGATATGTGTTTATTTATGGTGTTATTATGTTGTAAAGTTTGGAATTATTTATTTGAATTGAGATTTTAATCTTATTTGGTTCCAGACCGATATCCTTTCCCGTTACGTCGCCGGATTATCTTCCGCTGTGCATGTTAAAAATCCGGGTCGTGACAAGACTCCTCCTTAGCCGATTGTCTTGTAGCCATCAACTCTCCTCCTTTGTCTACTCCTGTTGCCAACTCAGTGCTGTTGTTGCCTTCGCTATGTTATCGTAAGCCTTGCCAGCGCCACTCTTGTTGCTTTCGACAGAGGTCTTGCCACCACGAGCAATCTCCTCTACTGGTTCTCCTTTGACCGTCTTAGTTTCCTTCACCACTAAAACTTTTGCAACCGTGAGCCCTGTTGGCATCGTCCTGTTCTTACTAGTCATGCCAAATTATATGGCGTAAGTAACCTGGATGCAAATCGTCTTAATCAAGTTTTTGTAGTTAATAAGTTTTTTATTAGAGAAGTAATTCTCGAAAAAGTAGTACTGTTTCAACTTCTATAATAGAAGTGTTTTTTTGAAAACATCTTACAAGAGAATATCTTTTTAATTAGGAGTGTCAATGAATGAGACCGGCCATGCCCAAACAAGACCCTATCCAAAATATAATGGGTTGGTCTAGCCTGGCTCATATTATATTTTTGTCCGACTTGGCCCTGATTTAAAATATAAATTCGGCCCCCATATTTCAACATATTATAGAGTATATATATCATATTTTTTTAAATTTTTAAACATCAAAGCTGATTGATGGCAGTCTCTAAATTTGTGATAAAAAACACTACCAAATAAAAAAATTAAAATTAATTAAAATAGTTAAGTAATAAAAAAATTTAAGTATCGGATGCCAACGGAAGATTTCCAGATGTTGATTTGATTTAGAGAAAAGTTATTAAATTTATGATATAGTGTTAAATCAGAATCAAAATTAGATAATTTTGCCTTTATTTTTACAATTTAAAATATAATTTAATATACATATATAAAATTTAAACGTAGCAATAAAAAAGGACAAATCATAAAAATTATGAAATATGAAATGATAATAAAGGATAGAAATAAGATTCTAAATTCATTAGATCAACTATTAATAGTTATAATTTGTTTTACGCGTAATTTAATGTATATAAAATATACATTTCAAAAACGATCTTATCTTTTTATCAAAATAGAAGTTAAAATAAAATTATAATATCATATGTTTAATTTAATCATAATATAGCGCTGTGACATTCTAACAAAAAACAGATTCAATGAGAATCAAAATCAAAATTTGTCAACTAGTATACTAACATAAAAAGTAAACATGTTATAATTTTTATGTTTTAAATTTTATTTCTACATATTTTATAATATTAAATAGATTAATCAAATATTGTTTAACATATAGTCCGATCCACATCAAACTAGGACAAGATATAACAATAATGAAATATGCTGCCATGTTGGGCTCGCGGGTCTCTGCAGCGTTTGATATTTTATATTTTTCTTGGGGTTTCCAATTTTTAATCTAATAAATAAATAAATAATTTTTAAGTCCCACAGTTGAAAATCTTATTTCTTAATTCCAAAACTTAATATTCCAAAACTTTCAATCCCTTCCGTCACCTGTAAATGGATTCGGTAAACTCAATAGTCAGTCTTAATCCGAAATAAAAGTAAAGAGATTTGAATATTCAACTGGTGACTTAGAAACATCTTAAACTTAGCTCGGATGTATCCCATTTGAAGAAAACCCGAACTCTATTTGTTGGGTTGAGATAATATTTTAAAAATAGTTTATAAATAAAATAAAATAATTATTTTTTAAAAATACTTCCATAGAAATCAAATAAAAATTAAAATTACAAATTCATTGAGCATCTCATTAAATATAATAACCCTTTTATATTTTACATTTATAAGATCTAATAGACCATTTAAAAAATAAAATGAATAGTTTTATCTTTTTTGTTTCTTATCGACATTTTTATTATTAAAAATATTTTTAGCAAAAATATTAGCTATGCTTATTTTATTTTTTTAATAGTTAGATAATTATATAAATTTTTTTAATGATTAATCAATTACTAAAAAGTAAAAAACTAATTATTAAAATTTTGTAATATTTTACTGGTTGTAAAGCGTATTTTTGTAGAATTATGAAAAAGCATTTAAATTAAAAAAGTGTATCCAATTAAAATAGTTTATAAACAATTAAATAATGAATTATATGTTCAAAAAATAAATTACATGCCACACCGAAAGCTTGATAGCTAAAGTCAAGCTTTCACCTAATTCACATTTCTCAATGTATATGCTAATTTCACTTGGACCTTAGTTGCAACTTGAGATGTCGAAGAGTCTTACGAACTGGTATGTTCAACCAAGAATAGGTGTTGACCGGGGGTTAGAAAGACATTTTAATCATTTAACTGGAGATGTTCATGCCGTCAGCTACAAATAGGGGTGAGAGTTACGTAATTTTGTGTTGTGAGATTGACAAATGACTTGATCACTACATTGGACTAGAAAATAAATCTGGTTGAGAGATTAGGGGTGGGAGTTGATTTTGTCTAATTTCAACGGGCTCCACGGCTGCCTAAATGGCAACCCATGTTAAGCCCACAGGTCAATTCTCAAAAATTGGTCCAAGGTCAGCTTGGCCTGAGGGCCCATGGGCCAGCCTGGCCCACTAACATCTCTATCCTCTACTAGTAAACTTTTTTTTTGTGGAATTTTGTGGAAGAGGGGAGACTGCAACAATGATGATGATAATAGCTAAAAATGACATCGATAGCGAATCCCCTCATGTGGGGGGTGGAGGGCACCCCCTCACAAACAAGGTCGGCCCCACATATTTTTTTTGGGTTATCTCACATTAAATCACCATTTAATGCACGTGGAGGGAGTTACCCTCCACCTTCTCTCCACCCCCACCCAAGGGTATCCACTTTACAAACAAGGTGAGTCCCACATGATTTTTTTGGTCACATCACATTAAATCACCATTTAATACATGTGGAGCCCATCTTGTTTGTGAGGGGGTGGACCCTCCTCTCCCCACCTGAGTGGATCCTGTCGACTCCGAAAACGGGTTCCGAATCGGCACCTTAAAAGAAGGTGAAAGATGTAATAGGGGAAAGGGAGTGAATCGAAAAACACTCGGAAAGCGATAAAATCCTCACCTCGGTCCCACACTCACATTGATCCCCGAACTTTCATCTCACGGTGTTGCTCGAGCACTGGAGATGGTTCGGGTCATGTGGGAGGAGAGTGAGGAATGAATTGACTTAAAACATGAAATAGGTGGTCACCAGGAGCCGCGGGCTCCGCTTTATGTGATAAAAGACAAGATTAAATTGAATTGACCGTGTGTACCTTAGTGCGGGATTTGATAAGTGGGCTAAACCTTCTTCCTCGTTGGCCTGCCGATGAGGGAGAGTCTAACCAATGCTAGCTTGATCAATCTGTGCAACTTAAGATAATAAAACAAGTGAAGAGTTTGATTAGACTTGTGAGAAGTGTAGTAACTGTAGTAAGAAGATAAGAAAGAAAGCAATTGGTATCGAACTCATCGGCTATAAGGTGTAGATAGATGAGCTTTATTGCCTTTATTTTTGTCATTGAGTGCCTATAATCAAATTCATAAGGTTTAAAAAGAATACATGAACATCATACTTAAAGTGAGAATAAATTTTTACCTTATGGTCATCTCGGGCCCATAAGTCGCCCAAGTGACACCATTGATCTAGTTCAATTTGTAGAGGCACATGTTGATATGCATTCTCTAATGGATGTCTTACAAAATATTGAGTATACAATAACTATTAGAAATAATTAACAATGGTAAAAAGAAATATGTTAAACAGATTTATCACCTTTTTAAAATGATATTTTTTCATGTATTTCACCATATGTCTTAATATTTGTGTATTGGTAGATGTATCCCACTGAAACCTAAAATGCTATTGCATAATGGCATTTTAATTATTGAAATAATTATTGATATTAATTATTAACTACCATAAAATAATTTATTGACATCTAGATCATAGAAGATAGCTTCCTTTTTCTTGGGAGGGAGAGTGATGTACTTTTATTGTCACAAATTTTAGTGCACTCTATTGCAAATTATAAAGTAAGTCGTAAAATCTTGACCACAAGGGTCAATAGTCAACCCACCTATCAAATTGACCAATAAGGTCTGTCTAAGTGCTAATGTTCTCACATTATATGTTTGACATTTGTGTTGGATATATACCCAAGGGATGCGAAGATGGACTGCCAGAATGGTGAGGAGCCAGGGATATAGTAGGTTGAGAAGAACTTGGCTAAGGTGAACTTCTAATCAACACTCGACTGAGATGCATCGAGTTGAGTAACACCAAATTAAGATCCATCTGTCTAAGATGTGTTTCCAACTAGATGAGATCTATCAGCATAAGATGTCCTCCAACTCTTATTAAATCTCTTCTTCTAGCATATGATAAAAAATATCTAATATTTTGCTATAGTTTAAGATTTAATTAACACTTATTCGGCATGATTTTGTCAATTTGATCTTAGGGTTCGAATTGGCCTATATGGTTCGGATCGGCCTTAAAAACCAAACCAAATAGTCCTAAAATGGATAAGGTGGCTTCTCTTTTTCACTACCCCTCATAATTTCTATCAGCTCTGTCTCCAACATGGTTGCCCCTTCACTTGATTCCACGAATTAAGCAAAGTGGCAATGATGCTAGAGGCGGAGCAAAAGGAAATGGTGAAGGAGAGTGAAAAAGATAAGTCCTTTGACTAAAATGCATTTGAAACTACTTAAGGTCGTTTAGGCCAGTCAAAACTGGTTTACTAATTTGGATTGGCCTAAAATGATCCAACCTTGATCCAGTTGGTCTGATCCAGATCGCAGATCGGATCAACCATAATAGGCTATTTTAAAGTGTATCAAGCATGATCTGGCCTTGATCTGGACATTTGATCCTAATCATGGTTTGGATGGGCTAGATCTAGTTTGGATTGACCTAAAATTGTTTCAGTTTAAGGTTGTTTAGGCCTGTCTGCATTGTCCTAAAATGATCCAACTTTGATTTAGTCGATCCAATCTCGATCAAGGAGATGCAATGTGGATTTGCCTTAATGGGGTGTTATAAAGTGCATTAGGCATGATACGACCCCTATCTAGCCAATTTGATCCCAATTGGGGTTCGGATTGTCCAATCCAAATTTATATTTGCCTAAAATGGTTCATCTATTTAAAGTTGTTTAGGTCAATCCAAACCGAAATGATTTAGCCCCTATCCGGCTGATCCAATCCTGATTGGGGTTAGGCTTGGCCTTAAGGGGCTGTTTTAAATGACATTAGGTACGATCCAACGTAGATTTGCCCACTCTAATCCAATCGGGGTTCAAATCGAGCAGATTATATTTAGAATAACCTAAAATTCTTCATTGATTTAAAGCCAATTAGGCCAATCCAAATTAGTAACTATTTTTGACTGGCCTAAAATGATCTGGAATTGATCTATCCGATCATATCATGATTGAGGTTCAGATCAACCTTAAGGGGTTGTTTTAAAGGGCATTAGGCATGATCTGGCCCTAATATGGTTGATATGATCCCAATTGGGGTTTGAATTGGCCAAATCCAGTTTATATTTACCTAAAATGGTTCAACATTTTAAGGTCATTTAGGCCAATCAAAATTGGTGGCCTAATATGATCTAGCCTTGATTAAGCCAATCCATTCTCAATCCAGGTTCAGCTTGGCCTTAAGGACCAGTTTTAAAGGCCTTGGAATCTCACATTGCGAACATATGATTATATTTGCATTCGCTTTCCAAAAGAGAACATAGTCATTGTTACATGCATCTATTTTTTAATAATTAAATTCTAAGTCCTTAACATTTTGTAAGTTCATACTGGAACACTTGCATCTTTTGACAATACATATTTAAATAAACATTGTACGTATTCATATGTTTTTTAGTAAGACCATTTTATTAAATTTAATTAAATCAATTTTAAAATAAACTTTAATTTAGAAAGATTTTTGCAACCTTCATTTAAAAGTGTTTTTGCATCTTTTAGTAACATAAAATATTTCATAGCTTCTATATTTGGTTCGTCTTCATTATGTCTAATAATTTTCAAATTTTTTTGATCATCTTGAAGAATTTTCATCATTTTGTCTTGTGCACTTCCATTTTGGGGTTCATTTAATTGAACATCACCTTTGGTAATTTATATAACTTCGATTTCACCATGACTAATCAATGTCCAATGATTTAACAATATGCCATCTGCTATTAAATATTATTTTATTACATATCTTTTTAAAATGAAATTGTTATAACAACTTTTATAAGGGCAATGTATTAAAGTAAATTGGGTCCTACATTCATTCTAAGCATAATCTAAGAATTCTTATATTTCTTAAAGATACTTAAGATATAATCTATTGGAGATATCTATACAACGCTTGTCTAAAGTACCCATCTACTCTAATAAAAAAGTCTAATATAAATAAAAATATGTATTTAAAAATTAAAGTATGAATGATAAAATGTGAGCAACAATTAGTTGCAAAATCATAATGTATTAAAAACAACAATATTAAACCAAACCAAACCTCCTCCAAATAAAGCAAGTCTCGAACGATGTTTTGGTTTGAAACTTCCTAAAAAGAAAAAATAGAAATAGGATAAGAGAAATATGTTTAGCAAATCTCCAACCAAAGAGTATTTTAAATTAAACATGTTAATTTGGTTTACCTGCATGATTTGGTTTGAACGTCCCTAGAAGTAAAACGAAACTAGTTTATTTTGTTTAACAGTTTGGGTTGATTTTGTCACGACCCGGATTTTTTAACATGCACAGCGGAACATAATCCAGTGACGTAACGGAGAAGAATATCGGTCTGGAACCAAATAAGACTAAAATCACAATCCAAATAAACAATTCCAATCTTTACAACATATTAACACTATAAACAAACACCTATCTAAACAAAATAAATACCGACATTGAATGAGAAATCCACAAGCTCCTCGAATTCCAAAATACCACTACGCTTCTGCTGCGCTAAACCTGCAATCTTGAAAATATTAACAACGGAAGGGGTGAGTCACCACAGACTCAGTAGGACTTACACCCGAACTACCCCACTATAATAGTGATTTTTAGTGGTATACTATACATATTAAGCCTAAAAATCAGATTTAATACATAGGATTTAACTAATTATATATCTTCAATTAAGTGATTACAAGATCATTCTACTACCCCATATGATAACATGACTCTATACGCACTAAAACCAACACAACCTACACATTAAACTACTCTAGGTATGCCCAGAACACATAGACCTGACATAAAACCAAGGACACATCTAGAACACTAACATCTATGCCAACATACACAACTAGACACCTGTCTGAGTGAATACCATGCTCCATCTGAAAAATGTAGTCACATCACAAAACTAGCACCATATTTACCATATAGTAGGAAGTAACATATAGTAACTAAATCCCATAGTACCCCATAGGCAGAGGAGTACTTAGGATAAACCGCGGTATCTGGGATCGAAGGATGCTCCAGATTGTTCTAATTCATCTGCTGCCCACAGGACCGAACTATAGTATGGTGAAGTACATTTCCATCACAATGCAGCTCACTGCACTAACCACATTCCACACCATGCAAGCATATAATTAACTCAGACAGTAAACATGAACCTTTAATTGACAAATCAAATATGAAATACATAGATGAACACCATGGTTCTATGCATCACATATTTGCATACCATACCACAGTCTATCACAAACTAATGCATATAAATAGGATCATGCAATTTACAACCTAAACATGACAATTACATGCTTAAACAGAACTACCTATTACATAAAAGAAAACAAACTAAATTCTAACAACATTATGCCTAAACCTTACATCAGCTTTTTAACAAATCAAGATATACATTAAAGATTATCGCGATGCAACCATGCTATACTAACTAGGTTTAAACCTATCTGAATCTATCATGACAACTAATATACATGAACATTAAATTAATCTAAACATGCATGGTTCAATCAGACTAATCTAACTCAATCTAAATATGCTAATAAATCAAAAATAGCCCATTAATTATAATCTTCTAATCCTGGTGATCTAAACATGATTCTTACGGTTTAATCAAGTTTACGGCGACGAAACCTTAACGACGACGACGAACGACGCACGGAATTCCAACGGAGTCGATCCGGGTGAAGAATATGCCGCGGTCATGACGGCGACGAAAAATCGAACCGAACGGTATCTTGATAATCTGTTAGATTAAAGAAGTTAAGAGAAGGAATAAAGAGAGAATCGATCAGAGAGAGAGAAACCGATAGGAGAGAGAGGCGATATGAGAGAGACGGCGATAGGAGAGAGGAGAGAGATTTCACCGCGGAGAGGGGGGTGTGGCGCACAGCGGCGCACGGTGCTGCGCGCGCGCGCGGGCGGCGCAGGTTGGCCAGGTCATCGGAGGGGGGGGGTCGCGCCAGGGGCGGCGCCGCCGCGGTCGACGGCGGGGTTGGCGGTGGGCGATGGCCGGGGGGGGTTGGCTGCCGGCGGCGGTGGGTCGGGAGGGTGCAGGCGGCGGAGGTAGGGTGGCGCGCGGTGTAGGCGGGCGGTGTGGAGGGAGGCGGGCGGCTGGGCGACGGCGGAGGGTGCGTCGGGCGGCGGCTGGGCTTAACGCCGGCAATGGCGCTGCGGCTGGCGATGGCGGGCGAGGGCGGCGGTGACGCAGCGACGTCCGGGCGGGATTGAAGCGCAGGGACCTGATGTCGCGAGGGGGCCGAGGTGATGGCGGCGGGTGACACGGTGGCAGCCGTGCGTGGGAGACCGGCGGCGGCGACGCGCACGGTGCGTGGGAAGATGGCGGGGCCGCGAGCGCGTCGGGGCTGGCGTCGGCGGCAGAAGGTGGCTGGTCGAAGGAGGGTGGAGGCGGCGCGGTGTCGCGCGGCCAAGTGCGGCGGACGGTGCTGGCGCGCAAGACGGCTGCCGGCGGTGGTCACACGGAAGGCCGGCAGCAGCGTCGCCGGGAGGGTGGCAGCGGCGGCGGTGGTCGATGACGCGCGGGGTCGCCAACGCCGCGGCGGCTGCGGCGGCGGCCGAGGGTGGCGGGTGGCCAAGGCGTCAATGGGGGGGGGGTGGCTGGCCGGCGGATGACGGGCGCAGAGGGGCCGGCGGGGCGGCGGGGGTCGCGGCACGGCGGCCGCGCGAGAGCGCAGGGCGGCGACGTTGGGGGGGAGAGGGGCGGGGCGGGCGAGACGATGGCGGCGGCGTCCGCGAGCGGCCGTGGCGCGCGGGAAGTCCCGGCGGAGGCGACGGCGGAGGGAGCGCCGAACGGCGGTGACGGCGAAGGTGGCCGCAGCCGGCGGCTGACGGCGGCTTCGCGGCGGTGGGAGGCGAGAGAGGCGGCGGACCGCGCGGCCGCGGGCACACGGCAGATGGCCGGGGCGGCAATGTGCGGCGGTCGTCGGCGGAGAGAGAGCGCCGGCGGCGGTGGTGGTCGCGCGGGAGGCCGTGGCCGGCGGCGTGGAAGGGCGCCGGAGGGAGGCGGCACTCGCGGGACAGAACCGCGGGAGGGGGGTGTCCGGGTGTTGCACCCGCGCGGGAGGGACGAAGAGGGAAGGAGGAAGGTGGGGGCGCGGAGGCTACTGCACGTGTGCTCGCGGGAGAAGGAGAGGGAGGCGAGGGCGCGGGGCTGCTACGCGCGCACGGAAGAGAAGAAGAAGGAAGGTGGGAGGTGGGGGTGCGGGAGAGAAAAAAATAAGTAAATAGAGGGGAAGAGAGAGTTCAACCGGGAGTGGGAGGAGGAAATAGCGGGGGAGACAAGGAAAGGGAGGCGGCGATATCGCTAGGAGATCTGGAGAGAGAAAAAAAATGGGAAAGATTTAAAATTAATAATATTAACTCTCATAATAAATATAATAAGTATATATATATTTTTAAATATCCTGGGTATTACAGATTTGGTTTGGAAGACCTTAAAAACAATCAAAATTAGTCTATTCTGTTTACTAGTTTATTTCATTTACTAGTTTAGTTTGATTTGAAAAACTTTGGAAATTAAATTAAACTAGTTTATTCATTTTATGGTTTGATTTGGTTTATTAGGCCATAGAAATCAAATTCCATTTACCGATTTTATTTGATTTGAGCAGCCATGAAAATCAGAACAAATCACTTTATTCAATTTATTTGTTTGGTTTGGATTGAAAACTCTAAAATCAAGTCAAACCAGTTCATTGTACTAACTTGTATGGTTTGGTTTGGGATGCCATCTGAATCAAACAAAACTAGTATATTTAGTGTACTAGGTTGGTTTGGGTTGGAAGACCCTAAATATCAAACAAAACATGTAAATTTGGTTTACCGGTTTGATTTGAAAAAGCCAGACAAACCAAACTTATATCCTTACCTAAAATCTTAAACTTTAAAATTTTGAAATCATATGCCCCAAAGTAAAAAATGTCCAAAACTAAAAAAACCAAAAGACATTAAACAAATGTATTTAATCAAAACTAATTAACATTTAAACAAGTTTTAACAAACTAAACATTTAAGAATAAGAGTAACAAATATTAAAATGACATTCAGATCATATTCTTAGAAATCCTAAACCAACCAAATTAACAAATTAAGATGAAATCACACTCAAATATACGCTAAAAACTATACTTAGAAAACCCTAAATGAATATTTAAACAAACTATCTAAAAACAAAATTTTGTAATTTAACACCATCAAGAATCTCATTCCATTCATATTCAAATCACATTTAAATAACCTTACAACAAAGAAATTAACAAACTACCCTTAAAATCACATTCAAATAAATCCTAATTTAAAGTTTAAAATCAGACTAAAAAAATCTTAGATGAATTATGGTAAATGTATACTTGAAGAATAGATTCAACGTGAGATTGACAACAGTAGTTGATAGCTCCGGTGACCAGCTGTTGTGTGTGTGTGTGAGAGAGAGAGAGAGGTTGCGTTCTTGATGACTAAGTTTGAACAAGAGTTAACTGTATTCGTTAAAATTCAAATTTAAACTCAACTTCGTATAAAATAAGCGAGTCAAATTTAAAAATCATATTACTTGACTCAGACTCGACGAAGAATGGCAATTATCTACGATCACAATGTCAACGGCGTGATCTCTTACTGAGATTTCACACTTACAGCTAGGGGTGGCAATGGGCCGGGCCGGCCCACGGGTTCGCGGGCCGGGCCGACTGCGGCTCATTTGACGGGTCAAATATTTTGGTCCGCGGGTTTTAGTCGGGCCGACATACGAGCCGAAGCGGGCCGACGCGGGTTAAAACGGGCCAAATAACTTTCAATTTTTTATGTCAAAAATATCATTTTTACTTATTAAAAATATATTTTAATTAAATTATTATTAATTTTATAATGTTATCTTAAATAATTAAATTTATTATATTTAATAAATATTTATTTATAAAATATATAGTTGGGTCGGGCCGGGCCGGGTCGGGCCAAGTCAATAATTTTTGCGGGCCGGGTCAGACCGGGCCAAGAATATAGTGCGGGCCGGATTGGGTCGGGCCAATATATTTTGGATCGGGCCCTAAGCGGGCGGGCCGGGCCCGGCCCATTGACACCGCTGCTTACAGCTTGACCTGGTCTGCATCTGGAGCTGCATATTAGCGTGCTCCACCCACCTCTCTCCCGTCTCGCTCTTTGTCCTCTGTATCTACCGTCATGAAGACCTGAGATTTCCTCTTCCGGCTCGCTCTTCGCTCTCTGTATCGCCCCCTGCTCTGCCATCAACGACGCCATGGCTTCAGAGGATCACGCGGCCGCCGGTGTTTCCCTTCCCTCCATGCCGCGGCTGAAGCTGGGATCGCAGGGCTTAGAGGTGTCGGCGCAGGGCCTGGGTTGTATGGGCATGTCCGCCTTCTACGGTCCGCCCAAGCCCGAGGCCGACATGGTCGCTCTCATCCACCACGCCGTCCGCTGCGGCGTCACCTTCCTCGACACCTCCGACGTCTACGGCCCCTTCACTAACGAGCTCCTCCTAGGCAAGGCCCTCCGCGACTGCGGCCTGAGGGCCCAGGTGCAGCTCGCCACCAAGTTCGGGAGCCGCCACTTCCCCGACGGCTCCAGGGAGATCTGCGGGCACCCGGCCTACGCGCGGGAAGCCTGCGAAGCCAGCCTCCGCCGGCTCGGCGTCGATTGCATCGATCTCTACTACCAGCATCGCATCGACACCCGCGTTCCCATCGAAGCCACGGTGAGCACATTCCCTCTACTGACCCACCCTTTTTTGTTCCCAATTTCTTAGAAAGCCATACGATCATTTGACAATCGGCATCCTTCTTCCTCATATGATGATTATTTTGGCCTCCCAATCGAGCAGTTCGACTAAATTCACTGAGCAATTTGCTGCCCGATGCGCTCACTAACTACTTGATCGTTTTATCTGCTAATTAAGATGGGAGAACTGAAGAAACTGGTGGAGGAGGGCAAGATAAAGTATATAGGGTTGTCCGAGGCATCTGCCTCGACAATCAGGCGCTCTCATGCGGTGCATCCCATTACTGCGATTCAGCTGGAGTGGTCTTTGTGGGCAAGGGATGTAGAAGAAGACATTGTTCCTACTTGCAGGTGAGATTTTCGCTGTGGGTGTGTTTGGTTCTAATCAGACTCGGGAATTTTTTGCCAAAATCTCCAAAAATTCATGTCCGCCAGCATTTTTCTGATACAAATGTGTCTGTCTTTCTCAACTTTAAATTTCTCCCTGCCAAACCCAACCAAACGTGAACTTATGTCTATTCGTTCAGAGGGTTCATTTGGATTTCTGCCAAAATCTAGCGTGTCTATTTCTCTACATTTTTCAAAATTTTCTAAATACTTTTTGTCGCGCGGAATCCTACACAAATTGATTGCATTTGGCTGGAATTCTATCCTGAGTTGTTTGAAATTTCTCACAAGAATGCCTCCCTAGAATCCGTGCCAAACTTGACCGGAGTGTGAATTGTCTCATTTATATGATCGATGGAATTTCTTTCCCACACTCACCTAAGAGCTGGTTTTTTATGTCCCTAGATTTGTATGCATGTTTAACCTTCCCACACTCATCCGAGAGTGGGGTTTTATATGTCTTCGGATTTGTACGCATATTTAATGCCCGATGTGATGTGAAAATAGTCTCCTAAATTATATATGACTAGTCTAGTCGTCCGTTGCTCTCTTCAGAGAACTTGGCATCGGAATTGTTCCTTACAGCCCGTTGGGAAGAGGGTTCCTGTCCTTGGGTCCAAAGATGGTTGAAAACCTCACGGACACAGATTTCCGGAAGGTATATATGTATATATACACACACACACGTCTATATATTTTAGATTCCCATGTATCACTTAAGTCACAACGATTGCACCTCCCCTGTTTGCAGTTCTTCCCCAGGTTTCAGCCAGAAAATCTCGAGCAAAACACTTCGATATTCGACCGCGTCAGCGAGATGGCGAGGAGGAAGGGATGCACTCCGTCGCAGCTGGCGCTGGCTTGGGTGCACCATCAGGGAGCTGATGTTTGCCCCATTCCGGGTACCACCAAGGCCGATAACCTTGAACAGAGCATTGGAGCGGTGTCCGTGAGGCTTACAAAAGAGGAGATGTCTGAGCTGGAGTCCTTTGCCGATGCCGCCAAGGGCGACAGGTACCCAACAATGAAGTACACCTGGAAATATTCGGACACCCCACCCCTTTCAACATGGAAGCCTGAATGACACCGCACATATGATTCTGCCATCCTCAGATATATCAATATAGTTACAGTGCTTGCTTGCTATATATTCAGACATGGGTAGGCACGCAGCTGCCGCTCTTTGAAGCGAATTTGTAGCTAGTTTGGCATGGTATATAAAGAAAAATAGTTTATCTGTTAAACACGATAAATATGTTTATGACAATTATGGAGATTAGTACTACCACAAGCCTCCAGACTTCAAACTCTTCATACGCGTTGTTCTGTTACTATTTAGATTAATGGGGTGTTTGGTTGCACGATAATAGAGATTTTATTTTAATTTTTAAAAATTGTAAAAAAATTGTTAAAAGAGGTGTTTGAGAACTTTGACAATTTTATGTTTTAAAAGTGATTTTCTTTTTAAACAAAAAAGAGGGTCTCACATTTTTCTTTTTTCTTGTGGTTCTCCACTTTGTTTAGTCATGAATGATAGTTACTCTTTTTTGTTATCATATCCCTCCATGAGTTAGTTCACTTTTTATTTTAATATTTTTTTATTATAAAAATGTATAAAAAATTATCGTACATTCAAACACCCTATTAGTCTTCAGTAAAGCGTTGTTATTTGTACCTGTAACCTGTTAGTACAACTGGACAGTTCACTCCCCTAAAGTTCACGTACTCTTTTTTCAATTCACACGGTTGAAAAAGTTTGGTTATACGTGATAAATTAATGGGGTGTTTGGTTGCATGATAATTTTTTGTACACTTTCATGATAAAAAATTGTATTAAAATAAAAAGTAAACCAACTCATGACATAAAATTATCATGTTTGGAGGGATGTGATTACAAAAAAGAGTAACCACGGCACATGACCAAATAAAGTGGGGGACCACAAGAAAAAAGAAAGAGGTGAGACCCTCTTTTTTTGTTTAAGAAGAAAATCACTTTCAAAACATAAAATTGTCATGGTTGTCAAACACCTCTTTTAACAAGTTTTCTTACAATTTTTAAAAATTAAAATAAAAACCTCAATTATCATGCAACCAAACACCCCATAAGTTTTTGTTATAATTTTTATGTTTTTGTAACAAAATTTGTTAAAAGAGTTCGACAACTTTACAATTTTTTTTAAACAGATTTTCTTCTTAGATAAAAAAGGTGATGTTCTCTTTGTTTTCTTTTAGATAAAAAAGTGAGGTTTTCTTTGTTTTATCTAGCGATCCTCTCACTTTTGGTCATATAAAACTCGCTCTTTTTTGTTATCACATCTCTCGACAAATTTTATTATTGGTTGATTTATATTTTATTTTAATATAATTTTTTGTAATGAAAATGTAAATGATTTTGTTATCCGACCAAACACCTAATTCGTAGATTTTGCTCGATTAACCATTTTTGATTGAAAGTGTGATATGCAATTATGATTTCTTGACCACATGTTATAGAATGTTTGGTTACGCTTTTATTTTTTTTGACCTCATTTCTAAAAAATGGAAGAGATCTATGAACTTTTTCATATTTGGAAAATTCTCATATTTAAAAAAGCACCTTAATGGGGTGTTTGGTTGCATGATAATTGAGGTTTTTATTTTAATTTTTAAAAATTGTAAGAAAACTTGTTAAAAGAGGTGTTTGACAACCATGACAATTTTATGTTTTGAAAGTGATTTTCTTTTTAAACAAAAAAAGAGTGTCTCACCTCTTTCTTTTTTCTTGTGGTCCCCCACTTTATTTGGTCATGTGCGGTGGTTACTCTTTTTTGTAATCACATCCCTCCAAACATGATAATTTTATGTCATGAGTTGGTTTACTTTTTATTTTAATACAATTTTTTATCATGAAAGTGTACAAAAAATTATCATGCAACCAAACACCCCATAATCTTTCTCTAAATCCTCTTTTGTTTTCAAAATAAGGAGCCACTTGTTTTTTTAGACAGATACACGGAGGCAGATGAAACCTGGGTGGTTGCAGAAGCCGCGGACGTGTGGAACCGGCTCCTCTTACGTTTTTATTTTTTTTGTCAAGAGATTTAACTATAAAAGAAAATATACAAAAATGTTTATATGAAACATAAATCACTCATCCCCAGACGACATGACGCATCACAAATCACCTGATCCATCAGATAAAGTGGAAAATCCATAAGTGAAGACGACCACGGTCGGGAGGTTTCTGAAGCTAGAACCCATCTCGCCAGATGATGAGCTGCCTTGTTCACGTGCCTAGGGCAAAAGACATCAGAAGAAGCGGCAAACTCCATTCGACGACGACATCGCTCTATGAAAGAAGAAGCTTTCCGAAGATTTGGTTCAAGTTTACAGATGGCGTTAACAACCAGCAAGGCATCACTCTCAATGGTGAAAACACATTGATCAAAAAATCCCCAAGAGCAAGTTTCAAAAATAGCTTCCACCTTCAACACCTGAGAATCTGTGAAAGGTAATAAACAAGTCTTCTAGGTAATCACTCTTCCCTTCTCATCGGGGACTAAAACCCCTATAGCTTCTTTTGTAGCATCTGAAGCTGCATCAACATTGATCTTAACTTGATTTGGAGGAGGAGGTGACCAAACACGCACAAAGCTATGATTAAGAACACATGCTTACTTTAGAAAGAAAGATGCGTCACTCTGTGCTCTAGTAAGTATCCATAAAGACCTTTTTTTGACATCAAGCATAGTTGAGGCACATCGATTTTCCATAAATGCCATAGAAGTGAAATACCGAGAACCCCTGTAAAAATGTGCTGGCTAGTTTCCAACAAAATCCAATCTAGAAAAATAGTGCAAATATCATTAAATCCTCTTATGTGTTGTTACTCCTCCAGGTTCTCATCGGAAGCTCTCCCGATGCCCTCCAACCTAAGAGAAGCCAACCTGTCCTCGTTGACCTCCCTATTCTTGCCTCTGCTCCCAAGAATCGATGACTGGAGGTTTTCATCTAGGTCGATGGTGATGGCGACAGCTCGAGTGGTCACCCTGATCAGGGTGTCTCACCTCGATTGGAGCCCGCGGCCATCGAGTCAACCCTCATGACCACTCTCTACATCTATGACAACCCCACTCAAGGACGTTGAGGTGGGGGTGCGCTCTATTATTGTGTAGCCAACCATCTCAAGTAAATCGGGAATGCCATGTTGTTCTGAAACAACCAGGAAGAGTCTTTTCAAGAGAACGTGGAGGCAGAAGTGGTTGGAGCGGAGATGTAGATAAAAATACCTTAAAATAGAGAAGAATCAAAATAATTGAATACTGATTTGAGAAGTCTCCGTCGGAGTTGCAAAATGCTGCTGAATAGTATTTCTCCTTCTTGCTCGATCAACATTATTTCCTCTGGTTTGATCTTACACCGGTATCAGAGCTACCTTTACAATAATTAGATAAAAATTTGTGCTACCTTTTTTGTTGAAAGACATATTTGTGCTACATGTGCATGGTTAGAAATTTTATTGAACTAATCTTCTAATTTTTAAAAGAAATTAGTTTCATCTTGTTAATTTATTTTCATTTGGTTCATTCATGCTAGTTTGGAATATTATAATATTTATAATATCTTGCCAAACTTATTTTTGAAACTCTCTAGTCGTAGTGACCAATATGTTAGTTGCTACAAAATTGACAAAATTAGATAAGCTGAATGAAATAAATTATGATACGTGACAGAAAAATTGGATATTGTCTAATTTATGACTATATAGAATACATTATTCAGAGCTTTGATCAAGAACTTAATAGAACTTCCACTAAGGTGAAAAATAAAATATAAGCAATGGATAGTTGGTGATGAGAAAGCTAGAAAATTAATGTCATTGTTTATGTTGGATAATCTCATTAAACTTTTTGAAACTTGTGAGACACTTCACAAACTATGGTAAGACACTTCACAAACTATGGCTACTATCATAGAAAGATGTCATTATCATGAAAATTAAAACTAGTTGTTGCTACACAAGTATGATGCCTATAGAATGCAAAAGGAAGAAGATGTGGTAGCGCATGAAAATGAAATGATAGTCAGGGCTAAGAATTTGGCCACTTTTGGAAGTGAAATTTCAAAGAAATTATTTATTACCACTACATTGATTAGAGATTTACCTTCATTGAATGAAGTTGTCACAATCTTAAGAATTGTTAGTTTAGTTTTAGTTGTCATTAAGTTGCCTTCAAGGTTAGCAATAGAATTTTATATTATGGCTAGAAGAAAAGGACTAGAGGTGATTCTAAAAGAGGCCAATGCAATAAATAAGAAGTTAATTGCTCAATGTTAACACCACAAGAGAGTTCAAAGATTTTCTTACTATAGTTGTGAGAAATTTAGTCATTTCATAGTCAACTATCTAAGTAAGTATAGAAATGTGGGTGAAGATCTACACCAGGAACACAAAGGAACTAGAAAGAGAGAATTTGTCGATACTATTAAATGTGACGCAAGTTTCACAAATTCAAAAAGGTGATGGGTCAATTCAGGAGCTATTAGGCATATTGCAAAGATTAAGAAAGGGCTTCTGTCCCTAAAGAAATTAAATGCTGGGGAACAAAAGATCATGATCAGAAATAACACATATATTGATGTGGAAGGTTTTGGTACTTATAAGCTGGATCTTGGGAATAACATTATGATTCTCAAAGATGTGTTTTATGCACCCAAAATTCAGCAAAATCCCATCTTTGTTCCAACATTGGTAAAAATGTGCCTCGATGTTAGATTCTAGAATGAAGAAGTGTCAATAGGAAAGGATGGAGATATATATATATATATATATATGCAATAGAGAAGTTTTTCCTAGAACATGATCTATTTTATATTATTGTAGTTGACACTGGAAAAAATAATTCAGATGCTAGATTTGAGTATTCATTGTCTTATCAGACAGAATGTGATCTTTGGCATTTTAGATTAGGTCATCCAGAAAAACTTAAAATGGAAGTAATGACAAGAATGAATATGTTGCTATTGTCAAAGATAGAATTGTCACTTTGTTTAGATTGCTTAGTCGAAAAGTTGACTAAAAAACTGTTCACGATTGGGCATAGATCACGTGAATTGTTAAAGTTGATCCACTCTAAAATATGTGGACCTCTAAGTTTGGAATCAAATGAAAATAAGGAATATTTTATTATATTTAGAGATAACTACTCAAGGTATGCCTATGTGTATCTCATTTTTGCTAAGTCTGAGGCACTCGACTGTTTTAAAATATAGAAAGCAGAAATGGAGAGGCAATTTGGTAGAGATATTAAGGTTTAAAGAACTGATAGAGGTAAAGAATATAACTCTAAGGAGTTTGAGTGATATTGCCAATAGCATAGAATAAAACGGCATATAATAATGTCATATATGCCACAACAGAATCGTGTGACTGAAAGAAAAAATAGAACTTTAATGAATGTGGTTAGATGTATGTTATCCCATTCTATTCTTCCTAAGAAATTCTAAAGAGAAGCATGTCTCACGACGAGTTATAAACTGAATAGAATACTCACCAAGTCTATTGAATGCACACCTTATGAATTGTGGAATGGGTGAAAACTAAATCTGAGTCATCTTAGGAAATGGGGATCTATACCCCATGTTCTCATTCCAAAACAACTTAAAAATAAGTTGGAATCATGATCGTTGAAATGTAAGTTCATAGGATGTTGTAAAAAAATGAATGGCTATTGGTTATTCTTTAAGGAAAAGGAGAACATTGAATATAAGGATGTTACATTCCTAGAAAATCTAGAGGAAGAGGAACTTCATGACATCGAGAAGGAACCTTTAATTGTAATAGATGATGAATATTACAATGAGAGATCTAGACATGATCCACTTATGGAAGAAGAACATAGGATAGTAACACAATCTCAACAAAAAGTAGTTGAGGATCAGAATAATCCTATTATAGAAGGACCGTTTTATATACCTGTAAGGAATCAATACATGACAGCGAAAAAATTTTGATTCCATAAAATCATGATCTTTGCCTTCATCGATGCCGAATTAGTAAAACTGGGAACCAAATATGAAGTAGAACGAGAGTACCTCATGGGATTTCTAAAATCCCTCACCATGGATGAAGAGAGGACATTCTTCCTTGCTGAAAACCGTTCAAGTGTCTGGTCACTAGCGGTATCCACACGATCTGCTTCAATAGACGAGTTCTCCCTTCCTTCGGGCCTCCAGAAACCTTCCAAATCCAAGCTTGACCATGGGAGATCGCCTTCTAGAGGAGAGAGGTGGAAGAGAGGATGCTTGGGATGTGCTCCAGCCCTATCTCTTGTTAGGGTTTGGCTTCATAAGCCAGTTATATATAGAAGATGGAATTTTTCACAAAAATCCAAAACTTATATAAAATTACATCCATGCCCTCATCTTATCGACCAGATCTAATGTGTGTGACCCACTAGGCCCAATAGTCAATTTGGTTAAAGGCTTAATTAATTTAAAATAAAAATTCCTTTAAATTAAATCAAAATCGTTATCTGATAACAGTTTTTACGGCTTTCTGATCATAAAGGGTACAAGCCACATCCTATGATCCCAAATGACTTTGGGGAGTTAAATAACATCCATTGAGCCTTTCCATCATCAATTACCACACAAATTTAAATCCTCGTTCATTCACTGTCCCCGTCGGTCAGGGGTTCGGCAATGACTGTGAACCCCTAAATATTCCAACTATATGGGATCCTGTACTCAGATTTGGATCAATTGGAAACTCCTTTTCCAATTATCCTAAGTACCTTGGCCAAGGATTTAGAGTACTATCCCATAGGACATTCTCTCTCTCCTACCGAGAGTGAACGATCCCTTGTTGTCCACTCAATTGCCTCTATCGGGTTTCTCTTGTACCCAATACATCAACTATACTGGACCATCAAGATGGTGATCCATAAGTCAATAATCAAAGTACAAGATACATCCGATAAGACATCTTTGGTGACTCAGGTCAAAGATCCAACCGTGCTATTGAGATGTAAGAATAATCTAATAGACAGTTCGGTAAGATACCGATCAGGTTTTACTAAATTGGTCAATTTAGTGAACTCATTCCACTAATGAGCACCTGTGTGTGTATCTCAGTGTCCCCACACTGATGACCAATGAGATCGGTCATTCTCATCACATGAGAAGACATCACACACTAGTCTATCCAGATTCTTGATGTCCCGTCTCAAGGATCCTATGACTAGGAACATTTAGATCACATGCCTCTATATGATCGATCTCATTATCATGATCTCATCATGATTCAATCATCATTACATGTGATCGAGGACTTCATTACGATATACACTTCTAATAAAAGCTAGTAACGAAATTTTGTCTATTTAATTAAATGAGATATTCATAAAAATGCTTAATCATATCATATATGATTGGCTTGTAGGGCATATATTTCTATCAATACATGCAATTAAGAACAAGAGAGCTAGGACTCCACCTGCATAGATAGATAATTTCTATTTATACTCATGTGAGCCTTCATGTTTGACAGTAAACATTGATAAGAAAAATCACATAGATCCAATCAATTACATTGATGCATGAAATCATACGAATCAGAATTATGGCTAGATGCAATAAAAGAAAAAATAAACTTCATAGAAATTAATGGAGTGTGGGAACTATGTGATTTGCCTAGGAATATAAAGACTATCAGGTATAAATATGTATTTAAAGGAAAGCTTTGAGTTGACGGGTCTGTAAAATAGTATAAGGCTCAACTAGTTTCCAAGGGGTTTAATTAGAAATTAGGTATTGATTTTCAAGAAACCTATTTTTCTATGGCTAAGTTTGCATCTATAATGATGTTATTAGCAATTGTTGCATATCTTGACTTAGAATTGTACCAACTAGATGTTAAAACCACATTTCTCAACAGAGATTTGGAGGAAGATATATATGCGACAACTTGATAGATTTCAAGTGGAAGTTAAGAAGAATAAGGTATGTAAATTAAGAAAATCCTAATATGGATTAAAAGAATCATCTAAACATGACATTTTAAATTTCATGATATAATTATTCAACTCGACTTTGTTCCAAATCAGATGGATAGCTGTGTATATGTCATGAAGAATGGGAGCATGGTTATCATATTATTCTTGTATGTGGATGATATATTGGTTGTTGGGAATGACATAAGAAAATTGAATAATGTTATATCTAAGTTCAGTGAGAAATTTGACATGAAAGACATGGGAGAGGCACCCTATGTCTTTGGTGTCCATATTGAGGGGGACAAGAAGTCTAGAAAGATGGCCATAAGTCAGGAAAAGTACATAAGGTCCATATTGAGAAGATTTAGAAAGCAGAATTACAATCCATTAAATACACCACTGGTTTATAGAAAGAAGTTAAGTAAGAAGTAATATCCCAAAGAGGGGCAAGGCTCACTTAACATGCCTTATGCTCAAGCTATTGGAAGCTTAATGCATGCAATGCTTTGTACCAGGCCTGATATAGTATTTGTAGTAAGCTTAGTGAGCAGGTATCAAAGTAATCCTGTATTATCACATTGGGAAGCTGTTAAAAGAATTATGAAGTACCTAAAGGGTACATTGCACCACAAGTTAGTGTACCAAGAGAAAATACTTGAAGTGCTTGGTTACTCAAATGTAGATTTCAAAGAGGATAAAGATGATGAAAAGTCCACTTCGGGACACTTGTTCATATTTAGTGGTGCATCTATTTCTTGTGGTAGCAAAAAATAAGGGTGTGTGGCAAGATACACATATGAAGCTAAGTATATTGCTTTTAATTTGGCTATACTACTCACGCCGTCTGGATTAGATGATTTCTAATTGACTTAGGTCTCAATTTGGTTGATGGACCAATTGAGAAATGTTGTGACAATCAAGCCACCATCAACTTGAGCAATAGTGGAGCAAATAGCTCAAGAGGAAAGCATATAAAAATACAATATCATTATATAAAAGATATTGTGTAGAAAAGAGAAATAAAGATGAGTCATATCCTCACTAGTGATATGAATGTCGATCCTTGGACAATGAGTATCTCAACAGAAAAATTTATTAAGCATGTTGGCTTAATGAGACTAAAAAATGTGAGTCAATGATAATGTTCATGAACAGTGATATTATATCTGAGTTACAAAAGAAAATATATGCATCTCACAGATAATGAATATATATGAATATATATATATATATCTCATGAATAGTGAGAGTTTATAAGAATATATATAACTCATTAATGGTGGAATTGCATATGAATAAATGTGTGTTTCACAGATAGTGAGAGTACACAAAGAATCTATTAATATCTCATAACATAGAAATGGTTATATTTTTATGAATAGTAGTGTGTGATCGAAAATCACTTGGTATGGAAGGCCAGGTGGGAGGTGTTAGCATGTGGCCAACCATCCCAAGTAAATCAAGAATGTCACGTCATTATGGAACAACCGGAAATAGTTTTTTCCGGAGATTATGGAGGCGAAAGTGGTTGGATAGGAGGTGTAGGCAGAAATGCCTCAAAATGGAGAAGGATCAAAAGAATTGAATACCAATTTGAGAAGTCTTCGTCGGAGCCCCCAAACATTGTTGAACAATATTTCTCCTTCTCGCTCAATAGACATTGCTTCCTCTGGTTTGATCTTACACCCTCCACCGCCTAGCATTGGTCATATCCTCCTGTGAAGGCCCTTGACCCCAACCTCGTCTACAACATTAGCCATCTAGATTACCTCGACTTTGTTTTCATGCAGAAGATGATGCCCCTCCAACTAAGGTCTTCACCAATCCTCCAACAAGTCTTGTTGGCACAACTGCGATGTCGCTTTGCTAAGAGACCTCAACTACTTGGCCATCTCCGCCCTATTGTTAGCGCACCCGGCTGCCACTAGGCTCATGCTGCGGAGGGCAGTGACGATGTCGATGCCCTATCTTATAATTTTATAAATTTTGACCTTTTTTGTTAAACACCAAAAATTTATCTTTCTATAATTTTAAAATTAAAATTGAGATAGAAGATATTGATTTCAAAAACAAAATTATATCAATATAAAAAATGCAACCAAGCACCGCATGAAAAATATATTTTTTAAAAGATAAAATTACCTAGTCATAGGTCATAGTGCTTTTAAACGTGCAAAGTAAAAGCGTTATGGCTGACCATATTTTCACTTTGCAGTCTGAGAAAATGTTGTGACCTATAGCACTTTCATGTTTTATCAGCTATTTAAACCACCTGACATATGCTATGTCCTACGACACTTCCATGTTTCGTCGGCTATTTAAACCACCTAATATCTCCTCTTTGGCCCATGCCTTCACTCATTAGCAGATCTAGAATTTATGCATAGTGGGGTGACAAAATATAATCAGTGAGATCACCTCTTTTAAAAACATGTTAATATCAAATATTTTGATTAAATATTTAATAATTTATAATAGAAGTTTCAAATTTTAGTGGGGTCACTTGACCCCACTTGACCCCACTAAGTATAGCCTAGGTCCGCCACTACCTTCACTTCCCTATTTTCCTCCTTATCGATCATTCGTGTTCCCAATAGAGTGTCAACGGGTTGGACTCAGCCCGCATTAGATTCTTGAACTAGCCCAATGTAGTCTACAAAAATGGTTAACTTGACTCAACTCTATATTATTATTATCAAATTTAATAAATTTCAATATTTAAGATAGTATTGTAAAAATGATAATAAATGTTTTAAATATATTTTAATAAGTAAAAATGATGATTTTAAGTAAGTTATGTTATTAAAATTGAGGTTTGTTTGTCTCATTTTAATTCACTTCAGACAAATTGGTAGTTCGATTAGGCTATAAAGTTTTGCTCTTATATTGGCCAATGATCTTCTCTGCTTCCGCCTGCCTAGCCCATTACCATTCCTATCCATGTCCACTATTCTCACTCTTTTGGACTTACAACCCTTCCTCTCTTCTAAATCTCTCTGTGTGTTTATCTGTATATATTTACATATATATATATATATATATATATCTTCTCACTCTTTTTCAATCTCATCTAAGGTCAACAGTTATTCCAGAAGAAACAAAAAAATATTTGCGGTGAGTTTTTATTTTGTGAGTTGTCAAATTACAATACAATTATTTTATTGCATTATTTTTTTATTGTCAAGTTGGTACAATTGGTGTTGGCAATTTATAAAAAATAAAAAATAGAAAATAATTTAACAATGCATTTTTGGTATATCTTTATATTTTTTGTGAATATTACACGTTATTCATATATTATTATATACACGTTCAATATCTATATTGTTTGACAGAATTATATAGTAAGAGACATTACATAATAAATTTATCAAATGTAGTTTTGTTGACTTCATTGAAGAGTCAACAAAAAAACTATCAAAATTTATTTAATTAATTTTTAGAAATTAAACAAAAGATATATCTTCTTCTTCTGCTAGCTTGTCAAAGACTAGGGTTATGTCGCTAGGCCTGTCACCCTCGTCTTGTTGAATGCTGGCCACGTCTTCTGTAGGTTTGACCAATGCTTCAATATTTTCTTGTACTAGCTCCTGAAGAAGTTTTTGAAATATGGAAACGAGGGTGAGCAAGCTCACGTGAAGTGCCACTGGTCTGCTGATCCTCCTGTTGACCATCCTCTGAGATAACGTGAAAGATGCAAGAGGAGCTAGTTGGACCCAATTCCCCCCTGTTGTTGAAAGCATTGGGGATGCGAAAGAGAAGAAGGCCCAACAATGGGTGGTGCCAGCTGATAGTGTACCACATTGACAATGAAGCAGGTTTGTCATTGGGGTAGGTTATGTGATTGTGGGGGGTTGTACTATCTGATTTCCTAAGTTTAGAACCTTGTCTCGAATTGGGGTTTCGACAAAGTCTTTGAAGTAGAAGCAATCTTCGATGTTGTGCCCCAACAATTTGTGATATGAGCAGAAGTTTGGTTCCTAACTTCATACAGCCTCTTTAGAGCGCTGGCATATCAGCAGAGCGATCAAGCTATTCTCCATACAAACATCGAATAACTTCCTTGTGTAATCTTGGGTGAAGGAATACTATTTCATTGTACACTTATCCTATGTGGGTTTCGATGTTGAATTGTTGTTTGTTCTTTGTAGGGGAGCTGTAGTAGCATTCTTGCCCCTAGTGTTGCTATTGTTTTCCAAGGAGGAGGAGGAGGCAACGTCAACTGCATTAACATCCCTACAAACTGAATGCTTGTCTTCTATTTGGTTCGGTCAAGCAGCTGCCATTAGGGGATTGTTGACATAGAAATGTTCTATGTCTGCAACTGTGACATTAAGGTCATCAAAGGACTGGATTCTAGTTTCTAGTACCATCTACTGGATCTCGGCCCGAAAGCCTCTCTTGCACAAGGCGACCGCAGCCTACTGGCTACTAACCTAGGCTTCAAGCTGGAATGCCACTCAAAGGCTGTGTCTATCAGAGTGGTGGCAAAGTACTTTAATAAGTATGACTCGTAGTACGCTAGTTCACCCATTTGTGTATGGTAGAGCGCCAAGTGCTCCCTAGGGGACCCATAGCCATCAAACTTGGAACATGTGGGAACCTTGGAGACATCAGAGGGGGGTCTAACATACTAGTCATGTGATGAGAATGAAACCTAATAGAGGCCTACCACACCATGTCCGTCATCGTGCTATGCAAGCTGCATGGAGATCATTTGATCTATCATACCCTATTGAGTGGGCTTCAAGGTATTTTGCAGCGGTAGAGGCAGTGGCACGTAATACTGAGGTGCAACAAAGACCTCTTCGTCACTATATGGCCTCAGGGTTGGATACATAGGCGTGGCAAGGGTGGCAGTGCAACTAGTGACAACTCCATCTAGGCGACACATGGCTCATCGAAAGGCAGCACCTGAAACTTATGCTAGCTGAGACTGGAGTATGTTGTCTTTGGCGAGGAGGGCTTGGAACCATTGATTCTCATGCCATAGGTCTTCTAATGTTAATGTCGGAGGCATGGCCTCAATCTCCTCATTCTGCATGGTATCCTGTCATTGTGACAGTGCGTGGCATTGGTAATGGTAGCAGGCTATTGACTAGTCTGGCTATGTGTCATGGGCCCAGAATGGTCTATATTTCAAGAACCTTCTGGGACATCTTCAACGCGACTAGCTCCCGTAGTGTAACATGTGAAAACTAGCCTTTGTTTTGCTGGCCCCCATTTCATTTGATGTTTAAGGGCATCTTCAGAAAACATCAATTGATCAAGCACTGACCCTCTTCTATGGGGTAGCTCCTACGAGGTGGTGAATGCGTGGCCATCATTGTGTTGGTGATATCATCGCTGGTGGGGAAGAGCAAACTGAGCCTTCGGCTAGGCAAGGGTGGCCTTAGGCTAGTGTGGAATGTTGGAGACGATCATTGGCTATAGGTACGTTCGGGACTTCAGCTCGTAAGGTCCCCTGTTAGAGTAAGATGGACGACAAACCTTGGAGAGAAGTGGTTCCACATGGGGAATGTTGGCCATAGGAAGCCAAATCTGCTTGGTGTCGACTCTGAAAATTCGATGGGGTCCTCCTTTTCAGGGAAGTCCGTGAACCCAGATCGTCACCTCAAGAGGGGATGAGAAAAGAAAGGAATAAAACTTGGAAAGCAAATCTCACCTCGATCCCACACTCACATTGATCCCCGAACTTTCATCCCTTGGCGTCGCTCGATCACCAAGGAGACGGTTCGGGTCATGTGGGAGGAGGGTGAGAAGAAAAAAATGTGGTCTCCAGGAACCGTGGGTTCCGATTTATAGAATTAAAATGACCGTGTGTACCTTAGCGTGAAGAGTGTGGGTTAAAGCTTCTCCTTCCTCGGCCGGCCGATGAAGAAGAGTCCTCAACGTGTGGGTGCTTGATATTCTGTGCAACTAGATAAACAAACAAGTGAAAGAGACTATTAGAAATAAACAAAGTGGAGTATATGTAAAGAGGACAACATAAAACACACAACTGACAAGAAACTGACCGGATTCGGGTTATCTCTAACCCCTTTTTTTATTTTCGGATAAACAGAGTAAAAATAATGCAAAAAAATGTTAAAAATTATAGGATGATGTAGAATCACTAAAAAATGAGATAGAAAAAAGAACATAAAGATTCTGAGTTGAATAGAGAAAGATATGGCCAAATCTGGGTTGTCGAAAAAGCCGAGCAACAGTCCAGGATCTGCCAGGCGCGACTTTTATTCTGCGCTCTTCACGACCAGCCCCGACCTCAGAATCAAGTTCTGTCGATTGAAAACTGAAGAAGACTTGGAGAGGAAGAACTTTGATTAAGAGATCTCAGGCAGAAGACGTCCACACACTGCTGTAGAGGCCGAGGAAGAGAGACTGGGCAGATCACCTGCAGAACAGCCTTCCTCTCTCTTGAACCAACTTTTCTCTCTCTAAAAACTCGAAATTCTCTCTCTAAAAATCACAAAATCAATGCAGGAGGGTGGTTGGACATCTTGAGATGCATGGGGGGTCGTGCTCATGCCTTTGGAACGACCGGAATCAGAGTTAATTTAGAGGAGAACAGACGGTGTTATCCGGGCTAAAAAATAGGTGCCTTGCGCCCCACCCCTGAGCGCATGCTCCCTGGTGCAGGGCGCATGCGCCCCACTGAGGGGCGCATGTGCCCCCCAGGCAGGGCGCATGGGGACAATTCCCGAAAAGTTGGTCTTATCCGATCGTCGGTTCAGTGGTAGAGTCCCGGTGAAAAACTGGGTCCCTCGTGCCTCCAGGGTGGGGCGCATGTGCCCTCAAGTGAGGGCACGAGGTCACGTGCCTCACTGGTAGGGCGCATAGGCACGTGCCCTGGGTCCCGGGTGCATGTGACCAGGAACCCGGGCGCATGGGACTGTTTTTGCGCGTCCTTCTTCCGGAAGCCATTGCGAACACTCCCGAACTCGGAATTCGACGCCGTTTGTTGCGTTGGAAAGATAACAGGCCGAAGAAGCTTTCTATAGCATCGGATAAGCCATCATACCCTCCAAAACTTCAGAAATTTATCCGGAATTTAGGGCAGTGAACAGAAGATCCGATACAGGTCAAAATGACTCCGACGGCAAACCGGAAAGGCACGGTATGCAACAAAACTTGTCCGGGGTGTAAATATGACCATAACCTTAAATGCATGATCATTAGGCATTGGTCATTCAGCCAATTTCCCTTTTTACATGACTTACGTGTGGCTTTCGCTCGGAAATTATGGCTTTTTGCGGAAAACATCAGAAAACATCCGATTTCGTTCGGCGAAGCTCCAAATCAACTTTTAAAGACCCGGCATCATTATAAGGTCAATAACACATGTTACCCTATAAAACATGAGTTTTATGCTCTGAATTAGGCGAATTTGGCGTGTCTACAGCTTGTCTCGCCTTGATGTCGGCTTTGTTAGGGAATGGCATGTAATGAAGCGGAGTGATTCGGAGTGAACTGTAATAGAATGCAAGTGAACGTAGATGAATGTAGCGGAATGGAATGGTGATGGACTGAAAAGGTGGCATCAAGGTGTACATATAGACACGCTTATCTGCCCGATCCAGCAATATGAATCTCGCTGAGTATTCTAGATCGCTTTCATGTTCTATCAAAACCTCATATAATTGATTGGTAAAAGACATGCCCTTGGCACGAGAGATGAAAAAGTAAATGATAAAGGATAAAAGGATGTAGACAACCCTCAGCGTGGTGAGGAGTCCTCGAATTCGTAGGTTCATCATCAGCCAGCAACCCGAACTTTGCAGTGTTCTTGTACTGTGATGGGCTAAAGTTTGTAAAAGAGAAATTGATCTTAAAATGAAAAGAATACCAATCCATCATATTTGGAATCTCAAGTTCCATTCAAGTTTCACCAAAATACTCAGTTTAATTCTGAGTGGAATAATCTCAAATTCTAAAAGGGTTCGTTTAAGTCTAACAAAATCGCTCGGGTATCGTGAAACCCATGAATCACGCTCTGTGCGTAAAACTCGATATTCGGAAAACGACAACACAGATTTAAGCCATAGTGGGATTGAAAGATAATGGTGGGACTAACATAGAATGATGGGAAAGAAGAAACAATGGCATGACAAATATGACACGGTGGGTAAAATAAAAGACACGGTGGGATAAAAGAAAGGACAGAATAAAACATGATGGGATAAAAAAAAGGAATAAAACATGAAGAGATAAAATTGGTAATGATAAGAATAAAAAAAGGATATGGATGTGAAAACATAAAAAATTATGTAGAAAATAGTTGAAGATATTGATTGTCTATTGGAGGTCAAGACACCTGATTAGGAACCATCGTCCCTCCAATGTTCAATTTTGGCTTATCCGTGAGTGTGAAGAAATGACCAAACCGTCGTAGATTTTGTTGAAGGGGATCTCGGGCCCAGTCATTTTCACTCTCAAGGTCTTCAACATTAATGCATATAATATGTATCAAATGGACCTATCATAACTAGGTGACAGATAGTAGGAGTGATGTGAAGTGCAAAAATGAAGTGATGGTGATGATGTGATGTGAGATTGATGTGAAGCTAAGTGAAGTCCTCAGGCGTGGTCTATCATCTTGCATCAACTGCTTGATTCATCAGCATCTCTGGTCCAATCTTTGTCTTGCCTTTTGACGTAATATAGCACCATGATAACGTTCAGTTGGGTGTCGCTTCCTCTCTTTTCGCCACAAGGTTGGCATGACGTTCCTTGGGGATCACTTCACCTGTTGGACTTAAAAGGTTGCCTGATAGCCCTTCTCTTTTGTTTCTTCAGCTCCTAAAAACACTTAAGAAAGATGATTAAATTTTCATCATGACTCATCCCTTTGCCTGTATATTGTTTGCCTTGATTTTGAGTCAAAGGGAGGAGCCTTCTTAACAAGGTAGAATAAGACAAATGACTAAAATGAAATGGATGTAAGGGTTCAAAGAACTTACCTGTCATGGTGTGAATCCTCTCCTCTCCTGTATTGAAATGCCTGAAACACTTGATAGAAAGGGATTAGATCTTCACCGTGACTCATCTCTTTGCCTATTATGGTCAACTTTGACTTAGGTCAAAGGGAAGAGCCTTCTTAACAAGGTAATTAAAGTAAAAAAATGGATATGCAATACAGAAAACATGGATGCAACTAAGGCATTGGTCATGACTGAGCATTTTTTTTTTGGGGTTTTCTTGAAAACAATCATTTGGATTTTCAAAAGTATTCAATTTTTTTTGGATTTTTTGAAATATGTAATTTTTTTGAAATTTTGAAATATTCATTTTTTTTGGATTTTTGAAATATTCACTTTTTTGAGTTTTTGAAATATTCAATTTTTTGGGTTTTTGAAATATGCATGTTTTGTTTTTTTTTGGTTTTTTGGAATTTTGAAATATGCAACTTTTTTGTGGAGAAAATGATGGTATTTGAGACAGTTCATCGGTCTTTGGGGTTTGTCAAGACTCAAGTGGTAGATGCCACGTGCAAAACAAAGTTCCCTATCTAGAATCCTTCTAACCTTCTTCCTTTGATCGGCTTGGGTTCCACCTGAATTTGGTCGGTTTACCCTACCTAAGGGATTTAAGGAGGAAGAGTACAGAGGAAGTCCTTGATAGGGTTTGAAGATGTTGAGAGGGATTTCTCTACTCTCACTCAAATTACCCATTGGGGTTCGGCCTCTTTTGGTTTTTCTTTCTTTTTTTGCTCTTTTCTATGTGGCACATATTTGGGCAGGTTTTTGACCCGTGGGGACATTGCCCATCTTTTAGTGCCTTTTGTCTTGACTATCATTCTGGGTACTCATTCCGACAGTTGATCATTTTTTTTTTAACCCGAGGGGGTTCATTGCCCATCTTTTGGCACCCTTTTGTACCCTTCCGAGGCGGCCTCCTACTAGGGTGGGAGTGTTTTCGATACTACCCCTCTCTAATCTTCTCTCCCTATCTTGGACCGAGTAGAAGAGAATAGGGTAAGGGTACTCCTTCCATTTCTAGATTTCTGCCTTGCCTTTCGCAAGTGTCGGGTTGTCTGGATTCTAGGATCGGGAAGTGTTGTGTGTGTAGGATGGTACCTACCCTTGACTTCTCACGAACAACCTAGGATCGATGACTCGAGGTTATACTAGTGGTTTCTCCATTTTATGGAAAGTACTTTTTGAGGTAAACTCCATTCCAAGGATGATTCAATTTTTCTCCATCTGCATTAGTTAATTCATATGCATTACCTGGATAATTTTCAGTGATTACAAAAGGCCCTTCCTAGTTAGGTTGCAACTTGGAGCGGGGACCCCCTGGCTTAACGAATATGCGTTTGACTACCATCTCACCGATCTCAAATTTTCTCTCAACCACCCTCTTTTGATAAAACCTTTTGAGTCTATTCTGATAAGTCCGGGCATGCTCAACGGCGGCTAGCCTTCTTTCATCCAAGAGTTCAAGCTGTGCAAGGAGAGATTCTCTTCTCTCATCAACATGAATATCCCTGTCGAGCTGAACTCGGAGAGACGGAAGTAATACTTCGTAAGGGACCACTGCTTCCATCCCATATGCCAAAGCATACGGGGTTTTTCTAGTGGGAGTCCTTACAGAAGTATGATAAGCCCATAGAGCATCTACAAGCTTATTAGGCCAGTCGGCAAACTTGCTAGACTTACAAGATTTCTTGATGATTTTGATTAAGGTCTTATTAGTGGCTTCTGCTTGACCATTGCCTTGAGGATAGTATGGTGATGAATGATGCAATGAAATGCAATACATGTTGCAAAGATCACGCAGATCTTGAGAAATAAATTGTGGCCCATTATCGGTGACGATGTCGCTGGGGATCCTGAATCTTGCCAGGATGTTGCGCTTGATGAAGGAGCAAACTGTTGACGCTTTAATCTCCACGAATGCTTCTGCTTCAGCCCACTTTGTGAAGTACTCCATTGCCGTCAGAATGAATGATTTTGAGCGCATTTCTGAGTTGAGGTCACTCAAGGGGCCAATGATATCAAAAGCCCACATGGCGAAAGGCCATGGGGCATGAATTGGATGAAGGGAAGATGCGGGAGAGTGAATCTTGTCGGCATGGAGTTGACATGAATGACAATGCCGGACAAAGATGGAGCAGTCTTCTTCTATTGTTGGCCAATAATACCCTTGTCGGATGATTTTCTTAGCAAGGGCTTGGGCATTCACATGACCACCACAAACTCCAGAATGTGCTTCCTTCAGCACCAACTTAGCTTCTTCTTCATCAAGACACCTGAGTAAGATTCCACTTAGGCTTCTCTTATAGAGCACTCTTCCTAGGATTTTATACTTCTGGGATACTCTTCTGATTGCCTTTTTATCCTTGGTGGTTGATCCAGGCGGATATGACTGATCTTGGCAATACCTTGCAATCTCGTCATACCAAGGTCTCTCACCTTCTTCAAATTCTTCTAACTCAATCAAGGAGATTTCTTCTTTATGTTCCAAGTATTCTTTTCTGTTGAATCTTTCCTTAACCTTCAGAAAACGTCCATCCTCAATTGTTGGAATTGTCCTCTTACATATGTGGATAGTTCGCACTTGCCTGCCTAGTAGGACAGATAGAGATGAAGCTAGTGAAGCTAAGGCATCAGCGAGGATATTATGAGAACGGGGGACATGGACAAAGGTGAGTTTGAAGAATAGCTTGATATAGCAGGTGGTGAGCTCCTGGTAGGGTTTGAGGTTTGGATGGGAAGTTCGGTACTTGGATAGGACCTGGCGTAGGATCAATTGACTATCACCTATCACTCTCGCTCGGTGGCACCATGGAAATGAGCGGCCTCCACCGGCCAAAGAAGGCTTCATACTCGCCTATGTTGTTGGTTGCCGGAAAGTTTTCGAAAAGCCCGTGGAATGGTGACACCTTCAGTGACAAGGACAATACCTATCCCTCTACCATGAGAGTTCAGAGCCCCGTCAAAATATAATGTCCAAAGATTGGAAGATCGGACCGACATTAGTTCGTCATCCGAGAACTCCGACAGATCGGGTCAAAGATGGGTATGGGGATGATGGGAAAGGTGTTCAAAGAATAAGATAGCCCTTAATTGCCTTCTCGTGGGACATAAGTGATATCAAATTGGGATAAGAAACTCGCCATCGCCCTAACCGATCCGGGCCAAAATCGTCTTCTCTAATAGAAACTTAATGGGATCGATACGAGCAATGAGCTTGACTTGGCGAGCAAGAAAATAGTGTTGCTCGAGTTTCTGAACCACCCAAACAAGAGCAGCACAGGTCTTTTCTACCACAGTGTACTTCAGCTCACAAACATCAAACATCTTAGACAAGTAATAAGTAGCTCGTTCTTTCCCTTCTTCATCAACTTGTGCAAGGGTTCTCGAGAACCGAAATGTAGAAGACCAAAGGTTTGTCGGGAATTGGTGGTCTAAGTACAGGGGGACTTGCCAGGTATGTTTTCAACCCATCAAACGCCTCCTGGCACTTCGAATCCCATTTAAACTCGACCCCCGCCTTGGTTAACTCATAGAAAGGTTTACACCTTTGGGAATGTTGTGAGATAAACCGGTGGATAAATTGTAGCCTCCCAATCAATCCTCGAAGCTCTTTCATATTCTTCAGAGGAGGCATACCAATAATTGCTTTGGCCATGTTTGGGTCGATCTCTCTGCCCCTCTTGCTTACTATGAACCCAAGTAGCTTTCCTGATAAAACTCCAAATGTACACTTCTTAGGGTTCATTTTCAACTTGTATTCTCTAGCTCATTGCAAAACTTTCCTTAGCACTTCAGAATGATCTTCCCGACTCTTGGACTTGATAACCAAATCATCCACATACACCTCTACAAGGGTGTGCATCATGTCGTGAAAGATAGCCATCATAGCCCTCTGATATGTAGCACCAGCATTCTTTAACCCAAAGGGCATGACAACATAGCAATATGTTCCCCAAGGTGTAGTGAATGAGGTCTTCTCTTGGTCCTACTCACTAACCGGATCCGATTGTATCCAATAGCCATCCATGAATGAAAGCATTTCAAATCCAAATTGTGTTATCAAACAAAACATAAATATGAGGTAAAGGAATATGATCCTTAGGACACGCTCGGTTCAAGTTCCTGAAATCTATACAAATCCGAATTCGTCCATCCTTCTTCATAACAGGGACTATGTTAGCCACCTATCATGATACAAGACAACTTTAATAAATTTTGCTTGGTGTAGTTTGTCAACCTCTTCTTTCATTTTGAGTGCAATATCGTGGTGGAATCTCCCGAGCTTTGTTTGAGGGGGTAGTTCCAGGTTTCAAGGTTAATCTATGTTCAACCAATGAATTATCTAATCCCGGCATATCTTCATATGTCCATGCGAACGTGTCCTTATATTCTTCCAAAACTTTGATCAAACATTGTTCTTCTGAGGGAGTGAGGTTTGCACTGATGAGCATAGTCTTAGGATCTTCTAGGGTTCCTAAATTCAGTTCCTTAGTCGGTTCATTCCCTGTGGCTGATGGTTCTTCAAATCTTCTAAGTACAGATGCATATGCATCAGCCAAGTCCTCGATTTCATTCTCGGATTCGGGATCCTTCTCTGATACCACCTCATATACTCCCAAAGTATGATCTATGTTATGCTCATTCTCATATCGAATTTCATCTAGCTGGATGGTATTATCCAAAAAGTTTGGCAGCCTTGCACACTCTACGCATTTCTGTGCCAATTGTTGCAGATACCTATTTGGAACTTGCTTACCTCTGGCTTTCCTATTTCCTAACCTAACTTGACCTACTGAAGATAAAGCTAGAAAGGTGGTATTTACAGTGGAGGGAGGATCGAGTAAATCGATCAATGATTCAGAAAAGAGGGATCCCTGATTGGGAGCACCCTCGGGATGAGTAGAGACGTCTCCTCGATGGAAATGTGAGTTTCAGAGAAGACTTTTTTTTTTGGATTCTCATGTAAAAAGATAGAATGAGCCTGAGTGACTCGAGGCTTGCTAGAAGATGACTGAATTAATAGAGAGAAAAACTTAAGAATAAAGGGGAAAAAGGGGCTCGTGGGCCCAATGGTACGTAAAGTGGACACATGGGTCCAAAACTCGATGAAAAAGTAAACGGGTACGTGGACCCAATCATAGAAATAATGGGCATACGCGAACCCATGTTGGGAAAAGTCCTCGCCCGAAGTTGATGAGGGAAGCAATGGGCAGCCGGCCCAAGAAGAGTGGAAGGTTGAAGAGGGCACATGGGCCCGAGGGGTAAGTGGGCTCGAAGCCCATCCAAAAGATCTAGAAACAATGGTACGAGGTTCAAACATGGCATTGTTGTATTTGGGCCTCGTGGAATGGTTTTGACTTGGGTAACATGCTTAACTAGATGATTCAAGATTGGTCTCGCCTCTGAGTGGTTCCCGGTGCTCTTCCCCACTTGAGAACAAACGAGTTAAAGATAAGCACAGTCTTCCAAGTCTTCTTCTTCTTCATCCGGAGCCTTTCTTCTCTTCGATAGCTATCACGAACCTTTGCCATCTTCACCATCATCATGGTCTCCCCTTTCGATAAAGAATGTATGGAGCCCCATGGCATATCCTCGGGCCGGAAGATCCTCCTTGGGATGGATCCCTCTTCATATCCCAACCCCCGCTCGCGTGGCCTTTTCGTCGCTCAATTGGCCGAGTGATCCCTTGAAGATCCTTGCCTAAACCTCTTCCGTGGGCCGATAGCCCAATTTCATCATCATCCGCCATCCCAAGGTGTCCGGTAGAGAGGCGGTCATGCATCCGACTTCGGCAATTCTCCCACCGAGATCCGGGGTTGTATTGACTGCACCTAGGGGTAAAGAAGCATCGTTCAGCTCGTCCCTTATAGGCATGCTAGTCACCTTGACCACCTGTCCTTTAAAGGGAAACTTTATGCACCGGTGGTTTGTTGAAGCCATGCCTCCTATTGCCTCCAAGTATGGCCTCCCAAGTATAGTCCGAAAAGTTGGATCCAATTCTAGAATATGAAAATCACAGACCGTACATGGTCCAAGTTTGACTTCTAGTGTGACCACCCCACGTGCAGACTTCTTGGAGTTATCATAGGCTGTCACCATGGCACAGGATGGCTTGATTTCTTGCTCAAAAATACCGCACAACCGAAAAGTTTCTGGCGGCATAACATTGATAGAAGCTCCAGTGTCAACTAAACATAATTTCACTTCAATATTACAAATAGCCACAGCCACATGCAAAGCATATCTCCTAAATTCTGGATCTGCTAATTCCTCATGAGAGAAAGTGAGTGTTGGGTGCTCACTTCTAGGGGCTAACACTATAGTTATCTTTTCAGGTGGGAGATCTTCACTCACCTTGACCCTTTGTAAGTACTGCTGTAGAATCTCCTGGTGCACCTTTGATCTTTTGATCAACTCAAGTATGGAAATACGGGCCGGTGTTTTATCCAAATGCTTCAACAAATCATAGGCTGTGCCTGGCAATGGTTCTTCTACTTGTTCCTCCTCCACTGGATCCTGTGGTTGAGTACTGGCTTGGGGAAAGAGCCGCTGGAACATCCTCCCACTCCGAAGCACCGGGGCTATTTGGCGGTCGGGTAGAGGTGACGGGTTAACTGGGGTGGGTTGTGGTGGAACAGGTGGTGTAGGTGCCGGTATGATAGGTAATGGGATCGATGGTTCTGGGATGATGGGGTTAGTTAGTAGAGGGGTAGGATTTGGAGGTGGTAGTGATGGTGATACCGGTGGCCTAATAAGAAGAGGCCGGGGGTGTATGGTTGATGAGTTTAATGAAGGTGTAGGTTGTGGGATTGGTTGTGGTGTTGGTGGTATGATAGGTTGGGGTTTTGGAGTGGTAGAGCTCGTAGGCCGGGGGGTTCAGGTTTGGTGGTGATTGTGGTGGTCGGATGAGCAAGGGTCGGTGTGTAGCAATGGTTGAAGGAGGTGTAGTTAGAGAGGGGGCTGGCCTAATGATGGGCCGGCGAGAAGAAATGGCGGCCATTGGTTGGGTTATTGAGCTTTGTGGTAGTTGTGGAGTAGAAGGTGCACGAATTATTTGTCTAGGAGGGTTCCTAGCAGGAGACCTAGCTGGGTTGACAGGCATGGTTGCATTTTGATTTTCTAGTTGCCAACCTTGAGCACGACTGGCATCTCCCTGGACAATGGAGTGTACTAGACCAATTCTTGGGTTCGGATGTGGTGCCACATTGAGCAGAGCATGTAATGGGAGCGGATTCTGAACAATCCCAAAGCCAGGTTGTTGTTGAGGTTGAGCCAGTGGACGCTGCCGCTGCTGCTGCCTAGCCTTCATAGCTTGTATGCATTCCCCAATTTGAGCCCAATCAATGCTGCCTTGGTCATTCAGATCGTGGATGTAATCCTTGAATTGAAAGCACACTTCTACAGTGTGACCAGGACACCGGTGGTAAGCACAGTATCGGGACATATCTGCGTTTGTTGGCCAAACCTCTCTTTCCTTGGGCAATTCCAACTATTTCTCCGCCATGAGTACATTGAAGATGTGGGTTAAGGAGTAAGGGAGTTGTTGGTAGTTCTCTCTCCTAGGACCTCCCCTTCGTGGTGCTTGATTGGGTGGTGGCGGTGCCCTATTGTAGGTAGGTTGACGAGGTTGCTGGGGTTGTGATACTGGTTGCGGGGGTTGTTGTGGTTGTCGTGGTTGTGGTGGCCTAACCTGTTGTTGAGGGGGTAATAGGAAAGGTTTTGTGGTGGGTTTCTCGTACCGGTTTTGACGGCTCCCTCCCCGGTTCCCTCACGTTGTTTATTGCTTCGTTGTTAACCACTCCCTCGGTTGTAGGACCAACTGGTGCAGAGGGGGTTTTCCTGAAGTTTCTAGGTTTAGGATCAAAAGGGTTTATCATGGTGGCATCCTTGAAGTGGGCTTGCAAGTATCGGGCACTGTCATAGAGTTCGTTCATGGTGGTAGGACGGTGCATGATCAAGACATTCCTCAAGGCAGGTGTAGTGTTGCCAATAAGCATCTTTACTTGTTCCCCTTCATAAATAACATCTGTCAATTTTTCTGCCATTCTCCTCCAGCGATCAGCAAACTTTATGAAGTCCTCTTCGGGCATCATCTTTTCAGCAATCAAGTCTGTAATGGAGCATGCTGGTGCCACCCGATCTCTGTATCTCTGCAAGAATTTGGTCTTCACAATATCGAAGTCTCCTGCCTCAAAGGAGTTGAGCGAGTAGAACCATTCCAATGCAGACCCTTCTAGTGATCGGCGAAACAAGAAAGCAAGAACCCTACGATCATCTTTCCAGAATGAGGATTCATAGAGAAAATCTTTAAGATGAAGAAAAGGATTGCCAGTACCATTGTAGCGGCGATAAACTGGTAGCTAAGAAGGTGGCAAGTGGAGAACTGGCAGAGAAGGAATAGAAATATCAGGAACTGACTTGGAGTCCAGGCGACATTTCAGCTCTTCATAACGTTCATTCATCTGGGTGAGCTGATCCATGATTGCCTGGTTAAAGACATGGTTTTGGAATTGAGGAGCATGACTTGGCAAATTTACTGAAGATTGTCCCATGACTTGATGGGCCAAGGGAGCAACATGGTTGAAATAAGATGGCTGAACAAATGAGGGTTGAACCACAGATGGTTGAACTATAGATGGTTGAACTACATATGGTTGTGCTAGTGCCAATGATGGTTGAATCACAGATTGTTGAACAATAGGTGGTTGAACAGAAGGTGATTGAATGAGTGGTGGTCGAACTTGAGGACAAGAAGATGAGGCAACTTGGTTAACTTCAGCTTGATCTGAGGCCATTTTGCCCTTCACCATGGATTGTATGCGGGCATAGGTTTCTAGGTCGGTATAGAGAGACAACTCTCTAAAGAGTTGTTCAACATCACGAGGAGCAGATGGTTGAGGGACCTCTTACGCTTCTGACTCAAATAATGGATTAACACGACCATCTGACGGATTTGGTTGATGACCCATCTCGTGCTCTCGATGTTCAGCTTGTTCCGCCATTCCAACGTGCCTTCCAGACCTTAGTTGCATTGAACTTCAAGGAACAAACAAGTTGACAAAGTAAACAAAGAAATTTTTTGTTTTTTTGGTTTTTAGTATTTTGCAAAAAGTTAGAGGTTTGAATTTTTGTTTGACAAGCAAGTGATGCAAAGACTTGAAAGCAAGATTACGCAATGATTTTGATTAAACCTTAGGTTTATGGATTTGTTAAGAATTGTTCTCTCAACAAATGGGTTAGGATCATAACTCCAATCTCTAATGACCTAGGTTTCACACAATCTCACCACGTGTAGGTAACATAGGATGCTTCGGGTTTTGGGGAGTGGTACAACCAACCCGATCGTGAAGAGGAATACTCCACGTATGAGGAATTACGGAGGCCTTGATGAAAGCCAACCAAGTCAACTAGGAAGGAATATCCCAGAAGAGAGGTCTGAATCCACCAAGAGGGTGTTTTGGATAGGAGGGGTAAATGGGAGAGTGAGCTTCCGCCTCAAAAAAGTGTAAAAGAAGGAGGTAGAGAGAAGGAGCAGAGAATGCAATCAAGTAATAAAACAAGTAATGAGCAAAATATAAACTTAAAAAAACAAGCAATCAACACAAGATAAGCAATTAGAAACTAGACAAGCAACTAGAAACTAGAATCTAGACTTGTTTCTTATGTGAGCCAAATGGAGATAGTGAAAAGTGATGGAAAGAAGAGGGTTAAGATCTGATAGCCAAGCAAAAGGGTGGTCCACGTGGGGACCGATGTAAGAATAAGCTGGTTCACGTGGGAACCGGGGTAAAAAGTAAAGGTGGTTCACGTGGGAACCGGTTTTGGGTAAAAAGGGGTGATTCACGTGGGAACCGGTTTGAATGATCAAAAGAGGGCCATGTGGGGCCAATTAAAGGTGAATAAAGATCTGATCCAAGTTGGGATAGATCTGGAAAAAAAGGGCTTGGTTCACGTGGGAACCGAAGTAAAGAAAGAGATTAGTTCACGCGGGAACCAGTTTAAAAGGAAAAGGGTGGTTCACGTGGGAACCGGTTTAAGTAAAATGACAGAAATTAAATGGCATACTTGGCACTTCAGATATGATGAAAGATGGGTGAAATCAGAAATTTTGAGATGGCATGAAGTTAAGAGAGGTGGAAAGAAAGAAAGGCTCACGTGGGAACCGGTCTAGAACTAGAACTAGCTACAAACAAAACACTAAGCACCTACGGTTAAAGACATTGCTTGTCCCACCGTGGTCACCACAAAGCTGTTGACTCTGAAAATTCGACGGGGTCCTCTCCTTTTCAGGGAAGTCCGTGAACCCAGATCGTCACCTCAAGAGGGGATGAGAAAAGAAAGGAATAAAACTCGGAAAGCAAATCTCACCTCGATCCCACACTCACATTGATCCCCGAACTTTCATCCCTTGGCGTCGCTCGATCACCAAGGAGACGGTTCGGGTCATGTGGGAGGAGGGTGAGAAAAAAAAATGTGGTCGCCAGGAACCGTGGGTTCCGATTTATAGAATTAAAATGACCGTGTGTACCTTAGCGTGAAGAGTGTGGGTTAAAGCTTCTCCTTCCTCGGCCGGTCGATGAAGAAGAGTCCTCAACGTGTGGGTACTTGATATTCTATGCAACTAGATAAACAAACAAGTGAAAGAGACTATTAGAAATAAACAAAGTGGAGTATATGTAAAGAGGACAACATAAAACACACAACTGACAAGAAACTGACCGGATTCGGGTTATCTCTAACCCCTTTTTTTATTTTTGGATAAACAGACTAAAAATAATGCAAAAAAATGTTAAAAATGATAGGATGATGTAGAATCACTAAAAAATGAGATAGAAAAAAGAACAGAAAGATTATGAGTTGAATAGAGAAAGATATGGCCAAATCTGGGTTGTCGAAAAAGCCGAGTAGCAGTCCAGGATCTGCCAGGCGCGACTTTTATTCTGCGCTCTTCACGACCAGCCCCGACCTCAGAATCAAGTTCCGTCGATTGAAAACTGAAGAAGACTTGGAGTGGAAGAACTTTGATGAAGAGAGCTCAGGCATAAGACGTCCACACACTTCTGTAGAGGCCGAGGAAGAGAGACTGGGCAGATCACCTGCAGAACAGCCTTCCTCTCTCTTGAACCGACTTTTCTCTCTCTAAAAACTCGAAATTCTCTCTCTAAAAATCACAAAATCAATGTAGGAGGGTGGTTGGACGTCTTGAGATGTCTGGGGGGTCATGCTCATGCCTTTGGAACGACCGGAATCAGAGTTAATTTAGAGGAGAACAGACGGTGTTATCCGGGCTAAAAAATAGGTGCCTTGCGCCCCACCCCTGGGCGCATGCGCCCCACTGAGGGGCGCATGTGCCCCCCAGGCAGGGCGCATGGGCACAATTCCCGAAAAAGTTGGTCTTAACCGATCGTCGGTTCCGTGGTAGAGTCCCGGTGAAAAACTGGGTCCCTCGTGCCTCCAGGGTGAGGCGCATGTGCTCTCAAGTGAGGGCACGAGGTCACGTGCCTCACTGGTAGGGCGCATGGGCACGTGCCCTGGGTCCCGGGCGCATGTGACCAGGAACCCGGGCGCATGGGACTATTTTTGCCCGTCCTTCTTCTGGAAGCCATTGCGAACACTCCCGAACTCGGAATTCGACGCCGTTTGTTGCGTTGGAAAGATAACAGGCCGAAGAAGCTTTCTATTGAATCGGATAAGCCATCATACCCTCCAAAATTTCAGAATTTTATCCGGAAGTTAGGGCAGTGAACATAAGATCTGATACAGGTCAAAATGACTCCGACGGCAAACCAGAAAGGCACGGTATACAACAAAACTTGTCTAGGATGTAAATATGACCATAACTTTCAATGCATGATCATTAGGCATTGGTAATTCAGCCAATTTCCGTGTTTACATGACTTAAGTGTGGCTTTCACTCGGAAATTACGGCTTTTTGCGGAAAACATCGGAAAACATCCGATTTCGTTTGGCGAAGCTCCAAATCAACTTTTAAAGACCCGGCATCATTATAAGGTCAATCACACATGTTACCCTATAAAACATGAGTTTTATGCTCTGAAATAGGCGAATTTGGCGTGTCTACACTTGGGTACCAGGACATAGGGTATGGCACCTTGCCCCTGGTCAGCATAAGAGTTCACGAGATGAGCCTTCCAGTGGGGAGTAGCTTGTACGAGGAACTTGTCCCCAATCAACAGAGCTAAGTGCCCAAGCAACAAGTCAGCAGGTGGGCTAACTACTAGAATCTTCATGGCAGTAGGTGGCTGCTACTAATTCTTCATAGGATAGGCCGCTGATTGGTCGATCGGGTGAAAAGTGAATCCGATGGGGAGTCTACCTCCAATCAGTTGAGCTGAAAAATCAGAATGGTTGGTTGGCAAACCGACCATTCACATAGAACTTTTTTGGGAGTGGGTCGTGGCACCTGTCGGCTCTCTTCAATTAGGAACACTGGTATGTACAATGAAGAAAGATGGGTCGAGGAATGGTCCCTCGCCTGAGTTGCTATCTTAGGAGCTACTGACCAACTCCAGCTTCTAGCATTTAGAGAAGAGTGCTGCCCCCTCCCCTTGGCATTTCTAGCCAAAGGTTAGCTCGCCTGATGGCGAGAGAATACGAGAGGGAGTATGCCCCTAACCAGCAGAGTTAAGAATCGAAAAGGTTGGTCGGTGAACCAACCATTCACATAGAATTTTTCAAGAATAGGATATGCACTTGTTGGTTTTCTTTAGCTCGGACCGCTAATCAGTCCATTGATGGAAGATAAGCCAAGGGCTAATCATCTTGAGTTTTTAGACTTTTGAAGTGAGGGATGCCCCCTTTCCACAGCATCTTCAGCCGTTGATCGACTAGCCTTCTTAGAATGAGTGGAAGATCTATGCTTCCCTGTGCATGAAGTATATTCTCAGTGATGGGCATAGCAGGGGCTCTGGAGTCATCCTCCAACCAGCTCAAAGTAGCAAACTGGTTGACAAGAGGCAAGATCATAAGCCGCGATTTGTGGCACTTCTCCTCCCTAAGCTCGGATGGAGTCTTGATGAAGTTGGGCAAGCGAGCACGGTTCCAAGGGTACCGTACGTTGCAAACCTCGAGGTAGTGGTGAGAGTCGCGCTTAAGTCTTATTTGCCTAAGGCATAGTTGTGTTGGTGCGGGTGCATGCCCTGAAGTAATGGTGTTCATATTCACCGCAAATGACTCCTACAGAGGGGTCGGTTGAGGCAATTTGAAATGAAGGCCTCGGGGAGTGGAGCAATGCCTTCAGAGGTAATATGTAGCTGTCGGAGGGGGTGGACCTCCTCAATAGCGAACGACTCCTCCAGTGTAGCCCCTAGATAGTAGGTATGTAGCACAATCTTTAAGAAGCATCAAAAGGTGATGCCCAATGTGACGACACTAATGCTACAATTATTGACATATGATTCTGAGTAAGGAACGTCGTTGTCGAGCTCCATTGATCCTGCAAAGACAAACAAGGCCAATTTGATTAAATGTAAAGAATTTTTAAAGAGATAGTGGATGTGCACTCTCATATCGCTATGATAGAGAGATGAAGGGAAAGAGGGGTCCCACTGAGCATGCCAATTTGTGGGGAACCTCGATCTTATTTTGGAAAGAGTTTTGTTTTGTATGTTTGAAATGTCAACATCTTAGTTTTCTAACAAAATAGGTGATAGCTTATAAAGATACTAGATAGTCATGGAGACCAAGGCATCAACACTGTGCTCCTTCATCAAACGCAACATCATCGCCAGGTTCGGGATCCCCAGCGACATCATCACCGACAACGGACCACAATTTCTCTCTCAAGATCTGCGTGATCTTTGCAATAGGTACCGCATTGTATTACATCACTCATCTCGTCCTTATTTCCTGCAAGGCAATGGTCAAGCAGAAGTCACCAACAAAATCTTGATCAAAATTATTAAGAAAACCTGTAAGTCTAGCAAGTTCGTGGATTGGACAGATATGCTTGTAGATGCCCTATGGGCTTATCGTACTTCTATACGGACCCCCACTGGTCAAACCCCGTATGCTCTCGCATATGGGATGGAAGCGGTGGTCCCGTATGAAGTACTCCTTCCATCACTCCAAGTTCAGCTCGATAGGGACATCCCTGTCGATGAGAGACGAGAATCTCTCCTTGCACAACTTGAACTCCTAGATGAAAGAAGGTTGGCCGCCTCCAAGCATGCCCAGACTTATCAGAATAGATTGAAAAGGTTTTATCAAAAGAGAGTGGTAGAGAGAAAGTTCGAAATCGGTGAGATGGTAGTCAAACGCATATTCGTTAAGCCGGGTGGTCCCTGCTCCAAGTTGCAACCTAACTGGGAAGGGCCTTTCGTTATCACTGTAACCAGGCAATGCATATGAGCTTAGCAACGCCGATGGATAAAAATTGAACCATCTATGGAACGACGTTTACCTCAAAAAACATTTTCTTTAAAATAAAAATGGAGAATGTCTGGTATGATACTAAGCCATCGATCCAAGGGTGCTAGCTAGAAGTCAAGGGTAGACATCAATCTGCACACACAACACCTCCCGATCCCAGAATCCAGATAGCCCGACACTTGAGAGAGGCAAGGTAGAACCCTAAAGGCGGAAAGGAAACCTTACCCTATTCTCTTCTATTCAGTCCAAAATAGGTGAAGGGGACTAGAGGAGGATAGTATCGAAAATGCCCGCCGCCTTAGTAGGAGGCCGCCTCATAGGGTGCAAAAGGGTGCCAAAAGATGGGCAATGAACCCCATAGGTTTAAACAAATATGGGCCTGTCTGAATGAGTACCCGGAAGAGTAAAAGATGAAAAGAAAGCACCAAAAGATGGGCAATGACCCCACATGTCAAAGACTTGTCTAAGAGAGTGCCACATGTAGAAAAGACTTGAAGAGGCCGAACCCCAATGGGCAATTTGAGAATGAGTAGAGAAATCCTCCTCGACACCCCCAAATTCTATCAAAGACTTCCTTTATTATTCTTCCATCTTAAACCCCTAGGGTAGGGTAAACTATCCAAACTCAGGGGGAATCCAAACCGATAAAGTGAAGAGGACAAGAAAGATTCTAGGTAGGGAACCCATTTTCACGTGGTATTTATCACTTGAATCCTGATTAACACTTAAAGACCGATGAATTGTCTCGATACCGACACATTCTCCACAAAAATAAAAAAAATGAATATTTTCAAAATCAAAAAAAAAATATATTTTTTCAAAAAATCTAAGAAAATCTGATTTTTTTATAAAAATCCAAAAAAATAAATATTTTCAAAAATATAAAAAAAATGACTATTTTAAAAAACAATCCAAAAAAATGTATCATTTAACTTGGCATAACCTTGATTTTTGCCTTTGCTAGCATTCATGTTTATTTCTATGTCTTGCATGTTTCGTTTTTGCAGTGCACGTTTATCTTTATTATCACCCCGTTAAGAGGGCTCCTCCCTTTGACCTAAGTCAAAGTTGGCCGTAGTAGGCAAAGGGATGAGTCGTTGTGAAGATCTAATTCTCTTTTATCAAGCATTTTCAGTAACTTTAAAGTAAGAGAGAAAGGTTCTATCAACGACATTGTTTCAGGATTCTGAGATCAAGAAGGGAGTGACTCTCACCATAGCAGGTAAGCTCTCTTAACTTTTACTTTGTTTATTTTGTCAGTCATTTTGTTAATTCTACCTAGTTAATAAGGCTACCCCCTTGACATACAAACAAGGCAAGATGACAATAAGCAAGGGAGTAAGCCATGGTGCAGATCTAACCCCTTTATTGAGTATTTCAGAAAAGAAACATGAGTCAAGGAGTGGGGATGTCTCACCAGCAGATCAAACAACAATGAAGCAAATAGATAAATATCTGATTACACCATCAAGTGCTGCAACAAAGAAGGAAAGCAGTTACAACACCAGAAGAGCTAAAGTCTGCTACATATATCAGTGTCTGTTGCCGTCGGCTCCAGGGGAACGACCACGTGGAGGAGGCATGGAAGCCAAGTCCACGAACGCCGCCGCAACTACCTCGTTCTAGCGATGCTCCGAAGGAGTGGCCAAGAAAATGCTCGCAGAAATGGAAGAATGGACATAGGAAGCCCCCATAGCTTGTTGGCTAACATATAAGTCATTAGTCGTGTATTACTATTCTATGCATTATTGTTGAAGACCATGAGTGTGGAGAAGACTTGACCTAAGATCCCCTTCATCAAAATCTACGACGGTCGAGTAATCTCCAATGCTCACGGATAAGCCAAAGTTGTGCTGTGAGGGACGATGGTTCCCGAATGGGTATCTTGACCTCATAGACTAGGGGTGGGCACAAAATGGTTCAAACCGAGAAACCAAACCGAACCAACCGATTCGGTTTGGTTTGGTTCGGTTTGGACCCCTTTCGGTTTGGTTCAGTTTGGAAAATCTCCAAACTGATTTAAACCAAACCAAACCGTTTAAATCGAATTAATCAAAAAATGTATAAAAACTATTATAGTATTAATAAAAATGATATTTTTATAAATTTCATAATAAAATAACATTTATTTTTCTTATTTTAACTTAAAAATTAGTATATAAATGTAAAAAATAATTAATTTAAATAATTTTATTTATTTTCGGTTTAAACCGAACCAAACCAAATTGATTCAGTTTGGTTCGGTTCGATTTGAGAGGATGATTTGGTTTGGTTTGGTTTGGAAAAAATTGGTCTAAACCGGACCAAACCGAACCGTGCCCACCCCTATCATAGACAATCTATATCTTCAACTAATTGTTAAATAAGTCTTGTTTTTGTTTTCTTGAGCCCAACATGCATTGCATTCTTCGTTGTCATTGCATACATCATTCATGATCTTCTACTTCTGTCCGGATATTTATGAACCCTATCGGGTCCCTTCTTCCCATCATGTACCCCAATTACAATCTTTCTAATCTCACCGTGTTTTCTAATCCCACCGTGTCTGTTAATCCCATCGTGTTCGGTAATCACCTTGTGCCTCCAACTCTTACATTTCTATCACCACTGTGGCCACTACAACACTATTCTTGCTATTCATCCCACCATAGCAATCAACTCATCCCATCAAGGGCATCCTATTGGATTAGAACTTGCACCGTCATTATCTTCACGGTCTGAGCTTCTTCATTTACCTTTCGGAATTTGAGATCATTCCATTTCGAATTAAATCTTGTCTCTTGGAAGACTTAAATGAATTTGAGAGCCTAAATGTGCTTAATTGAGGGTTATCGGCTAATGATGAACCTACGAACCCATGTTTCGGGGACTCCCCACCACGTTGGGGGTTGGCTATTCTTCTCTCGTGCCAATGGCACATCTCTTACCAATTGAACATAGGAAGACTTGATGAAACATGGCAGCCATCCAGGACACTTGAGGAGATTCGTCTTGCCGAATTTGGTCGTTGAGCGTGTCTATATCTACACCTTGATGCCATCTTTTCAGTCCATCGTCATTTCACTCCACTACATTCCACTACGATTCATCTCACTTCGCTACACTTTCTCTACGTTTCACTCCGCTTCGCTACACGCCATTCCCTTGCAAAGCCGACATCAAGGCGAGGCAAGCTGTAGACACACCAAATTGGCCTGATTCGGAGCCCCAGACTCCTATTCTATTGGCGATATGCTTTATTTGACCGTTATCCGATCAGGATTACCTCGTGGAGATGAGCTAAGGTTGGTGGAGCCCCTCGTAGGTTGGGAATGGACCAATGATTTTTGGAACAATGTCGTAACCCTCAAGCGAGAGTCGCGTGTGAACCATGAAAACATGAAGCCTGCTCGATGATCGACCTTGAATGGTCCATACTCGAATGTCTTGAGAGTCCCGCGTGTGTTCCGTGACATTCGGGGTTTCCGACGAATCATTTCGGTAGGCATTGGTCTATAATGGCTTTTCGTTATGGCTTTTTCGATATGTACTGACACGGCTTTCCTGGACCACGTGTTAGGCCTTTCCGGTCATCACTGGGGCTTTTCAGGTCATCTGGGTCGATCCTAGCCGAATATTTTCATCAATTAGGGCCATACGGCCGTTTCGGTCGATTTTAGGGTTTCTCGGTTATTTCCAGCTTTTCCAAGCTTCGGTTCACATTTACCAGGTTAATCTCAGATTCTTAGATGATTTTAGGGTTTTCCAATCATACCGGACTTTTTTGTTCATCATTTTAAGTCATCCCGAGTTGACCTAAGATTCCTTGACTGGAACCGTGCCCTTTCAGATCTTCGCCACGGTTTTTGACTTTTCGCGTGAGGGTAAACCGGTAGAAAGCCCTGTGCAAATATCTCGGGAGTCATGCTGGCTGGTTTACCAACTTGAGGAGGTGCGGTTGAAGGTCCTCTTTCCAACGCAACAAACAAGAGCCAAATCAGACATCCCGTTTGCAAGGTACGGGCCGCGGAACACGCACGTAGGAGAGAGAGTGTAGCGCGCCCTCACTGCCCTTGAAATGGTAGGGCACGCCCTGAGTGCCCTCATACTGGAGGCGCGCCCTCAGTCCGGGCGTGCGCCTTGCGTGCCCTCTCCTCCTTTGAAACGCGGGGGGTGCGGTCCATTTTCTGAAACTAGAAATTACCCTGATTAGCGCCTTCTAAACTGGATTTTGGAAAGTTCCCCTTGCTTAAGATCGATTATTTTGACCGCGCCCCCGAGTCAGGGGTGCATTCGTTGTGTCAAGTCCGCTTTTAGCAATTTTTGGAAGGTTCTGGTGATTTTTAGCAGTGAGACGCGTAACGCGCCTCCGTCTCCTTTGAAATAGGAGGGCGCGTAGACTGCGCCCCCAGGGTGAGGGCACGCACCTCTTTTGAAACGCGGCGGCGCGGTCGGACTAGTTTTCATATTTTGCACCGGTTTCCATTCTCTATGAATTGAGGGCCATTCTCAATGACCCAAGGTTGAACCCCCCATGCCTAGCTCGTCCTGAGGTCGTCCAAGCTCCCTCCCAAGGCTGTCCCGACGTCCAAAGCCGATCCGACGTCCAGAGATCGATCCCAAAGCGAAGGAGAAGGCTCAATCCATGCGTTCTACATCAACTGACTTCATCAGCTTCTGTATAAAATTAGGGGCTTCTTCTGTCAAAGTCTTCAACATAAGAGTTGTTCCCCTCTTAGTCCTCTTTCCTTTTCAACGGGAGGCACTCGATTCTGACTTACCATCTGTCCATGACGATTGCTGCATTGAGGGCGCGCATCCAGGTTCTGTTTTTACACATCTACCCACTTTCAGATTTTTTACAGACTTCTACAGAAGAATTTTGGAGAAGTCGTCAACAGAATATCACTTCCTCTCTGAGTTCTCCATCCATTGAAACAAACGACACTCGATTCTAACATCAGGGTCATCCTTAGAATTCTCTGCACTGAAGTCGCGCCAGGAGGGTGCAAGGCTACCCGAACCGGCTTGTTTCAACCAACTCGGCTTCAACTCAAGCCGATTCACATCATAAGTTCTTCTTAACTCATTTTATTCAGTTAATTTAATTTTTAGAACATATTTTATTTTATTTTGCATTATTCTTACATAATCAAAAACACAAAAAGAGGGGTTAGGGCTCACCCCAATGCGGTGAGTTCGATTCCAATTGCTTCTTTATTTCATCTCCTCTCTTATAGTTTCTACACTTCCCATAGTTCTAATCGGTTTCTTTCACTTGGTTTGTTATTCTAGTTGCACAGGTCTATCAAGCTAGCACCGGTTGGACTCTTCTTCATCGGCCGGCCGAAGAAGAAGAAGGTTTAACCCACATATCATCTCCTACGCTAAGGTACACACGACCAATTCAACTTAATCTTGTCTTTTATTCCATAAAGTGGAGCCCGCGGCTCCTGGCAATCACCTTTTTTATTCATGTTCTAAGTTCATCTCCTCCTCACTCTCCTCCCACATGACCCGAACCGTCTCCCGTGCTCGAGCGGCGCCGTGAGATGAAAGTTCGGGGATCAATGCGAGTGTGGGACTGAGGTGAGGACTTTTACCGCTTTCCGAGTATATTCCGATTTACACTCTTTCCCCTATTCTATCTTTCATCTTTTATTGAGGTGCTGATCCGGAACCCGTTTCTGGAGTCGACAGACATAGTTAATTTTTGAATCGGTTTCAATTGAAATTGATGATGAAATTGCTTAAGTGTTGATGATCTTTTTAAAATGTTTTAAGCATTCTAATTTTGTTTAAGTATGGTTGACATGTGTTAAGTCTTTTCTCATATTGGTTGGTGTTTTGATACTGATTTAAGCATGTTCAATATGTTTTAAGTGTTTTAAACTTCAACTTAACTTGGTTATGTTTTAGTTAAGATTATTAAATGATTTGATTTTTCATGTTTTGAAAAAATTTCTAAGTGTTTTGAAGTGCTTTAGGCATGTTTCACTTGTCTACTTTAAGAAGTTATCTCCCACTTAGGTTAAGTGTTTTCACTCAAATGATCAAATTTGTTTAAGTCTTTTCATATTTGGTTAAGTGTTTTTAGACTTAAATCTTATTTTAAGATTTGATTAAATCTATCTTCGGATTTGGTTAAGTGTTCTTTAGATTTGTTTAAGTGTTCTTTCGAATTTGATTAAGTGTATTCATACTTAGTTTTATGTTCAGTATGCATCCCATCTAGTCCATCGTGCTAACATTGATGCCCGATCACATGCATCCAAGTCAGCACTTGAAGTTCACAAAATTTGTTCACGTCTGAGTACATGGTACATAGGCAGTTCATATAACTAGCTCAACAAGGTCGACAATTCATATGTCATGTCAAGAAATGTCTAAGTGTAGAATTCTTCAACCTGTCAAAGGAGATTTCCTTCCTAAGTTAAAACTCTCATGAGATCAGAAAAATTTTGGCAGCATACTGACTTATTTTTCGATCATTGTAAAAATTTATCCATTTTATATGCTTAAGTCTTTTTTACTTTCCACATAGTGGGAATAGTTTGTCTGCATAGAAAGCATGTCACATACGTATGCCCAGGTTAACATATTGAAAGTGTGTCCATACTAGCCGCCTAATGGAGCGTCAAGTTGTGGACTAACTCCTTAACTTAGTATTTTTTTGTCCAAGCCTAATGGGGTGTTTGGTTGCATGATAATTGAGGTTTTTATTTTAATTTTTAAAAATTGTAAGAAAACTTGTTAAAAGAGGTGTTTGACAACCATGACAATTTTATGTTTTGAAAGTGATTTTCTTCTTAAACAAAAAAAGAGGATCTCACCTCTTTCTTTTTTCTTGTGGTCCCCCACTTTATTTGGTCATGTGCGGTGGTTACTCTTTTTTGTAATCACATCCCTCCAAACATGATAATTTTATGTCATGAGTTGGTTCACTTTTTATTTTAATACAATTTTTTATCATGAAAGTGTACAAAAAATTATCATGCAACCAAACACCCCATAAGGCAGTACCTAGTGGTGGACTAACTTCCCAGATTCAATTTTTTTTAGGTGTGAAGCCTGATGCAGCACCTAGTTTTGGGTTAACTCCCTAGAGTTAATTTTTTTAAGACTGAAGCCCGAGGCACCCAGTTGTGGGCTAACACTCCAACTTAGTCATTTTTTAGTGTGAAGCCTCTAGCCACGCCCAGTGGTGGGCTAACTGCTCAGACTTAATTAATTTTTTAAGTTCAAGTTGAAGTGTCCCGGGTAGCGTCCAGTTGTGTATTAACTCTCCAAACTTAGTCATTTATTCTCCAATGCCCAATGGGCCAGCTCAAGTCTCATCGATAGAATGGGCTGATCTTCAAGTCTTTGTATCAAAGAGGCCTGTTTTGGTCTTCATGGGCTAGCAACTCCTGTTTTGCACTTCAAGGGCTAGCAAGGCCTATTTTTGCAACCTGTATGACTCTATTTTGCTGCTTCTTTTCTTACTGTAGCTGCACACAAATGGAGCCTCATAGGGGCTGAAATGACCTGTGGAGGTGCTGCTACATAGGTGGACATAATTGAGACCAATTGGATGACCAAAAGAAAAGCAAATGGGACTGTTTTAATGGCCAACAAGGGGCAGAATAGTAGACCATTCAGGGGACCTGATTGGGGATAGGTTTATGGGCACACAAGGGCCTGTTTAAAGGACATGTTAAGGCACTTAGGAGTCTTGATTGATATGCTCAGAGGGTCTAAACATGGGGAGCACGAAGGGGGCTTGATCAGGTGATCTGATGGAGACCTGATTAAGGGACAACAAGGGATCTAATTGAGGGGCTCAAGGGGCATGATTAGGAGACAACAAGGGCTGGTTTATGAGAACAACATAGGCTATTTTTGTGGAGGCCAAATGGGGGTGCCCAAGAGGGCTGTTTGTAGGCCATCTAGGAGTTGTGCACGAATGGACAGTAGGGGGCCTGAATTGTGACGGCAAGGGATGCCCAAGGTGCTGATCTCTGATGGCCTATGGGACCAGCATGGGGAAGGGTCAAACATGGGCCTGCTAATAGCTGAAATGGGGTCTTTTGAATGGCCAAAGGGGAGGCCGAATGGTGGAGAAAGAAGTGGAGAATGTTGGGTTTACCCGATATTTAATTAAGTGATCCACTTGTTAATAGGCTCGACTTAGCACGCTATTAGGTCTACAAGATGGAACATGGCTTATTGGGCTGTTTCTCCTGTTTGGCTCGGGATCCGACTATGGGCAGGATCCTAATCCTAGTCGAACTCGGACTGGTCCCTCCTCTCTATATAAGCACAGGCAGGGCTGTGACTCCTCATACGGTTGCACCATACAGGCTCAATAGAGAGAGGAAATCAGAGGGTCGTCTGAAGGAGACAGACGATTCCTATCCGGCAGATCTTCCTCGTTCTTGTCTTCCGCAGCGCAATGGAGTTTGGATCGTCGTCAGGTATTCCTAGAAACTCCAACATGTGGTATCAGAGCCCGTGTTCTATCTCACGGACTTGTGGTACGTCAGAAACCGGTGATCTATGGTTTATTCGATTTCTGTCTTGCGATCAGCATGTGGTGAAATCGACAGATATTATATAGTTCGATTTCTTCTTGTTTGATCTTCTCCTTGTCCGCGGCGGCGATCATCTGGAGTCAGGGCCGCTGTGGCAGTTTGTTCTCCGCCGCACCAGGTTGCTAAACAAGGGCAACTGCCCGCATGGCTGTGGGCGGCAAAAGCACATCGGATGGCACCGGTTGGCGCCCCCATCCCTGTTGATGCCGGCGGCTGGAGGCAGGGAGCGCCGGCTCGCGCTCTGCTCACTTGCTTGGTCGGATGGGCAGCGCCTGCCCGCGGCAGCCAGGATCAGAAAAGGGTGGGGCAGGGCCGCGCTTGGCGCCGCTTGTGCGGGCGGCGGCGGCGCCCATGGGCGCTGCTTTCACCTTCCCGCAGGCATGTGCCGCGGGAAGGTGCTTCTGTTTAATAAAAAAAAAGTGATTCTCCCCCTCGTAGGACAGCGCCGCTGGCGCCTTCTCCTGCAGTCCTGGAAGCGCCATCCGATGATGGGGGATCCGCCTGCCCCTTGCTCCGTCGCCGCCCAAGGAATCGCATGGCGGCTAGGTTTCGTGTTGAGAGAAACCGTGGAGACGATGGGGTTAACGATAAGTTTATTACTAGTTTGCCCCTGGTATCCCAATAGCGCCTGAAGGATCCGTTTTTGTTTATATTTGGATCCGAATTGTTTTGTTACTGGATCCATAATCTGGTTTATGTTTGGTTATTCGTTAGGCTATTTTTTCAGATATTTAAATTAAATTGTTTTGAATCTATATCGGTTTTAAGATTCGGTTTCGATTTGAATTTGGATCTTTAAGGTATTTGGATCCAGATTCTCATTGGTGTTAGAATCATATTTGGATTCTGATTTTAAAGATGAAATAGATTTGATTTTTGGTTAAATGGATCTTCGATCCGATAAAGAATCATTTCGAATCTATTTTTAAATTAGAATCTATTTTGGTATTCTTTAAGGTTTTTGGATTTAATTCGGATTTAGATTCTTTAAAGTAGAATCTGATTTGGATTTAAATTAAGTGGATTTTGAATCCTTTAAAGTATTCGATCCGAATCCGATTTGAGTTTAGATCTGATTTGATATCCATTATGTTATCCGGTTGAAATATCCTTGTTAATTCTATCCATCAAGTTAATTGTTTTGTATTAAAGTAAATGTCATTGTTCTTTGATTTGGTTAAAGGATTATCCAGGTATCCATTTAGTTCACAGGGATACCGGGCCCATTAAGCATCTGTGTATGGCCGAAATCCATTAAGCAAAACCATGTTAAAGGATACAGGGACATGCATGCAAAACAGAGGATTCAGAATTAATTCTGGTGGATATTTCTACAGTAGAACTGGATATATATGTAAACAGGTTGCTAGAATTTCTGTATTAAGTTATTTTCAGTGAATTTTAGCATGAAGTTGGACATTAATTATTGCAATTTTGATTAGAAATCTTAAGCATGCAATCATGACCTCTTAAAGTTTTTATTTGTGCATGAATATTTCTTATTGCAATAATATCATGAAAATGTCCTTAGCTCACATAAAGTCATTATTTGATGTTGTTATATAGTTTAGTGGTGAATTTTTGCATTCTAAGTGGTTGGGTAGATCACCAAAGTGGCACCAATCATGAGGGATAATAAAATTTACTTCTCTTTAGTTTAAATAGCATCAAGTGAGCATGCAGTTTTAATATTATTCTTATTTGGAGGGAGGGAGATTTAATATTTGAAGTGTGTGAGTAGATAACCAAAGTGGCCTTATACATGGAAAATATTGAATAATCCTTATAAAGAAAATAAGAATAGTATTAAATTTGTACTTTTAATTTAGAGATAAAGTTCAACTCCCAAAGGAGTGCTTTATTTTTAAGTTAAAAGTACAAATTTAATACTATTCTTATTTTCTTTATAAGGATTATTCAATATTTTCCATGTATAAGGCCACTTTGGTGATCTACTCACACACTTCAAATATTAAATCTCCCTCCCTCCAAATAAGAATAATATTAAAACTGCATGCTCACTTGATGCTATTTAATATTATTCTTATTTGGAGGGATGGAGATTTAATATTTGAAGTGTGTGAGTAGATCACCAAAGTGGCCTTATACATGGAAAATATTGAATAATCCTTATAAAGAAAATAAAAATAGTATTAAATTTGTACTTTTAACTTAAAAATAAAGCACTCCTTTGGGAGTGCTTTATTTTTAAGTTAAGAGTAGGATAGAATGATATTTATGTATACGGCGACTCTTGGGAATTTGGTACCCAAAGGTATAAATTCTCTGGACATCAAAGTATATGTGGATGTTAGTTCTATCATTTTGGTCTATTTGGGGAGTTGGTCCATTAGCATATTGTGTTTGCCTCCCAGAAGGAGAAATTACAATGATGCACGGACTCGATTGTAATTCTTTTCGGTGCTATTAGAATTATTTTGAGCTTTTAGCTGTTGCCTCGTACATGATTAAGTTGCATTATCTCATGTGAACATGTTTATTAATTGCGAGTTGCTTCTCCACTCTTTACACCTTTTCTTCGGGTCTGTGCCTTATCTTAATGGAACAAACTTTGCTGAATGGAAACAAAGGGTACTGTTTGCATTAGGGTGTATGGACTTAGACTTAGCCTTACGTGAGGATCAGCCTACTCCTATTACAGTTAATAGTACTCTTGACCAGAAGACTCATTTTGAGAAGTGGGAGAGATCCAATCGTTTGTGTCTCCTATTTCTTCAGGGACACGTCAGTCAGAACATAAAGGGATCAATCCCTACACAAACCAGTGCTAGTGGGTTTCTTCAAGCTATTGAGGAGCAATTTGTCAGTTCTGACAAGGCTAAGGCAAGTACCTTGATGGCCAAACTCTCCTCGATGAAGTACACTGGTAGTGGGAGTGTTAGAGAGCATATCATGATGATGAGAGACACTACAGCTCAACTCAATGCCATGGAGGTTACAATTTCTGATACTTTTCTAGTTCACTTCATTCTTAACTCTCTACCTATGGAATATGAAGCTTTTAAAATTTCCTACAACACACATCAGGCTAAGTGGTCTCATGATGAGTTGATGACCATGTGTGTACGGGGAGGAAGAGAGATTGAGAGGAGAAAGGAATAATGTGGTTAATTTTACCTCTCATAATGGAAGTGGACATTCAGTGAAAGGAATTGGTGTTCAAATGAAGGGTAAGAAGAAGAAAAACAAAAATAGAAAAGAAAAGAATGATAAGTGCTTCTTCTGCCATAAGGTTGGACACATAAAGAAAGATTGTCAGAAATATAAAAGGTGGCTTGAGAAGAAAGGGATTCCTGTTCAGAAGGCCGATCCATAAGGGTGAGCAGCCGATTCTCTTGAGGAATAGGACATGCTTGCAAGTGAAGGCTAAAGGAATCGTTTTAGGCTATATTTAGTAGTGGATATGTTTCAAATTTAGATGACACTTTCTATGTACCATCGTATAGTAGAATTATGGTGTCGGTATCAAAACTTGATTGTAAATGGTTCCATTTCAGTTTTGGAATTGTTTCCTTTAATTTAATTAAAGATTCAGTTGTTTAGTCGGCAATCTTTCTGATGGTTTGTGGAATATGTGTATATCTTCTATGGTTTAACATGTTCACGATAGTCTACCTACTTCGGCTTAATGGCAATAAGCATGATAGCATAAATTATGAGTCATCCATGTTGTGGTACAGGAGATTATGTAATTATCTCTATTAAGAGGCTTCAAAGATTAGTTAGAGGAGTATTTTCTTCTCTTGACTTTAAAGACTTTGTGACATGTGTTGACTGCATTAAGGCAAAGTAGACACACACGCCTAATAAGGATACCACTAGGAGTTTGGGATCAAGATTAAGAGGTGTACATGGAGCAACCTCAAGTGTTTCATATTGAATAGAGAGAACATATGGTATGCAAGTTAAGGATATCCATTTACTGACTTAAGCGAGCCTCCCAACTGTGGTATCTCATGTTTAATGAGATATTTTTGTCCTTTGAGGTTTAAGTGAACACTTTTGTTGAGTGTTTATACCTGAAGATCAGTGGGAGTAAATTTTATCTTGCTTTTGTGTATGGATGGCATATGACTTGTTAAAGGTAATCTCTGTTTGTTACATGAAATTAAGGTTTTACTGTCTGAGAATTTAGTTGAGATGGAAGATTTAGGTGTAGCCTAGTATATCTTGGGCTTAGAGAACACCAGAGTTAGACTATTAGGCTTCTTAGGTCTTTCTCATAGATCTTACATCTTATAGGTTCTAAAAGGTTCCATTTGCTGTCTTGCACAATTCGATAAGGTACCTATTGTTAAAGGTAAAAAATGCAAGATGCTATGGTGTTCCATTTATGACCTTGAAGGTCTTAGATATCTTAAAGGCACAGTAGGTGTTATGCTCACATAAAGGAGGTCATATCAATTTGAGATAGTTGCATATGCCGATACAGACTATGGTGGTTGCTTGATATCCGAAAGTTTACTTTTGGTTATCTTTTACGGTTACTTCCACTATGGCGGCTGATTTCAATGCATGTCATGAGGCTAGTGCACAGGCTATTCGGTTATGGAATTTGGTCATTTCTCTACCTTTTGTAGTCTTTTGAGACCTATCAGGATTTATAACGACTATTCCACTACAGTGTTTTCTCTGAGGACAATAAGGTGTCTAAGGGTGGTAGAACTTTAGGCATAAAGTACTTTTGTCTTAGAGATTAAGTGAGGAATCAATTAAGTGTCTATTGAGCATATTGAGACGAGGTCTCACGGTGCAGATCCATTCACTAAGGGACTACTGGCTAGCATCTTTGTGGTCATGTGATTCGGATGAGTCTTGTCAGTTCTCTTGATATGTTGTGATTTAGTTTGACACTTACAGTTGTGTGATTGATTCTTCATTGTTGTTGTATTCTGCATGTTCCATTTGTGTACACTTCGTAATGGACTTCGGTGTATGCGAGAATGTAACTTAAAGTGGTGACCATCGAATAAACATCGGGTGTATGTTTATTCAAACGACCATTACGGTGTTCGGTTATGGGAAAGTTGGTGACACGTGGTACATGGAAGGTGGTGTGTATTTGAATGCATTTACCGCCATGACCCTTGTCATTTGACCTACTATAACTTGAGCAATTTGGGTTCCATCTAATAGAGAAAGTGTGCTGGTTTTCTGTTTTATCGCACGCGCGCATACCGGTTTTCTCGTTTCAAGTCTGAGCCCGTGATGTCAAATCTTCTAGAGTCATTTTCAAAATTATATATATTAGTATTATATGTATAGTTCAAGGAGAAGATTTGATGTATAAGGAACAAGATGGATCAAGTGGGAGAATGTTGGGTTTACCCGATATTTAATTAAGTGATCCACTTGTTAATAGGCTCGACTTAGCACGCTATTAGGTCTACAAGATGGAACATGGCTTATTGGGCTGTTTCTCCTGTTTGGCCCGGGATCCGACTATGGGCAGGATCCTAATCCTAGTCGAACTCGGACTGGTCCCTCCTCTCTATATAAGCAAAGGCAGGGCTGTGACTCCCCATACGGTTGCACCATACAGGCTCAATAGAGAGAGGAAATCAGAGGGTCGTCCGAAGGAGACAGGCGATTCCTATCCGGCAGATCTTCCTCGTTCTTGTCTTCCGCAGCGCAATGGAGTTTGGATCGTCGTCAGGTATTCCTAGAAACTCCAACAGAGAAGGCTACATGAAAAACACCTTTACTTACCTTCTCTTGACTTCTTCTTTTTTGTTTCTTGTGCTGCAGGAGGAGATGGAGGGAGAAGTGCGCTCACTCCTTCGTCTTCTCCTTGCTTTAGGTAGTGTTGGAGATAGTAGAATGCATAGGGAAAAGGAGCAAGGCTCTTGCTGATGTTGCTGGTGAGGTGAAGGCCGCAAGTGGTCTTCTCCTCTGCCTTCTTCTTCACCACTTGGCGCAAGTGCTGCAGGAGGATGGCTGCTAGAGATTGGTGCCCTTCTGCTCATTCTTCTTGTGCAGATGGTGCTGGAGGAAAAAGGTCAGGAGCTTCTGAAGCTGGCATGCCAAGGAGAGAAAGGAGAGCTAGAGTTGACACACACCTGTAGGTGGGGGAAGAGAGGAGAGTTCAACTCCTGAATATGAAGGACCTGCAGAGAACAGAGATGAGCAGAGGAGAAGAGAATGTAGATCTGAGAATTGGGCGGGAGAGCGCAATAGCGCATCTCATGCTTTTCTAATATATATATAGTTCAGATTACAACTAATTACATGGCAATGTGCCAACTAGACGTACAGGTGGACAATGACATGGCTGTACACATCAGCCTTTGTCAATGACATTTTGACTCTCCCTAACAAGGAGTAGGGCTGGTGCACAGGTGATTCAAGCTTGGGTCCAACCAAGGCCAGATTGCAGGCCTGTATATAGAAGAATGGGGCACCATCTATACATGGGGATAAGGCTGAGGTGTTGAGAGTCCTAATGCCCAAATAGTTCTACTTCAGTAAGAGTCCTTGTTCAATAAGATGTCTCACCATCTAGGTGTGTGTGTTAGTTAAGAAAACGGCGCACCTGCCCCAACTTTGTAAGGCATCTTATGCACACATCAGCTAGAAGAAGACTGTTGTTCGGCAAGGTGATGGCCATCTGATGGGTAGGATAAGGCTGAGGGAGATAAGGATAAGTTAAATAGGAGATAAGATGGGTGAGAGATAAGATTTATCTTAAGAAACATAATAATAAAATGAGATGGGGATTGAGGATGGGCTGAAGTGTTGGCGCACCCCATCCTACATTCTAGGGGATTGAGCACAACAAGCAAGAAGGGAGGGAGCTAGGTTCAGCTATATGAGACATGGGTTAGCCCATCTTGGGTTAATCTTAACCCAGGTTTGATCAAAGTGCTCCTAATCTGATGTCTACTGTAAATTCTGACCAGAATCAATTAAATAAAGCTTGAATTGACTTAGAAAAATACAAAACTTGCTTTGTTGGACATTGATCTTATGATCCATCAAGATGTGTGGCTGAGATCTCCTGAATTGAATTGGATATCTGATGTTTCCGATTTTCCCGATTGGTGTGATCTTGACTGTCGATAATGCTAGAAATTGTAATTGAGTGCAATTAAATTCTCCCGTTGGCCAAATTTTATTTCCATGACATCAATATTCCCAAGACTATAGTCATGGATAAAAAAAAATGAAATTTCAGCCAGTAGGCTACTATGAAAATTATTTGGACCATCATGCCCCTAGTGTGATTTAATATGGATTTTGGCCGGATTTGATATTTCTTGAATAACTTTCTAACCTATGGTCATATTTTCAACCCGTTACCATAAATGCCATTAAATGCACGTGCACCGAAAGCCAGTCACGCTCTGTCTGGGCCTACTACAGTGGCAGGTGTCCCGACTGACGAGACGCCTATGTCTAGTCGGTCCCAACTGTCCGGACAGACGTGCACCGCTCACGAGTCACTTCGGTCAGTCTGTACACAATAGTATTGGGCAACAAATTGACCGGGACATTTCCCGTACCTGACCGAATTTGACAGGATTGGGAAATGACTCATTGACCGGGTCACCTGGCAACCCGACAAGTGAGTCACCTGGTGACCTGGCAGACGGGTCACTTGGTGACCTGGCAAGGGGGGTTGCTTGGTGACCCGATAGGGGGGTCATTTACCCTCCTAGATACTATTTTCGGCTGTTTCCTCTGAAATCCGGTTTGTTTATCGAAAAACTCAAGTATCTACTAAGAAAACATGAATCTTAAGCTCCCCAAATAGGCAAAATTTACGTGTCTACACTCTCGATCAGGGCTATGCAATGAGCACATTATCTTGGCCATTTGTAGCCTATCAAGCCATGCTGAGATATTTCCAAAGTCTGTTTATATCATATGTACTGAATGTGGGTTGAATTTCCGGACTGGCTTCGGCATTGCTCAAATCTATATTAAGCGTGATGCATATAAAATTTTGGCATCAACATTAAAAAAGTAAAAAAAAAACTTAACCATTTAAACTACACATTGATTGGAAAACAAGGTGACATGTTGTCGAAATTTTCCCAGTCTAGCAGGACTTTACACCATGGGAAGGACATAAACATGTATACATTCGGCTTGGACAACAGGCAAAATGGCATATGAATTGCCAAATCAGATGTACACCGACATGAACAAATGCAATTCAATGGACATTTCAAGTGCCGAGTTGATTGCATGTGATTGGGCATCGATACTAGCCCGACAGACTGGATGTGATGCAAACCGAACATAAGTTAATCAAATTTGAACATAACTTAATCAAATCTAAAACTAAACACAAACGAATCTCAAAACACATTAAGAACAAGTCAATAACACCTTAATCTTTAACAAAAATTAGACTTAAAAGCAATTTGAAAATTCAAATCCAATGCACTTAAATCAATGGAACTCAATTGCTTAAGTAAGTAAAAACTAAATAATTCAAAGCCAATCGATAACAACACAATAAAAAAACATTAAAGCATCTGAATTCCATCTTAAAACATGAGAAATCTGATCATATAACAATCTAAAGTTGAGTTTAATCAAGTTTAATTAAAGTTTGAAAATATTTAAAACATACCGAACACACCTGAATCGGTATCAAAACACCAACTGACATGAGAAGACAACATAAAAATGACTTAACTCATTTCAACTAAATCTACACAAATCAAATTATTTCAACACATCTAAAAATTCCAAATTCAAAAAAAAATAAACTTCAACCAATTGAAGTAAAACAATCAAAATCAAACATTTCAAACAGACTCAAAACAAACACCATTCAAATCCAAATCAAACTCAAATCTAAAATCAACATTTCAAACCATATCAAAATCAACAACTCAAATCAACATATAAAATAACTTCAAGCATGAAGGGTCATAGCCCTTTGTTCTTTACATGATGTGGATATGCACACTTTCGTCAAACAACGTTGTTATGGTAGTTAATCAAGGGTATTCAAGTAGTTGCTCGATGTCAACGAACATCTGATATTCACACCATCCGACAAAAAGGGGTCAAAACAAAATTTTTATAGAACCCGAACCTCAGTTTTATATTTTTTATAATAACACTTGATTATCTAGTACCTTTACAAGCTATTACCTATTATGCTAGAAAATTCGGATGTTGCTATTTCAAATATATAAAAAAAATTCTTTTTAAACTTAAAACATTTTAAAATCGAAGTTCCCACACATGACTATATTTTATTTGCTTAAAAAGGCCCACAACCCTTGACAAATTTGCAAGCGGCTAAGCCTATAAAGATTTGATCATTTTTCTAAACAGTGTAAGTACCAAGGCAAGGCAAGGCAAGAGAAGGACAAGAGGTAGAAGAGGAGGAGAAAGGAGAATAGAAGGAAAAAAAGAAGAAAAAGCTCTGGCATTCATGATTGAAGCTTATATCCTTGCCTAAGCTATAATATAATAAATGTTGAAGACCTTAAGTCTAAAAGAAATTGAGCCCAAAAACTTCTTCAACAAAATCAACTACAACTTAGTCACTCTTAAGACTTAGGGATAAGCTAAAATTTATGGGTGCAAGGACGACGGTTTCCAACTTGACCTATCATGAACAATTTATGTCTTCAACTATTTTTTTGTATTCAGTTTTAATTTCTTTAATACCAACATGTATACTTTCATGCATAAAACATTCAGTTGCATCTCAACACCAAAATCACGTCTCACCTCAACTTCACCCCTCCAAGGTCTTCCTGCCATATTTAACTCCCACCATGGCATTCTTTCACCATTAGGTCACCACGTGGACCACAACATTTCAAGCTCCAGCCCCCACAAGGACCATTACATCCCACTATGTCATCTTTAATCATTTCATAAACCATTGCATCCCATCTTTATATGGACTGCACGCATCCATTTTCTGATACACTTTCTGGTATGTTTTCCAATCAGTTTAAATTTGGGCAATTTTTCAATAAGTTTCAATGTTAATCTTATGAAAACAAGAGGTTCTTTCACCTCTGACTGAACCAATGTTTATGTGAGAACCTAATGAACTTGAAGGTCCAAAGCCTAAATCAATTGGAAATTCCACAACCCTTCTTGGCACAACCATGACACTAGCCAAGATGAACTCACAAGCCATGACTCAGAAGTCCCCATCACGTGGGGTAGGCTTTTTTATTTATGTCATTTTAGCATTTATTTTCAACCAATCAATCATGGGAATGGTCCGAACAAGACATGATGGTAAGAATTAAACATTGGTGAGGTGTACATTGCTCAATTGGACCATGGCTGACATGTCTAAATCTACACATTGACATCACATTTTTAATCCCTCACATTTGACTAATGAGCATCAGTATGTGTTTCTCATTGTCTTCACACTAATGACCAACAAAATCAATCATTCTCACCACATGAGAAGACAACACAGACACTACTCTATGCATATTCTTGATGTCACGTCTTAAGGATCCTATGACTAGGAATATTTAGATCACATACTTATAGATGATCAATCTCATTGTCAAGATCTCATCATGATTCAATCATCATTGCATGTGATCAATGACTTCATTACAATGTATATATCTAATAAGAGCTAATAATTAAGATTTAGTTAATTAATTGAATGAGATATTTCTGGAAATGTCGAATCATATAATATATTATTGAATTTTAGGGCATACATTTTTATCAAGTGCTATAGTAAAATCGAGCTGCAGGATCTTAGGTTCATACTGCTCATCTACACCGATACTGAAGCCCTCTGTTCTTTCACTGAACCAAAGATTTTATTTCTTTTTTTATAAACTCATATTTCAATCAATGTTCATTGTTTTTACATCATTTATGCATGTTTATTTGAATCATATTTATTTAAGAAACAATGCCTAAAAATAGGGGATGGGAATCTATAACAATCCGGTTAGTATGCTTCCATTTATTGTTCTAACATATCTTCTTGCACGACTACTCCACTCATCTTAGTCTAATCTTTCCTTCATGTGTTTTTTCTTTGTCGGCAATAGAAGAGTGGCTGGTGGAAGTGGGCTATGATTGCAACTACCAGACATCAAAGAAGAAGAAGAGGAATAAAAAGAGAAGAATGACCCCAAGCTCTTTGTCTATGGCTGGTTGGAGAAGACAAAGCAAGAACCCATTCCAACTATCTTCTGCACCACTCACATAGGTTAATACACCATTTCTTCTTACTACACCATTCTACACACACACCACTGCTCTCACAATTTCTTTTTTGTAGTCATTACTTTTCTTTACAACACATTATCCTTTTTACTTCCTTCCCTCCCTTTCTCTCACACAACCCAGACCAGCCTTCTGGTGCCCAAGTGATGCCAAGGGATGAGTGCCCAAGGATCAAAGTGAGTGTAGAGGTGAAGTGCAGAAGAGTCATTCATGTCTTGTTTCTTGTTCTTCTCCTCCCTCACGCTTTGCAAAACAAACTAGACTTGAGGACCGAGTTGAGAATTAGTGGAATAAGTTCATTTAAATGACTGATTTAGAAATCTTTAATGATATCGTACCTAACTATACAATAGGGTTTTCAATCATCGTGATTACATGATTGAACATTTGACTTGAGTCATCAAAGATGTCTAGCCGGACATATCTTATGCTTTGGCTATTGACTTTTGAATCATTGATACAATGGTCTAGTACACTTAATGGATTAGGTACAAGGGAAACTTAGTGAAGACAATTGAGTAGACAACAATAGAGCATTTACACTCGATAAGTGCGAAAAAAATGCTAATAGGATAGAACTCTAAATCCACGGCTAGGGTAAAGAGGATAATTAGGAAATGAGTTTTTCAATTTATCCAATTTCGAGTATAGGATACTTGAGTGTCGATTTATCAAACAATTGACAGTCGATGTCATATCCCTATCCAATCAAGGCATTGGATGAAATAAGATTTATGTCTATGCGATAGCTAATGTGGAAAGACTATATAAAGATAAGATCATCCTTAAAGTCATATAGGATCAGGGGATGTGACTTGTACCCTTTATAATTAGAAAGCCTTTAATTTTGTTATTAAATAAAGAACTAAATTTAAAATAAGTTGTTATTTTAATTAGGCTACAACCAAATAGACTATTGAGTATAGTAGATCACACACATAAGGATTGATTCAGAAGTATTGGGGTATGGGTGTAATTTTGTAAGATTTTGGGTTTTTATAAAAAAACTTAATTTTTTTATAAATATAACTAAATTTGGCCAGACCTTATCAAGACAAGGGAACTAATTTTGTGACTTGTTTCCTACTGCTTCTTTCTCTTTCTCTCTCTCTCAATCTATCTCTTTCTATCTCTGGAATGCATTGTTCCATGGTGGAGCTAAATCCAACATGAACTAGAAGGTTCAACTCATAAGATAACCTTTCTATGGAGAAAGTTCACGTGGATACTACTAGAGGCAATGTGCTTTGGCAGCTTGGAGAGAATGGAGTCCTATACTTGTTCTTCTCTAGTCTCAATGATTGGTAGAATCCTATAAAGTGTTTTCGAATCTAATTTTTGATTTTTTTTCATTCAGTTCTGATCGAGATTATGACCATGATATTCAAATGAATCATCACCTTCACTGTACCAAATTTTCTAGGATGATTACTTACAATGAGATTATCTTCAAAGTTTTTTGGGATCATGGAGTGTGGCTTGTACCTTATATGACCAGAAGGTCATTAAATATGCTATTAGATAATAAATTTAGTTTAAAATAAGTTGTTCTTTTAATTAAATCTCAACCAATTAGAGTATTGGGCCTAGTGAATAACATACATTAGAATTGATTCTTTAATCCAAGGACATGAGCATAATTTTTAAAAAATGAGAATTTTTATGAAAAACTACAACTTCTATAAATAATAGCAAAGTGGGCAAAATTTTATCAAGTCAAGGATGCTAAACTTGACCCTAGCCCTCTCCAGCATGTTCTCCCACCTTAGAGCAAACTAGCAAGTGGTGGAGCTAGATCCAAGATGAGTCAAAAGCTTGATGTGTTTGAGATCCATCTACAGAGGAGGTTCATGTGGATACCGTTGGAGGCCATGCGCTTGGACGGCTTGAAGAGCATCGATTGTCTTATGTTCATTCTTATCTACTTTTGAGGAATTTATTGAATTCCATGAAGGTATATTCGAATATGTTTGAATCCAATTTTTGGATATGTCATTTTGTTCTGATCAAGACAATCACCATTTATGTTATGCCAAGAGTGATTCCTTATAAAAACTAACCTAACACCCCTATAAATATAGGGGTGATGAAATCCATTTTACCACTATGTCCAGGTGAATTAAGGGAGAGAAAGAGAGAAAGAACGGAAGATAAGAAAGATAAAGAGAAGTGAGAAAGAAGAAAGAGAATAAAACGAAAAGAAGACTTGCTAGTGTCCCAACTCTGGCTATAGGAGTTTTTGATAGAAATATATGTCTTATAAGCTAATCATATTTGATATGATTTGATTGTTTTTAAAATATCACATTCAATTAAATTGGCATATTTTTATGACTAGATCCTATTAGATGTGTATATCATTATGAAGTCCTTAAACGCATGTAATGATGACTGAATCATGATGAGATCATGATAATAAGATCAATAATCTTGAGATATTTGATCTAAATGTTTCTAATCATAAGATCTTTGAGACAAGACATTAAGGATCTGGACAGACCAGTGCATGTGATATCGTCTCATAAGATGATGATGACCGATCTCATTAGTCATTACTATTGAGACACTGAGATACACATATAGGTACTCATCAGTGGAATGATTTATTGAACTAACTAAATTAGAAAATTTGATTGGTATCTTTGCTAACTATCAATCAAGGTTTTTTATTATCATTATTGCATAGTTAGATCTTTGACCAAAGTTGTCAAAAATATCTTACCGGACGTATATTGTGCTTTGACTATTGACATATAGATCACCCAATTCAATGGTCCATTATTGTTAATGAATCAGGTATAAAGAAAATTTGATGGAGGCAATTAAGAGGATAACAAGGGAATGTTCACTCTTAGTATGTGAGAGAAAATGCCCTATATAATAGCACTCTAAATTTTGACCATGGTAGAGAGGATAATTAGAAATTGAGTTTTCTAATTGATTTGATTACGAATATAAGATCACAAACTATTGGTATACTAAGGGGTTGACAGTCAGTGTCCTACCCTATCCAACTGGAGCATTGAATGGACAAAGATTTATATCCATGCAATAGTAGATGATAAAAGGCTGATGTATATAAGTTCATCCCCAAAGTCATTTGGGATCATGTGATATGTCATATACCCTTGATTATCAAAAGGTTTTTAAATTTGTAATTACATAATGTATTTAATTTAAAAAAAAAATTTCTTTTAATTAGCCCTCAACCAAATAGATTATTAGGTTTAGTGGTTCACACATAATAGAACTGATCCCTGAATAAGTGGTACTGAACGTAATTTATAGAAATTGCACATTTTAATGAAAAATTCAAATTTATATAAATAATGGAGAATTAAACATTAACAAATCTAGCCAAGGGTGTAAAATTCATCGCCAACCTTATCCAACATGTTCTCCTACCTTAGAGGCCACCAATGCATGGTGGAGCTTTGCCCAAGAAAAGTAAAGAGGTCCGACTGTAGACACGCCAAATTGGCTTGATTTGGAGCCCCAGACTCTTATTCCATAGACGATATTCTTATTTGACCATTACCTAATTTGGATTACCTCATGGACATGAGGTAAGGACATTGGTGGAGCCCCTTGTGAGTTGAGAATGGACCAATGATTTCCGGAATGATGCTAAAACCTTCAAGCGAGAGCCATGTGTGAACTGTAAAAACACGAAACCTGCTCGATGACTGACCTTGAATGGTCCATAATTGAAGGTCTCGGGATTCCCGCATGTGTTCCGTAACATTCAGGGTTTCCAAGAAGTCATTTCGGTACGCGTCGGTCAATGACGACTTTCGTTATAGCTTTTTCGATCTATACTGACACGGCTATCCCGAACCACACGTTAGGCCTTTCTGGTTATCACCGGGTCTTTTAGGGTCATCTGGGTCGATTCAAGCTGAATATTTTCATCAATCATGGCCATACGTCCGGTTCGGTCAATTTTAGGGTTTCCCGGCTTTTCCGAGTTTCGGTTCACGTTTACCGAGTTAATCTCAGATTTTTCGATGACTTCGGGTTTTCCGATCGTACTGGACTTGTTCGGTCATCATTTTAAATCATCTCGAGTTGACCCGAGATTTCTTGACCGGAACCGTGCTCTTTCGGATCTTCGCCGCAGGTTTTGTTTTTCTACGAGAGGGTAAACCGGTAGAAAGCCATGTGCAAATGTCTCGGGAGTCATGCCAGCTGGTTTACCAACTTCAGGAGGTGCGGTTTAAGGTCCTCTTTCCAACGCAACAAACGGGAGCCGAATCGGACATCCCGTTTGCAAGATACGGCTCGCGGAACACGCGCGCAGGAGAGAGAGTCTACCGCGCCCCCGCTCCATTTGAAAGGGGAGGGCGCGCCCTGCGCACCCTCAACATGAGGGCGCGCCCTGCGCACCCTCAACATGAGGGTTCACCCTGCACACCCCCGCTTCCTTTGAAAGGCAGGGGCGAAGTCGGTTTCCAAAAATCAGAAATTGCACCGATTAGCACCTTCTAAACCGGATTTTTAGAAGGTTTCGGGTGGTGATTTTCGATTATTTGTACCGCGCCCCTGGTTCGGGGGCGCGTTACGTATGTCAAGTCGAATTTTGGCAATTTTCAGAAGTTTCCAATGATTTTTAGCAGTGAGACGCGTACCGCGCCCCCAAGGTGAGGGTGCGCCCTGCGCGCCCTCATCTCCTTTGAAGAGCGGGGGTGCGGTCGGTCCAGTTTCCATATTTTGCACCGACTTCCTTCCCCTATAAATTGAGGGTTATTCTCAATGACCCAAGGTTAATCCCTCATGCCTATCTTGTCCTGAGGTCATCCAAGCTCTCTCCCAAGGCCATCCCGACATCCAAAGCCGATCCGACATCGAGAGATCGATCCCGAGGTGAAGGAGAAGCCCGATCCGTGCGTTCTGCATCAACAAAATTCACCGACTTCTCAAAAAAATTCGAGACTCCTAATGCAAAAATCTTCAACAGAGGAGTTGTTCCTCTCTTCTTCTTCTTTCATCTGCAGCTGACGACACTTGATTCCGACTTGCTGTTTGTTCGTGGCAATTGCTGCACTGAGGACGCGCATCCAGGTTCTGTTTTCTATATCCGCCCATTTTCAGAATTTTTACAGACTTCTACAAGAGAATTCAGGAGAAGTCATCAACATAATAACTCTTCCTCTATGAGTCTTCTGTCTACTCCAATAAACAGCACTCGATTCTGACATCGGGGTCATCTGTAGCATTCTCTGCACCAAAGTCGCACCAGGAGGGTGCAAGGCTACCCGAACCGGCTTGTTTCAACCATCTCGGCATAAACTCAAGCCGATTTACTTTATAGGCTTCCTCAACCCACTTTATTCAGTTTATTTACTATTTTAGAACATCTTTTAGTTCATTTGCATTATTTTTACATAATTAAAAACACAAAAAAGGGGTTAGGGCTCGCCCCAATTCGGTGAGTTCTATTCCAATTGCTCCTTTGTTTCATCTCTTCTTCTATAGTTTCTACACTTCCCATAGTTCTAATCAATTTATTTCACTTGGTTTATTGTTCTAGTTGCACAGGTCTATCAAGCTAGCATCGGTTGGAGACTCTTCTTCGTCGTCCGGCCGAAGAAGAAGAAGGTTGAACTCACATCCCAGTCTCCCACGCTAAGGTACACGGTCAAATTCAACTTCTTTTATTTGTCAATTCCATAAAGCAGAGCCCGCGGCTCCTGCGACCACCTTTCATTTATGCTTTAAGTTCATCTCCTCCTCACTCTCCTCCCACATGACCCGAACCATCTCCGGTGCTCGAGCGACGCCGTGAGATGAAAATTCGGGGATCAATGTGAGTGTGAGACTGAGGTGAGGACCTTTTACTGCTTTCCGAGTGTTTTCCGATTCACTCCTATTCCTCTATTTTATCTTTCCCCTTCTCTTGAGGTGCCGATCCGGAACCCGTTTTCGGAGTCGACAGCTTTTTGGCGACCACGGTGGGACAACCAATGTCTTCAACCGTGCTAGATTGATTGATTCGTGCAACTAGTTATTTTCCAACTTGTTTCCCGCGTGAACCAGCTTGTCCTTTACCTTTTTCATGTTCATTTACCTTTAAACTTGCTATTTACTCTTACTTTAAGATTGTCCCCCATGTGGACTTGATTTTCTTGTCTTTAATTTCAACCCGGTTCTCGCGTGAACCACTTTTCTTCTAATAAACCGGTTCCCGCGTGAACCACCTTTCTTTTCCAACTCGGTTCCCACGTGAACCAACTTATTTTCAGATCGGTCCTCGCGTGGACCACCTCTTTATAGCACCTTTAGATTGGCCCAACGTGGCCCTCTTTCTATTTTGTCAACTCTTACACTGGTTCTCGTGTGAACAACCCTTTTCTTCACAAAAACCGGTTCCCGCATGAACCAACCCCTTTTCCAAACCGGTTCCCGCATGAACCAACTCACTTTCAGATCGGTCCCCACGTGGACCACCCCTTTGCACCATTTTAGATTGGCCCCATGTGGCCCTCCTTTTATTTTTCCAATCAAACAAATCGGTTCCCGCGTGAACCACCCCTTTTCCTTCAAAAACCGGTTCCCACGTGAACCACCTACCTTTCCAAAAACCCGGCTCCCGCGTGAGCCACTTTATTTTCAGATCGGTCCCCGCGTGGACCATCCTTTTACCTTTACTTCAGATTTGTCCCCACTTGGACACTCCAACACAAGCCGGTTCCTGCGCGAACCACCTTTTAGTTACTAGTTGCTAGTTACTTGTTTACTTTATCATTGCTTGTCTTGATTGCATTCACTTGCTTGATTTATTTAATAACTTTTATTCATGTTTGCATATTGATTGCTTCTTCTCCTCCTACCCTCCATTTTTCATTTTTGCATTAGCTTTTGCATCGGGTACCGGACTTGCTCCGATCCGTAGGACATTCGAGGCGGGGGCTCTCTCTCCCAACACACCTTCACCCTCCAAACACCTTCTTGGTGGATTCTAACCTCTCTTCTGGGATATTCCTTCCTAGTTGATTTGGTTGTTTCCATCAAGACCTCCGTAAGTCCCCATCCGTGGAGTATTCCTCTCCGCACGATTGGGCCGGTTGTAGCACTTCCAAAACCCGAAGAACCCAAGTACCTACTCGTGGTGATTGAGTGATAACCTTAGGTCTTGAAGATTGAAGCAATAGGAATCATACCCATTTGAGTGAACAATTGCTAACAATCTATCTAATCTAAGGTTTTAACCCAAAAATTGTCGAGTAGTCATTTTAAAACCTTGTTTGCATAACTTGCTTGCTCACAAACAATTGAAAACAACCAAAAAAATTTTCCTTTCAAAACACCTAAAACAAAACAAAAAAAATCCCTTTAATTTTTGTGTTCAACTTGCTTGCCAAACAACCAAATTGAAACCAAATCAATTCAAACAAAAACAAAACATAACCAAACAAAAATTCTCCTTGCATTTACACTTTTTATTTGCCTTCTTTCAACTATTTTGTAAGAAATTTGACAGGATGCCATGACACTAAGGTTCGGAAGACACATCGAGATGTCAAACTACTACGGGCAAGAAGAGGAGTACGAGATGGGCCACTACGAGCTGCAACAACCCATGGTCCAACCAGAGGGCCATGTCAATGCCGTCAGGAAGCCATAAATTCAAAATCCTACTCATCAACCTGCTTCACTTAGCGTGGAGAAACTCCTCCAGGGTCTATCTCTCCATCTAGACCCTGAATCCTTTTCACTTGCGCAATCCTTGACAAAGGGCAAGATGCCCTCCAATCAAGATCCGATCGAGGGAAATCAAGCCCCCTCACCACTCCAATTGGCAGTCAGGCCCTTGATCATCTCTTCTCCTAGGCAACCTTGTCGTGTCTCTACTCACCCCGTTATGGGGCATTCACATAATTATGCACAAGTTCATGTTTCCAACCCACCTCTTCCAACCCATTCACCTAAACACTTTGCTCCCGTGGCTCAAGAATCCAGCCTCACTCAAGCCTTCATTGATAAGCTCAACCGAATGGATGAGCGCTTTGAAAAATTAAAGCACAGTTTATACTCCAAAACTTCTCCCGAAATCTCAATCCCATCCTTCCCAGTTCTACACCTTCCTCCTTTAGAGATACCAGTTTTTCAACGTTACAATGGGACTGGTAATCCTTTCAACCATCTGAAGGATTTCCTATATGACTCTGCATTCTGGAAGAATGACCGCAAAGCACTTGCCTTCCTATTCCGTCGGTCATTGGAAGGATCCGCCCTTGACTGGTTCTATTCTCTTGATTCTATTAAGGTGGCAGATTTCAACATTGTCAAGGCGAAGTTTCTGCAGAGGTACAAGGATCGGGTGGGGCCAGTCTACTCAATAACTGATTTAATTATCGAGAAGATGAGGCCGGATGAAGACTTTGCCAAGTTTGCTGATCAGTGGAGAGGAATGGCTGAGAGGCTAGTGGATACCATCTAAGAGGGGGAGAAGGTGAGGATGCTCATCGGGAACACCACGCCTAACCTTCGCAACCTCCTGATCATGCACCGCCCGACAACCATGAGTGAGCTGTGTGATAGCGCCCGCTACCTCCAATCCCATTTTAAGGACGCATCCATGATCAATCCATTTGACCCCAAACCCCGTAACACTAGAAAGCCTACACCTATAGGGCCCACCACCGAAGGGGTAGTCAATAATGAGAGCATCAATGCCATGGGTAACCAGGGTGGGTATCGCCAAAGCCAATACCGTAACTCACCACCCAACCAACAATACCGCCCAGCTCCTCAACTAGCTCCTCAGCCCCAACAACAACTTGCATACAACCGAGCACCACCATAGCAACCTACCTACAACCGAGCGCCCCAGCAACAAAATACCCACAACCGAGTGCCTCAACAACAACCTGTCTACAACCGACCACAACCACAACAACAAGCTTACAACCAAGTGCCACCACCAGCCAACCAACCTAGGAGGGGGGGACCCAAGAGAGAATAATATCCTCAAATGCCATTCTCCCTCACCGATATTTTCAACGCATTAATGGCTGAACAGCAGCTGGAGCTTCCAAAGGAGAGAGAAGGATGGCCAGCGAATGTTAACATGACAAAGTACTGCGCTTACCATCGGTATCCTGGGCACACGGTGGATGTCTGTTTCCAGTTTAAAGATTACATTCATGACCTCAATGATCATGGGAACATTGACTGGAGACAGATGAGAGAATCCATTCAAGCAATAAAGGCACGTCAGAATCAACCACGGCGACAACAAGCACAACAGCAGCCCAGCCTGGGCATAGTCCAAGATCTGCTACTGGTACATGCACCTGTTCAAGCACCGGCACCAGCACCACCAAACCAACGACTCGGCCTCATCCACTCCGCCATCGAGGAGTCAACCCACCATTCCCAGGGTTGGCAGGTTGAGGATCAAATCACCTCCATGCCCGCCAGACCAACCCCACCTACAAACCGCACCATACTTTCCATCCCAAGAGTTGCCCCCAACCCACAAACTACCCAAACACCACTACCCTCACCAACCATTAACCCTCCACGGAGCCTAATCATTAGATCGTCACCAGCCTCCCAACCAGCATCCCAACCAGCACCCCAACCATCACCCCAACCTAACCTACCAACCACCATTAATCCTTCTTGGCGTCTAATTATTAGACTGCCACCAACACCCCAAACATCACCTAACCTACCAGCCTCCACCACCCCTCGGCCTCTTATTATCCGACCCCCCCCTAACCTAGCAGTTGCCACCACTCCGCGACCCTTAATCATCCGACCATCACCAACAACACCCCAACTATCATCCAACCTGCCAGCCACTGCCACCCCACGACCACTCATCATTAGATCATCACCACCAACACCCCAGCCATCACCCAACATACCAGCCTCCACCACTCCACGACCCCTCATCATCTGATCCTCACCGCCCTTACCTACCACGGGCCCCTCAACGTACCAACCAACCCTACCATCACCATCATCACCACTCCCCCCTACCACGTTGGCGCCGGTACTTCATAGCGGGAGGATGTTCCAAAGGGTCTTCCCTTAGGCCAGGATGCAACCATAGGAACAAGCAGAAGAGGAGGCAGTAGAAGAACCGTTGCCCGGCACGGCATATGACTTATTGAAACATCTGGACAAAATGCTGGCGCGGATTTCAATTCTAGAGCTGATAAAAAGGTTGAAGAACCATCAGGACATCCTACAACAATACTTGCAGCGGGTCATGGTCAATGAGGACCTCCCGCCCGAGAAGATCATTACTGTCCTGACCCCGAGGAGTGAACATCCGGCACTTACATTTACACGGAGGAGTTGGCACGGCCAGAGATCAGAAAATATGCTTTGCGCGTTGCAGTAGTCATCAGAGGCGTGGAGATTAAATCCTGCTTGATTGACACCGGAGCCTCTATAAATGTCATGCCGCCAGAAACCTTGCAACTTTGCGGCATCTCCGATGAAGAAATCGAGCCTTCTGCCATCACGGTGACAGCCTATGACAACTCAAGGAAACCGGCACGAGGGGTGGTTACGTTGGAAGTAGGGCTCGGGCCGTGTGTTGTCACCGTCGAGTTTCATGTTCTAGAACTAGACCCTACATTTAAAGCTATTTTGGGACGCCCATATCTTGAGGCAATAGGAGTTGTTGCCTCCACTAATCATCAGTGTCTGAAGTTCCCATACAAGGGTTAGGTAATTAAAGTAACCAACATCTCCATTCTAAATGATGTGGATGACCCCTCTTCTGCACTGTCAGTATCAGAATTTGTCCAGCCGTTGGTTTCAACTACAGAGCTGCTCGAGGTCATGATGTTAACAACGCCTCCAGATACAGTTGCATGGCGGATAATGAAAGGGATGAGCTATCAACCAGGAAAGGGGTTGGGAAAGGAGCTGCAGGGGGTTGTACATCCCATTAAAGTCATACAAAGACAAAAGAGGCACGGGCTTGGCTATGAGCCCAATTTCACTCCGCGGACGGTCTACCGGCCAAAAAATGCCATGGGACTCCAAAAATTCTTCATCAAAGGGGAGACCATGATGATGACCAAGGACGAAGAAGAAGAACCAGTCAAGAGGAAGAAGACACCAGAGCAAGAGGAGGACGAGAGTGCTATTATGAAATAAAAGATTATTATTCATTAATCTGTATAGTTATTTACATTTCTAAATATCTCCTTCAAACATTTAAAAATTCTAATAAATCAGTTGCATAAAAGTAAATTATGTTCGGCAGAAATCTCTCAAGACATTGTTAGTTAAATATCTTTATTTTTCGTGACAAAATTATATCTCTCTAAACTATTTATTCCTTTTCTGTCGTACTCCCTTTTTATTCCTATGAAAATAAAAGTCATTTTCTAGACATAATTATGTCTATTTAAAATTTTAGACATAATTATTTATTATTTCTAAAACAAAGAATTTCATTGACCTTTTATGGTCTTTAATTTTACAGGACATGTCTAGAATTACAAATAATTGTGAGGATTGAAATGTAAATTGCTCGCATGTTAAATACCTATCAATTATTATTATAATATATATTAAAAAATAACTATTCTGTTTTCCTCGAATTGATAGGCGATGGTGAGAATATATCACTTCAAAAAAAATTGTGGGTGGATAGAATTTTCTCCTTTTTTACCTAAGGCCCTGTTTGGTAACACTATTTGACACATCTATCACTATCAATTTTAAAATTAATATTCCTAGTAATCACTAAGAAGTGTTTGGTTAGTAATATCAATTTTGAAATTGATAGTGAAAACAAAGCACATTATGCAATACAAGTGTCAACTTGTATCAATTTTGATATTGATACTGCAACTTCTAAAATTATCAATATCAATATTTATATAGTATCAAATTTAAAACTCTAACCAAACGGGCCATAAACAAGAAAAGTTATTCTGACAAGGGTCCTTTCAGACCGACCTACTTATTTCTCAAAATAGATAATTTCAAGGACGTACCTTTTAATATTTTTAGTTTTTTGGGGAACATATCTAGAAATGTAAATAATTAAAAGGATATTAATAGAAAAAAGAACCCAGAGGTTTAACGGTACTATCAATGATTATAATATATATTAAAAATCTGTTAATAAATTTCTTTCCGGATACTGGAATAGAAAAGTAATACATTATTAAAAATCTGTCATCGCGCAATAAACATAAACTTAAAATATGTTAAATGTCTTTAAAATATATTGTTTGAGATTTAACATCGCCGAAAACATGTCAGACATGTAGATTACGTTCTTCAACTGTCAAGTTGATAATATATTTGGTGTCTCACTACAAATTTGGAAAGATAAAAATGTTAGTTTAATTTACTATTTACGTATTCTAATTTTTTTCTAACTTCATATTTCATGAAACTTATTCTTTTGCATAAATATATTTGACTTTTTACTTCGATATTATGGAGAGTTTTATCAATAAAGATAACAAAGCAACTTTTAAGTGCACGGACATAGACAATGACAAAGGAATCAATTATATTTGTCTCAATATTGAGTACATTACAATCAAATGAAGAAATTAAAGTTTAACTTCTCAACAATCTGCGAAACTGGAAGGTCGTTCAATAAAGAAACGAACATATGATTAACATAACATTGTGTATTTTGAACTACATTTGAATTAATCATGTTTGTATTATTATGAAAAAATTCATTTACTAATATTATTTACATAACTTTGATGCTTGTGAGTTACGAATATATAATATTATCCCATTCTGAACATCTTAAAATTTCATAATTTTAGAAGTAAAATATTCTTTATATCAATGCCAACATTAATGGATACTAAAAAACATTATATTATAATCTATCAAAAACAAATTTAATTTATTTTTCAAACACAATTAATAAAATTAAGAGTAGATTTTTTATTCAATGATTAACTGCAGTATTTTATCAGGAATTTTTTAACAATAAAAAATTTTGAAACTCTACTAACAATTAGTTTGCACTTAATTAAATTATTGAAGTTATTTTTTAAAAAACATTTTTATTTTATAAGTATTAAAAGATTATATGTGCATGTGCAAAGCACGTAACTTTCAACTAATTTTAACTAAGGGGAGTACATAAATGGAATGATGTAGAATTTGCAATCAAACCCCAAAAATAACACATCCAAAAGATTAAAAGTCATCACATGACATTCAATCCATTCACACATTGAACATCATATGTAAATAGTGCAAATACATGATAATTATATGATATAATATTTATACCATAAAATTATAACTTTATATTTGAAATTATCAATTTCATGTTTGTCGTAATTTTTCATAAAATAAATAACATAAAAAGACATACAAACAATTTATATGAATAAACAAACTAACTAAACAATTTAGAGCATTCATACAATCCTAAAATTGCACAAAGTTTTAAATTAATGTCCTAATTACTATTATGCAAAAACATATTTTAAAGAATTAGTTTAGATATTAATGAAAAATAAGTCTATAAAATAACTTTAAAATTTAACTATGATTGATTCTATAATAATAATTTTTTTGAAATTTTTAATATTCTATTATATAATTTCACAGAATTTTACACAAATTTTTTAGATTTCTTTGTCAATTTTCAAAGTTTTCTATATTTATAAACTATTTAAAAATTATAATAAATAATAAATAACATTACGAGATCTAATAATATGACCCAAAAAAAAAATCTAACCTGTGTCCTACGAACCTATTAATATGATCCGCGGGACAAGGTCCAATTGAACTAGCTCATAACTCATTTTTTATTTAGCTCTTAGGGCCTGTTTGATAACCCTTAATCAACCTCTATTGTCTGATTCGGTCATATGGAATATCTAAATCTGAAAAATGATAATATGTCTAAATTAAGGTCCGATGGAATATCTAAATCTGAAAAATGATCTGAGTGGTTCAATTGTAGCATACAACTAATTTTGGTTCATATATATTTTTGTCCTTCAAAAAAAAAACTTAACTTATCTTCACATCTTTATCTTAAAATAAACTTAATTTATTTTTAATAAAATAATTGATTGTACAATAAATTTAAATTTTTATAAACAAAAATTTTTACCATAAATTTATTAAAAAAAATTAATGATTATTACCAATATTTTTAAAATTTCCTTGTAAAACAAAATAAATAACTTATATATTAATTAAATTAAATTGTTTTTACCACTTATAAAAATATTAAATTTAAAAGTAATAGTTTACATTTTTAGATTAAACTAAATCAAATGTCACCATGTTTTTTATTTAAAATAGTTTTAAATTATTTTATTTTATAGTCTATTTAAAATACATATACATATTAATATTTTAAAAAATATTATACATATCAATTATTTTATATTTGGTATATGATCTAAATTATTGTAATATACTCTATTGACATATACATTAAAAATATTAAATTTGAAAGTAATAGTTTACATTTTTAAATTAAACTAAATCAAATGTCAACATATTTTTTATTTAAAATAGTTTTAAAATATTTTATTTTATAGTCTATTTAAAATACATATGCATATTAATATTTAACAGAATATTATACATATCAATTATTTTATATTTGGTATATGATCTAAATTATTGTAATATACTCTATTGACATATACATTATAATATATATACTTGACGTTAATTCATCTTATAAGATTTAAATTTAGATTTTTTATCAAACAATATAAATCACTTATGTCTTAATCAAATTAAGTATTTTTTTACCACTCACGAAGAGGTTAGATGTGAAATTAAGAGTTTAAATTTTTAGATTCAGTCTAATCAAGCGTCACCTTAGTCTGGTGCGCAGTGAGCCGCTCGCGCGTGCTGTCCACTCAACCGCGCACGATAGTCAACTCCTAGTTGAATGAAGAATTGTCTTGGTGCACGGTGAGTTGCTCGCACGTGCCGTCCACTCAACCGTGCACTATAGTCAACTCCTAGTTGAATGAAGAATTAACAATCCCAAATCCTGCTTGAAATCAAATTTGAGTTAGATCCTTGTCTTCTCCGCCCAATAATGGCGGTGGTGATGTGATTCATGGTCTAAATGCCACAACCCCTAAAAAATGGTGTGATTTCTGGTCCTCCAAAAATTGAAAAATCATAAAAAATAGGATTTTGAATCTTTGTCCAACAAAGATAAAGAATATAATAATATTCTTCCTAATTATGGCTATGTTCACCGGTAAAAAAGGGATTAAAAGGATCAATCACTGCCATAGCCAGAGGGCTACTAAATCGGAAAAACTCGAAATACGTCAACTCCAACACGGTTCAATGCTGAATTTTGTAGGTTATCAATAGGGAATTGTGTTCCCAATGTTCTAGTGCCATCATAAGGCAACCCATGAATCCAAAAGAAAGGAAATTAAAATTTCCAAATTTTTGACTACATCTCAAAACATATCGAGCCATGATCTTTCCGACCTTATGCAGGACTCTTTGGTTATCCAAAATTCTAATGATTGGTGGTGTTCAAAAGCCTTAAGTCACGAGAATCTTATAGAAGAAACCACGTATGGTGAAGTATCATATACACACCATGGTGATTTAATCAAATTGACTTTTCATACAATTTTAAAAAAGCACAAAATCACATAAAATAACATTAATTCTATGTCAACTTCAACTCAAACTTGAACCTTACTATTATACCACAATAAGAAATCGTTGTACAAAATTTAATGTAGTGAAAACAACGATTCCTTTGAATTTCAATGTATTAGTCTTAAACAGAATCGAGCAACATAAATAAAAAATTGAATTCAATCTAAATCAATATGCCTTCCTAGGATTTAAGAAATCTCTCATGATTGGAGAAGAATCGAAGATCTAATGATCTTAATCCTTCCAATGCATGGCCTCTAATAGAATGCATATGAACTTTCTCTGTAGTCAGGTTCTCCTACACGCCAGGCCTTCCGACTCTTCCCCAATGGAGCTTCTCAATGGAAAAATGTGCTACAAGGAGGGAGAGAGAGAGAGAGAGAGGGAGGGAGGAGGAAGAGGAGGATGGCCATGACATTGGTTCCCTTATCTTTATAGTGTTTAACCAAATTCACTTATATTTATAGAATTTATACCTCAGTTTCTATGAAGTATGCTCATTCTCCGTACTTATGAATCAATGCCTATGTATGTAACCCACTGGGCATAATAGTGTATTTAGTTAAAGCCTAATTAAAATCATAGATTAATTTAAATTAAATTTATTATCTAATAATAGAATTAATGACTTTTCAATCATGAAGGATAAAAGTCACATCTCATGATTCCAAATAACTTTTAGGGATGATCTTATCTGTATTGAACCTTTCTATCACTAGTTACCACTTAGATATATACCTTCATTCATCTAATGTCCTAATCAAATAGAGATATGACATCAATTGCTAATCCCTTGGTAAACTGACACTCTGAGATTATGTAGTTGGAATCAACTCAATTGGAAAACTCAATTTTCAATTATCATTACTACCCTAGACAAGAATTTAAAGAATCATCGCATAGGCATTCTTTCTCACTTACCAGGAGTGAACAATCTCTTGTTGTCTACTTAATTGCTTCTACCAAGTTTCCTTTGTACCAAATCTATTAACTATATTGAACTATCGAACTAGGTGATTTATGAGTCATTAGTCAAATCACAAGGTGCACTCGGTATGACATGTTTTGTGAGTTAGGTCAAAGATCCAACTATACAACTGTGATGATAGAAAACAGTGATAGACAGTTATGTAATATACCATTTAGGGTTTTTAATTCAGTTAGCTCAGTGAATAATTCCACTAATGAACATCGTATATGTATCTTAATATCTTCACATTAATGACCAATGAAGCTCGTCATCCTCATCTTATGAGAAGACATCACATACACTTGTCTATCCAAGTCCTTAATATCCCATCTCAAAGTTCTTATGAGTAGAAATATTTAGATTACATATCTCTAGATGATTAATCTCATTATTATTATCTCATCATGATTCAATCATCATTGCATGTAATCAAGAATTACATTATGATATTCACATCTAATAAAAGTCAATAACGAATATATGCCAATTTAATTGAATGAGATAGATATTTTAAGAAATGTCGAATCATATCAAATATGATTAACTTTTAAGAGATACATTTCTATTAGTTTGTTGATGCTCTCACATTTTTTAGTGTTGGCCATGTTGATTGTAAATGTATTTCTTCTATACACTGGTGGCCCACTTACTTCTTTCCTCAAATAGTGCCTTAAACCATTTATTCTCTGTTAATTCATATTTTGGCAACATGCCTTGCCATCCCTCTAAAAATGATTCTTCCTCTTCATAGTCATAAATACAAATTTGAAAATCTTTTTTAAAATAGATGTTACATTAAATAAGTGACTTAAATGTTTGCATACATTTTGATACATATGCTATACACATATTTTATAATAAATTCTCAATAGCTCTTGCACTATGGCATTGCTCATTATTTTTTCTTGCTCGATTAAAAAAGTCTTCGACTTTTCACCATACATGACACTAAAAAGTCATCTAAAATCTCATTATACAATAGAGCAACATCAAAGATAATAGTTTGCTTATGATGGTTAACACCAACAAAAGAAGCAAAGTGCCGCCTATATTTATTGATCTTATATTTTATATCAAAGCATAATACAACACCAAACTTTTTCATAGTCCAAGCACATTTTATAATCTACCTAAAGCACGTTAGAGTAAATGAAGGGTCTTTTGTTTGTGTATTGTGAAAATGTTCAAGTAGTTCCTTGGTGTCAAATTCCAACATTTGTTATTGTTGTTTGGTTCATAAATGATTTCTCATGTTATTCTTCATGAATACATGATTCTATCTTTCAACTACTTAATCGAACATCAGATGAAATAGTTGCCTAAACCTTTATTCTGCTTCTCTTCCTAACATTGACAATGACCTACATTTGGTCAAATTTTTTATGGATCTAAGTAAATGTGTGACTTGGAAGGGGTTTATAATTCATGATTGTGATCCATATCCCATCAGCTAACCATGTACATCTCATTAATGCTGAGAAAAAAGTAATTCCTACAAAACAAACTTGTCTTATCTCCGGCCGGTGAACAACAATGTTATCATATCTTGGATATTTTTTCCTCCAATTATGTTTAAAACATACAAATTTTTTGTTTCTAATGATACCTTACCTACCCTTTGCTAGAGATTTTTTTTAATAATAAACCTAATGATAGAAATGTATGCCCTACAAGCCAATCATATATGATATGATTCGACATTTCTAGAAATATCTCATTCAATTAATTAGGCAAATCTTCATTATAAGCTCTTATTAGAAACGAATATCATAATGAAGTACTTGATCAAATACAATGATGATTAAATCATGATAAGATCATGATAATGAGATTGATCATCTAGAGGTATTTGACCTAAATGTTCCTAGTCATAGGATACTTGAGACGGGACATCAAGGATCCGGATAGACTAGTGTATGTGATGTCTTCTCATGCGATGAGGACAACCGATCTCATTGGTCATTAGTGTGGAGACACTGAGATACACATACGGGTGCTCATTAGTTGAATGAGTTCACCTGAATACCGAATTAGAAACCTTTGAATGGTATCTTACCTAATCGTCATCGTGGTTTTCTATCATCACGGTTGCATGGTTGGACCTTTGACTCGAGTCGCCAAAGATGCCTTGTTGGGTGGAACTTGTGCTTTGACCATTGACTTATGGATCGCAATTTAAATGGTCATATAGCGATGGATTGGGTACAAGGAACCCAATGGAGGCAATTGAGCGGACAACAAGGAATCGTCCACTCTCGGTAAGTGAGAGTGAATGTCCTATGGGATAGTACTCTAAATCCCTAGCTAGGGTAGATAGGATAATTGAAAAGGAGTTTTCCAAGTTGATCCACCGGTACATGATCTATAGAGTCGGTATACTAAGGAGTTGACGTCGATGCCGTACTCCTTTCCGGACATTGGATGGATGAGGGTTTATATCCATGTGGTAACTTGATGATGGAAAGGCTCAAATGGAGATGAGATTATCCCCATAGCCATTTGGGATCACGTAGGATGTGGCTTGTACCCTTCATGACGGTAGGCCGATTAATCTGTTATCGGATAACGGATTTAATTAAATTAAATAGAATTGTTCTATTTTATTTAGGCCTCAACCAAATAGGCTATTGGGCCTAGTGGGTCACACACAAAAGGACTTATCCACAAGTACAGGGGCAAAAGCGTAATTTATAGAGATTTTGGGTTTTTATGAAAAATTCCATAATTCTCTATAAATACTAATGGTTTCAGCCAAACCCCATCAAGCCAAGGGTGAAAACCACGTCCCAAGTCTCCTCCCTACCTCCTCCTCTCTCTAGAAGGTGTCCATGGTCGATGGAGCTCCATTCGGGAAGAGTTCTCGAGGCTGGTGCGAAGGGAGAACCTGCTGTGGATGAAGTTTGTGTGGATACTGCTGGAGACCGGACACTTGAACGGTTTGTAGAGCTTAAGAAGCTCATCTCCTTCATCTCCCATGGGATTATATGAATCCCTATCAGGTATATTCGAACCCGATTTGATCGGTTTTCGGTTTTCGTCGTTCGGTTCTGATTGAGACGGATTCTAAAGGAACCTATAGGAATCGTCACTTCCGCTGCACCAAATTTTAATGGACGATTCCTTACAGTGGTATCAGAGCCCGGTTCAAGTCTTGGTCGAAACTGACGTCGAATCGACATTATTTTATGTTATTTATGTGTTCCCGAATCTGTGCAAATGTCTGCTTTGACGAGGCCACCATATTCTTTGTATGACTCAGATATAATATTGGTTGGCCTTGGTAGAATCTCGTGATATAGGGCTTTCTAACGCCTCAAACTGTTTGAAGTTTGGATATCTTTAGTGTTCGGGAGAAGCCTCAAAATTTGGTGTTTCTGTCATGCCCGAACCGACACCCGGATTTGGGGATTTTGTGAAATCTCCGTCCACAGAAGAAATTGAGGCTTGGAAAAGGTTTAGAAGATGTGTAATATAATTACCTAGCCTTTACCTTTGATATCCAGCTTTGAACGACGGCGAAGGATGAGAATTTTTGAGTTTTCCAACGAACAGGGTTCTGCGGAGTCTGGCGGCGCCGACTTGTTTCTTCCTGATTTCCCGTTGATAGAGAATTTTTCTATGAAGGGATATATACATATTTGGAAACTTCATATGATGAGGATTCTAAATTGTATTTTTGGAGAATATTTTGCTTCCTGGATAAGGAGTTATCCTCGTTACAAAATTGATATTTCTGCTACGGAATTTGGGTGACCGCCGCCTCTTCTTCCTCATTTTTCGGACGATTGGGATTTTTCCTGGATATGAGGCCGATTGTTTTGGATTCCTTATTCGATAATTATTCCAACGCATATTTTTTATGATTTTTCGGAGTTCGGGATAAGGAGATAAATCCGATTCTATTGGAGAGATTTTCTCCCGGATGAACAATGCTTTACGCACCTGTTCGGGGAAGTCGTTCGGCGCACCCGCCGGCGCACCGATGGTCGGCGCACACGCGCTGGAGGAGTGGCGCACGCCAGGGCGCCCACAGGCGCTCGCCGGCGTGGCGCAGTGCGCCGGAGCACGCGGTGCATTGCGCCGGACACTATATTTAATGATTTTAAAGTGTTTAAAATCATAGAAAATTCCGAAAAATTGCCATAAAATTCCAGAAAAATTATGAAAAATTCTATAATATTATTTAACATGTTTTAAAGTGTTTAATGACATGTTAGATGATGTTTAGTTCTATTTACATATATTCACTCTTGGTTAAACTTTAAAATTGTTTTAAAGGTTTAACTTAAATTATTAGTGTCTTAATTAATTCTGTAAAATGAGATTTTACAGAATATAAATTGGGACATTAATTTCTGATCTTGCACAAGATGGGAATGCATGAATGTTCTAAATAGTTTAGTTTTGTATATTCATTTCATATAAATTGTTTATATGTTGTTGTCATGTTATTTTCATGTTATTTATTTCATGAAAATTCGACATGCATGAAATTGAGAATTTAAAAATAAATTATATAATTTTATGCTGATATATATGATATATCTCATATAATTATCACGTATGCGCTCTATGTTCATGTGATGAATGTTAGTGTGTGTATGGAGGTGATCATGGACTTAATTGTGCTTGGCTTGTGATTGCTTTTAATTGTGTTGGTTATGTTATTAAATGGGGCCTGCGCGTGCCTCCTCTCTCTCTATACAATCTGATTGTACATTCTACCTCCCTCCATTAATGTACTCCCCTTGGTTAAAACCAAGGTTTCTTATTGAGTTATGTACATTTCAGTCCGCATACCCTTAAGCCGCTTGTAAGTTAGAAGGCAGTTTCGTGGAAGGTTGGAGAGCGGGACCACTTGGAGAAGCACCCTTCTCGAAGTGGGAGCATACCAACTCAAGCATCGAAGCAAGGATTTGCACCTATAAGGGTGCCTTAGGTGCATGCTTAGGGTTAAGTCCACATCACCTGATTTGTGCATATTTGATATGGATGTTGCTACAGGTTATACTTAGATATATGATATTCCAAAGGTATTATATATACTTAGCACATATTATTGATGAGACTAAAATAAAATCCCTCCTTGTCATAATTAGGTTGATAAACGTGTGACATTAAGAATGACTCACGTAGCCTTCCGTTGTTATGGTCTTGATGAGCCAATCTTAGATTGGATGGGTTTGTTGTGCTACCACAAGACTCATTCAGCAAGGGATTGGTGATCATGGCTAAGGCATTTGCCGACCCTTGGGGTGGACCATTTGCATGGCTTTGTTGTGCTACCACAAGGGCTGTGTGAAGAATCCATTCTCATAACGTAACAAGCGGGTTTGACCTAACTAGAGTATATGGCTTGTTGTGCTACCACAAGGTCATAACTTTAGAGGCTAAATGACTAAGAGTTGCAACTGGCAATAGTTTCCTACCTATTAAGTATGGGGTGATTTGTTGTGCTACCACAAGGTCATCACCATAAAGTTAATAGGGTCTTAGTCCCCACTAGTATTTCATCGTGATATCCCGTCTTTGCATAATGAGGGTTATGCAAATTCGTCGAAAATTAGTGGGAGCATAAATTAGGATAAAAGACCATACCTTAATTTTAATGAATGTTTGCAATGTTATTTTGATAAAATTATATCTCAGTTGTAGAATACGATAATAAACCACCATTAGTATGGCATATTAGATGCCATATAGCTTAATGGCTCACACTTCTTAGACTGGTTTAGAACTAAGAGAATTGTTCTCATAGTTGACCAATTAACTATTCTACTTGAGAAGTAGGTGTCTCCTAAATTATCTAGTGATATGAAAGAAAGATAAGATCTTATCTCATAGACAAGATGCATTGTTTGCCTTAAATTAGATGTTAGTCTCTATGAGATATAAATTGTAGAGACAACATGGATAGATGGATATGAGATCCATCATGGCTCATATTGATGAGTTAACTAAAGGGCAACTTAGATCAACAATACATCTTAATTACTTCTTGTTGGTGAGACCAATAGTAAGAAGTAAAATCATTAGATAAAAATAGGAGAGAGTTAATAGTAAAAGAAGGTGGTCAAGATAATAAAGCCAGAATAAGACATGATTCTTAGACCGTCATGATGATGATAAGTGGAAGAGGAAGTACAAAGTGTTTTGTATATAATGCAAAGGTAGAGCTTAAGAAGCTTCATGTATCCAAGTCATTGGCACTTACTTGTTTTAAATATACACTTAATAGTATTAGATACTATATGTGTATATCATAATATTAGATACTATGGATGCATCTAATGGTATGAGATACCAGATATGCATCTTATATCTACAAGGAGTTGTAGATGATAACAAGTAAATGAAGGCTTAATAAAGAAGATATTGACCTACATATGAAATGGTGCAAAAGTTGCATCATTATTAGTGGAAGGTGCAATTCTTTAATAGCCTTATGGAGATGTCTTAATAATTAATATTGCTATTATATCCTTCTACAAGGACTTTATATGATTTCCTACTTGAATAAATGTTGATTTATTCTAAGCTATGGAAATGATAGATGTTCTAATAGATTGAATGGCAAAGTGTTTGCTGATGGGAGCTTAATGAATTGTTTAATCATAATTGATATGTTAGCTCTCATGTTATGTGTGAATATTCATTTTAAGAGGAAATGGGTTGATTTAGATCAATCTACACTTTAGCTTTATATAGACATGGAGAATGAGTTAATGAGTTATTAGAACTCGTACATTTAGATGTATGTTAGCCCATATCTAGTAAGGCTAAAGAAGAATATTTCTACTTCATTATTTCAAAGATGATGTCTCTAGGTATGGATAAATGTACTTTATGAAGTACAAATCTAAGACCTGAGAAATTATCCGAGATTAAGAATGAAGTAGAGATACTAATGGAACTAGTATTAGAACTCTTTGATGAGATCAAAGAGAGGAATACTTAAGTACATAATTCACATATAATTGAAGGATATTAGAATCTAATGGACACTCTTTACACATTTTAGCTTAATTGAGTAGCTAAAATAAGAAGTCATATTATGTAAGACATAATATGAACAATGACGAGTTTTGCAAATTTCCTCTTTGTCTAATTTTGGTTAAGTACTCGTTATAACCACTTGTTCTTAATAGGTACCTTCTAAGTCTGTTCTGATCATTCCATATAGGATATGGAAAATGGGTTAAAACTTGACCTTAAGCAAGTTAAGGTTTCGAAATGTCCGACCTGGTGAAGAAGTATAACTCTAACAAGTTGGAATATAAGACTATGAAGTGTTGGCTTGTGGAATATCCTAAGAAAACTTTTGGATATTAAATATATGACCCTTATGTATAAGGGTATGTGTTGCTCAGCTCACTATATTTCTAAAGGAAAAGTTCCTTCTTAAGAAAGATAGTGGGAGCAAGGTATATATGGAAGATGTTCCAGTCCCACAACCCAATAACACTTCTATTAAGGTGCTAGTTAATAATTACACAAGGACTAATGATAGGTCTTTACTTGTGTCCATTCTACCTAAGAGATAAGAGATATGTGAGACATATCTCTGATAGATGAAATGAGGCATAAGATAATAAGGATATTGATCCTACGATCTATATAGAACCAATATGAGATATTGATTCATTAATGGGAAGAGACAATAGAATCCGATATAAACTTTATCTATTCTAATCAAGTTTAGAACTTGATAGATCCACCTAAGGATATAGTATCCATAAGGAATAAATGGATCACTAAAGAATAGATTGGAGTGGATTAGAAGGTAGATACCTTCAAAGGTGAGAATAGTTGAAAAGGATATCATTGAAGTCAAATGGTTGACTATGATGAGATCTTTTACCTATTCCATGGATTAATCCATTCCGATTTTGATTGTTACACTCTATGATTATGAGATAAGCTAATTGGATGTTAAGATAGTGTTCCTCTAAAGTATTTTGAGGAATAGGTGTATATGATACAATTATGGGGAATCAAATCCCAATAACATCCAAGAAGAGTGTGTATTAAGTTCATTTTTGGATTGAAGTAAAACTTCCCATAGATAATATATAAGGTTTAATGAGATTAAATCTTATGACTTCGTTAAGAACGAAGAGGAGCCTTGTGTATTCAACAAGATAAGTGGGAGTCTTTGTTACTTTCTTGACATTTTATGTTGATGACATACTACTCATTGAGAATGAAGTAGGTGTGTTATCATAAATGAACCTAGCTATCATATTGATCCTCCAAACATAATTTGGGTTTTGAGATCTATGGAGATAGATCTAAAATCAATGCCCAGTTAATGTACTTAGTCACCATAGTCAAAGGGTTTGACATGATAAACTCCAAGATAGGTTTCTTACCTATGAAGTGTGGAGTTGATCTCTGTAAAGTGTTGTCTTTGTAGACTTCTTGAAAGATAAAGAGATCACATAAATAGAGCCCTTATGCCTTTGTCATAGGGTCTATTATTTATATGATGCTACGTACATGATGTGCTTAATGCTCTAAGTGTTATGAGCATTCATCAAGAAAATCTAGGTGAGAGTCACTGGATAGTTTAGAGATATATCATTTGGTACTTAAGAAGCACTGAGAATGTACCTCTATACCTTTGGAGGATAAGACTTGAAGTCTTGTAGTTTTACAAACACAAGCTTCTAATCAAAATAAGTTTGATATTAAGTCGAATTATGGTGGTGCGTTGAGTTGAAAGAGTTCTATGTGATAGAACACTGCAAAGTTCTACAACATATGTAAACAAGTTTACATAGAGGTTGCACACTACTTGAGAAGTAGTCTAGATGAAGTTTTTCATCTACATATTTGATATGAGATTGTCTCATTTTCTCTTAAAAGTGTATCATTGTTTTGAGAAAACAATGGAGTAGAGCCGATGTCTCATCGAAGTTTAGAACTTCGTGGCGATACTCCATACAATCGGAGAGATTGCAACTTATAGAGATATAATTAAAGATAAAGTATCTACCGTTAATAACATTGCAGATCCACTAATCGAAGCAAGCTTACTCAAAGAGTGTTTGAGCTTCACCTCGAGCTGATATAGATCAGCCAGATGGGTGATTGGCTTTAGTGCAAGTGGGAGATTGATAGAAATGTATGCCTTACAAGCCAATCATATATGATATGATTCGATATTTCTAGAAATATCTCATTCAATTAATTAGGCAAATCTTCATTATAAGCTCTTATTATAAGCGAATATCATAATGAAGTCCTTGATCAAATACAATGATGATTAAATCATGATGAGATCATGATAATGAGATTGATCATCTAGAGGTATTTGACCTAAATGTTCCTAGTCATAGGATACTTGAGATGGGACATCAAGGATCCGGATAGACTAGTGTATGTGATGTCTTCTCATGCGATGAGGACAACCGATCTCATTGGTCATTAGTGTGGAGACACTGAGATACACATACAGGTGCTTATTAGTTGAATGAGTTCACTGAACTGACCGAATTAGAAACCCTGAATGGTATCTTACCGAACTGTCTATCAGGGTTTTCTATCATCACGGTTGCATGGTTGGACCTTTGACCTGAGTCGCCAAAGATGCCTTGTTGGGTGGAACTTGTGCTTTGACCATTGACTTATGGATCACAATTTAGATGGTCCTATATAGCGATGGATTGGGTACAAGAAAAATCCGATGGAGGCAATTGAGCGGACAACAAGGGATCGTCCACTCTCGGTAAGTGAGAGTGAATGTCCTATGGGATAGTACTCTAAATCCCTGGCCAGGGTAGATAGGATAATTGGAAAAGGATTTTTCCAATTGATCCAATTCCGAGTACATGATCCTATAGAGTCGGTATACTAAGGAGTTGACAGTCGATGCCGTACTCCTTTCCGACCGGGACATTGGATGGATGAGGGTTTATATCCATGTGGTAACTGATGATGGAAAGGCTCAATGGAGATGAGATTATCCCCATAGCCATTTGGGATCATGGGATGTGGCTTGTACCCTTCATGATCGGTAGGCCGATTAATCTGTTATCGGATAACGGATTAAATTAAATTAAATTAAATTGTTTTATTTTATTTAGGCCTCAACCAAATAGGCTATTGGGCCTAGTGGGTCACACACAAAAGGACTTATCCACAAGTACAGGGGCAAGGGCGTAATTTATAGAGATTTTGGGTTTTTATGAAAAATTCCATAATTCTCTATAAATACTAATGGTTTCAGCAAAACCCCATCAAGCCAAGGGTGAAAACCACGTCCCCAAGCCTCCTCCCTACCTCCTCCTCTCTCTAGAAGGTGTCCATGGTCGATGGAGCTCCATTCGGGAAGAGTTCTCGAGGCTGGCGCGAAGGGAGAACCTGCTGTGGATGAAGTTCGTGTGGATACTGCTGGAGACCGAACACTTGAACGGTTTGTAGAGCTTAAGAAGCTCATCTCCTTCATCTCCCATGGGATTATATGAATCCCTATCAGGTATATTCGAACCCGATTTGATCGGTTTTCGGTTTTCGTCGTTCGGTTCTGATTGAGACGGATTCTAAAGGAACCCATAGGAATCGTCGCTTCCGCTGCACCAAATTTTAATGGACGATTCCTTACACCTAACACGTTTGACATGTTCATGGTATGTTAAATATTCATCTTCATCAGTTTTAAACTCAAAATCAATTGTTAATAGTTCTGATGTAACAACAATGCTAACATCATTTCCAACATGACTTTCAACAAATTGTCTATTCATAATTTATTTAAAATTACACGGTTTCAATTGGTAAATGATAAGCTAAATGACTAATATTTTATTTTAAAAATATGTTTTTCATTAAAGAAACAAGTAGAACTATCACTTTTTGTTTTGAAAATTACCTATGTATATGTTTCGATACTCCAACTTTACGCAAAGAATATTTTATTCGTCAAAATAAACAACATGTTTGTGAGTGTCTTCTTCTCCAATGGTTCAGCTTTGACTAACTATCAAAGGTCTACAACAGAGGCCTAGTGCACGGATTGCTTCTTCTCCAATGCTCTAGTTTCGATCTTCTCCACCGCGTATATTTTCTTCAGGGTAGTAGAAGCCTTCTTCACAAATATCGTCTTCTTCAATGCTCCAACATTGTTCTTTTACACCTTCTATGTATTTTTTCTCTTGTACGTCCATGCTATTCATGATCTTGACAAGAATTTTTTTAAGTTTCGAAGACAAGACACAAAGTGACATTCTTTGTAATGCCTTGTAATACGTATTATTGACCCATAAGCTAGCGGTACACACCGTTTCACGGTGAGGGTTCTTTGTTATGCAAGGAGTTGCTAGAGGATGATGACTATTGTCACGACCCGGATTTTTAACATGCACAGCGGAAGATAATCTGGTGACGTAACGGGGAAGGATATCGGTCTGGAACCAAGTAAGACCAGAATTACAATCAAGATTCATAATAACATCCATCTATGAGTACAACAAACTTCTATCTAAACAAAATAAATACTAATATTGAACAATTGAATCACTAGCTCCTCGAACTCCAAAACACCACTACGCTTCTGCTGCGCTAAACCTGCACTCCTGAAAATATTAACAACGGAAGGGGTGAGTCATCACAGACTCAGTAGAACTTACACCCGAACTACCCTACTATAATAATGATTCTCTATTGATATTAATGATAAATAACCTAAAAATCAGATTGTAATACATAGGATTTAAGCTAATTATATATCTTCAATTAAATGATTACAAGATCATTCTACTACCCCATATGATAACAAGACTCTATATGCACTAAAACCAACATATCCTGCACATTAGGCTACTCTAGGTATGCTCATAACACACCTAACATGACATAAAACCAAGGACACATCTAGAACACTAACATCTATGCCAAAATACACAACTAAACACCTGTCTGAGTAAATATCATGCTCCATCTGAAAAATGTAGTCACATCACAAAACTAGCACCAGATTTACCATATAGTAGGAAGTAACATATAGTAACTAAATCCCATAGTACCCCTAGGCAGGGGAGTACTTAGGATAAACCGTGGTATCCGGGATCGAAGGATGCTCCGGATTCAACTAATCTCCGCTGCCCACGGGCCACTAACATAGTCTGGTGAAGTACATTTCCATCACAATGCAACTCACTGCACTAACCACATTCCACACCATGCAAGCATATAATTAACTCAGACAGTAAACATGAACATTTAATTGGCAAATCAAACATGAAATACATAGATGAACACCCATGGTTCTATGCACCACATATTTGCATACCATACCACAGTCTATCACAAACTAATGCATATAAATAGAATCATGCAATTTACAACCTAAACATAACAATTACATGCTTAAACAGAACTACCTATTACATAAAAGAAAATAAACTAAATTCTAACAACATTATGCCTAAACCTTACATCGGCTTTTTATCAAATCGGGATATACATGTTTAAGGTTTATCGCGATGCAACATACTAAACTAGCTAGATTTAAACATATACAATCCTATCATGATGTCTAACATACATGAATAACCCAAATTAATCTAAGCATGCACGATTTAAACAGATTAATCTAACTCTAACTAAACATACAAATAAATCAAAAACAGCCCATCAATTCCAACCTATTAGTCATGATGATCTAAACATAATTTTTACGATTTAATTAAATATATAGAGTGCTAAGGATAGCCGAGACGCCTATCTTAACGGCGACGGCGAACGGCGCACGGAATTCCAAGAAAAATGAAACAGGCGACGAAACTGCCGCGGTTGCGTCGGCGATGAAAAATCGAGCCGGGTAGGTGTTTGGACAAATTGCTGGATCAAGGGAGATAATTAATTTAAGAGCAACAATATGCTAGAAGAGGGAGTGCGACGATAGGAGAGAGAATAATAGGAGAGAGAGGGTGTTACCGTGCGGGGAGAAGGGGCCGGCGCACGGTGGCAGCGCGCGAGGCGCAGGCGGCGCACGGCGGCGGGCGAGACTGTGACGTGGCGACCGCGGCGGCGGTCAACCGGGAGGCGTCAACGGGTGGGCGGCGCGCACGGGCGGCCGAGGGCACGCGGCGACGGCGGGCGGTCGCGAGCGCGCGGCGGGCGCGCACGAGCGGGAGATGTTGTCGCACAGCCGACCGAGGCGGCGACGCGGTGGGCGGCGGCGGGCGGTGACGCGAGCGCGTGGGCGCGCGGGAGGACCGAGGCGTATGAGGAGGCAGGCGGCGCCAACGCGGCGGGCGGCCGCGGCGACCGCGCGGGACACGCGGGCGGGCCGCGACGGCGGAGGCGAACGCGCGGGCGGCGCACGGAACGAGGCGGCGGCTGCGAAGGCCGGCGGCGGCAGCGCGCGACCGAGGTGGAAAAGGAAGAAAATAGGGTTTTCGGGGGAAAAAGAAGAAGGGCGCCGCGGGTTCGTACAGGGGAGATACCGAGGGGGGGAAAAGGATATAAATAGGAGAAGAAAGGGATTAAAATAATAAATAATTATTAACTATATTTTTTTATTTATTTAAATATCCTGGGTATTACAACTATAATGGTGGAAGACGAAGATGATGGAGAAAGATAACGCTAGAAGACAACAATGCCAGAGAAACAAGATAGAGGAAGAGCACCTCACTATATAATTGAGTCTCTCTAAAAGAGTTGTTGGGTCACCCGCCTACCACTTCTACACCCTTTCAAAATTGTTTGAAACCAGTTTTTTTTCCACTGTTCCTTCATTCTAAATTCTTCCTTTTGTTCTGACTGACATAACCACTCTATTGACATAACCACTCTATTGAACACTTGCAACGCCATTTCACTATGAGCGATCATGGTTAGATGTCGAAGTATCCACAAGCCTGTTGTGGCACAATGGTTCATTGTTGACACGCTCTCTCATTTTAAAGATCAGACGAGTTTTCTCCTGTATGAGATGATCCGAGCTCAAAATTACTTAATTTGACATGCACTCCGTATGATGTGATATCTGATCGTCTCAATTTGACTTCATTTCTCTAAAATTTCATCACGCATTTGCAAGTAAGTGATAAACTTTCAATGTCTTTATGATTGGTCAAAAGATTAAAATAATTATATCTCCAAATAATAATAAGAATACAAATAACAATAATCAGCATCATGTTTATTCGCGAAACACTTTTTTTTTTAAAAAGGCAACGCTGCTTATTTATGCTCATCCGCATATCTGCTGATGGCGTGTTTGGTACGAACACATGCCATTTGTCAATTATAAATATGTCCAGCTCTCAAAACCCTAAAATGCACTCTACGTAACTGCTCACGTCACTACGCCCATTTGAGATGGCAATGCAATAAGCAGTTATTAATTTATTGTTGGATGGCGACTGATTTAGAATTCATGCTATATATGATTTTTAGTTATTCATTTCACATTTATTTATATTTTTACGTAGATTATTCAAATAAATAAGAATTTTAATAAATTGCTAAAATCTTTTATCACTCGAAAATAAATCTCTTACATTATCTCAAGTCATTGATGTGTGAATATTTTTTTATTTTTCTCAAAAACAAATATTGTCTTTTTCTTCACTTTTTTATATCTCCCGTGAAAAGATAAGATATTTTTGTAAAAACAATTCAAAAGTACCATAGCAACAGGTAACTTGAGGGAGGATTCGGAAGTAATACATAGGTGTCATCTGATTTGACTTAATTTAAATTTTTTATTTTATTTTTAATTTTTTATTTTGTGAAACAACAAAAATTAAGTTTCTACATCTAAAAATAAAAAATTATTGATAAATCACTTAAAATTAATAAAGTGTTTGATTGCACAATAAATATTTATATATTTTCACAGATAAAAAATTGTAGTCAAATAAAATGTGGATCGACAAAAAATTATCATGTTTGAAAAAATGATAACAAAAAAGAGTGAATATCATATATGACTAAATAAGTTAGGAGATCACAACATAGACAAGAGGTGACATCCTCTTTTTCATTCAAGAAAAAAAACACTTTAAGAATATAAAATTAAAATTGTCACCAAACACTTCTTTTAATCAGTTTTGATATAAAAATATAAAAATTTAACAAAAATTCAATTTATTATACAACCAAACATCCCATAAGTTATTTTTTAAGAGATTGCTTTCATATGCAGATGTTAGTTCATATGTAGATTGTTTTGTCAAGTGGTCTGACTATCTAATCTCAAATCGATTAAAAAATTAGATATCAATTAAGGTAAAATAAAAGAGACTTTATTCTTTAACAGCGTGAGTCTTTAAAAATTTTAATTTTTCTTTTTTTGAAATTGGACCAGCGCATTGCTCTCACACGGTATGCCGTTGGTACCGATCGCGTCTCCCTGGGACGGTCGAAAACCGCCAATCCCCCGGCCAAACCATCCTCCCAGCCACCGGTTTACGCGGACCGGGTCGGTTTCAATCGGTCTCTGAATAAAAAAATAGCATATTTCCTGTCTCGTTGTCCACACGACGCACCGTCTAGCGTCTACCCATCGGCCATCGCGGCCTGCTACGCTGTTGCCTCGCGCAGCTCGGCGACCGCGCTCGCCGCAGTCGTGGCGCTCCCCATGACTGCGTCTGGCGGGACGCACTCTCTACCGCTGGGCCGCCGCCATCACTGTGCGGGACTCCCTCGCCACCTCGCCGTGTCCTCACTTTTCCGCCCTCCGTCGCTCCCCCTTCTTCTCCCAAAGGCGACACATGTGGAGGCGTCCCAGTCTCCCGCAACTCCCGGTGATCTGCTTTGCCGTCCCACTGTTACCGAATATCGTTTCCCTTTCAATTCCCTATCTCCTGATTCCCCGGCTCTGCTCCTTTGTCGTCTCCAGGCGGCGGCCTGGGGAAGAAGGCGCCACCGTGCTGGTATCCAGTGTGCTCCGCGTCCTATCTCAGCCCGGCTGGCGGCGGAACCCTGATCTTCACGCCCTAACGCAGGACCTCCGGCCGCAGCACGTAGCCCGGATCCTTGAGGCACAGCGCGATCCTAACCAGGCGCTCCAGTTCTTTTACTGGATTTATCGCTCACATTCTGACAAACAAGATCTTGGCGTTTTTGCCTCGGTCCTCAATCGCCTTATGGCGGGGCGAATTTTTGGTGCCGCCGATAGGGTGTGGATTCTTATGGTCAAGTATTGTAGGAGTAAGGAGGAGCTCTCCCAGGCGATCGAGTTTTTTGATAATATCATTGTGAAGGGGTTCGAGTTCAGCTTGTTCAGCTACAACACGATGTTGATCCATCTGGGGAAGTTTAATATGATCAACATGGCGCAAAAGGTGTATAATAAGATGCTGCATAGTGGGGTGGTACCGACGATGCTTACCTATAACACCATGATCAATCTGTTGTGCAAAGACGGGAAGATTAGAGAAGCTGCATTAGTGTTGACCAGGATTTACCAGTCAGATATGAAGCCTGACACATTTACATACACGTCATTGATACTTGGATATTGCAGAAACCTTGATCTCCATTCAGCACTTCGCATCTTCAATAGCATGACGAGGGAAAGATGTATGCCAAATTCAGTGACGTATTCCACTTTGATCAATGGGCTGTGCCTAGCTGGTAGGATTGACGAGGCAATGAGTTTGATGGAGGAGATGGTAGAGAAGGGTGTGGAGCCTACAGTATATACATATACCACTCCAATTGCAGTCCTGTGTGGCGCTGACCGTGTCAAAGATGCATGTGATTTGGCTTCTGACATGAAAAGAAGGGATTGCCAGATGAATACTCAGACATATACAGCCTTTATTGGGGGACTGTGCAATTCAAATAAGCTTGAGGTGGCCATTGGCATGTTTCACAAGATGCTGCGGGACGGTCTGACTCCCACCACTGTTACTTATAATGCTTTAATTAACGGATTGTGTGTATGGAGGGGAATTGAGTCTGCTCTAAGAGTTTTCAATTTAATGGAGAGTCTTGGATGCATTGCAAATTGTCAGACGTACAATGAGATCATCAAGGCTTTCTGTTTGCATGGCAATGTAGAAAAAGCAATGATTCTATTTAATCGAATGCTTAAGGTCGGTCCTTCATTAAATCTTGTTACATATAATACGCTGGTTGATGGCTACTGTAAATCAGGTCATCTTATTAATGCCATGAGGCTGGTGGAAATGATGAAGCAAAATGGCTATGAACCTGACATCTGGACGTACACTGAACTTATTTGTGGATTCTGCAACGTGAGGCAACTTGACTCAGCTTATAAATTATTTGTCAAAATGTCTGAACGAGGTCTTCTCCCAAATGTTGTCACATATACCACACTGATAGATGGGCATTGCAAGGGTGGTAAGCTGGATGTTGCTGTAGAGTTATTTAAAAGGATGCCAAATTCTGGTTGTAAACCAACTGTACAAACTTTTAATGCCTTAATTAATGGTTTCTGTAAGCAAAATAGAATATCAGATGCACAGAGCCTACTTTATGATATGCTAGATGAAGGATTGGTTCCTGATGTTGTAACTTACACAACACTGATAGATGGGCTTTGTAAAAATGGTGCCACATCGGTGGCATATAACGTTATGGATGAAATGGTGAGACATGGCTGTATGCCCAACCTCCACACTTTTAGTGTTCTTGTTTATGGGTTATGTCAAGAAGGGAAATTGGAAGAAGCTGAGAAGATGATTGGAGAAATGGAGAGAAATGGGCTATACCCAGATCACATAACTTTTACCACACTTATTGATGGTTATGCAAGCTTTACTAAAGTAAATCATGCATTTTCCGTTTTGAAGAGAATGGTAAATGCTGGATGCAAGCCAAACTACCGGACTTATAGAGTACTTATGAAAGTTTTGCTGAAAGAACAACTATTGATGGAGGAAAAGGTGGTATCTTATCCTGATGCCATTTCCAGTTGTACCACAGAGGAACATGATATAGATTATGATCTTATTTCAAGGCTCCTATTCAGGTTGTCAGACTATGGTTTTAAACTCGATGAACATACCTACAACACTATGATTGGTGGTTTATGTAAGGAAGGTAGACTGCATGAGGCAAATCAGTTGCTCAAAAGTATGGTGGATCGGGGCCTACAACCGAATGAAGAAGTGTGTAATTCTTTGCTTGTTGAATTTTCTAAGAATTTGGAAATTGAACTTGCCTTAGAGATCATGGATATTATAATTGTACAAGCCTATCAACTGTGTCTTATTGGATACAAGAGGTTAATATGTGCCCTCTGCAAGGTTGGGAGGAGAGAGAAAGCTGAAGCCATATTTGAGAGCATGCTTCAGCACAACTGGAGTCCTGATGAGGTTGCATGGACAATCCTTCTTGATGGCTTGTTGAAAGAAGGACAAAAGGAACTATGCATGAGCTTTCTTCGTTGCATGGAATCAAAAGGTTGTGCTCCTACATTTAGTGTTATCTTGACACAAGAGATTTCGAAAGATAATGATCCCTTTATCACATAAGTCTGGCCAATCCTCTAGTGCCACTTACACTCTGGGTCAACTGACCAACATGTCAGTTATTGTGGATGCTTGCTGCATGGCATTCACTTTCACTGACTGGAAGAAAAATGCAGCAGGTGGCTGGTGAAATTGCCTCAAAGATGTAAAGTGGTATTTATGTATGACATACAATTCACATTCAAGACGGGTAAGTCATAAGACTAATTAAGTTTATAATCTAATTACAGTTTTTTGTTGTATCATACTTATTTAATGGTTGGTGCTATTATGCTTAAAAATTGTGGTGATATTGATAACTGTAGATAAATTGAAAGAAGGAAGATTGAGATGGTTTGGGCATATTAAATATATGGCTTGCGAAATTGGCCGATTATGGAATTGGATCGGCATAGGCTGACTTGATGTGGGGAGGGGACTGTTCCGTCTCAGGATTCTCGCTGAAGTAGGCTGGAATAGAACGAATCGGCTTGGATCGAGATTGAGCCATTGGTGGCACCCCTGCATTGCCACAACATCTTAGGTGGGGAAGATGGTTCTATTAGGTCCATTGGGACTTAGATCCTGTGGTGATCTACCCGATATCATATAGTCGATGACCTAAGCTACATCTTATTCGCTCCTAGGGGGCTGATAAGCTAGATCTGATGGCTCTGGCTTGTATTCGGTTTGTATCTTCCCCTTCGGATAGCATAGTATTATCCTGTAATGCAGTGTCAGATCCCCATGCTGATTTGGCCCCAAAAGGGTTGGATTGGACTAGAATCAGACATGGAATCTATGTTGGATATTATTTAACATTTTATAAATTTTTTCTTGTTTTTTAAAAAATTTATGTAGGCTGATTCAGAATTGGTTTTTCTTTTCTAGAATTGGATGATTTTTCCACTCAAATCTTGATTGAAATCGACATTAGTTGATTTGTTCTCCGATTCTGATTCGGTTTTCCTTGATTAACCCTAAACCTAAGGAAGTGCCAGTTAGAAAATTTTAGAAATATCAAATAATAGAATGAAAAAAAAGATGTGATGGACCTAAGTTAGTTTGGAGAATGATAATTTAATATGATTTGGGTGATTTAAATATTCTTGAAGAAGTAAGTCAAAATTGAAGTGAATGGAGAAGGGGAATTTATATGGCCAATTCCAAATAATTTGAGAGTAAGACTTGATTTGAGGTGAGTTGTTCACGTTTTTGATTAGTTCATTATTGATATGTCAACTGTCAACTGCTAAGCTTTATGATAAAATGATTGTGTCCTGTTATATGAGAAATTGAAGGTAGTGTCAATTTTGGGCTAACTGGAAGAGGGAAGATTGTTTTTGGGTAAAGAGAAGTACAGAACAAAATCGACTTAGGTCAATTTGGAGGGGGATAAGTCCACGTGATTTGAAGGATCTAAACTTTTTTGAAGAACTAGCTAACAGTTGGTCTAGGTGAAGAAAGAGAATCCATATGCTGACCTGAAACTATTTTGGTTCAAGGTTTTATCATGTTAATTGGGTTCTTCCTGTTGGTTATGGCATATCAGTCTTCTTTATTTCATCTACTCCAAGACAACTGCTAACTGAATTTGAGTTACTGATGGATTGAGTATCTCAATTACAACAGATCAAACCAGCTAATAAACAAATATCATGGGATAAACTAAAGTGCCTCCGGAGTTTGTAAAATTAAGGGCCATGCAAACAAACTTCAGGATATTAAGGTGCATTTCCAGTCCATAGGATGAAATCACCCCTGCATGCCAACCCTATCTAATCCTGTTGCTAGAATTTTTATCCTATGTCTGCCATCGTCTACTTATCCTGTCACCCCATCACTGTACCCCTTGTAGCCTGCTGCTAGTGAAGAACATCTGCATGCGCCACATAGGGTTGTGGTGTTGTCTACTGTTAGTGTGTTTGATGCCCCTTGCAGACCCCCTCTCCACTGGCAACCACTTTCCATTGCTGCAAGTGCCCTCCAGCAGCACACGACCACACTCAAGCACCTTGATCCCTCTTTCTGTTCATAGTCACTGAATGCCCCTCTGGCCATCCCTTTGGACCCTTCCCTGTCAAGCAGCACCAGCACCTCTTGCCCTCTTCCCCTCACCCAAGTTGCTGTCGGCAGCATTGGATCTGCTTCATGCCTTCTTCACCTCTCCAAGACCACCCTCTGATGGTGCCGGTCACTTCTCTTCTTTTCCCTGTTACCCTTACCACTACCAGCTTTGTGAGACCACTCCACTTCTCTGCTGGCTGTCTCCGGTGCCTTCAGTCATGGCTGTTCCTTCTCACGATACCTGCTTGCTGTGTGTGCCCCTCCCACCTCAATGCTTACCTCCCATGCTCTCTTCTGACCATAGATGAATAAATCGGAATCAAAATCAGAATTGGTGGGCACTGGTTTGATCTTGGATCAAATCGATTGGAATTGGTTTATTCCTTGAGCAGAAAACCTATTCAAAATTGGTCCAAATCGGTCATTTTTTATTTTTTATTGTAAAAAACTCAGAAAAATGTTAAAAAAAATTTAAAAATAAGAGAGACCTTAAAATAAAATTTAAAAACTAATGATTTAACATAGTTTCGCATAATTACATTATACTTTAAGACAAGTAGATATACTTCAATGGCAATGATTATTTTCTTAAACAAAAATAACCCAATACCAATGAATATTGATATGCAATAAAATGTTATACTTTTCTTTGACCACCATCTGTAATCTCCATCTTCATCCTTGTTATTTGTATTCTTCTGGATGTTCTAATGAGAGTTATTTGTTATGTTCAACTTGTGTCTATATCAAAATAATGAATTGGTCGAGAAATTATAAACAATGTTTCGAGGGATGAAGACGTAGCTGGAATATAAGGGTGGAAGTCTAGATGAGATTTTAGATAATTTGTTGTCATGTACTAATCAAATAACACATGATTCTAGGATTAATTTCTTCCAGTGGAATGTTGTCTATGCCCTAAATTATCGGTCTTGTCCCATTGGTGCGTGCATCAGAAGATCTTCCTTCTCCTTCACCACCTCCATCACCTCTTCCAATTGAACCTCCTATATTTTGTTGTTGAGTAGGGAGAATGAACTTTTTTTCATCATCTAAGGAAGGTGCCTAAGTACTATCAGTTGGACTGATAGGTCCTCACATGATCTTCAATTTTTTCTTTACTACTTTCTCCACTTGTGATGAAGAACTCCCAAGATCCATGCCACACTGATATACCTTTTTAAATTGTGAGAAGTGTGCAAATCTGGCTGCCATGGTCTTTGTCCTTATCTTGGTGAAAGCTAGTTGTGACTCTTGTGAGGTTGGAGTTGGGGTTGGAACTGGGGTTGAAGCTGAGTCTAGAGTTGGAGTAGCTTGGACTTCTTGTTGCATCTCTTCATCAGGAGATTGAATATCATCTAGTTTCCCATCAGCCCATGTATGATCCTCAGTATCAAAGTCTGGAGGTGCTCTCCCCTCCTCATCCATCCATATTAGACATAGCAAGTTGGTACCTCTTTTGGAAAGAAATCTGATATCAACATCTGAAGTAGGTGGTTTTTGTGTTTCTGTCTTAGCCCTTTGTTTATATAGACCACTTACATTTTTTGGCGGTATTTGATGTTCTTTATCCTCAGACACATATTGTAGTGGTAGAACATTAGTTTCTTTAACCTGTCGGATGTTAGCCTATTTATTCTCTTCGTATGAATGAGACTATGTACTTTAGTTCCTCTCACATTAGGAGGAACATGTGCTTTGATTAAGAATCCAAATGACAATTGCAGTAAACAAATTCTATCCACTTTGTGTATTAACTAGCATCGACCACTCAGTTGTAAAAAAGAACAATACTACATGATATTATTATTAGTTGAGTAAGTCAAAACAAATATCATAAAATAAAATGAGGTTTATTTCAATTTAACATATCAAAAGAAACCTTATTGAATGAATTCCTTAAATTTGGTTTTGAATATACTCCAGTCTCATCCTATAAGATTGCATTTGAAAATTGAGAGTCATTAAATTATTAGACTATTAATTGTTCAATGTAAAAACACTGATACAAGATAACTTTCTTATTTACTTTTAATTCAACTTCACATCTATCATGCTGATTTCTTAAAGGCCCTTGTATTACACTCAAAGTATCTCTCAGCAGTTCTTGATCATTGCATACTTGTGTTGTGATCCATATTACATTCGGGGGTTTAAGAAATATTGTGCATTCATCACATATAACATAGGAATATATATATTTATGCACCAACAACAATTAAATTATGTTTAATAATTAACAAGAATTAACTGTTACATATCATGGTGTAGTGTCTTGTCTCATCTATTATCTATTATCTTCCATCACATAACCTTTGCGATGCTTGTCATTGATTTTCAATTTTGCTCTGTCAATGGCATCGTAGAGATATCTCTTTTGATTCCTCTTATCTGAGTCCACTAATCTCAACACAGTTATAAGTGGTTCAGTGGTGGACAAGTAGTAAACAATTTTTTCTTAAAAACATTTGTTTATAATCAAACACTTCATTTGTGCAAGGATCTCTAATTGATCCATCCTGTAGGTCGCCCATATATGAAATATAATATTCCAATGTAATGAACCAGACCAATGCATGTCCATGTCGATGCAAGCTCTCCAAGATAATAAACTGTGTGGCAAATCTTGTCAGCCCAGGCTTAATCAGATCGTGCCTCTCTATATAATGTCTCATTATGTGGAGCAAACCTGAATGTGAATAAATAAATGAGGTGATAACTTATGTGATGCGGGACGAGGCGGGACGGACCGGCGACGTGGGCGCTGCAGCACAGGGGGGGGCGTCTTCGAGCGCGGGGTTTGCGCGGAGTCGTCCGCGGCGGGCGAAAGAGGTAGGCGCCGGAAGCGGCGCCGGAAGCCGTCTTCGCCATCGCCGGAGGGGACGGGGACCTCCAACGGCACTGTTGGCGCCGCCTTCATCTTCCTCTAGTCTCCTTAGGACGCCGGAGTTGAGGGAGCCGCACCGGAGCCCTAGCGGGGCCGTGCGCACAGACGGAGCCGCGGACGCGGCTCTTCCTCTTCCTCCTCCTTTCTTCTTCGTCTGATAGGGCTCTGTGGGAGGGTTCCAGCACCGGGATGGGGGGGTGGAGGTACTCCGGGGATTGCCGGAGGTGGGGGTGGACGGAAGGGGGGGATCGACGCCGGCGGAGGTGTCGAAACGGACGTAAACGGGGGTGAATGGTGTCGATGGGGCTGCAAAACGAACCGGTGAAGGGGAAGGGGCAAGAATGGCTCGGAGGCCGGTGGACGGAGGAGGGGGATGAAGGCACCGTGCGGAGGGTCGCGAAGGAGACCGGTCCTCACCGGAGGTGGAGTCGGAAGACCTCCATCGTCGTGGAGGGTGAAGGGGAAGGGGTAGCGCCCCAACACAGGGCGGCCACAGGGTTCGAAAATTCAACACTAAACTCTCTCTCTTCATTTCAACAGTGGCCCTCTTAAATAGAGGAGCCTATTACAAACAAGACATCGTAAATAACTAATTACATACATGTCCTCTTGAGGACCCAAATAAAAAAGAAAAGACCATGAAATAAAACTAAAATATTTACAAACATGTCCGAAATGGACGTAAATGCAAATAAACCCCAAAATAGACCGGACCGGGTCCCCATCATTCTCCTGCTACGGGAGAAAACTCGTCCTCGAGTTTTGATTTATCTTGAGTGTTGCCGCCGTCACGTTCCACCAAGCGCCGCATTTCATCGGAAGCATCCCAAGAGTCGGCTCGTGAGAATGAGCCGATCCCCGAGCTACGATACCATTTGATGCGGGACGAGGCGGGACGGACCGGCGACGTGGGCGGCCGCACGTGGACCGTGGAGGGGGTGCTCGAAAAGACCTAAAGTGCACGAAACAAGCAAAACCGGACTTAACCCGGTCAAAACGGGCCCCAAACTATGTTGATTCATGCCCGAACCACTCAAAACGGGCCTGAACTGGCCCAGAATGGCTTGAACCGGCCTGAACCGGCTCGAAATGGCCTGAACCGGGCGGTTTAGGGCTTGAACCGGGCTCGGACCGCCGAACCGGGCCGAACCGGCCACGAACCGACCGAGCCGGCGGACGGACCGGCACAGGAGGCGAACCACTTCCGATTCGAGCGGCGAGCGGATGGGCCGGCCGGGCGAGCGGGGTGAACCGGTGCCGCCGGCCGGCCGGGCGGAGCGAACGGTCCGGTTCGCCCGGCCGCGACTTAAGTGGGGGGTGTTGTGGCCGCCGCGGTTGGCGGCGGGGCGGGGAGACGCGGCCGGCGGCCCCCGCGGCGCGCACCCCCGTCGGGGACGCCCGTGGACGCACGCGGGCGCGTCGTCTTCCTCCACGTCTTCGGCCGCGCGAGGGGGCTGCGGGAGGCCGGGGCGGAGGAGGCGAAGCGCGGAGGCGCCGTCGCCGAACCGGCGCCGGTAGGGAAGGGGGGAGCCGGGGTGGGGCTCCATCGCGCCGTCGACGCCGGCGGCGCGCGGGGGGCGTCTTCGAGCGCGCGGGGTTTGCGCGGAGGCGTCCGCGGCGGGCGGAAGAGGGAGGCGCCGGAGGCGGTGCCGGAATCCGTCTTCGCCGCCGCCGGAGGGGACGGGGACCTCGCGGCGGCTTGGGCGCCGCCTTCATCTTCCTCTAGTCTTGGGACGCCGGAGTGGAGGGAGCCGCACCGGAGCCTGGCGGGCCGTGCGCACAGCCGGAGCCGCGGGCGCGCCTCTTCCTCTTCCTCCTCCTTTCTTCTCCGTCTGATAGGGCTCCGTGGGAGGGTCCCAGCACGGGAAGGGGGGGGGTGGAGGGGCCCGGGGGGTCGCCGGGGGTGGGGGTGGACGGAAGAGGGGGATCGACGCCGTCGGATGTGTCGAAACGGACGTAAACGGGGGTGAATGGTGTCGATAGGGCTGCAAAACGAACCGGTGAAGGGGGAAGGGGCAAGAATGGCTCGGAGGCCGCTGGACGGAGGAGGGGGATGAAGGCACCCATGACGGAGGGTCGCGAAGGAGACCGGTCCTCACCGGAGGTGGAGTCGGAAGACCTCCATCGTGGAGGGTGAAGGGGGAAGGGGCGGCGCCCCGACCGGGGCAGCCCCTAGGGTTCCGAAAATTCAACACTAAACTCTCTCTCTTCGTTTCAGCAGTGGCCCTCTTAAATGAGGAGCCTATTACAAACAAGACATCGTAAATAACTAATTACATACGTATGTCCTCTTGAGGACCCAAATAAAAAGAAAAGACCGCGAAATAAAGGCGAAATATTTACAAACATGTCCAAATGGACGTAAATGCAAATAAACCCCAAAATAGACCGGACCGGGTCCCCATCATTCTCCTCTACCAGGAGAAAACTCGTCCTCGAGTTTTGATTTATCTTCAAGTGTTGCCGCCGTCACGTTCCACCAAGCGCCGCATTTCATCGGAAGCATCCCAAGAGTCGGCTCATGAGAATGAGCCGATCCCAAGCTCTGATACCATTTGATGCGGGACGAGGCGGGACGGACCGGCGACGTGGGCGCTGCAGCGGACCGTGGAGGTGCTCAAAAGACCTAAAGTGCATGAAACAAGCAAAACCGGACTTAAACCGGTCAAAACGGGCCCCAAAATATGTTGATTCATGCCCGAACCACTCAAAACGGGCCTGAACTGGCCCAGAATGGCTTGAACCGGCCTGAACCGGCTCGAAATGGCCTGAACCGGCCGGTTTAGGGCTTGAACCGGGCTCTGGACCGCCGAACCGGGCCGAACCGGCCCTGAACCGGACTGAACCAGCGGACAGACCGGCCTTGGAGGCAAACCGCTTCCGGTTCGAGCGAGCGGATGGGCCGGCCGGGCGAGCGGGGTGAACCGGTGCCGCCGGCCGGCCGGGCGGAGGCGAACCGGTCCGGTTCGCCCTGCCGCGACTTAAGTGGGGGATGTCGTCGCCGCCGGCGGTTGGCGGCGGGGCGGGGAGACGCGGCCGGCGCCGCCGTGGCGCCGCGTACCCCCGTCGGGGACGCCCGTGGACGCACGCGGGCGCGTCGTCTTCCTCCGTCTTCGGCCGCGCGAGGGCCGCGGGAGGCCGAGGCGGAGGAGGCGGAGCCGGCGGAGGCTGCCGTCGCCGGAACCGGCGCCGGAGGGGAAGGGGAGCCGGTGGGGCTCCATCGCCGCCGTCGACGCCGGCAGCACAGGGGGGGGGCGTCTTCGAGCGCTGGGTTTGCGCGGAGTCGTCCGCGGCGGGCGGAAGAGGTAGGCGCCGGAAGCCGTCTTCGTCGTCGCCGGAGGGGACGGGGACCTCCAACGGCACTGTTGGCGCCGCCTTCATCTTCCTCTAGTCTCCTTAGGACGCCGGAGTGGAGGGAGCCGCACCGGAGCCCTAGCGGGGCCGTGCGCACAGACGGAGCCGCGGACGCGGCTCTTCCTCTTCCTCCTCCTTTCTTCTCCGTCTGATAGGGCTCCGTGGGAGGGTTCCAGCACCGGGATGGGGGGGTGGAGGTACTCCGGGGATCGCCGGAGGTGGGGGTGGACGGAAGGGGGGGATCGACGCCGTCGGAGGTGTCGAAACGGACGTAAACGCGGGTGAATGGTGTCGATATGGCTGCAAAACGAACCGGTGAAGGGGGAAGGGGCAAGAATGGCTCGGAGGCCGCTGGACGGAGGAGGGGGATGAAGGCACCCATGCCGGAGGGTCGCGAAGGAGACCGGTCCTCACCGGAGGTGGAGTCGGAAGACCTCCATCGTGGAGGGGGTGAAGGGGAAGGGGCAGCGCCCCAACACAAGGGGCAGCCCCTAGGGTTCCAAAAATTCAACACTAAACTCTCTCTCTTCATTTCAACAAGTGGCCCTCTTAAATAGAGGAGCCTATTACAAACAAGACATCGTAAATAACTAATTACATACATGTCCTCTTGAGGACCCAAATAAAAAGAAAAGACCACAAATAAAACTGAAATATTTACAAACATGTCCAAATGGACGTAAATGCAAATAAACCCTAAAATAGACCGGACCGGGTCCCCATCAGAGACACTCTTCAAGAAGAAGATTTCAATTCTTAACTCTTTTTTCCATCTATCTTTTAGGTAGATGATCACCTTTTGCTCACTTCTCTCTTTTCCAGTTTTGTATTCTACTTTTTGAATTAATAGAAATTTTGAATTTTTAGCCATATTTAAGAAAATAAACACCGGTAGAACAAAACAATAAGAAATGCGACAACATACAATCCAACAAAAACATAACACCTAGACCAGGGCACCAGGTAGATTTAATTTAAAAATTCTGCAAAGATTTTGATGTGGCTAAAGAACAGCTGCAATGACATGGACAAATCAAAAAAGAGATTGAATAAAGATAAAAATGAACTAAAATAAACCGAGCCGACTTGAATTGGGTTCAGACGAGGTTCAAACTAACATAAACCGTAACTATCCGAACTGGTTTTGAACTGGGCTGACCCAAGACTAGATTGTTGAACCAGCATTGAATCGGCCAAAATCAGGACTAGAGCAGCTGAACCGGCCTTGAACCAGCCAGAACCAGGTTAAAACTCAGTCAAATCAGGTCATCTAGTTGGCTCTAGCATCAAGACAGTGTGGCACTGAAGATGTGATAGACATGTCCGGGGGCTCCAAATACATGACGGTAGAATTGTGCCCAACGAGACAAGGTGACATGTTATTTGCACAGCACAAACGACAACATGATGCAACTGGCATGAAAGATGGCACAGTGATGATAGCGTCTACATTGACGGAAACAAAGGAAAACCTGCAGGGAAGCAGGTGTGGTATGGGCATAATCCAAATGGCAAAAGCATCACGTAGGGAAGGCCACACCCCATGCCACACTACAAATAGTTAGAAGCATGGCTTACAGAATCGGTTGAATCTTTTTTAACAATGGCTGAGCAAGAAGGCATTGATGCACCTACCCAGGATATTGGGTGGAAACACAATCATATGGTGGATTTTGACAAGAAAATAGTACAATACAAGTGACATGGAAAACATATGAATGGAGAAATATTCTGTTTGAAGTACACATAGGAATATGTGAAGACGTCAAAAAATGTGACAAGATGCCCAGAGAGAATAGTGAAACCATGAGGATGTACATTACTAGAAGAGTCTCACAATGGGTGGGTTCGTATTGAATAAAGAAAAAAGTTGTATGTGAAGTTTTGGAAAGAAGAGATGATAGGCGTAGCCAAAAGAGTAAAGGGGAAAGGATGAGCTTAAGAGGTTGAGAAATCATCTAAGTCTAATAAAAATGAAAGCTTGAGAAAAACATTTCATGTTAGCAAACAATCACAGGGGAAAGATGATGAGAAGAAGAGAGAAGGAAGCTCTAGAGCCGAGAAGTCGACATATCATCGATCATAGTCACCCGACCCGCACCCACTAAGGATGTGGGAAGTAGAGAGGAACAGAGTCCATTCCATCGATCTACTTCAACATGACTCATTGAGGATCCTCACATGTTTAGACAATAAAACAAACATTTAAAGAGGTTAAGACAACCACTTATGTTGGAAAGCAAGCAATCAAGTATATATGTAAATTATTTTTACGTACACGTAATAAACTTAAATTGGAAAGCTCATACATGTATATTTTACATATTTCTTTAATGAGTCAATAACAATTTTATTTAAACTTAATATAATGTAGGTGTTCCAGCACATTGTCGCTACAAGCCCCTATTTCTAAATCATGATTGATGGAATTAGAGAGGTCAGACCAAGATTAAAGGTCATAACCAATTGATATATCTATGTTGCTAGTCTTAAAGATGAAATAATAGAGCTTAAGACATGAATAGATCGCTTTAAGATATTATGGAAGGAGAAAGGTTGCACAATCATATACAGTGGGTGGAATGGCTAACAAAGAAATCTATGATTAACTTTCTTACGTATTGTTCAAAAGACACAACATTTTTAAAATCTATTTATGCTAGATCATATAAAGAATGTTGATTACAATTTTTCACTTATGAACGACATTGTAGAAGAGACTATAGAGGCGAACATTGTCCAATTCGTAACAAATAATGAACCCTCCTACAAGAATGCAGGGAGAAAGTTGATGGACAAGAGGCCACATCTCTTCTGGTTTCAATGTGCAGCACAATCCATTGACCTTATGTTGAAGAATATTGGTAAAGAGGCATTAGTTTCTACACTTAACAGTCAGGCATAATGATGGGGACCCGGTCCGGTCTATTTTGGGGTTTATTTGCATTTACGTCTATTTGGACATGTTTGTAAATATTTCAGTTTTATTTGTTGTCTTTTCTTTTTATTTGGGTCCTCAAGAGGACATGTATGTAATTAGTTATTTACGATGTCTTGTTTGTAATAGGCTCCTCTATTTAAGAGGGCCACTTGTTGAAATGAAGAGAGAGAGTTTAGTGTTGAATTTTTGGAACCCTAGGGCTGCCCCTTGTGTTGGGGCGCTGCCCCTTCCCCTTCACCTCCTCCACGATGGAGGTCTTCCGACTCCACCTCCGGTGAGGACCGGTCTCCTTCGCGACCCTCCGGCATGGGTGCCTTCATCCCCCTCCTCCGTCCAGCGGCCTCCGAGCCATTCTTGCCCCTTCCCCCTTCACCGGTTCGTTTTGCAGCCCTATCGACACCATTCACCCCCGTTTACGTCCGTTTCGACACCTCCGACGGCGTCGATCCCCCCTTCCGTCCACCCCCACCTCCGGCGATCCCCGGAGTACCTCCACCCCCCATCCCAGTGCTGGAACCCTCCCACGGAGCCCTATCAGACGGAGAAGAAAGGAGGAGGAAGAGGAAGAGCCGCGTCCGCGGCTCCGTCTGTGCGCACGGCCCCGCTAGGGCTCCGGTGCGGCTCCCTCCACTCCGGCGTCCTAAGGAGACTAGAGGAAGATGAAGGCGGCACCAACAGTGCCGTTGGAGGTCCCCGTCCCCTCCGGCGACGGCGAAGACGGCTTCCGGCGCCTACCTCTTCCGCCCGCCGCGGACGACTCCGCGCAAACCCCGCGCTCGAAGACGGCCCGCCCCCTGTGCTGCCGGCGTCGACGGCGGCGATGGAGCCCCACCGGCTCCCCCTTCCCCTCCGACGCCGGTTCCGGCGACGGCAGCCTCCGCCGGCTCTGCCTCCTCCGCCTCGGCCTCCCGCGGCCCTCGCGCGGCCGAAGACGGGAGGAAGACGACGCGCCCGCGTGCGTCCACGGGCGTCCCCCGACGGGGGTACGCGGCGCCACGGCGCCGGCCGCGTCTCCCCGCCCCGCCGCCAACCGCCGGCGGCCACGACACCCCCCACTTAAGTCGCGGCCGGGCGAACCGGACCGGTTCGCCTCCGCCCGGCCGGCCGGCGGCACCGGTTCACCCCGCTCGCCCGGCCGGCCCATCCGCTCGCTCGAACCGGAAGCGGTTCGCCTCCCAGGCCGGTCCGTCCGCCGGTTCAGTCCGGTTCAGGGCCGGTTCGGCCCGGTTCGGCGGTCCAGAGCCCGGTTCAAGCCCTAAACCGGCCGGTTCAGGCCATTTCGGGCCGGTTCAGGCCGGTTCAAGCCATTCTGGGCCAGTTCAGGCCCGTTTTGAGTGGTTCGGGCATGAATCGACATATTTTGGGGCCCGTTTTGACCGGTTTAAGTCCGGTTTTGCTTGTTTCATGCACTTTTAGGTCTTTTGAGCACCTCCACGGTCCGCTGCAGCGCCCACTTCGCCGGTCCGTCCCGCCTCGTCCTGCATCAGTCTCCCCCAAGGGTGAGCCAAAATTAGTGAACCACCATTCTCTCGGAATTAAACACATGGTAGATATAATCATCTTTGGATTCTCAAAATGGTTTTCAAACATTTTTTATTTCTTGTGCACCAGATGGAGCAAACCATAGCAGGCAGAATAAACCTCATGACATAGAACTTAGACAATCAAAAATTTAACTGTGGCCACTCTTGCATTAACGATGTCGTATTCATAGGTTCAACCCAATTAATTTTCGAAGCCCCGAAAGTGGTTCTCTAGAGAGAGTTGGTAATCCCACAATAAATTAATAGATGATCTATTGTTTTTTCTCTGCTTCCATAGGAAATACAAACTGATGAGTTGCTAGGAAAGATTTTACAGAGAAAACATCTTATTGGGAGTTTCTGCTTGGCGACTTTCCATAAGAAAACTCAGATCTTGATGAGAAGAATAGGTACCCAAACAATGCTGTGCCACAAAACCTCCACACCTCCTACCGTCAACTTTCTAACAACTGATCTCACAATGAAGAGTGAACGTTTACATGGCAACCAAATCAATTTGTCATGTTTGTTCTCATGGCACTTGTGATTATCAATGAGCAACAACAAAGTATATAATTCACAAATTTCTTTCTTCTTCAGGTTTTTTTTCCTAAAGAAAGACACTAATTAGTTCTACCAACCTAGTTGTATTGGACCATGACATGAGGATCGCAATGTAAGCTGAAGAGCTTGGGAAACATGATGGCCAAAAGGGCATGTCCAACTCAATAATCTTTCTTGAAGGATGTCTTACCGTCATCTCTCAACACAATATTGGAGGAATAGTTGCAAAAATCCCAATTGTGAAGATTGCCTCTCCAAATGTTAGAAAGCCTCTCTCCATCCCTGAAATCTTTTACCCATTGAACATCCCCTTCAGATCTATATTTGGCATTGACAATTCTAGCCCAAAGAGCATTCTTGTTATAATTTAATTTCCACAACTATTTAGAAAAAAAGCAATGTTGATAACTTCCAGGGGGGTCAGTCCTACCCCACCTTCTCTGGTCAACCTACAAACGTGGTTCCACTTGATGGGATGTAAACCTTTTTTCTCGCTACTACCATGTCAAAAGAATTTATCCCTGATGTTTTTCAGTTTGCGACTAATATCTTAGGGTCTTTTGTGGAGGGAGAAAAAGAATAAGGGGATGCTCTTTAAAACAACTTAAGACAACACCCATCTTCCGCCAGTAGATGCATTCTACCCTTCCAGCTTGGAGTTTATTTTCCATCTTTTGAATCACACATTGACAATCCCTGCTTCTCATCCTTCTATCCAAGAGTGGTAAACTTGTATTTGATAGGAAGAGAGGCCCATGAAATATTCAAGATATTTTTTAATTTGGTGTGTTGTGCCTAATTATGGTTAAGACCGGTGAATTCATATTTTTATTTATTAATTTTTAAATTTGTCACAGTTTGCAGCATGAACAATATGATTCTTAAGTGAAAATATTTGATCAGGACTTGCAGAGGAGAACGATAAGGTATTATTAACAAACTATAAAAGGGTAAGATGTACTCTGTTAGTCCCTACTTCTATGCCTGCAATCAAACATGTCTGTTCAGCCTTGCCCCACGTGATACCAAGAATTTGAAATTTTGACCAACAAGAAACAAGAGGGTGATCATGTCTCCTTGCCTCATACCCCACAAGGAACTAAAGAACCCAAAAGCCTTCCCATTAACATCAATAGAGAATTTAGTTGTATTCATGTGAAAAGACAACATTTGATTCATGTGATCCACTTATTATTGAAACCCATGAGCTGCAAAATTCTGAACAAGGCAGATCATCTCACCCTATCATAAGCAAGGAAGGCAGGGTTGTGGGTCGCAACCCCATTATTTTAATATTTTTATTTTTAAAATTCAAAAAAATAAAAAAATTATATGAAAAAATTCTAAAAAAATACATAAAATAAAAGAAAAATAAATGACATGATTTAAACAAATAATCCGTCAACTTTATTCCAATGTGACATGTTTTACATTTTGTATGTAGTTTATGTACTCTCCCCATGTCATTTGGGTTGAGTATAAAGCTTGATACATGTATATATGACGATTATATTTGCCAGTCCTTTGGTAAACTATCTTAAGACTTGATCCAAAGAAGTCATCATAATTATAAGTCGATTGGATTGAAGTATCTGATGACTCCATATAATTCATTTCATAATACTCTTGGCCATATGTAGGGAATCAAGAGTCTTGGGATGAATCATATGCATTGTTGGAGGCATCGTGGTATTCTTCTCTAGCTCCATGCGTATGGTGACCTCCTCCACGTTGTGGCCTTGTACCAGGATCGACGTCTTAGGTCACATGTGTGTAGTGCTCCTCACTGGTAAAGCGTAGAGACATTGTAGGAGATATAGGAGGATCTGGGGTCCTTTGTATTTGTGAAGCAATGGCACCCCCGTATCCAGCTCCACTGTCATTGCTACTCTTTGACGAAAAATCTTGAGAAGTTTGGTATTGCATTCGAATGTTTGACTCCGATGTGTCTATTCGATCGTCTTCAACTGTATCAGTATCTGCAATATCAAGAGGGTCAATCATAACTTGTTTACCTTTTCTTTTACTTTGCATACCTCGACTAGTCTCTTCTTCAGTCCTTTGTCGTTTTGCTAGGGAGGGAGGGATCTGGAATTCTTCGGCCAAAGGGACATCATCGAGCACTCCTTCAGCCATTGTCGGTCTTTTGGGTTGAACTCCGGTTCTCTCAACCCTTCTCGGTCGTTGACCCAAGCTTCCAAGGAGTTCTTCTCGTAGAATATTTGATTCAAATTGATGTCCTCCTCTTCAATTTGTGGCTCCTCAACCTGACGTCCCGCCGCCTGTGATATCCAGCTCTTTTATTCCATCTGGTTCTACTTTATTCTTTATAAATTCTTCAACTCTAACCTCATATTATAGTGATTAGTGACAATACACGAGGTCTTTGAGTCTCTTTGATGTCAACTTGTTCCTTTGTTCCATGTGAATCAAGCTGCATGTAGACCAATTTCTCTCGCATTTTAAAGTTGAAGTGGTTTGGCTAAGGACCTTGATGTCTATATCCGCCAAGTCTTCGTACCCTAGTACTTTACCATGGTTCATCTACTAATCAGCTACATAAATTGAATGCCTTACATTATTATATCGTACACTTTGATTAATTAAGTAAGTGAAGAAAAATAATGTTACGTACCCGGATTTAGTAGTATCACAGCTTGTTCCACTCTGCTCGTTCCACTCTGCTCGTTCCAAAGTGAAATATCCACATTCTGTAATTGTACATCTTGTTGCAGGCGATAATAGCCCGGTTGTCATCACCGAGCATCTGTCGGATGACGCTCTTCGCGTCATCTAATAGCTCGTTCGTTGTCGTGAAATGTGGACTATAGTAATACCTTGGGTTGAAAAAGTAACCTATGAACCAAATAATATTAGTAAACAATTTATACGTATCTGATATTTAAAAAAAAGATTAGTAAATGTCTAAGAAATTATACCTGCTGCATGCATAGGTTGATGTAACGTACGTTCCCAGCGGCGATCTATGATGTCCCATCACTTGGCGAAGTCGGACACTGTCTTCGAGATTTCTTCCTTGGCTATCTCAATCGCATCATATAAATACCCCATGTCTGCTTTCCTATCTTTGTCAACTATCCTTAATACTTTCACTATGGGTTGGACGATGTTTAACGTCTTCTTTATAACTTTTCAAAAATTCCCAATCTCTGCTGTCTCCTCTACTTTTCTCTCATTTCTCTTGTCCGATTGGTTACATCTAGCTATCCAACTACCCCAACTCGGTGAAATTACCATATGAGTTAGAGCTCTTCTTTGACTCAACAAACTTTCTAGCGAATTGTAGTGGGAGGCAAACCGGGTTGCATCGGGCCGTAGCAACTCTTAGCCCTTGATATGTTCCAACATAAGTGAAAGGACAAATTTATGGTTGTATATAAAAGAAAAATAAATTGGGCTAGCTTAACTACCTTGTCTATTTGAGGATCCTTGCATATATCCTCCAACATCTAAGTGTAAGGAGTGGGCAAAACAAGGTGTCTAATACAACTTTGGTCTTTCTACCATAAGCATCTGTCCGACCGATTTGTATGAGGCCGCATTGTCTGTGACTATTTAAACTACCCAGCTCTCTCCTATTTATTCTATTACTCCATATATCAATTGGTAAAGATATTATGTATTTTTTACCTGTCCCGATGTATCGACCGACTTCTAAAAAACTGTGCCAGCTTGACTATACATTAGGAAATTGATCATTATCTTCCTAGTTATACTTGTTAAGTATAAGATATTAACTAAGTTATACTAAAAAGAATATTTATACATATAATATAAATGACTATAAACAAATTTACTTACTGGTCCATCCGTCAGTCATTAATATGCAACCCCGTTCCTCCCATATTCGTTCAAATGATGTCACATACTTTTTTATTTCTTGCATCTCCATAGTAAGATATACACTGTATATCTCCTTTGAGTTTGGCCTAGGCACTCCCCTCTCGACGTCGGCGATCGTGTCGATAATGTTCGCGTAGTACGGTTCTTTCACAACATTTGCCGATATGCTGTGGTGAAAGAACCACCTTGACGTTGCTCGGCCAATCTTCTCCTTACACAGTTTGAGGTTCTTCATCGCCGTCGTGATTGTGGTTTGACGTTGTTGTGGTCTGGTAATAATGGGATCCACGGGACCTACTGCCAGGTCGTCGTCTTGGGTGAGATCATGAATCGCATCCCTCGGTTGGTTGTTGAATCCTCTTCCACTTCCTCGACTGCTCCCACTTCTAGACCCTTGACCCATCATTCAGCCAGTGCGTCTATGTAACTCTTTGTCGGCGAATGATCTTCGACTTGTTTCCATTCCCCGTAATAAGTCATCTAATTAAGAAATATTCAACTACTTAATTATCTTTTGAAATAGAAGAATGAACTACGCCGTATGTAGTAAAACAAACATGCCGTCGTTGTAATTTTCGTCTCCGAAAATATCCGGCCTCTCTTGTCTGGTCCCGTAAATGTGTACGAAATGTCTCGCCGGTTGCAATAGTTCTTCCCGAACGGTCTCCTTATGCCATTTGCTAGTTCCCTTCGTTTGTTTTATTGCTTGTAGGTGCCTACGAAATAGAGCTCTTACCTCTTGCGAAGTCCGTGTGCAAGGAAGAAAGTTTTTCTTCATGCCTGTAAGATGAAATTTCAAAAAGTAAATACCATCGAATATAACTTTGTCACAATATTTACATTACACTTTTCTCTCCGCCATGGAGATCAAGTTGCAATGTAATCAAGTCGGATCACTCCGGGTCGCGCCGGTAATTTGGGTTGTTTGGCTTGGAGAAGAAATTTTTTTACTAAATAATTACTTAAGTAAGTAATTAACTATTTAAAAAGTTAATGACGCTAATAAGTGACTACTAATCTAAATAAAATTTTAATTATGTAAAATGAATGACTAACTAATTATTTAACTAAGTAATTAACTAAACCTTCTAACCAATTATCTAATTAAGTAATTACTAAACTAAATATCTAGCTAACTAGCTATTTAAGTAAGGAAGTAAGTATTAAAAAGAATGAACTAATTAAGTAACTAATGAATGAAACAAGTATTAAATAAATATACTAAATGAACTAATGAAGTACTTAATGAAAAAAAATAAGTAAATGAAGAAGAAAATAGTACAATGTTGAGCAAAATTTGAGAGCACCCCCAAGGGCTGAAAGGGGGGGGGTGCCCCCCCTACCGTTGGCAACGGTCATCCAGCCGGGTCGCACCGAGTCGCTTGACTCTGCGACCCACCTCAACCCGACCGGCTGGGTCGGCCCGACCAGGTCGCGTCGCGACCGGGCCGGTCGGGGGCAAAACTGACCGGGTCGGGCCCAGGTCATGACCTGGGTCCCAACCCGGCGAACCATGATCATAAGTTTTCCTGAAGTCCAGCTTTAGAAGAATTCACATCATATGTCTAATCTTCTGGTCATGAAAAATATTCATGGACAGTCAAAGTTTTCCAGATGTTTCTGCCTGAGAATAATGCAGATTGGGATGTTAATCAACTTATCCGTAAACTTGCTGAGTCTTGCGGTTAAAACCTTGGTGGCAATTTTGTAGCTACAATTTAAGAGGCTGATAAGCTTAAGGTCTTTAATACCTTCAACAAACTCTTTCTTTGGCAAGATAACCAAAGTGGTTGAGTTCAAGAGGTTGATACACCCAAGATCCTCAAATTCTTTGATAACGGCGAGAAAATCCTCCTTAATGAAATTCTAGCAATAAGAGTATAAATCTGCGACAAAAAAATCCAAGGATTCATCCCCTTGATTGTTTCTAACACCTCTTGCTTGGAAATAGTATCCACCAAAGCCTCAGCTACCTCCTCATCAAGTACCTTAGGTGAAGGGAAGTTCAAAAGTGGGCTACAACACTAATATTCTCTAAATAAATTCTTGTAGAATTTTATGTCGTGAAGGCCAATTTGGTTAGTCCTAGTACAATCAAAACCATTGATTTTCAGCATTGATAAAGTGTTCATTTTCTTTCTTAAGGTAGCTTGAGTTTGAAAATACCTGGTATTCTTGTCTTTCTCCTTGAGCGTGTTCTCCTTCGCCTTTTGTTTCCTTTTGATCCCTTTTCTAAGGCTCCATTCTTTGTAAGCCTTTTTAGCTGCCTCCCAATACTTCATAAGAGGATCATTGATCATATCTTTATTATTTAATTGCTTATAATGATCAATCTTAGCCATACATTCTTTTCTAACATGACCTGATGCCCTGGAAGATATAGTTTCCCAAACACTTTAGATGACTTTTAACCCATTTGAGTTTGCAAAAAAAAAAAAACTCCATGTAACTAACAATGATGTACTACTGTCGGATAGTCCTGTTGAGGGTGAAGTGATGGGGGACAGACTTGATCTACAAGAAGAGAGACTAACTCAAACGCAATCCAAAAGTCTAACTCCCAAAACAGGTTCTAAGTTTTTTAAGTTTTAGGATTTCTAGTTAAGAAATTTTCAATTAAAGTTGCTTTTTCTTTTAAAATGAATCAGAATTGAGGGAGGGAGGGAGATAACACCAATTTTGGAAAAAACTTGATTAGATTTTGAAAGTCGTTTCTATCAACTAATGGCTTACATTATAGTTATCTGGAGGTGGTTCTCTCTAATAATCTCGCCAAATTACCAACAATAATCAAGTAATAGAAGTTAGGACCTATTTTCGCACCAGGCATGGCATCTCGTAGACGAATAATAAAAAGACACAGTTAAACCATACAAGGAGGAGGGTTTAGAGGGTACCTTCACAACTAGGTGTGAGGAAGCAGTCTTCGGATGAGAGATAGTTACTCCTTTTAATTACAAATGATTTTAAAACCAAATAGTTACAGATCCAAAGTTGGCCCACACCTCATAGGGTGGTAAAAGGCCTACAGAACCGCAACAGAAAGGGACGCCTATCTTCAGTTTGACAGAAATGGTCAAATAATTCTTCAGTGTCACCAAAATTGCCTTGAAGAGTTCAACATCGGAATATTGAAGATCTACAGGTCTAGATTAGCACTGGAGAGTAGTGTTGTTTTCTAGCAAAGAGTTTGGCTTAAATTGGCATCATGGTCGGGAAATCAGATGGCTAGGTTTTCTCTTCAATAAGAAGTTCTTACAAAGAACTATCACCGGCAACTAATCAAGCTACCAGGGTGATTTTTCAACCTGGTCTTCATCATATTTTCATATAAAAAATGTAGCAGATCTGGAGACTGCCATGACTGTGGGCTCCAACAGATAAGGAAATTTGTTTTTCAGCACAGAAACAACTAGTGATAGAACGGAGGAAAACAATGGATGCCGCCGTATTCTCAGACTGGATAGGGACCGGTCATCATTGTCCCATTCATCTAACCCTTGTTTCCAACGGAACAGAAACAGGAAACATCATCAGAATGTCCAGTTCGATCGTTCCCAAAATCCAAACAAAGCAAGTTGGATGTCACACAGATTTGAGATCAGAGACTGGAAGAGGGACTAGTCAACAACTCAGTGGAGCCGGCCATCAATTTCTCATATGAACATAATCTCAGCCAAAATAGCTACAAACATGAAGTAGGGATCAAGTCTGAGCTACCATCGGAATGGACGACCGAGGCAACATACTTTCTGTAGAGACCAATCCATTACCCCAACGAGGAATCCCAGAATCCTTTTTTTCCACAACGATCAGATCCATTGGTAGGAGGATCGGCTGTTCAGAATGTAACAGAGAGAAACACGATGCATCGTCAGCCAGAAGAGAGGTTCACCTGTGTCAAAGTGCTCAAAATATTCACAAGAGCTTCACTAACCTCGTTAACCCTGGACATAGGGAGAAGATCAGGTAGATCCTTTCTTCATAGGCATATCAGCCTCCGATGAACGATAAATCTCATTCTTCATCAGATCTGAACCCGGAAATGACCTCCATAGGTGAAGACGGCAGCAGTGGATGAGTTCGTGGAATAAGTTCAACGGACAGCCACCGCCAAGACTTGAACCAATGGAGGCACACCAGGTAGAACACCGAATGATTGAAGACGGGAGAGATCCAGGCGAGTGGGGGATAACCACCACAAGAGCTAGATGAGATCGTCTCCGAAGGAAGGAGATCGAGCTGATCTCAATGGAAGAAGACAGTCACCGATGAGTGGAAGTTCACCTCCACAGGAGCTTGTCAAAGTCGGTCGAAAATCAGTCTGATGCATGGCAGACTGAAGAAGAAGTGGTAGACCAGAGTGAGAGGAAGAAGATCTCCCAAAGGAGCTTGGTGAGATCACCACAGGAAGGAGAAGATCGGGAGCAGCGACCCACGGCTAGGGCTCTGCCACTAGAGAGAAGGAGGGAAAACCTGCGGCCAAAACGTCGACTGTCCGGGCAAGGGTTTAAGAGACTTGAGAGGGCAAAACGGGAAAACTATTTTTCATTTCAATATCCTTCATGCTTTGTACAAGAGGGCTCGGGTCCTATTTGTAGGACCGAGTGGGGCCACATTAGAAAAAGAAACAAAAACAAATAAATGCTGGAAAAAGGAAATTCATTGTTCTAAAATGCCTAAAAAAATAAAGAAAAATGGCGAGACATCTTAGAAAATCCTAAAAAATGAAAATATTGATTAGCTCCCTAAAAATTTTAAGAACCGAGATCTTCAAGCAATAAGAAACCAAGTCTTTTTCATCATCGTCCATAGAGATGTCTAAACCGGTGCCAATGTCTAGTGTCCTCACTATGAAGGCTGGTAAAGGTTTATTCTCCGTTTCCTCTCTTTCTTCTTCCCTTTTTTGTCCTGTTTTCTTTTGACCACAATGATGTCCTGCTGCAGATAGATCTTCAACCCTTTGATTTTGCTGCACTAGGTGTTTTTTCCAGTCCTCGGCAGGTCCTAAATTGGGGGAAGCTTATTGGCTCTTGATCCCACATCATCTTCAATTCAATCGGGTAAGTTAAATTTCTGATTTCTGTCACTGTTTGGGATTTGAATAAGGGGCTTGTTTAAGGGTCTACTTAGGGCTGAAAAGGTGTCTTAAGGACCTGGTTTAGTAGATTTTTACTAACATTTCAGAAGGACCTAAAACAAGGGATTTCACGATCTGCAGGGGGGCTCTTTAAGGGTCATGGTATGTGGGGTTTAAGTGATCTGTTTTAAGGAAAGTTAGGTCACACTAAAGGGCATAGCAGGGCCTGTTTAGGGGGTATGCCTCAAGGGCAGAAAATTGACAATTGAGAGGGCTATCCCTTCTCCTTTCTTTCAAATATTTTATCTTTTGAAACTTGCATAAAAAATTAAATGTCAACAGCATCTCATGCCCAGGTGCTTGCCTGAGGCATCCAAGGCGAGGTGATCGCCCTGTTACCTTGGTTGGTTCTACCCTTATAAAAATCTGATTTCTTACTACAAGTTGATTGATCAATGCTATGAAACATATGCATAAGAAAAAATATTATATATAGTTTAACATATCATATAATATTTTGTAATGATATAATAGCTAAAAATATTATCTGTTATATGTATTAAATATTATTATGTATACAAATGTAGTATGTCTATTAGTTCTGTGAATTGAGTTGATTCTGGTTTTTGTTGGAGAAGTCGTGTGGTGTCTTTCGATGTGCTAGTTGTTCTCTTGGCAGATGCACATTTTCAAATCTCTCTCTCCCCCTCCCTTTAACTTTGACTAAATATCGGTACCATTATGTTTTCAGAAAGAAAAGTGATGTAATACAAGTTCACTGGCTAACTTATTTGTTTTACTTTTGCAAATAGCCTTTGATTGCGAGGTGTAGGCAGCTATGCTGCTACAGGACTTGAATGAGCTTCACAAGTGGGGTTTCTTTCTGGTTATCTTCAATCCATGACTATGGGTGCTGAGGATTGGTAGAAATGAAGGTTGTTACCTAATGCCTAGTCATTTGTGAGGTCGGCAATCTGTTGAGTAAGGGGATCAGATATGTTATTTTTTACAATCAGATACAGGATTGTCTAGTGCATTGAAAGTAAAGATATTGAGGATGTGGAAGATTTCCCATGAAAAATAATCTATGCAGCTATCTGCCTATATTCAGTAGATAAAGCTTTTTTCTGTGGAGGCTTAATGCAGTTTGTGTGATGAAATTAATGAAGATCTGAACCGTCTTTCTGTGGACTGATCCTTTCACAAGTGGGGTTTCTTTCTGGTTATCTTCAATCCATGACTATGGGTGCTGAGGATTGGTAGAAATGAAGGTTGTTACCTAATGCCTAGTCATTTGTGAGGTCGGCAATCTGTTGAGTAAGGGGATCAGATATGTTATTTTTTACAATCAGATACAGGATTGTCTAGTGCATTGAAAGTAAAGATATTGAGGATGTGGAAGATTTCCCATGAAAAATAATCTATGCAGCTATCTGCCTATATTCAGTAGATAGAGCTTTTTTCTGTGGAGGCTTAATGCAGTTTGTGTGATGAAACTAATGAAGATCTGAACCGTCTTTCTGTGGACTGATCCTTTCCCTGAGGCATTGGTGGCCATCTTCTTTAAGAATAAAATATCCTCTCTTGCTCCAGGTGGAATCTTGAAGAGGATAGGAACATGTCATGGATGATTCTCCATGTTAGCTTTATGGGTTATTTGGCTCGAGAGAATTGGAGTATTTTCTGGTACAACACTAGATCCCCTTAAAATGTTTATTCTTTCGTGTACAGCTCTGTGAAATGTTCGGCTATTTTTTTGTGCTTTGCAAATTTGATCAGCTTTTCCTTTTTATTGTTTTGGAGGATGTATAGATGTATTCTTTTGTTCTTTTCTATGAGGAGATTGAGTATTTGCTTCATATATAACAATCTCCATGTCTAACTGAACCATGTAAATTTTTGTTCTTTCAAAGAACATGGTAGCATCCACCTGAAGGAAAAACAATCTATGGATTAAAAGTCAAGCATACTCAATGTTTGCTTTTCGCATTTGAAATACATAAAATAAAAGATTTGGATTCTACAAAGTGCTTTATTTGATTGATGACATTTATACATCATGGATTGAATCTATATCATCTGGTTAAAAAGGTTACAAGTCAATGTCTTTATTTACCTGTGCTGTGGTATCAAGCATCCTCCCTGTCTATGTGCATATGTATGTAGGGTTGTGTTTATGCAGATAAATATCTACATATTCATGAATGTAAAATGGTGTTTGTGCAATTTCTTGATGTCTAAGGTCCAATTGATATAATATTCACACGGGACGAGGTGACGCAGGCAGCGAGGCTTGCAAATTGACCAACATGACTGGCTAAGGTGGACTGAAATGGATAGAACTGGGCCGGACTGGCCAGCTGGACCTGTGTGATTGATCGGACTAGGCTGAACCAGTTTGAACTGGCCTAAACTGGACTGACCTCTTGTGAACCAGGCTTAAACTGTGTTGGACCACAGCCAGCCAGGCTGAACCAGCCATGCTTGGTCTGAACTGTAATTAAGCTAGGTTGAATCTGTTTGAGCCAGCCTGAATAGGCTAGAACTGCACTGAATTAACTTGGTCCAGAGATGAACTGGCTGGAGGCTCACTTGGTGTTGGGTTGACCGTCTTCCACCTCCCCATCCAACCAGGCCTCTCCTGAAAGGAGCAATTGGTGTTGTCCGCCGAAAATCATATGTGATTTCCTGACACCTGTGGATGAACAGGGATGGTACGTGTCGGGAAGGGAGGCGGAGTGAAAGAATCTGGAGAGGGCAAGCACCACTGCTCCTGGCAGCATCAAGATGATGGGGCGGGTGGTTTGGACAACTTGTGTATAGCCATGAATTGTGGGATTAGGATTGGGATCAAGAATGGTAATTACAAACTATTATTATATTTTGGTCAAAAAAATTATTATATCTAATTTATATTATGATTTAAAGCCAACATAAATTCTTAGATTTTAATCTATTTATTATGCCACGTTAGTTATATCTTATTTATAAGTTCAATGTATTATCATGTTTGAACTTTGGAGCAAAAGATTATTACTGTTTTACATTTATTTATTATATTATTTGACTTAATTAATAAAATTTATTAAATACATACTATCAAGTTTTAAATTCCGTGTAATAAATCCACACAGCAAATAGCAATGGGTATATTGGTGATGTTTTTTGATGCCTAACAGTCTTTCACGGTACCATGAGAAAATGGAGCAGAAATTTTAAAGGTTCTAATGGCTGGACTGGATGCTATAGGTATTGGGTGTCCAGACTTTCTGCTAAATCCGGTCATCTTAATGGACCAGGTGTTAATTTTCTCAAAAGGGGGAGGGAGGCTACCCCACTCAAATCCTAACTCAAGTAGGACGCAAATCCTAAGCACAATAAGGTTCAAATCTTAAGCTAGATCTTTGGCACACTAGGATTCAAATCCTAATCAAAATAGGATTTCAAATCCTTATTGAGTTAGGATTCCAAATTCTACTGCAACTTGGATCTTAAATCGCACTCTGCCTAAGAGTCCTACTATTAGGATTCCAAACAATACTATTTCAGAAAAAAATAAAGAAAGAAAAGGAAGTGAATACAGTTGGAGGCATAGATTGTGGAACTGGTTGATTTGAATCCAAATTAGTCAATTCTTGGATCGGATCGGCCATTGCCAATCTGATTCTCGGCCGGAGGACAATCTGGAAAAAAGTCCCGACGGAATTGGCCGGATCAGTCAGAATCGGATCTGGATGGGAATCGGAACGATTTTTTTGCAATTTTGGCTGGATCAGCTAGGATCAGATGGGTCAGAATCGATTTTTTTTTTAATTTACTGATTTGAGATTGGTTTTTGTTCTGGTGAATCGGTAGGGATTGGACCAATCTGATCCAATTTGGATCGGATCAGTACCCAGCAATCTTGACTCTGATTCCGATTCTACGATCCTTGGCAATGAGTAGCAATGAAGAAGAAGAGGAAGGAAAGAGAGGAAGAAAAAAAAAAGCAAAAGCACATGCATGCTCAGCAGATGACCAGCAGAAGAAGAGATCGAGTGGATGGCACGCAAGGGAGAGAAGAGAAAGGAGGGAAGGAGAGATATAAATGAGAAGTTTGAATTGAAGTTGGATTGGGAAACCCAATCCAATTCAAATCCAAATCAACTTAAAGCCTTCTTGCCTCACCTCCTAATTGGAAAACCCAATCCAATTTCAGTTCAAACTTCAAACCAAACCCAAGCACATTTGTGCCATCTCCCTTTCATGTGGCTTTAAAATTGAAAGCCCAATTCCACTCAAACTCGAAGTCCACTTTCCTTGTTGGGTTTCCAAAATCCAATTCAATTTCCATTTCTTATTGGATTTCCTTATCCAACCACAAGCCCAATTCTATTCAAACCCAAATTGGGCTTCCAAGCCAATTGCACCCTCATGGGCACACTTTCTTGAAAAAAAATATTTATTCTATTTAAATTCTATGAAATTAGCGTAAATCTTCTAAAAATCAAAAGGCATGGCAATAAACCCAGAAAATACAACGGAAATAAAAAAATCACCAAAACCCATTTGTGGGATTTCTGAATTTTCAGATTTTTTATTTTGAAAATTTTAAAAAATTGAATTTTATGACTAAAATAATTGGTCATAAAATCATATTTTTATGACAAATTATTCTTGAAGCTCCTAAAACTTTCATATTTTTTGGATTCTGATATTTTTGGCATGTTTAGCTTTTTTTCTCATTATGAAATTTAGGAAAATAAGTGAAAAGTCTCATAAAATTCTTGAAAATTTAGAAGAGGGTTAGAAAATCTCCAAAATGTCCATCAGCTGGGGCCCACCACATAACAAATAGGTAAATTTTTTCTGAAATAGAGGAAATCACTATATCTTGTCCCAAGTGCTCTTATTCACCACCAGAGATAAGAACAAGCGTATATAGGCTATTGCACAGGAAACCACCTCCCTCTCCATGGAAACACCCCATAATGCCCCTTGCGGAAGTTTCCAAGCTCTCCCTCTGCTCTATCTGCCACCACCCATTAGAAAGAAAGGAGTAGGAGAATAAGTTGCTGATCAGCCTCCCTTTGCTGTGCACCCTTCAAGGAAAAGGAAGGAGATGAATAAGATAAGAGAAGGGGAAGTCATCACCCTTGCTGCCGCACCAAGAATAAGAGAGGAATGAAAGAAGAAGAGGAGAAGGAGAAGAAGGTAAGAAGGCTGCTGTATGGCTGCAGCCCCTCATCCGTCTTTCTTTCATTCTCAATCTAAGCCTACCCTGTTCTCATCCACTTCTTACTGCCCCCCCCCGGTTTTCCCCACTTTCTATGGGGTAAAACCCCTCTTTTGATGCCCATTAAAGGCCTGTGCATCCCTCTACAAATCCTAGGTCTGAAAGCCCCCTTAAACATGACCTGAAATTCCTATAAACCAGCCTTATAAACAGGCCTTGGACAGCACCCCTGTTCTGGGCTCCAAACACCCGTCCTGCACAGCCATATATCAGGCCCCATACAGGCCCTCAAACCCCCCTAACCAGGAACTAGTAAAACCCTGTGCAGCTCCATACAGCGCTCTCGAATCCCCCCTAAACCAGTCTCAAAACAGATCCTAAAAGCCCCTTGTTCATACCTGAAATACCTTACAAACAAGTCCCTAAAAAACCCCCCGTTCAGGCGTAAAACAGCCTTCATACAGCACCAGAAAATCCCCATAAATTGGCCCTGTTCTAGGTTCTAAAATCCCCCATATCTCAGCTTTCATACGAGCTTGCATACGACCTTCAAAATCCATCAAACGAGGCCCTGTTCCAGGTCCAAAAAGCCGTATATATCAGTATCCAAAATAAACTCCAAACCCCCCTATATCAAGCCCTGGTATTGCCCTGAAACCAGGTCCAGATACCCCATATACCAGCAATTAGTCCAAAACAGCCCTTGTTCAGCCTTTAAATTATCCTGAAACCTGAAAAGCTTTGAAATCCAGTCTAGAGATGTCAGAAACAGTCCAGAAATTCCTAAAGCACCCGAAATTCAGTCCTGGAACCAATCCAAAAACCTGAAGTTCAGTCCTGGAATCATTTAAGAAAACCCTCAAAACCAAGTCCTGTAACCAATCCAGAAATCTGGTATCAATCCAGAAGCTGAAAAAACAGTTCTAGAAATCAGTCCAGAACCTGCAATCCAATCTTGAAAATTAGTTTAAAAAGATACCTGAAAACTCGTCAGGTCGGGGACACCTCAAACATGGGGAGAAGCAAGCACAAAGTAGGCCCATCTCTGGCCCAAATGAAGCCCAGATCAGGCCCAACTGGCCGTGGACATTAAATCTAAAGAGAAAACCCAAGTCATCAAGGCAAATTAGGGTCGGTCCTAGACAGATCTTGGCTTTGATAAGATTAAATAACAATAAAGCACCAAGGCTAATTGAGGGTCCTTCCTAGACAAGTTCTACGTCTTGGGAATAAAAACTAACAAAATTAATTGGGAGTTGGTCTTGAAATGCTTCACGCATTGAAGACTAAAAAAAACAAGGCTAATTGGGGGTTGGTCCTGGATAGGCTCTACAATGTGGAAATGAAAAAAAAAAAGAAACAACAATGCTAATTGGGGGTCAACCTTGGACAGGCTCTTTGCTTTCAATACTATATAAGGGCTAAGTGGGGTCGGTCCTGAACATGTCCTCTGCCTTGTAAAACAAAAGAGGGGAAGACAGAAGAGTCAATCCAAAATGAGGGACACTATGCCATTCCATCCTTCCATGGAGAATAAAAAGAGGAGCAAGCTAAGGCAAACCCCTGTCAAAACAGGTCTTTATGTTGTCCAAATCAGCCTCTGTTCATTGAGTGTAAGACTCCTCTAATTGCTAGGGGAGGTTGTCCGTTGAGTTAAGGAAAGGTCAGGCATGAAATTCATACTACCAAGCCCCAAATTAGCCAATGAGGCCGATTCTTGTGGAGAGAATTCCCAAAACCTATCAAATATTTAAGGGATATCAAATTCACTGAGTTGATATCCCTTAGATATATGATAGGCCTTGGGGATTCTTTTCACAAAAATAGGCCTCATTGGCTAACTTGATGCTATGTGGAGCAATTAAAAGACCCCATGGCTTTAAAGGGATGCAAGAAAAAAAGAGATAAAACAATAAATAAATGAAAGGGGAAACCGAAATGAAAATAAAAACTATGAATTTAGCAAAAGAGCAGCGAACTGTAAAAGTGCAAAGCAAACTGAAAACTGTGAACTTGCAGAAATAAAAAATATGTAGAACTTAAGATTAAGAAAATTCTAAAAGAACTTAAATGTTCAGGAAACTACAAAAATTCTGTAAACTGTCCAGAAACCAGGAAATTTGAAAATTGTCAGACACTGCAAAACCAGGAAATCTGCAGAAAGCTATAAATACTGGGAGTTGCAGAAAAATATAAAACATTGAATTGCAAACCAGAAGGTTGCAGAAAAAACAGCAAAGCTGAAGAAATTAGGAAATTATTGAAAACTAGGAAAACCAGAAACAATAGATAACTGAAATCTGAAGACTCTTCAGTCCAGAAATCTGAAACTTCAACCGGGTCCCAGAAATTGAAATCTGAAAGAAGTAAATAATGAATGTGAATGTCCTAAAATCTTAAACCTGAAATCTGGAGTTTAAAAGCTTCCAAATCCATAAAGGTTGAAACCTTAAAATGCACCAAGCACCCCAAACTCCAAAGTATTTCAAACGTGAAATCCTAAACCTGAAATTCCTTAAGTTCCAACTCAAACTAAAAGCTTACCAAAACATCTTAAATTGGAAAAAAATTTCAATGTCATAAAAATGAAATTGCAACAAACAAATTTTCAAGTTTAAAATTAACCTTAAAGCATCAAATCCAAACAAAAACTAAATAAACTCAAAACGCCCAAAATAAACTCAGACCAATTAAATAAACATAAAAGGCTGGCATTCCAACAAGGTTATGACTGATGAGGACTTGTCTTCAATGTGTTTTGTGGATGAAGGGCTTCGACATATGAATTGCTATGATGGTTAATCAATGATGTTTGTCTAGTTGCTTGATATAATTAACTCTGAAATATTAGAAGTTCCCTAGGAGAGGTCAAATTTGTAAATAACTCAAACAACTTCAATAAAGATTAAAAATGTTGAATCTTTTAAGTGTTATGTAATCCCCATGTCAACACCTAGAAGATTTCTCTCAACCTACCTAAGTGATAGGTAATTCCCATATTAACACTAAAAAGCTCCTACATATCCATAGCACACCAAATTAGCTAATACTTCTATGATCTATCAACTAGTTTCATAGCCATAGTGGTCAAAGCAAACAAAAGATCATTTTATTTTTAAAAATAAAAATGTTAAATCTAAATTATGAAGTTTCAACCATGGTCATACTAGATTAGATAGAATATATAATGAGTTAGGTGTTTACTAAGAAATTGATCCCTATTTTGTCATAACTCATAAGGTGATCAGACCAAGCAATGTTGTCAATGTATGAGCATTTTATGGGGTGAAAGCTGAGGTCCGCTTTATTAGACCTTAAAAAAGTTACCACTTTGGGCTGTTTAAGCAGTAAAGTACCCAAAACGATCTCTTTGGTTGCTAGTTCTGGCGGCATTGAATGATTTCAACTGCCAAAATCCACTACTGCTGTCGCAGTGTATCTTCCCTGCCTTGGGTAGGGAAGATAAGTCATGTTGGGTCTTTTTAGAATCAATATGACTATAAGTGACCGAATCATTATTATCAGGTCCATTAGACTCAATAATATGTATCTGATGACTTAAATCATTGTATCTGATATTGGGTCTCGTGGACCCAATATCAATAGATCTGATGACTTTAAGACATCGTATCACCTCATACTGGGTCTAGTGGACCCGGTTCCCTGCCTGAAAGCAGGGAAGACAGTGAGCGGCGACCAAATTTCTATTTGACCCAAAATGGGTGGAATAGGACCATATTTTTTTCATAGAATTCTCTTAGCCCATAGAATTTTTGTTGCATCAATTTTTTTTTTGTTTTGAAGAAGTTATGGAGATCTGATTTTTATATATGCCTTAATGTTAGGATCTTTTGTTGTATTTTGTGGGCTGACTGCTCACCTCAACCCTGGTTAATTTTATCACTTAAGCAGGTGCTTAAGCAATAAAAGGACCATTAGTTACTTTGTTACCTTTGACAACCATGAGACCAAACAAGTGTTCATAAAATACAGTGACAAGCAACAAAGAAGAGAGAGAAAAATAGACTTAAATAAAATAATAATAAACCAAGAAAACAAAGCAACAAAACAAGGGAAGAATAAATAAATAATAAAACATCAAATAATAACAAGGAAAATACAATAAACATAGTGATATAAATCTATACCAAAAATGTCAAAGGGGAGAGGAAAGGAAACCAACTTGAATAAGATTAGAAAATGTGTCAACAGAAAATTTTATAAGAGTAATAACAATAAAAAGGGTGCTGAATGCCTTCATAAGAAAAAGATGAAGGTAAAAAGAAGAAAATAGGAAGTGAGATAAATGATTGAATAATATGGATAATGTAAAAAAATCATGTTAAGAGAACCAAAAAGAACAAACAACAATAAAAATGTTGAACACTGAAGAGCTCAGCAACATAAGTGAAAAAGAAAATATAGAGAGTAGGAAAAGATAAAATAGGGACAAAGTGAAAAATTGAAAGAGAAAAAATAGAGAGAAGTTCAGCCTGAAGGAAAAAAGGATAAGGAAAGAAAGAAAATCATTAAAAAGGAGTTTTTATTAGGTGGGAGTTTTATTCAAACAAAATCTTGGTTAATTGGGTCATTTATGTGTGAATTGGCTTTTATTAAGCCAAACAAAATATTTTATGTCAAAGACATTTTTTTTCAAATTATAGGAGGGTTTAAGGCCCCTAATAGCCCCTAAATCATCTTAATTAGTCTTAATTTTCTCATTGGGCCCATGTATATACATATAGGCCATTGATTTTATCATTGGACCCATAATAATTTTCAAGATTTGAGGGCCCAAAATCACCTTCAAAGGGTCATAAGAAATTTCTCTTGTAAATAGATTTTGGAGGTTGTTTTGTTTAATTTGACACTCTCTTTCAATACATGCAAAATTGGTCTCAAAGTGACTCAAGCTCAATTAGAAGAAAACAAGCTCAATCAGGTTTCAATTATATCAAACTGAGGACTAACCCAAGGCCTAATAACATGAAGGCTCGGTCCATTAAGTCATATGTTAACTATACCCACAAATAAATCATAATACATCAAACTCAATGCTACCAAGGAATTGATGAAAGCTCACTAATTTGGTCAAGCCCTGATCGCGGAAATACTGATTAGTGAATGAAAGAGAAAGGTCACATAATTAATGAAATTTCACTAATTTGATCATGCCTTGATCTAGAAGATACTGATTAGTAGATGAGAAAGAAAGATCATAAAATCGATGAAGGCCCACTAATTCGATTATGCCTCGATCGGGTAAATCCAGTTCATGGATGAAACATCCAACGGCTCAATAAAAGTTCACTAATTTGGTCAACCCACTAATTTGGTAAAGTACCGATCAGAGAAATGCCGATTAGTGGTTAAAAAAGAAACATCCAAATCAGTAAAGACCTATTAATTCAATCATACGCACTGATTGGGGAAATATTGGTTAGTGGATAAAGCATCCAAACATCCAATGAGGGTCTACTAATTTCGTCAAGTCCCTCGATCGGGAAAATATTTATTAGTGGATAAAAGAGAATATCATCAACCAAAATTGTTCAAGGCCATTAATCCAGTCAAGCCCGAAGTGGAAAATACCAAATAATAAATGAAAATTGTTCAATACCTATTAATCTAGTCAAACCCCAGGTGGAAAATACCACGTATTGAATGAAAAATGTTCAATGCCCATTAATCTAGACAAACCTTAGGTGGGAAATACCAAGTAATAGATGAAAAATATTTAAAACCCATTAACCTGATCTACCCCAGGTGAGAAATAGTAGGTAATGGATAAAAAATGTTCAAGACTGATGAAGTCAGTCAAATCCTAGCCAAGGACCTGCCACTTGATATATGATTGAAGGTTTATTAAGCCAATCAAACCCCAGTTGAGGAAATGCTGCTTAATATATATGAAGCCCAAAAGAAAAAGACAACAAGAAGCGGCCAAGATTTGTCATACTGGACCTAAGAAGGATTCTAAGTTCTAACACCCAGGTCTAATCCCAAAGAATTGTGATGTAAAAAAAGAGGATACAAAAAGAGGAAGACAAACTTCTTGTGTTTATTCTTTTCATTATTCAAATGCAAATTATTCTTTGCATTTAATTTTGTCTTGCAAATATGTGACCATGGTAGTTAATCAAGGATTACCGAGCCACCAATTGGTGTAATTAACATCAAATCTATTGTGGATCAGTGGAGGGATTCAACCAAATTTACAGAAATCACATTGTAACCTCGCTACGTATTTTTAATTAATATCAAAGAAAAAAGGCCGGAGATACCATTACCATCATTGTTAAAAAGGTCCATGATGAGAGCCAGGGAATAAAGCAAGAATATTTAATTTTATTTAAGTAATAAGCGATGTTTTAACATCTATATTGTGGGTTAGTATTATAAGGAGCTGGTAATATATGTAGGGGTTAGTATTTTATCTACTTGGGTTAGTAATTAATTACAGGGGTTTAGTCAGTCAGGGTGGGTTAGTGGTATATAGCATGAGTTAATGACAAAATATAGGGGCTTCGCAAGTGAGCAAGTAAATTAGAGCACTTTAAATGAGAGGTATTGTGGCCCTTTTTTATTGGATACTGCAGAAGTTCTCTCCACCCTTCAACTGAGGTGATCCAGGCTCGAAGTGGATATCATCCTTTCTTCATTCCTCCACGGCATCAAATTGTATTGTGTTTGTTTACCACACTAGCAACTTTAATCCCTTAGCGTATGTTTTTATCTACAGGTGTTCATCTAAACCGGTAAAGTGAACTGAATATTCAGTTGTTTTACCCAAACCTGACTTATATTTAACATATGGTCTGGTTTGATTTTTGTTCTCTAGTGAAACGAACAAGCTAATAAACTGGTTGACTTGCTATACTCTTCCTTTATCAATTATCATCCCAAACCCACTACCCGACCTGATGACCCACCCATAAGCCACCTTCCACCCCCTCTTGACCCATAACGCATACTCCATTTTCATTTTCTCTCTCTGTCTTTTGTGGTGCTAGGCCCCCTAAGGGTGTTCATCCTAACCAGGTAAACGGAACCAAACCTTCTTTTTTAAAGCATTAACTGTTTGGTTTCTTGAACTGAACGGAGCCATTACATCATAAACGGTTTGGTTTGGTTTAGCCTTCTGGTCCCTGATGCTCTGTTATCTGCTATCTGGACGTGGCATCATGATGGTGAGGTGGTGGTGATGATGAGACAAAATGATGGGCCTGGACAGTTTCAATTGCATACACATCGCCGGGAGGTGGAGGTCCAGATTGGCACCAGGAGTCTCCTCAATCTGCCTTAGTTCTCTTTCTGCATCATCCATTGAAGGGATCCAGAAACCTGAACCAGAGTGCAGACATCTACGATTCTATGGTGCTGCATACCCCACATGCCGCTATCACTTCTACTTTTCTCCCTATGCCAGTGACAGAGGGCCGAAGGGAAAGGCAAGGACTTTGTCACGTTGGAGCAGTGTAGCCACACCACCTACCAACTTGCAGGTGTGTATGCAGATAATAGGAGGGGGGAGGGATCTGCTATGGTGAGGTGGCTCACGTTGGCAAGTGGACTGTACAATGGTAGAATGACCGCAGTGCGATGGGAGGACTGGGGAGGATCCCAGATGCAGAGACCACACCATGGCACAGTGGAGTGCAGGGTTTGGACTGAAATCAAATCAAATCGAACCAAATAATTGTTCTTTCACTATTGGTTTGGGCTCGTACAATAATTCTGTTTAATTTGATTATTGGTTCAATTCAGTTCTGGAAAAAAAGGATTCCAGGCAGGATCAAACTGAACTGTTTTCAGCCCTATTTTTACCATTTATATTTCTTGAATTTCTCATGTTAAATAAATGGTTTATCTGTTTTTTGGCGTACCATACATATTGTTCTTTTCCAGATTTTCTGCTTCATAGGCATTTGAAAATGAGAGAAGTTTAATAGCAATGGGCGGTTTTTAGGATACTCATCATATAATAAACATGGTTTATTTTTTTTTACAGATACCTGATGGTTGGCTTCAATGTCTCTTGACAACTGTTTAGCAGACAAGTATCAGATATCAAAAATACACCACATCATTAAATAAAAGTTATTTTGTATACACTGGTATGTAAAATGAGTCTAACTGTTAAAATAAAAAGAAATAATTCATGTAAATCGTTAATCATAATGGTAGAGTTATTTTATCTCTTGACAACTGTTTAGCAGACAAGTATCAGATATCAAGAATACACCACATCATTAAATAAAAATTATTTTGTATATACTGTGATATGTAGAATGAGTCTAACTGTTAAAATAAAATTAATTAATTCATATAAATCGTTAATCATAATGGTAAAGAGAAGTAGTTATTGTATTAAATGAAGTAGTTATTTAACTTCATAAATTAATTGTTAATGATAAATTAACTGTTAATTTATATAAACTGTCATAAACAAAAAAATTATTCAAAAGTAAATGATATATTGAAAAACCTCACTTTGTTTTTATAAATTTTATTTAAAATTTAAGCTTATCTATAACTTATTTTATTTAATGTAATATTATCTAATAAGATTTAACTGTAGATGATATAGAATTAAAAATAAAAATATTTTTAAGAAAACATTTTTTTCTAGAAGCTAAATAGCCATTCTCTCTCAATTTCTTAAAAATTCTTCTTATATTAGAAATTTTCTTTAGTTTGGTTTTCCAGCAATAAGTACCAAATGAAAAGATTTTCCTTGAAAAGCTATTCCCACATAAAATTTTACCTTTTTTTTTTTACACTCAACCAATTGGACCCTAAATCAGGGATATCAAATCCGTCTATTGTCATGATGCTCTGTCGTATCCTACAGGTTTGATCGTCTGCTACTAGTGTCACTTTGATACAGACTAGCACCTACCAATCCAGGAGGCAAATCCAGTTCTGATTAACTTGGGGAAAAGACAGCCGAGTAAATGGTTCTTTGTCCGGCGGAAGATAGCTGATCCCAATTAGAGTAATGATGAGGGCGATCCTTTAACTCATTCCTTCTGAGCTACTTTGTCAAATAATCATTGGTCAATCCTGAAATAGATGTCCTGCAATAGATGTCATGAATCATTCTTTGCATCAGGGTAGGTAGGGTTGGGGGTCGGGAGCGAGTCGGCTGAATCCAAACCGACGTAGGTCGGCCAGAGTTGGGACTCGGGTCAGGATCCGGATTGGTGTTGTGATAAAAAAATAATTTAAAAAATATTCACCGGGTCAGGGTTCAGATTGGGTCGGTCAACTCAAAAATTGATCGGGGTACTTTGCATCTTTTACCATGTACTATTAATATGTTCACCAACCCTTCTAATGTGATTGTTAAAGAAAATAATGATGATGATAGCAAGCAAAGTCCAGGTTATCAGAAAGATCGTGTCATTCCCTCCGTCAGCATTTCGCAAGCAATGAGTGGTCATAGGTGCAAGCCTTCTAGATGCTAACAAGCTTTTTAACCTTCCAGAGTGGCGTTATGGGCAACCTTCATCTGTTTTGGCTTCCATTTTACGTGTGGAAAGAGGTTTTGTCAGGTTTTGTGAGCTGAAATTTTCTTCGAGTAAAAGTATATGGTTTCTTGACGATCTTGCAACAACATTTATGTAGGTCCTCTTTCTAAATGAAACTCATTGGAGCATGAGGCCAAGAAATCTTACTAGGAAAGGTCGATAGATTCTTGGATTCTCCAGCTCTCAGATAAATTTTGGCTTCGTTTGATGGAGCTAAATAGACCTCTAACCTCCGAGTTGTTCAAGGATTCCATCTTTCCAAATGTTTTGTAAGATCTTCGAATGGATGTTTAAATGAACTTTCAAGTCTTATTATTTTTTATTTTTCGAACTAACCGTAGCCTTTCTCTTTTTAGATCTATCAATTGGAGGGGGGATTGTTGCTTTTGAGAGAAGTGTATTGTCGTTGCTGCCGCAATCTGATCTCCTTCGGACTCTATCCCCAACTCCTGCCCTCGCGCCGAGCTCTGTGTGGGAGGAAGAACCGGCGCGCGTGACGAGGGCCCCTGCAAGGGCTTCCCTTACCCACCCGCCGGGGGTTAGCCTTGTCATGTCTGTCCAACGAGGTAATATACACGAAGGCGAATGGGACCTTATGGTGGTCGACGGGCGGGCAGAGGACCGCCCGCAGGCGCCGGGAGGATTGCGGCAATTTACAGCGCTGGAGTGACGGCGACGGGAGGGAGGACGTCGAGGGCGGAAATACTGGTGCATGACATTGACAGGACTGTGGTAACTCCCGCGAATATTTTTGTTTAAATAGTGCAAATCTTTATCAGCAAAGTAACACGGTAAAAATTTAAATTAGTTGAATAGTGGTTTGGTAGAAATCAGAGTTTTCAATTTTGACTTTTGGACAAAAATTATAATTCGGACTTTGGATGTCCAATTTCTATTAGAAGTTGAGTTGTAATTAACCGATTTTTAACAATTAAGTTGTACAAGGAATATCTGACTTCTTAATTATCGAATGAAGTTGGGGTTCTAGAGTCTGATTTCAAGACGGCAAATTTGTTTGGCGAATAAGTTAGAGAATAATTCTTTGACTTGTGAAGTTGGAATGTTTAGGACCGACTTCAAGGCAACGGAATTGTTCTTTGAATGAAGTTGAAGAATTATTCTCCGACTTTTGAAGTCGGATTCTTCAAGTTTGACTTCAAGGTAATGGACTTGCTCCTCAAATGAAGATGGAGAATAAGGGTCCGTTTGGCAAATTAGTCGAAGTGCTTTCGTTAGAAGCACCTCTATTTAGAAGTCATTTCAAATAGAAGGTATTCTCATTTATAAAAGTGAAAGTTGTTTGGTTATATTTTTTATCAAAATATAGAAGTGCTTCGGTAAGAAAAAATAGAGACACGATGACCGGGGTGGGGGCCGTCGCGGAGAGGGAGGTATATGGCGGGGGTTGGGGCGGTTGGAAAGAGGAGGACGGCGATGGGGGTGCAGAGGTGTTGTTGGCGAAGTGGGGGCCGTCGTAGGGAGACGGACGGCTTCGGAGATCCCCGTCCGAACATCTTTCTCGCCCGGAAGAACGATGATCTACAAGCGCAACCTCTGGGTGAGCTGCGGTGATCGCCACCCGGATGCCCGAATCAATGATCGGGTCCCCCCGTCCGCCGCGCGCCGACGGCGCCGAGGGAGAGAGCGTCGCCGGCGCGCACCCGGAGATCGCCGTCAAGATCATGGCCGGATCTGTATCGAGGCCGAGTCCTCCCTCGCCTACGGCGCCATCTTCAAGGGGACGATAAAGATCCCGGCCCGATCATTGATTCGGGCGCGGGAGGGGGGACGCGCGGAGGTGCTCTCTTCGCGGACGCGGACTCCGGCTGCGGAGGGGGGACGCGCGGAGGGGGGGCGACTCCGGCGGGCTGCGGAGGGGGGGGCGCCGCGCGGGGGGGGGGGGGGCGCTGCGGAGGCGTCCGTGGGGGGACTCCGGCCGGCTGCGGAAGGGGGACGCCGCGCGGGGGGAGGGGGGGGGACTTCGGCCGGCCGCGGATGGGGGGAGACGCCGCGCGGGGGGGGGGGGGGGGACGCGCCGCGGAGGCGTCGCGGGGGGGGGGACTCCGGCCGGCTGCGGAGGGGGGACCGGCCGGCGCAGGTGGGGTGTCTTCGCGGATGGCGGGCGACGGCGGGGTGTCTTCGGCGGACGGTGGGGGGCTTCGCAGACACGGACGGTGTCTTCGTGGACGTTGTGCAATGAGTATCGGGAGGAGATTTTCTGAAGTTAGAAGGAGAAAAAAACTCCTCCTTACTTCTACCTTCTACGAGGAGAAGAAGTGAATAATAATCAGTATCCAAACACTATACTTAAAATAAAAAGGACTTTTAACTGAAGGAGAAGTGAAAAAAGAGCACTTCTGGACAGTTCCCAAACGCACTCTAAGTTTTTAACTTCTAAAAGTGATTGTTCAAGTTTGATTTTATGCGAATCAAGTTTGTGATTTTAAAGTAAGATTTGAACAGGCCCACATTAAGGTTATTTTTTAAAATGATAAATTTTATTATTTTTACTATGTGCCTGTTAATAAAATATTAACTAAATTTAAAACGTTCAAAACAAGTTGATAACCACATAGACGCATCAATCTTAAAGATATCCAAACATATTCAAACAAAATATATGTTTCAAACACAACTTATAAACACACATTCAATCAAACACATGTTCAACAAACTCTACATAAAGCACATATCCAACAAAAACACCAAAACAAAATTGTTTTCCTCATCTTACTAGATGCTTTTAGAAAGGTCTTTCTTTCACTTCCTTTTCTTCATCATCCACCAAAGGCAATATGCGAGGCGGTGATGGTGGGGTTATATATTCAGTCACATCAAATTGTTATGTTGGAAGTAACGACTCTATTGATATCTTTGTACTATGTTCATGTGTCTGTTGGTTTGTATTAGGATCGTGGGGAAAGGATGATGATCTAATGCCTTATGTACCCCTCCAAAAAATTAGTGGTTGAAGTTATACACAACTCAGAGATTACAATGGATTTAGCCGACGTTCATATGTCGATATCTACAATAAGCATTTAGTCCTCATTTCACCTTATAGCTGTAGAATATTCATCTTTGCTTGTTATAATATATAATTGTTTTTGGTAACAAGCATCCTCGTTATCTTGTCATGTATATCCAATTGTTCATAAAAGACAAAAAATTAATTTAGTAGAGTACGCATGAGTTCATAAAAGACAAGAGATTGATAAAGAATTAATTAAATATGAACTCACCATTTCTCTCTCCATAGTATTTTATAGTAGTATGATTCGGGAGCCTCTCAGGAATGTTGGATAATTTATTGAATTATATGCTGTAAATTTATATTTGTGAAGGACATATCTGTAATTGTTACAGTACACGTTCCCATCTTCATTTACATTGTCTGGGAACCTTCTGGATACATTTTTTGTAACACATATATATATGATTGAAATATAGAAAACGGGTGAGTTTTCCCACCGCCCGATTTGTCTTCGTTCTCACTCGTTTTTGGTTCTCTTCCGCTGCGCTGCGCTTCGCTCTGCTCTGCTTCGGAAACGAGGGCTTATTCCGAACCAGAGATCTACAGCAGATTCTTCACAAGAAGCAGATCTGCAATACGCATCTCCAGCAAGTTCTTCTACAGGAGGAGGATTCACTGTAGTTTGCTGTCACGCGGCTGCACTTTGCTCATCTAACTTGGTATCAGAGCAGGTATTCTTCTAAATCATGGAAGGATCATCTCGTAATGTGGTTGCGTCTGGAGATCTCACTGGTTTCAACTTGGAGATTGAAAATCCATACAATCTTACTTCATCCGACAGTCCCGGAACAGTTTTAGTCTCTAATTTACTGATTGGATAAAATTATATACCGTGGCAGAGGTCAATGACTGTAGCACTGTCTGCCAAAAATAAATTGAACTTTGTGAATGGCACCATACTTAAACCTACTACTGATGATCCAGCTTATAGTTGTTGGGAACGTGTGAATAACATAGTTCTATGTTGGTTATTGAATTCTATTCATAGAGATCTTGTTTCTTCAGTCATTTACTGTGACACCGCATACGAGGTCTGGAAGGATCTCAAGGAGAGATTCTCTCCGGCTAATGGACCGAGAATATATAGTCTAGAAAGGTCTATTGCAACCTTAAGACAAGGAAGTGATTCTGTAGTTAAATATTTCAATACTTTAAAGGGGCTTTGGGATGAGCTTGCACAACTGAGCAATCATACTGATGGGAATTCCAATGATCAAAGAAGGCTGATACAGTTCTTGATGGGTCTAAACGACATATATGCTGGAGTAAGGAGTCAGATTCTCCTTATGGAGCCTCTACTGCATGTGTTTAAGTCATATTCTCTTGTTTTACAAGATGAGTCACAACGTTCAATTCATACCGCCGGTGTCCATGAAGTATCTGCCATGCTTAGTAAAAGTTTTTCAGTGAATCAGGAAGTGAAGACTGACAAAAGGAATTGGTGCTCTCACTATAACATTCAGGGACACACCAAGGAAAAATGCTACAAAATAAATTCTCCGAGGTGTACTCATTGCAATATTGCTGGTCACACCCGTGAAGTTTGCTATCGTTTAAATGGATATCCTGAAGGATATAAAAAGAAGACATACAAGAAAGCTTCACAGTTTAATTTGACTGATAACCAAAGATGTTAACTTGATTAAATTGTTAGATGCAGGTGAATCTAACAATCTTCCGCAGGCTAATGTCATTACCAGCGAAAATTATGTTCCTTGGGTACTTGATTCTGGTGCTACTGCACACATAGCTTCTACTTCTGTTGGAGAGATGTTCAAAGAAGTGGAGAATTCAACAAATCAACCATCAGGTATGCGTCTCCCTGATGGTTCTAGTATTCCAATTACTGGAACAGGACATGTTCAAGTCAATGACAGGATCAGCTTGTTAAATGTTTACTTAGCACCTGGTTCCAAAAATAATCTCTTATCTGGGAGCCAGTTGACTAAGGATATGAATTGTTCCATTACTTTCTTCTCAAAATATTTTGTGATTCAGGATACAAAGTCCAACAGGGAGATTGGGCGGGGCCTTGAACAGAGAGGCCTATATTACCTATTGAGAAAGGATCCAATTGCACTTGCTGCTACGACTGAAAGTCAAGGTGTTTGGCATCTTCGGCTTGGGCACATATCAGATAGGAAGCTCAAGCATTTGTCCAGCAATTTGAATTTGAATTTTTCATATTTGAAATGCCAGATTTGTCCACTGGCAAAACAAACTAGGTTACCGTTTAAAAATAGTGAGTCATTTTCTTTAGCACCTTTCACTTTACTACATTGTGATGTGTGGGGGCCATATTGCATTGAATCAAGAATAGGAGCAAAGTATTTTCTCACTATAGTAGATGATTTTTCTCATTTTACATGGACATACATGATGAAGTTTAAATCTGAAACATCACACATTTTGAAGGAGTTTATTCAGTATGTGCAGAATTTTTTTTCTACAAGCATCAAGATCATTAGGACTGATAATGGCACTGAGTTTCTTAATTCTGAGCTTCAAAATTTTCTGAAAGAAAAGGGTATGATTCATCAACAAACATGTGTTTATAGTTCCCAACAAAATGGTGTAGTAGAGAGAAAACATAGGCATCTTTTGGATGTAGCTAGAGCACTTAGAATTCAATCATCACTTCCAAAGTTTTTTTGGAGTGATTGTGTTCTTACTGCCACATATCTCATTAACAGACATCCAATGAAACGGTTGAACGACAACACACCTTTTCAAATGTTATTTGGAAAGGTACCATATTATGGAAATTTGAAGGTTTTTGGTTGCTTGTGTTATGCATCCACTTCCCATTTACAATCAGACAAATTTGATGAAAGGGCTAAAGTTTGTATATTCATCGGATATCCACCACACCAAAAAGGTTATAAATTGTTTGACTTGAAGAGTAAAAAATTCTTTGTGAACAGAGATGTTGTATTTCGGGAGGACATTTTTCCGTATAAACATTATAATGAGCAGAGTACTCTTCCAATTCCTATACCTATTTAGGAGCCTGACAGTTTTGATGACTTGAACTCACAATTATGCACACATGATGAAGTTCCCGAGACCAATACTGAGGTCATAGAGAATTCTGAAAATTCAGCATCAGAAACAGCTATACATGCAAGGGAAGTTAGAAGGAAAAGGAGGTCATCTTACTTGCAAGATTACATTATTGGTTATAATGTTGCTTCCGTACATAAAAGAAGTCATCATTCAATAAGTAATTTTCTATCCTATAACAAGTTTAGCCAGAATCACAAAGCTTTCTTAGTTAATGTTACAAAGACTTTCGAACCACAAACTTATGAGATAGCCAATCAAGATTTTAACCGGAGAAAAGCCATGAAGGAGGAATTAGATGCCTTAGAAAGAAATGACACATGGGACATTGTGAAACTGCCTGAAGGTAGGAGAACAGTAGGATGTAAATGGATATATAAAGTGAAATATCATTCTAATGGAGAAATAGCTAGATACAAGGCTCGGCTGGTTGCAAAGGGATACTCACAGCTTGAGGGTCTTGATTATCATGATACCTTTGCACCGGTTGCCAAGCTTGTAACCGTTAGAGTGTTATTGTCAATTGTTGCTATAAAGGGTTGGTTTTTAAATCAACTAGATGTCAATAATGCATTCTTGCATGGAGATCTTGATGAAGAAGTCTTTATGGCAATACCTCCAGGTTATCCAAGATAGGGAAAGGATTTAGCTTGTAAACTAAAAAAATCATTATATGGATTGAAGCAAGCTTCTCGAAATTGGCATGCCAAGTTAACTACTACCTTAATTAGTCTTGGTTTTCAAAGAATCAAAATCGACTACTCTCTTCTTCATCTATGTCAAGGATGCAATTCGTATTTATGTCCTAGTGTATGTGGATGATATCTTGATTACGTAAATTCTCAAGAACAGATTGATTTTTTCAAAAGGCAACTTCATGGCATCTTCAAACTGAAAGATCTAGGAGAACCAAAATACTTCCTTGGCATTGAGATTGCCAGAAATTCTTATAGAATTTACTTAAACCAAAGGAAATATGCTCTGGATATATTGACAGATTGTGGATTGCTTGAAAGCAAACCGGCCAACATTCCTATAGAAGTAAAGCATAGGATGTTTGAAGAACACAACAAACTGTTTGATCCTGGAAGGTATAGAAGACTTGTTGGAAGGTTAATGTATCTAACTGTTACCAGACCTGACATAGTTTTTTCTGTTAACCTTCTTACTCAATTTATGACCGAGCCTTCTGAAACTCATATGGAACAAGCTTTGCAAGTTGTAAGATATATCAAATCTTGTCCGAGAGCTGGTATCTTCTTAAGTGCACAATCTGAATTAAAGATGACAGGTTATGTTGATGCTGATTGGGCATCATGCCCTGTTACAAGGCGATCAACCAGTGGGTATTTGATTTTAATAGGTGACAGTCCTATCTCTTGGAAGACAAAAAAACAATATACTGTGTCAAAATCCTCTGCAGAATCGGAGTATAGGGTTATGGCTACTGCAGTTTCTGAAATCCAATGGCTGAGGTATCTTTTAGATGATCTCAGAATACAGTCAAGTACTACTAATCTGTTTTGTGACAGCATTGCAGCTATCCACATTGCTGCTAATCCAGTGTATCATGAAAGAACAAAACACATAGAAATTGATTGTCACTTCATTAGAGAAAGGATACAAAATGGATTAATTTCTACTATTCATGTCAAGTCTAAAGATCAGATAGCTGATATGTTTACAAAGGCTTTGACGAAGGAACATTTCAAAACACATAGAGACAAGTTGATTCGGGACCTCCACTCATCAACTTGAGGGGGAGTGTAAATTTATATTTGTGAAGGACATATCTGTAATTGTTACAGTACATGTTCCCATCTTCATTTACATTGTCTGGGAACCTTCTGGATACATTTTTTGTAACACATATATATATGATTGAAATATAGAAAACGGGTGAGTTTTTCCCACCGCCCGATTTGTCTTCGTTCTCACTCATTTTTGGTTCTCTTACGCTGCGCTCCGCTTCGCTCTGCTCTGCTTCGGAAACGAGGGCTTATTCCGAACCAGAGATCTACAGCAGATTCTTCACAAGAAGCAGATCTGCAATACGCATCTCCAGCAAGTTCTTCTACAGGAGGAGGATTCACTGCAGTTTGCTGTCACGCGGCTGCACTTCGCTCATCTAACTTATGCTCTATATACCAATTCTAATAGTGTGATGCTTGTTCCATTTGTTTTATGCTTTCTTCTTTTATATAAGCATAACTCATCATATTAATTCATCTTGATATGTAATCAATATAGTACTCACTCCAATCTGTATTTAGGTGTCCATGTCAATCCTTGCGATCTTATTATGCTCTTGGAGATAGTTTTGATTGTGGTAGCCCAAATTGCCTTAAGACTTGTTCTGAAGCATGAAATTTCATTAGAGACATGCATATCAATAGATTTGAAGTCCTCCAAACTAATGGATTCTCTAGACACATTGGAGGTACTAGGTTCATGAAATCAGCAATATATGGTTGCAAATGATCTAAAGAATTTAAATCAATGGAACGTAGTTCAAGAAATGCTTTTTGTGATTAAACATGTTGAAATATATGATAAAACTTACTTGACTTTCATCTTGTTTGTTAAATTCATTTATGTAAAACTACAATGAAGACTTGGATTGTGTTCGTTGTATGGTCTACCGACATCATAAATATTTTAGAAGTGCATTTTTATAACAACCCATGAAACATACTTGTAATTAGACATGTTTACCTACATCCAACTCATTCTTGTATCATAATACTTTTTAATTATGTAAAAATATATGGGGTGCCTTGGACCCCTAGGCGAGCACCTTGGATACCTTGGGTGCCTAGGCGGGCACCTTGGGCGCCTTTCTCGGTGCCCCATAAGGCGCTCAGGCAAAAGTACCTTGATGCCTAGGCCACCTTGACAACTATGGTTATATATGAATCTCACTGTCAAAAGTATCTGACATCAACACTGCTCCAATGATCATACGAATAAGAGTTCCAGTATGATATAGAAAAACACATGATTCTCATCATTGTCCTCTACTAGTAATTGTTCTTGAATCCCAAAGTGTTGAAATAAGCAAATCAACTTTAATATTGATCGACTGACATCTATACCATGATCCTATGAGATGACTCCTAAAAGTCTCTCGTAGACATCTATCTATATATCAAACTCTCTATTAAGAATATAGGTATGTGTAATGATTGTTGGACCATCTACTCGAAAACCCATAAGCATCACGATGTCTAGAAATGTAAGCCATTTCACAGTGAGGGATGTTAAATGTTGGTGTTTCTAGACACCATCACTCAGCTAAGGTAGTGATGACTTTCTTTCTAAAGGGACCCACTTCAAATATATACGAAAAGCACATTGATTCTAACATTTGTAAAATGAGAAGATAATGAATATGCCAACTCTTAAGTTGTTTAAAATGACTAGTTGACAATAGCAGATTGCCCTCTTGTGTAAAACAATGCATATAGCTATATTACAATCATGTAAACACGAGAAGAGAAGATGTAAATAAGTTAAATCATAATTTCACATCGAGATTGGTCGAGCAATGACTACTCTGATCATGCAACAAACCACTATATCGAGGATGTAAATCTATTTTTGTAAAATGCAAAAACAACATGAGTACTATAAAGGAAGTAAAGTAATTAAAATAAAATTAATTAAAATGTACATACTGATTTCTTCTTAAACAAGTGGAACCATTATGTCCCCGTTGTTTGCAAATAGAATATTGATTCTTTTGTTTGTTTGACTCATAATCCATAACCATTGGGAGCCTATTCCTCTTCGGTCTATATAACCTTGGGACATAATATGGAGGTATTAAAGAGATCACATTTTTTGATAAGTCAAAGGCTGGCCAATATATTGCATCTCGAATTGTGTGAAATTCATTGTCATATGTTGAACAATAGTTCTCAGTTGTGTATAAACATGAGACATACATGTATGGACTCTAAAGTATTGAACCAATTGCACAAATGCCTTGTTTGCAGGAGAAACATCTCAATTAAGGTTCACGACAAGTATATAGAAGTCAATTTTGATTAATATCTACTCAGAAAGAGCAGTTGTAACAATCATTTACATCCCACTCCTATACTAACTCGGGTTTGAATGATAATCTTTCTACTTTTCTTTTTCATTTTTGATATCTTCTTCTTGATTTTTGGAGTAATATAGATCTCTATCTTTAATTTGATTACACGTCTTTAAAAGAACATTAATTTAAGACAATGATAAATTATAAGAATCAAAGCATATATAGGCGATTATCAAGCTACCTTCAATACACCAATAAAACACTTGAAATAGTTTGTAGTCAATATTCCAAATCTTTTTCCATCTTGTCACATGATAATACCTAATATTTATGATTCACTTCCAACAACAGAGCATATGTGTCAACACATCGCAGTTGAATGTCATCTATTTAGTTCTTAAAATTCAAAGGACTACATGTTTGACTAGCATTATTCATTCTTTTATAGAGATCTTGTCCACTGAAATGTCTTTAAAAATTTTGTTAATAAGGATGAAGACAATATCGATGAGCTGTCGTTGGAAATCACATTTCAACAGATTTTTTAATGCTCAAAATGTTCATATGAGATTATGCAAATTTTATAACATCGTTCCCATACAGTTGGAATTAATTAAGTCATTTGTTTCAAAAATCATGGCCATGAACAATCATTGTTCACAACTACAAATGTACTATGATAAAAAATAGCCCTTGTTGTGTATCCACCTTACATCAAACTAACAATGTATCATGATATTTTTATGTAAATTTTTTTCATCTACACTAATTATGGGTCGATAAGAACGTCATCTTTAAATGCATAGCATAAAACTCCAAAATAAAAATAGGAACCGTGGTGTGTTACTTTCACATAGGTAACTGTATACAGTGCCTAGCATTGTCATTTTTACAACTTTCATATATTTCGGTAGATAAGTGTACAAGCTTTCCTAGTCCCCAAATAATTTCTCAAAAGCTTTTCCGCATGCACTCCAAGTCATATAGTAAGAACGTATAGAATACTTCATTTGTATCATATCTATGATCTCTTTTGGTTGACTATTTAAACGAGATCGACTAATTTGTAAAATATAATGTTGGATTTTTGTTGATGTCAATTATCTATGAGTTGAATTACTTACAAGAGTGTAATAGGTGTGATCATTATCAAAGTTGATGATTTTCAACAAACCCTACACTATTTTACTAGCACATGCATGCAAGCTCCATTTGCATCCATCTCTCTTGTAAGACATTTTGATGTTAACATGGACTTTGTGGATTTATCTGTTCGATACTATCCGTTATGTTTCATAGACCAAGTGAAAACTATTAGCAATAAGATCTTTACATGTGAAAATATCTCTTTCAGAGATCTCATCTCCACATTCACTTTGACTTCTTATTCATATTGAACTTTCTTCTTATCCATCTTTTTCATCACTCTCAATGAAACTATCATTTATAACAACATTATCAATCCAACTTGCATCTTCACTTTCTTGAAATTGATCTACAAACACAATGATAGTGAGCATTTCATTCGATACTTCTTCATTATCATCTTTTACATCTTCATCGCTGTGCAAAATCATATTGTTCATTTAAATATAATTAAACAACATTATATGTTATAATCTGTCCAAATTCAACATTTCATGAAAGAACATTAGATTGATATTGTGACATTAGTTGTGTCATCTTGTCATTTTACTTTGATTCATGATCCATCCTAACTCTTTAATGGTGTTCATATCTTTCTTTTCTATGTATAATGTAATGTTATTATCCATACAAATGTTGCTTTCCATATATCTTCTTATCATGACATTACATGATTCATCATCTACAATATCCTTAACATAATGAAATAGTTGTATACCATCTTGAAATTGATGGTGTCTTAACTACTTCTAGTACAGTGACATACCTTACTTTTGAACTCTTTAAATAAACATATCAAGGGTAGTCTAATATTCAATTCATATCCATTATCATAAAACGTATAATTGTTATTAATTTAAATTTTTTTCATCTAACATAATAGAAATGACATCATCTCTTAATGACATCTTTTAGGAATATAACTTATCCTGAAATGATTATCCAATCAATTCAAATAAAACAAAAGTAACTAATCTAATAAATTAAATTAGACAGATTGGATCAACCAAATCAAACAATCCTATCAACCAACTCCAATTGGTCGATTGTCTTAAACTGATCCAAGATCAAACTTTTGAATTGGACCAATCTATTTTACTTAAATTAACTACATCAATCCAATCAATTTGATTGCAATGAAAGTAACAAATCTAATTTATTTAAATTGACTACATCAATCAAATTAAATTAACTTTAACCCACATAACAAATCTAATAGATTAAATTGGATGGATCAGCTTATACAAAATTCATATTGAAGATTACTTACTGACATTGTCTTTCGGGATTAAAGCTTGCCTTTGCTAAATATGTGTTGCTGCCATTGTCACCGCAACTTAAATGACCTCAAAGACCTTCACCCCTACTATGGAGGGGGAGAAGAGAAGAGGTGCTAGAAACGTGGAGGAGAGAAGAGGGAAAAGGAGGAAGAAGTGATAGACATGGGAGGAGGAGGAGGAAGTAGGTTCGTTTAGGGGCACAATGACCAAGGAGGAGGACAAAGCAAGTTAGATGAGGGGCACAATGCGAAGTAGGAGGAAGATGACGGGGATGGGAAGCAATGGCATGGAGGAGGAGTCACCATTTGCCGCGTATGGAGGAGGAGGAAGGCTCGGGACTCGGGAGCGGGGAACCACTATTTGTTCTGCATGAGAGGATGAATGGCGGAGGGGGTCTACGCCACACCAAGAGGTTGAAGGGGGTGGCTGTGGCGAAGGTAGGTTCAAGGCATGGAAGTCTGACTTTCTTTAAGTGAAGTCGGACTTCTAATATCCAACTTCATTAGTGAGTTGCACTTTAGAACCACGACTTTATTAACTAAGTTGGTTATTCTCTAGCCGACTTCTTTAAAGATGAGATTAAGGCCCTTAACTAAAGTCTGAGTTATTATATCTATCTTGTGAAGTCTAATTTCATAATTATTACTTCTATGTTTTGTCAAGAAGTTGGTTCTACCAAATCATGTTGTTTCGCTAATTTAAACTTTTACCGTACTACTTCGCTAATAAAAAAACTACATTATTTCAAAATAAAATTTTTCACGGATACCTATGCTGCAAAAACCTAACATCTAGCAAGTGGTAGCTCTAGAATTTTATGATCCAAAAAGAAAAAGATAAGATTCCAATTCATACTAGCATATAACATGCGACGATAGACAATATTTGGTTAATTTAAAGTTTGAGGAAGTCTCTAGTTAAATGATTTAGATTTTTTATCAAACAAAATAAATCGCTTGTCTTATTTAAATTAAGTACTTTTTAATCAGTCATACAGTGTTTAGACATAAAATTCAGGACTTAAATTTTTGGATTAAGTCAAAATAAGGTCACTTGCTAAAATTTTTTCATTTGAACTACAATTAGACCTAAAATCTAAAAAAGGATATAGAGGAATTAACTAGAAGCAGATAGATCCAACCACCAACAAAAACAAATCATATGAAATGAAACTAAACTTCACTTTCATGGATCACAGTGACGTGTAAGTCATTAACTCTATTGTTTTTATTTTGAAGTCAAAATAGGTGGTTGATTCCTCTTGAGGTGCAAAACAAGTCAAGTTGAGTCGAGTAGTTGTTCAAGATCGACTCATTTATGTTACATGAGTTTAAGCTCAATTTTTTATGACTATGTTAATTTTTTGTTCGAGCTTGATTCATTATTTAATCGAGACGAGCTTGCATAAAAACTTGTCTCAAATTTAGTCTACACTTAAGTTTAAATTTGATATAAATTCATTTATAAAACTTAAAATCAATCAAAATCATTTGTGAAATTGTAATTTTAACTCAGTTATGAAACTTGATGTAAGTTTAAACTCAAATTAAATTTTATTTTTACCAATATTATATATTTAAGTGATAATATATAATTATTAATGTTCATAATTTTTTCCAAATAAATATCTAATTGAGTACTTAATTGAGTTAATCTCGAGTTTGTCACTCCCGTAAGAGTTTGTTTAAATTTGACTCATTTAATGAATAAAATTTTATTTTTGGCTAAAACTTGTTTATTTACTATAATAAATGAATGTAATCAAAATTTTATCGAGTCAAGTTTTGAGTTATTTAACAAGAATATTGGTTCATGTGCCCCCTTGTTCCTCCCGGAGGTAATAAACTAGGAAGAGGTAACATACATTTCGACGAGAACATGTCAACTTGAAAGGTAATGTTGGATTCTTACTTTAATGCATCTAATGTAGACTTTGGCTAGGTGGTGTAATCAACATTCTTGTTGGTGTCTTTGCCATTAAACTCACTTTTTGGTCCACAGGCTTAAAGTTTGTCAACTCTCTTTCATCACTTCCCTGGTTGACTCTTCCTTACGGGGTGATTTTTTTCCCACCTCACTTCTATGATTCATAAATCAAAATGTGAAGATATTGAAAGATGATGTCCGTTAACTTCCACTTCATCGAGCAGTTGGCATGATAAAATCGAGTGAGGCCCAGGGGTGTCCACTTCACTTATCCCCCTATTCACTATTTTCTTCTATATCTATATTTGCAAAAGTGTGTTTGTTCATCAATTTTATTTTTCAAGAGGTAAAATATTCACTAGTAAGGTCTCGTTTGGGTTGATATTTTGATAAACCCTATTTTAATTTAAAACTCAATTTGAAGTTATTACCCGGGAAAAGCACATCTTGCGATGTGAAGCTCCTCTACAAAATCCCACCGTAAAATAAGAGAATTTTCTTTTTCTTTCGCTTTTAGTATTATTGTCGTTCTAACATTTGGGTGAGAAAATCAACAGCATTTTAATTTATTTTGTTAGTTATGAAAATTTATATTGCACTTATCAACATTAACCCTAAGAAACTTTGGAAAATATTATATTGTTTTCTCTTCTTACATTTACTACCCTCACTTTTCTTAAAACATGTGTTACATGTATGCTTGGCCTAATTAAAATATAGACTTTTGCTATTATCCTTGAAGAGTCCTATTAGGGTTAAAGAGGATATATCTACAATCTAATAATTATTTGATATTAAAGTCATAATAGGTTGACTTTAAATATGAGATTCATGCTTAGTCCCGCTTATATTCACGGAACAAACTCTCAAGTTTCTCATTGACTTTGAGATGGCATGGAAAAACATGAGAAGGAAAGATCTGGTACTTTTTTGATTTTGTGTTGATTAAGAGGTTATCTCATAAGGTTTGTTCTCGATAAATTCAAGTACATTCTTGCAATTTCAACAATTGATATTAGGACATGCCAAAATCATTGAATGGGTAAGTCACCAATTCCCACACGAAGAAAAGTGTATTTTGATGATAAATGTTTTAATCTCTTTCTTTCATTTTAGAATAAAATATTATTGTTTTGTTCTGCCAATGTAATGTTGCATTAGATTAACTTGTCATAGATGTTGAAATTTGTCACGACCCGGATTTTTAACATGCACAGCGGAAGATAATCCGGCGACGTAACGAGAAAGGATATCGGTCTGGAGCCAAATAATACCAAAATTCACAATCCAATTAAATAATTCCAAACTTTACAACATATTAACACCACAAACAAACACCTATCTAAACAAATTAAATACCAACATTGAATGAGTAATCCACTAGCTCCTCGGACTCCAAAACACCACTACGCTTCTGCTGCGCTAAACCTGCACTCCTGAAAATATTAACAACGGAAGGGGTGAGTCACAACAGACCCAGTAGAACTTACACCCGAACTACCCCACTATAATAATGATTCTAGTGGTATACAATACATAATAAGCCTAAAAATCAGATTTAATACATAGGGTGTAAACTAATTTTATATCTTCAATTAAATAATTACAAGATCATTCTACTACCCCATATGATAACATGACTCTAAATGCATTAAAACCAACATAACCTACACATTAGACTACTCTAGGTATGCTCACAATATACACAACCTGACATAAAACCAAGGACACATCTAGAACACTAACATCTATGCCAACATACACAACTAAACACCTGTCTTAGTAAATACCATGCTCCATCTGATAAAATGTAGTCACATCACAAAACTAGCACCAGATTTACCATATAGTAGGAAGTAACATATAGTAACTAAATCCCATAGTACCCCATAGGTGGGAGTACTTAGGATAAACCGCGGTATCTGAGATCGAAGGATGCTCCAGATTCAACTAATCTCCGCTGCCCACGGGCCACTAACATAGTCTGGTGAAGTACATTTCCATCACAATGCAGCTCACTGCATTAACCACATTCCACACCATGCAAGCATATAATTAACTCAGACAGTAAACAGGAACATTTAATTGGCAAATCAAACATGAAATACATAGATGAACACCCATGGTTCTATGCACCACATATTTGCATACCATACCACAATCTAACATAAACCAGAACCAGTCTATCATATGATGCATCTAAATAGGATCATGCAAACTACAATCTAAACATATCAACACATGCTTAGACAGAACTATCTATTACATAAAAGAAAATAACCTAAACTCTAACACCACTATGCCTAATCCTTACATCGGCTTTTTATAAAATCGGGATATACATGTTTAAGGTTTATCGTGATGCAAACATGCTAAACTAGCTAGATTTAGACATACAGAACCTATCATGATGCCTAATATACATGAATAACTGAATTACTCTAAGCATGCACGATTCAAACAAATTAATCTAACTCTAACTAAACATGTTAATAAATCCAAAACAGCCCATTAATCACAATCTTCTAATCCTGGTGATCTAAACATGTTTCTTACGATTTAATCAAAAATATTAGAGTGCTAAGGATAGCCGAGACGCCTACCTTGACGGCGACGGCGAACGGCGCACAGAATTCCAAGGAAATTGAATTTGGCAACGAGACTGCCGCGGTTGCGTCGGCGACGAAAAATCGAGCCGGGTAGGTGTTTTCAAAAACTGTGGTTTAGAAGAGAAATCATGAACTAGGGATTTTAATAGAAGATGATAGGAGAGAGAGCGATAGGAGAGAGGAATGATACCGCGCGGGGGAAAAAGGTGGCGCACGGTGGCGCACAACGGCGGGGCCGCGCGGTGCAGGCGGGCGCACGGCTGCGGGGGTGACGGTCGCGCGGGGGCTGGGGTCAACGGTGATGGCGTGGCGGCGCGAGCGCGCGGTCAACCGGGGCGGTAACGGCCGCGCGGTCGCGAGCACGGGCGGTGGGCACGCTCGGCAAGGCGGTACGACGTGGCAGGCGGTGGCCGGCGGCGGGAGACGCGCGGCGGCGCGAGCGCACGCGCGGCCGGGCGGGTGCGCACGGCGAGGTACGAGGTGGCAGAGGACCAAGGCGGTGGGGCGAGCCGCGGGCGCGCGGGAAAGCCGAGGTGGCGGTCGGCCGACGCGGCGCGGCGAGCTCGAGGGGGGCGGTCGGCGGGAGACGGCGGCTGCTGGACGGTGACGCGCGGCGACGCACGGTCAATGGGCGGCGGTGCGCGGGAAAGGAAGGCGACGGGAGGGGGGGCGGCTGCGCGTGGGCAGGGTTGCAGGCGGCGGCGACCGAGGGAAAAAAAAGGTAGGGTTTCGCGGGGAGAAGAAACGGCCCCGGGGCGGGTGCGTACGGGGGAGGGAAAAGGGGATATTTAAAGGAAAAGGGAAGGATTAAAATAATAATAAATATTAACATTTTTTTATATAGATAACCGGGGTATTACAAAATTGATCAAAGTCTATTTTTTTCATGTTTGTTTGCTCCATCGATGTCATGATAGTTAGCTAGTTCATTAATGCTGATGCAAGATTGGTCGATGATGTCTTCTTGTAAAGGGAACCAGATGCCAATGATTGTCACTGCCAAGGAATCAATTGACCATGTGTAGAATGGTTGATAAGTAGCACTAAATTAAATCTTACAATAGATCCACATTTGTTCATGTTGGAAATAGAGATAACGCTTTTGACTTCATAAACTAGAGATTAACCTACATGTTCGAAATAGTATCCAGTATTATGAGATGCACATCTATTATTGAATATCATGATGTGTATACTTAAGATAATATAACGATAGATTAGGTACAAGAGAAACTCAGTATAGGTAATTGAGCAGACAACAAAGGATAATTCACTCTCGGTAAGTGAGATTAAATGTCTTATAGGATAATATTCTAAATCCTTAATTGGGATAGAAAATATAATTGAAAATAGAGTTTTCTATTTGATCGTCGATGTTTTACTTTTTTTTTTAATTGAGATATTGAATTTGTAAGAGTTATATCCATGCGGTAACTGATAATGGAAAGATTCAATGAAGATAAAATTATCCATATAACATTTTGGGATCATGAGAATGGATTATACAATATGTAAGTAATATTTCTAGACCTTTATGATATTTAAAAAACTATATACAATATAATGCATTAAAAGCAATGTATATTAAGTTTTAAAATAAAAATCAAGTAGAATATATAATTTTTTCTTGCCGTAATATAAATATATTTTTATCTATAATTTTAAAATATAAATATCTATTATAATTTTATTACTATTTATTAAAATAAAAAATTTATACTTGTTATATTTATGTTTTGACAACCGTACGAGCATCAAACAAGACAAAAATTATATTTTTCATCACTATACCATGAGTAATTCAATCTTTCATGGGAACTCTCTGTTGAGCGATTCTTTTGACTCTGAGAAGGAAGCAGGGACCATAAACCGAGTAAAAATTTTGCAGACATTTAACAGATATGAATGGTATCTATCTTGAACTAATAAGGTGTTGTTTGGTACGGAGATAACTTGGGGATAATTTAGGTTATCTCCGAAATTTTGAGGATAACCCAGATTTATTCTAAAATTTTAGGTACCAAACATGCCCTAAGGCTACGTTTGGTACGGGAATAAGAAGGGATAAACTAGATTTATCCCCAGTCCCTCGTTTGGTACACAAATTAATTTTAATTTAACCTAGGTTAACTTAATTCGGCTTATCCCTAAAAATGGGGTTAAAATCGGGTTTAAGCCATCCCTCATTTTCGGTGGGATAAATGGGATACGATGGATTAATCGGATGTCGACCCTCTCGCGGCAGAGGCTCTCACACGGCGGACGACCTCGCGGCGGCGACCTCACAGCGGTAGATTGCTTTGTTCTGGGGCTTCCTCGTGCTTGTTCTGTGCTCACCGATCATCGGAGCTTTGTGGTACGTACGTCTTCTCCTGTTTTAGGGCTAGTTAAATGTTGATTTACAGATTCAATATCTGTGTATAGGGTGTTTGGGAGAACGAGTCCCGCGGTGGTTGTGCTTTCGTCAAACGGTGCAGCGATGGGGCGGCAGCCAACGAGAAGCGACGAAATCGCAGCGGCGGTGGTAGCAATGCGTGCACCGGCGCGTAGCAGCCCGGGGGAAGAGCACGCCAATGGCGATGGATCTGGTATGCTCTGATTCCCCGATAGCGGTAAGGGTCTGAGGGGAAGGAGAGAAAGATGAATCAAGATGTGATTTGAGGTTCCGATTATCAATGCAAGCGTCTGTATGCTTGATTTTTCTTGTGTGGTAATCCCACCTATTTATGATGGTTGATTACGTTGAAAACTTCTGTTGCGGAGATAAAATTTTGCCCTAATTTACGATGTGAAGATATCAATCTTTCTAGCTCAGTAGTCTTCTACGATTTGGGGCTCCGTTGACCATTTATCCCAACTGGTGTACCCCCGAGGGGTATTGTAAATGATGAATAAAAGTCTCGCTCTTCCTTCCAAGCATTCATAGCTGTATCAGTGCTTGTAGGCCGGAGGATGCTTCCATGACAGAGGACTGGTTTTGCTCTCCGTGCTTGGCCTTTTAAGATTTCAAGACCGAGTTTTTTCCCCACGGGCAAGCGCGCCGGGGATTTCCAAGTTTTGTTCAAGGGAGTGCTTCTGGTTCCGCCAAATTTTGCGTTGTGGCTGCTCTCCGACGGGCAAACAGATTTGCCCTGTTCCATTATCATGTTCCATGATGGGAGGATCTCTTGATTTACGTGGAGTAGCTAGAAAGATGAAGTTTTTTTATTGTGGGCTTCTTGCTCCAGACCAGAGCGATTAATTTTATCGGAAATGTTTTAAGAGAATTTGCCCGCTGTTTCTTGGGGGCAAGGTTGAAGATGAGAAGTTGACATCTTTTGGTTGTTATTTAAATTTTTGCTGCGCATATCACATTAAATAGTTTTTCCCATGTTCAAAATGTTATCTTTCTCAGGTGCATTTTTATACAGATGTTAGTAATTTGAAATGAAACAGAATTATACATGCCACTCTTCCTATTTTCTTATGGTTTACCTTTTTTTATTTATACATGGTCTCTACCATTTTTATTGGTATGAATAGATTATCTATGAAGTATTTAAGAAAATATGTATGAGTACACCAGACGTAGATCGATTTGTAGGGTATTTAGTTGCAATATTTTTTAATTTAATTAGATTTAAAAAAATCAAATCTGATTTTCACTGTCATATTTTTAAAATTATATTATTTATATCTTCAAATTTATACTTTTAAATATATTTTTATTTATATTTTTAAATTATATTTTAGATTTATTATATGAATATGTAAGTTGGGTTATCCTTAAAATTATATTTTAGATTTATTATTTATGAATATGTTATGAGTAATAAATTAAAATAATATAAAAAATAAAAATAAAAAAATAAAAAACTAAGGTTATCCTCAAATTTATGGTTAACATATCAAACATAGGATAGGGATATCCTTAAACTTATCCTAAGTCAAACCAAACATAATAAGGATATGATTAGTCACAAGGATTAGTTTATCCTTATTCCCGTCAATTTTATCCCGATACCAAACGTAGCGTAACAGAATTAGAATCAGAGTTTAAGAATGGTACTCTCCTCTTTCACGGTCCTCTCCTCCAATCTAAGCTCAGTAGCCGGTTGGACTACTTTCTGGCAGGCCCTACACACTACACCTCTTTCTTCTTTACAAGCTGCGGCTGCGTTGTCTAGGACCATAATCCTGAAATGAATGTTTAGTTGAGAGGATCAAGCTTTTTTCAGATCCATTTTCTTGATTCAAATAATATTTCTATTGAAATTTACAATCGGATATATTAAGTTAATTGGATAATATCCGATTATTCCGATAATAATCCAAACCGAATCCGTTTACCGCTGGAGCGAAGCAGCTAGTTTTCACGAAGCAGGTGGACGTGCGTTCTGTGTTCCTTGAATCTTCGGTTTTTTTTCTTTCCTTAAAGCCGAAGCCGAACTTTGCAGCTGGGGGTCATTTTTCCTCAACTTCTCCTTCTTCCTAGTTCCATCGATGGCCTTACTGAGATTTCATTCGAGAAGATTCTGGCCTGCTCTCCCGGCGACAATAGCAGTATCGGAAACATCGGCGATATTTGCTTCATGCAGAGAAGCGGTTCTACCATCTTCAAGCTTGCCCTCTCGTTCCTTCTCCGTTGAGTCCGTCTGCGCCGATTCACGGGTCCATGATAAACCACAGGAGCCGCTACCTCTTCCGAAGCGTCCCGTCTTGGTGAGCCTCTGGAATTTGCTTAGTGTTCGATGACTTCTGTCACTTATACCCTGTCGGCTGGATATTTTGTCCTTTTGAGAGGTCCGGGACTTTATCCGGTCTGCATTGTACGATCCCGAGCACGGTTATTTCTCCAAGAGGTCGGGCTCGGTTGGGGTTCTGGACAGGAGCATCAAGTTCAATCAGCTTCAAGGTAGTTCTCCACTTTGAGTTCATCTATTGGACAATATGTATGATCTGAATACGTGAAGTACTCTAGCTTTGGACAGTACTTTAAGAACAAAAGGAAGAATGCAAGACTCTAATACCAGAATAAGGGTATCCCTAGATTATCTTTTAAACTTTTGATCAACTGGGCGAAGCAGCAAGGATATCTGCACTTTTTACCGAGGTTGTGCACAAATAGTGGATGTAAACGGGGTTATTATTTTCATACGTTTTGTCTAAGTTAATATGGTATCATGCACGACTTCAAGCAGTGGTATCATGCTCAACCTTGAAGCAGCGAGGAGAAAGAGGGGAAGTGGGATGCTGCCCCCTTAAATGGTTACACAAGCAACGAGTGCTTTTTTAATTCCAAAAATCTAGAGCTTCATTTTTCAAGGAAACATTGAAATCATTCATCTGATGCCCCCTGATAGTGGACAGATCTTTTTGTGCATTGTACATAAGTTGATACCTTAGTGTTTTACTTTGGAAAAATACCCTTAGGCTCTACTTAAAACTTGATGCGAAATTGTAAAATGTAACGTACAATGTTCAAAGACTCTCATAAGGTAGAGAAGCACAAACCAAGTATGCAAAAATAGTACTATTATCTAGTGGGCTGCTGATTGTTCCTATTCTATAAGAATGCATATACATAGAAAAGTCTGCTTGTGCCATCCATCCTCTTCTAGTTCAAATTTCTATTTAAAGTTTGTCAGGGCCTTTACTGGATGCACCACTTGTATGATAGGAAGTATCGAGTGACGAATAGACAGCTTGTTTCAAAATAGGTTTATCGAGTTAAGAATGGTAAGGTGAATATGATTTATGTAATTGTGGTATGCATTAGATAAAAGGTAGTGGTGGCATCAACTGAGAATAAATAGGCAGAAAGGAGAAGGAATGGTTTCTCAACTTAACTGAATTTAGCTTTAATTCTATTGTCTAGGGTTGGCCATCTGGATTCTTCTCTCCATTCACGTCAATTTTGAGCATCTCTTTAGGGATATTTAAATCATCCAAATCATATTGGATTGTTCTTCCTCAGGTTAGCTTAGATCTACCTGTCCTTTTTGTTTCTACTATTTTGATTTTTTTGAGTGCAATATCAACTATGCATCAGTCCAGTGGATTGGGGAGCGAGAGATCTGGTAACCTAAAAGCAGGATGGGGTAACGAAAGATCGAGAGCACCACCAACCACCAACTTTATGCATGCCCAGAAATTGGTCTGAAGAAGGCCATTGATTTCACCTAGCAACACAGTTGAGCGTGCCTTAGTACCATATTTGGGCGATAGTACCATCTTTGAGTGATGGCATCAGGCTTGCCTAGACCATCCTACGATGCCTCAATTGAGCTCTCCCCAATGTCACCCACAAGTGTCGCCATCAAGCTTGCCTCAGCCATCATTGAGTTTTGGTTAAATTAAACTCTAACTTGGTTGATAAAGAGAGCCTTGAAGGGACAGGATTCGAAATGGAGTGGTGGGCAAGATTCAAATGTAGTAGTGCCATGGGTTCCAAATATTGTTCATAAATAAGTTTTGTATTCCATCAGAACCCAAGATAAATTAGAACACAACTGTTTTTACTGAGATCGGGATCCAAAAATGTGTTATGAGTTGTTGGCACCAAAATTTTTTGCAAGTAAAAGAAAAGATGCAAGAGCGGGAAGAAGTGGAAACCATTTCCACTCAAATCCTATATCACACGGGGTTGAAATACTTAAGAAAACAACACCAAGGGACCACAATCTTATGTAAGCTGGGATTCAGGTTCAAATTCATATAGGATATCAAATCCTAATTGGGATTTCAAATCCCACTACAGGTTGGATGCTAAATCCTGTTCCAATCGAGTTCATACTTCAACTAGGATTCCACACAAAAAGTGAGAAGTCTTAAGACTTGTCAAATTCAAGAGGAGCAAGGATATCAAAATACGATACATACTTAGTCAAAGAATGGAGAAATGCGAAACTTTCAAATCCATAAAAAACATGTTTAGCGAAAAATAAGGGTCCACTAGATCCAACAATTGCCCAAGGAAAGATATAGGTGATGGGTTCACCTTTCCTTACATCCAAGGCTAGAAGAAGAAGAAAGAGGAATCCCATGGGTCTAAAGCAAAAAAAAGAAAGAAAAGAAGAAATCAGAGCTTCACATGTTCAGTCAATGAAAAAAAAAAACAAAAACAAAAGGATGTCTTGAAACCCCTCAATTTCAAAGCAAACCAAGAAAGAAGGGCAAGTCTGTACATGTTCAGCCAATCCCACAGGTACCGGTGGGACTGTTATCATGTGAGGTTAGAAAGAAGAACATATGTGTGGTCGGCTGATCCTGAACTTTCAGGCTTATCTAAGAACACCAGGAGGGGAAGTTTGGATACCTCAATCTCAAAAGATAACAAATCCATGGGACTTGTTACAGCAAGCAAAATGAGTGGAGGAATTAAGCACACTCGGCCATAAAAAAAGCAACAACAAGAATTCAAAGCTCTCAAATCCAAAGCAATCGTGTTCATCTCATTATCACTAGAGTCTGGTGGAACCAAGGATTGCGGGATTGGAATTGGTCCTTGGATCAGTGGGGTCTGATCCGATCTGGATCGGATTGAATCGGTCCGATCTAGGGTGATCCGCCGGAAGCTAGACCGATCCAGAATTGGTCTGGATCGGTCTGTTTTTTTCCTTTCTGAAAAAATATGAAAAAATTGCCAAAAATTCATAAAAATACATAAAAATTAGAAAAAACGTGAAAAATTGTAAGAAAGAAGAACATAAAGATGTTGCTCATTCTTAGACATTTCAACACAACTTTAACATTGACTAAATGACATACATCATATATCAAGTCATCAACACATTGGTATCATACAATCAATCATACTTAATCACACAATATATGGTGTTCTTAACACTTATATTATATTCCATTAAATAAAGAAACAAATACAACTGCTATTATAACATAAGTAACTCATTATTCATTATGTCATCAACACCAACTATAGTAATGTCTTGGATCTGGATCCCTATCCTGTTCATCCTGATTTTTTTGAAATCTCCACTGAGTTGGGTTAGTCATAATTGGCTTATCCATAGGAAAATAAAGATTGGGTCATCTGGCTAAACTCATAAAGTCCATGCTCAGTCGGAGGTCGAGCTGGAAGAGATGGTGGATAGTAAGGCTCAGTGTCTGAAGCAGGCTGTGGATAGGAAGATGCGAACTCGTCGAAAACATTCATTTTATCCAACGTCCGCTGCTCCTTTCACTAGAGCATGAATGTCTTTTGTCACTCAACTCAGCTTGACCTGCTTTACCCCCCCAACCCATGGGAGGGGGGAAGCAGACAACAGTCACCCCTTCGGGGGGTGCAATTTACCCCCCAATGGGGTGAATTAAAAACCCCCCAACCCATGAGCAAGGATTCCGGAATCGGAATCGGAATCGGAATCGGGAATCGGAATCGGAATCGGCCGATTCTTGGGAAGAGAATCGATTCCGGATCGGTCCGGAATCGGTTTTTTTTTGATTTTTTTTTCGTCAAAAAAATTCAAAAAAATTCTAAAAAAATAGGAAATGAGTTAGAAATTTTTTTAAAAATAACCAATGCATTCATCCACAGGACCACATCGAATAAATACTAATGAACTCCAATTGAAGACTTGAAGTTAAGTACATATTCCAATTCCATTGATTCAAAAATCAACGAGATGATACATCATGAAAATTTTTTTTACATCATATCAATCTACTACCAAAATCTAGGATATAAATATGGGTCTTCCTCCTCTCCTCGTCGCGCTTCACGCTCCTCCTCGTGCTCGGTTTTGTACCGTCCGGGACCATATCCATATGAAAATAATGCCGATGCCATGCCATCAAGGTCGTATGGATCGGATCGCGGGACGACCGGGACGTAGCGAGAGGATGGTGGAGCTGGTGGTGTAATCCACTGCTGGTCAACCTGGCCAAATGCTGGATACTGTGGCTCCTGTATATAAGAATCGTGTGTATCCGAATCCAGCGTGTAATATGGCTTTGGAAGCCGTGAATCAGGAGACTCGGTGCTTCGATGGTCGTGTCGCCGGTATGCACTCCTCGTCATCATCACCCGAGGAGTGAGAAGGAGCTCGCGCGTCGTCATCTAGGTTGACAGGACGCCTGACCTCTAGCTTCCTTCTTTTCACCTCTTCAGCCATCTCTGAAGTACCAGAAGGTTCGGAACCCAAAGTTTTTTTCAACTTTGCAAATTCTCCCATTTTTCGTGCAGTCACTTTTGTTTTCGTTTTCCCCGGACTGCGAATGGGCTGGGTAGCGGCCGCTTTGGGGCGGAGGCTGGGCTAAAGCCGCAGTGGTCGCTCCATAGCCGGCGAGAAGAAGGCCACTGCTCGAGCTCGAGAAGTAGATGGAGGTGGAGCCGGAGCATCCTCATCGGCTTTAACACCATCCAACTCTCCTTCGGCCCACGCACGATCATCGGGATCAAACTCACCGTACGATCCTTGGCTTCCCTCTCCTCTATCCAGGAGGCAAGTGCATGCTCCTCCTGGAATATCTGATCCATGTCTACCTCCTCGGGTGGTGGTGTGGCAGAGGAATGCCTCTGCTCGTACGGACCACCTGCGAATCGTGCAAATCGTGCCTCGCTGATCTTCTGTCGATCCTTGATGTTCTTTATGCGCAGCCTCATAGGGTGTTTGGTTACGTTTTTTCTCCTCTTTTTGATCTTAATTTTAAAAATAAAAGAGACAAGGTGTTTGGTTGTAACTTTTAACTACTGTCTCATTTTTAAAAGTAAGATACTCTGTGTACATAATCTCTTCTAAAATAAAAACAAGGCAAGATTGTTTTATTTTTGAGATAGACGCGGAGGGAGGCAGAACGTGGGAGACGAGACGTGCGGGGGAGGGGGGTTCGTTGGCGGGGAGGGCTGCCGGCGGGGGGCTGGCCGGCGGGGGCGCCGCCGCGGGGAGGGGGGAGGGCTGCCGGGGCGCCGCGGCGGGGGGAGCACCACCGCGCGGGGGGCGGTGGAGGGCTGCCGGGGCGCTTCGCGGCGGGGGGGGGGGGGCCGGCGGCGGGCGCCGCCGCGGGGAGGGGGGAGGGTCGCCGAGGGGCGCTTCGCGACGGGGGAGCACCACCGCGCGGGGAGGGGGGCTGGCACGGCGGGGAGGGGGTGGAGAGCCGCCTCTTCGCGGCGGGGGCGGCGGGGCGGGGGGAGGGGCGCCGGCGCCGGGGGGGGGGGGGCTCGGCGGCGGGGGCGCTTCGCCGGGGGAGGGCCGCCGGTGCCGCCGACGGGGGAAGCGCCGCCACGGAGAGGGGGGGGGAATCCGCGGTGGGGTGGGGGGATGCCGGCGCGGCGGGGGCGCCGCCGCGGGGTCGACGACGACGCGGCTTTTCGCTGGCTGCCGCCGCCGGAGGAGCACCGCCACCGCGGGTGGAGGGAGGCAGACGACATTGCGGGGAGCCTTCGCGGAGTTGCAGGTTCTCTCGCTGGTCATAACCAAACACTACTGTCTAAGTTTTAAAAATTATGGTAATTTTGCCAAACACTCAATAATTAGACTTTTTTGATTTTAAAAATAAAATTGAGAAGTCAAATAATTTTGATTTCAAAATTGAGGTTATCTTAAAATTAAAAGCGCTACCAAACACCCTATCATGTTGTAATGACAGAAGACCAGCTTCTCCAGCCGGTATGAGGTCAACCTGTTCCTCCTTTTCGTATGTATCAGGTTGAATGTACTCCAGTTCTTCTCACAATGGGAGGAACTGGTGCTCTGGCTGAGTATCCTGATACCGATGGCAGCAAGTGGATTCCATCCACTCCTGGTGTTCACCTGAACCCACCACTCAGCTGCAAGAAAAAAACAAGAAGAGAAAATGTAAACAATTAGCCCATCATCTACCATAACTTATAGGAAAAGAAAATAAAATCTTCATCAAGCTATTACTATACCAGGTGACACTTTGTGAACTGAATATTTCAGATCAGCATCTGAGTATACGCCGACCCTCATCTTATACTTCTGCATCCGAAAAGTTTATAAAAAAAACATTAGTTGCCTGGTAAGGCTACTCCAAGGTATTGAATGAACTCTAACTTACTTCTATCTCAGCCTCTATCCTGTCCTACTGAGATCGGCGCAGACGTTGAATAACAGCAAGTGTACCCCGCATCACCTCGTTGTCGTTCACCACCTGTCCTCTATATTGGATGCGGGGGTTCAAAAAATATCTTGCAAGATTTTATTAGTTAACACTGTGCATATAAGACAATTATTCAAAGAAAATAATTTTTTAACCAAGTTACTGCAGACGTGGACATCGTGGTGCAAGGTCTTGTCCCATCGGTCATCTATGATCTTCCACCACTTTTTGTAACCTGCGGGATTTTTTTCTTTGATTTTCAACTTTGCCCGGTCCATGGCATCATACAACGTGCCCATCTGGTCCCTGTCATCTGAGTCTACCAACCTCAAGACAACTACCAGTGGCTCAATGATTGCCAAGTAGTAGGCAATCCTCTCCCAAAACCTTTTGTCAGTGATCTGCTTCTCAGACTTGACAAGAATCTCCAACTGATCTTTCTTGTCATGCAGGTTGTCCACCATATAGTTGTAATACTCCTCGGACTGTGTGAACCTAACCAATGCATGCCTGTGCCGGTGTAGACTCTCCAACGCAATGAAATTCGTAGCAAATCGAGTTGAACCGGGCCTAACAAGATCGTGCCCTCCTGTGTGATCTCGTGATATGTAGCGAGCGGGGATGCGAATAAATAAAAGATGTGATCGTTCGCACCGCTCGACAAGTGTGGATACATCCTTCTCCTTGCCTATATCCTCTAATATGAGATCTATGGAATGTGCTGCACATGGCACCCAGAAGATGTGCTTCCTCTTCTCCATCAACTTCCTCCCAGCCGCCTTATATGATGGTTCGTTGTCAGTGACAACCTGAACCACATTGTCCTCCCCGATCTTCTCCACCACCCCATCCATCAAAGAAAAAATGAAGTTGGCATTTTTTATCTTCCCAGAAGCATCTACCGACTTCAAGAATGTTGTCCCCTCAGAACAGTACACCAAGAAGTTTATAATACTCCTCTTGGTGATACCTGTCCACGCATCGCACATAATTGTGTAACCCCTCTCCTTCCACACCAACTTAAATCCATCCATCCACTCCTTCAACTCCTGGACCTCCTCATCCAGGCCAGCGCTGTATATGTGTCTGCTGCCCGGGGTTTGCAAACCCGGTCCAGCCTCACCCACGGCATTCACCATCGTCTGGAAGTAGGGGTTGGTGGCTGCATGTGCTGGGATGCCTACATCAAGTTAAAAAAAATTGGGATCAGACTAAAATTAAGTTTAAGTAAATAAAACACACATAATGTCAATTTTAATTTTAAAAGTGATACCTGCATGTAAAAACCATTTCACAATGTCGCGAACGGCTCTCTTTGCAGCCATTCCTGTTGCCTTCACCCCTTTCATTGCCTGTTTAATCCCCATCTGCCCAGCACTCTGTTTCCTAAATAAATACTCGTCACTTGGTGTAAATCGAGTGCTGGTAGAAGTAGAACGGCGGTGTGGCTCCTGTCTTCTGGGGTCAGTCTCTCGGTCCTAGCCCGAGGTCGGGCGAGCCGATGTTGATTGGCCCAAAGCTGGGTCAACTCTAGACCCAGACCCTCCTGCTTCCCTCCTCCTGTCCTCCTCCTCAGCAAATGCACGCTTGCTATCGTGCCTAGCACGTCTAAGCTCGGAGTCCGAGGACTCGTCCTCGCTCTCTGGCTCCGGCTCAGCTGGTGCCTTCCCCTTGCCTTTCCCTTTCGAGGTAGGCAAATCGCGGTCCCTCCTCCTCTGGAGTAGCTCGTCGTGTACTCCTCCCTCTACTCGATCCTAATAGCCCGGTGAGAGGCTCTACCTGTCATGTAGCCTCTAATCTCCTCACTCTTCTCCCCGGGCACCTTGTCACATTTCTTAACATTCCCACCGTTCCGCAATATGTTGTTTCAGCCGGAACACCCCCCCGTTCATCTATTTCCCACACCATTTGCACTGTACCCTCTTCCTGACTGGGTCTACCATCTCCCCGTGTTCCCAACCCACGTCGGAAGCACGTGCTGGTGCTGCATCGCCTTGATCGGCCATTGCTTATATCTGCAAAAATTGTAAGTAATGCACTAAAAATGATTAGATGACATAAAAATTGATTTAGACGCTGTTCGGGAAGCAGACAACCCAAGTAACACACCATTCGGTATGTTTAAAGGGTTACGTATTTGCCGGAAATGGTCGTAAATTAACGTACGGGATATCCGGAATTTTTCCCGTGCAAAATGGACTTAAACGGATAGTTCAAAACTTGGACGGACTTGTTCGGTCGGAAATCACAATGTTTAACGACGCTCGGACTCGTCGGAAACGCGTAAGAATGGACGTACGAAGTTTTCGGCGAAGAAATCTTACCAAAAATCTTACAAAGATCGAAGAAGAGGTTGATTCGAGGTCGGTCCGAGCTTGAATCGGCGGAATCCCTTAAAGACGTTGCTGGGAATCGCTAGAATCGCCGGAATCGCCGGAATCGGTGGAATCGGGCCGGAATCGATGCTTGGATCGACGAAATCGGCCGGAATCGACGCTGGCAGCTGGGATCGAGGCCGGAATCGCGCCGGAATCGCCGGATCCAGCTTCTGCCGCCGCGGGATCGGCAGAATCGACCCCCGCGGGTCGATTCCGGCTCTTTTAAGGCCGGAATTGGTTCGATTCCCGGTCCAGAATCGAACCGGGAATCGAACCGGGCCTGTTGACCCGGTCTTCCGAAGGGATCATCCGATTCCAGGCAATTCATACCGATTCCGCGGAATTCTTCCCGGAATCGGTCCTTCCGCCAGGAATCGAATCGGAATCCACCAATCCGATTCCGGAATCGGTCGGAATCGGACCGATTCCGCCAATTCTGCAATCCATGCATGGGGGGGTACATCACCCCCGAAGCAGACAACAGTCACCCCTTCGCGGTGCAATTTACCTCCCAATGGGGTGAATTAAACACCCCCCCCCCCCCATGGGGGGGTACATCACCTCCGAAGGGGGTGCAATTGCAATTCACCCCCATTAAACAACCACTTCGAGGGTGCAATTCACCCACAATCATGGATTGCAGAATCGGCTGATCCGGAGCGGAATCGGCCGATTCTTGGATCGGATCGGACCCCTCCGATCCGATTCCCGGCGGAACTACCGATCCGGACCAAAGATCGGTCCGGATCGATGTTTGTAGGTGTAATCGGTGCCGGAATCGACTGATTCGGTCGATTCCGGATCGATTCCGGCGATTCCCTCGCCGGAATCGACCCACAGGCTGCCGCGGCGGCCATCCCGCCGCGACAGCCCTCTTCCCCGCCCTATCGGGTGGGGAAGATGTCACGGCAGCAAGCTGCCGCCGTGGGGCCGATTTTGGGCCACTTTTGGGCCCGAAATCGTCCCAAAACATGCTAGATCGCATCGGAATCCGATCTAGCTTGTTATTTCGATATTTTTTTTAATATTTTAGCACCTTTGAAGAACCGATCCGGAGCGATTCCGGATCGAAAGTTCTTCCGGAAGATCGGTCGGAATCAGATCGATCCGATCCGATCCGGATCGGATCGGTACCCACCGATCCCGATTCCGATTCCGATCCCGCGATCCTTGCCCCCAATTCACCCCCCATTGGGGGGTGCAATTCACCTTCCAATGAGGGAATTATGCAATTCACCCCCCAATGAGGGAATTAAACACCCCCCAACCTGTGGGGGGGGGTACCAGGCAACAGTCACCCCTTCAGGGGTGACTATTCATCACCCCGAAGGGGTGATTAGCACCCCTTAGGGGGTGCATTTCAACCCCCCAAGGGGGGTGAATTCATGGCCGAAAGCCCCCTTGGGGGGGGGGGCAAAGGCCTAAGGGTCACCCGAAGGGGTGACCTTGTTCCAGGTGCCGGGGGGCACCCCTGCAGCCTGCAGGGGTGCCGAGGAGGGGGAAGGGGGGATCGGAGGTCCCCCCCGATCTTACCTGTTGTAGTAGGGGTGGATCGGCCAGGCCTCTTCTGGATCGCCTTGGATCTAGAGGTCCTCCACCAGTTGGAGCCCTATATCCTCCAAGGGGAGGGGGGGGGGCAAAGGCCTAAGGGTCACCCGAAGGGGTGACCCTATTCAAGGTGCAGGGAGGCACCCTTGTAGCCTGCAGGGGTGCCAAGGAGGGGGAAGGGGGGATCGGAGGTCCCCCCCGATCTTACCTGTTGTAGTAGGGGTGGATCGGCCAGGCCTCTTCTGGATCGCCTTGGATCTAGAGGTCCTCCACCAGTTGGAGCCCTATATCCTCCAAGGGGAGGGGGAGGAGGGTCAAATGGGGCTGAAGGAGGGGAGAATTGGTCCAATCTCCCCCATTTTGGGGGGGGGGGTCGGACCTGAAATAGGTTTGGAATCAATTCCGGAATTGGATCAATTCCAGAAGTTCTAGTTTTCCGGAGAATCAGCCGGATCGTTTGATTCCCGGATCGATCCACTTGGATCGGTCCCGGATCGACCGATTCGGTTGATTCTGACCGATCCAGCCGGGAGTCTTGGCTGGATCGGTAATTCGGTGATGAATCGGATTGGTGGGTGCCGATCCGATCCAAGAATCGGCCGATCCCGATCCGGATCGGCCGATTCTTGCAAACCATGGGTGGAGCCATCATCAGATGGGGCTAAGAGAGACAGGTATGCATGTTTCGAGTCTTTGGACTGTGATCAGCAAGATCTCAAGATCACATGGGATCTGGTGAAACTGTTATCTGTTGGGGCTAAGAAAGAAAAGAAACTGTGTGCTCAGCTAATCAGGAAGTCCAGGCCTACCTGAGATGACTCATGGGGGAAGATCAAAATACCCCAGCCGCCGAAACCAACAAGTCCATGGGACTGGTTGTAGCAAAACAGGACCTGACAGGTTCAGCCAGCGCACAATTTAGAAAAAAAATGGTCTCAATGGAGTAGGCTACCTTAACTTGCAACTGATGGGTCGAAGAAAGCCAAAGGGATGCCCCCCAAGGGCAATTCAGATCCTTGCAGGCCCAGGGATATCAAAAGCAAAAAGAGAAGGAAGAAATGTGCCTTCTTATAACCAAGGGTGAAAGAAGGTGTAAAGGGAACTCCTTCAATTCCTACTACAGTTGAGGGGATGAGGAGAAGGTGTAACCTGCATGATCGACCCACCATAAAAAATTGTACATATGCCAAAATACAAGGACCCCACAGGTCCGGGAATATCAACATGGTAAAGGGATAAAGGACAAATTGATTTATCTTTAGAGAGAGTTTGAATGGGAGAGGGAGTTGAAACAAATCTCAATTCCCAGTCAGTTCAAATGACCCATGTGCCACCACCCTCTTCTCATAAGCGGATTATGATTAAGACCTAATCCAAGTCTTAATTGGATTGCTAATCCTATTCCTTAGATTTAGCCCAATGTTGAGGCCTATTGGAAGCTCAATCCAATCTCAAATTCATTTAAAAAAAACCCATCGGGGCCCTCTTTTCATAATCCAATCAGGATTCTTAAACCAATTATGAAATCCATTCCCAATGCAAAATCCAATTGTGAATCTAACCCAATTCCAAAGCCCATTGGAAGGCTAATCCAATTTCCAAACCCGATTACATGTTCAATTTGTATTGGATCCCTTTATCCAATGTCAAAGCCAATCCAATTGGAAATATATTCCAAGCACAAACCCATTTGCACTAGTCCACAACATGGAATGCGATCTCCCGAGAATATCTTGAGATCTCCCGAGAATCTCTTTCTCTCCGTGCGTCCGAGAAACGAGATCGCCGAAACGAGAATATCTATGTAGCACCTTTAGTACCTATATCTTCTCTGCCTATTACTACCCCTAACTTGTTATATGGCCTTGTTAAATTTGCATCATATATTGCCAATTTTATTATGAAATCCATCCAAATATTCATCTAAACATTATTGTTTGATAAAATTTCATAACTTAATATTTTTGTGACTATATACGTATAATTGACCTAAGATGTTATCAATCTCCTATTCATATTATTCAAGATGAAGCTTTGGTTTGACATAAGACCCTTTGTATGTCTCCTATTAACAATAGTTCATCATCTCTATATTATGCTTTTAATTCTCTCACAACTTATTTTGATGTTTAGTATGAGTTCTCTTGTCCTTTTTGAAGAGATTATTTGACATTTTACACTTAAACATGTACATTGATAGGAATTTCCAAGATCCAATCTCTCAAGAATTTTTTGAGATCTTTTTTCTTAAGTCTCTGTGAGATAAAATCTAGATACGAGATGACAATCTTTGGTAAGATATACCCTACATAAATGAAATCCGAGATTTGATCTCCCGAGATTTTTTTGAGAATTTCATGAGATCTTTTTTCTTTCATCTTTCCGAGATAAAGCCGAGATCCGATACAGCAATCCTTGGTCCACAACCCAAGCACTTATTGGATGGATAACAGTCCCAAATTGGGCCCATTAAGGAGCCAATCCTGGCTCACACCCATCCCCTTGCGCGGCCAATTCTCTTTTCTAAAATCTAGTATCCTTTGGCCGTAAGGAAGCTATGGGATCTTCAAAACTGTCCATCCTGAAAAAATTACAAGAAATTTGTCAGAAATTGCTAAAATATAGGGAGACCTGCCTATCTATTATCCGACCAATGCTATCTTTAGTTGGAGATGGCCATTGGCCACCTCAGCCCTGGCTGCAGCAGCGTCTTCTCATTTTCTTCTATAAAAGCATCTCATCGGCCATCTTGCAAAAGGTTGGAAGCATCAGCTATTGCCCTAGCCACCGCCAACACTTGGGAAGAGAATAAAAGAGAAGGAGAAAGAAGAAGAATGGCCCAACCAGCCACCTGCTTGCTATGCACAGATTAGAAGCAACTGAGGAGAGGAAGAGGAAAACAAGAAGAAGGAGGAAGCCCCATCAGTCTGCCTTTGCTGCTGCATCAAGGAGAAAGTGAGAAGAAGAAAGAAGGAAGAAGAAGGTGAGATGGCAACCTGTAAGGCTGCGCCCCCCTCTCAACCTACTCTTTTCAGTTAAAATGCCCACCTTATTCTCAAATCCCATTTAAACACACCCTTCAGCCAACCCCTCCAAAATTCCCTGCACACCCCATAAACCTGTCAACATCCAGGCCCGAAAGATCCCATGGGCGCAGACCCTATTCAGGCCTCCCAAAATCTTCTGCCCATCCTTGTAAAGCTGCTAACATCCAGGTCTGAGAGCTCCATAAATGTGGACCTATATGGTCCTTAAACCCTATGCACAATCCTCCACATACGCCCCTGCAATAGACCCCTATACAGTTTATCAAACTCCTTGTGCAGCCCTCAAACTGAAGTAAAATCTTCTTCTTTCTGATGCAAAACCACCCAATATCAGGTCCCTGTTTGCCATCAAAAACCACTCCCAAAACCTGCCCTGGTCTGTCTCTATTTTACATCTGAAGTGCCCATCAAAATACCATACGCACCCCCACTGGCGGATCTAGAATTTTTACATAGTGGGGTCACAAAATAAATTTAGTGGGGTCACCTCTTTTAAAGACATACTAATATCACATTTTTTGAAAAAATATTTAAAAGTTTATGATAGAAATTTTAAATTTTAGTGGGGACACTTAACCCCACTAACCATAACCTGAATCCGCCACTGCGCACCCCTTCATACCAGGCTCTGTTAAAGCCTCCACACATCCACTGCAATGCCCCTCAAGCATGACCTGTTCAGCCCCTTATACTGGTCCCTGAAATCCTACATATTCCAGATCTGAAGTCCTCTATTTCGGATCCAAAAAAAACATGAAAGGCTCTGCATGCTCTTGCAATCCTGTACGTACCAGCTTTGTGCGCTCCCACATGAAGGCCTTTAAAGCCCCATCTGTTCTAGCTCCTGGCTGACCCATACACCAGCCTTGAGCATCCCCTTAAGTAGGACTGTTATCAGCCCTTCAGGGCTGTTATCAGCGCCATACCATGTCCGAAAAATCTATATGCTCAGACCTGTGAATCCCCATGTACAGACCCTGAGATTCGATCCCTGTGCCTCAGGTCTGAGGACCCACACACATCAGTTTTGAAAATCCCCTCAATTTTTACACCCATACTGCCTTATAAAGGCCCCTAGGAGGTCACCAATACAGGATGCATAAACCCGCCTCTCAGGTCTGAGGACCTCATATCTGGGTCCCTGAAACCAGGCCATCAACAGCCCATCCGAGTATCTGGGTCCTTGAAACCAGGCCATCAACAGCCCATGCTCGGCCACTGAAATCCTGAAATCCCCAAACCTGAAAACTTGGAACGAACCTAGAAAATCCCTGTCCTGAAACCAATAAAAAATGTAGATTTCAGTCCTGTGGAGTTGAAATCCAGTCCATAATGTGTCTCCCAGATCGAGATTTGAAATTAAGCCAGAAACCAAAACTGGTGCATGCATAAGTCCTGGTGGGAGGAAGGAAACATGAGAAGCTGAAGACACCTCAAAATGGCAGAAAAGCAAACCCGAGGCAGGCCTTTGAAGGCTCCATGAAGTTCAAAACAGGCCCTAGAGGTCATGAACATTAAATTTACAAGACACAACAAATCATCAAGGCTAATTGGGGGTTGGTCCCGGATTGGCTTTACGCCTTGGAAATAAAACACAAATAAGGTTAATTGGGGGTTGGTTTTGGATTGGCTCTATGCTTTGAAGACTTGAAAGAAAAATAAAAGAACAGCTAATTGGGGGTTGGTTCTAGGCTGGCTCTATGCCTTAAGGGATGGCAAGAAAGGGGTGTCAATCCACAAAGGAAATATCGCACATCTTCCCATCCTCTATGGAGGAAATAAAAAATTGAACAAATTAAGGGGGATCCCTGTCAAAACATGCCCTCATGCTGCACAAATTACCCTATGTACATGGAGTATAATACTTTACATGTTTTAGGAGGTAGCCAATTAAGTTTGGGGGGCGCATGCATGATTCCAAAGCTAATGAGCCCATATCTAACTAATGATGCCAATCTTATGGGAAGGATCTCTAAACAACCTATCAAAGGTCATAGGAATCCTAAATCCATGAGATGAGGTTTTTACCTTCCACATTTGTATCATGTTCCACATGAAAATTTCATTTTCAGATACTTCTATTGTGATGAGGAGCTTCCAAATAGTCCCATAGTTTTCAAGGAATGCAACAACAAAAAAAAAGATAGAGGAGAGAAAAAATAAAATAATTATATATTCCGAAAAGTAAATATTTCTGGTCAAATAGTCAACTAGAAAATTCTCACAATTTTAATATAATAAAAACATTTAATATAAAATTTCTAGGTTGAAAACCAATTAATGGTTAAATAAGTCAAATAAATTAATGAAAACTAATTAAACCAGAAAATAAGTCAATAACACCGATATACCCAAAATTGGCAAAAAATTGGCCAAAATATCAAAATAAATAAAAGAACCCAAGAACAAAGCTAAAACACCCAAAGTGCCAAAAGCTAGAAATAGAAAAAGAAAAGGGAACAAAAGATAAAAATACAATAATAACAAAAACAGAAACCTGTGACAAGAATATAAAGAAGAACACACAAAAATCTGAATGGAGTGTTTGGAGATCTAGCGCTATAGTATTCATGTGACAGAGTATCTCCTAATATGTCAGCAATAACATTTAGTAATTGTTAAACATTCTTATAAGAGCCATACACACTTAGCATACTATCTATTTTTTTGTAGCTGAGTGGTGGATTAAAGTGAACAACAAAAGTGGATAGAATCAACTCATCGCTATTGTAATATAATTATTTACTCAGAGCACTAGTTTACCATAGTGTCAGAGGAATTAGAGGCACCATCAGCCTGATACACATACAAAGGAACAAACTGAAGAGTGAAAAATCAGAAAAACTAATGTTTTGCCATTACAATATGGGTTAAGAATCAATAACATTAAAAATTAGCAAAAATTGTTTGAAGAAATGGTTACAAGATTTGTAAGTGGTTCTTATAAGCAAAGACATAATACAGAAGATCAAGAATTGTCATAGGGAGATGTTAACTTAGAATACATTTTTTAAGAAGAACATCCACTTTCAGTAAATATGGATGGCGTTGATGCTGAACAAGCTCTAGAATTCTACTCGAATGATCATACATGGGTCAAGGGTGAACTTGACAATGTAATTGATGATGAACCAATGTAAGAAGAAGAACAAGATACTCATGTTTCTTCTATTGCTCTAATCAAAAAAGGAAGAAGATGAGTTTTTCTTTCTTTTATCACTTAGGAGCCGTGCGAGATGAAAGTCTCATGCACAGTTTTGAATGAGAGAAAGAAGTGAGGAATCCTCTTCAGAATCCACCTCAAATCGTAGCTCTAAAACTAGCTCTAGCCACAACTACATGTCTAGTTTCTCATGCCATTTTAGGTGCAGGTCCTTCTATTACCTAAAAGAGTTCACGAAAGAGTTGAATATTTACAGGATTTAAATCGTTGAATAAGGTCTACTAGCACAATGTTGGACACCGTATGTAAGAAGAAGAAGAAGAAAAGTGAGGAAGAGGAGGAAGCTAGTTGTTAGGCGAAGACTTGTGAGTCCCACGGATAGTACCCAAACATTTTCTTTAGATAATGATGAGGAAGAATTTATTCCTCACACATAACAACAAGATTTGAATGTTTTAGGAGATTGAGTTGTAGGTGGATGAGGAGAAGGTGGTTCTGGATCTAGCAATGCACATACGAGTGAAGCAAGGCCCGATGATTTGGGTTCACATGCAACATTCAAGTGGAAGAAGTTTTCGTTTGAATCAGATGTGTTTTTAACGAGTACACGGCAGCAAATTATCCAGAACCCGATTTAAACATGGAGCCATCTTATCTACACCCACATCAAACATATGATAGTATGTACGATTTCAATTAAATGGTCGAATCATTATTTTCATATGGATATGAGCTAATTATGACTAATATATTACAATGAAGCATCTAAGAGAATCGAGATAATGGGGACTATGAAAGCCAATATCATAGATATTAGTGATATGAAGGTGTCCTTTGTATTCCATATAAATTGTATTTTTTTCTTTGTATATTGGAATGAATATTGATGTGATTTTATATTCTCTTGTGTTAAAATCTTTCATAGTCACATGAAAATGTGTTGGATGTCATATTTATATTTTAACAATGTTTTAGGGGTTTTCATATTTTTTTAAGATTTTTTGCATTTGTTTAATTTTAAAAATAAATTTTTTTAATCTGGATCAATTTTGGATCGGTATTCCTCTTGGAGAATTGGTCCGGATAGGACCGACTCAATTTGATCTTGATCGGTTCAGCACTGGCTGATCCTAATATCGAACCTTGGGTGATGCTCAGAGAGAGAGAGAGAGAGAGAGAGAGTGCTTTTTTGAGGCCAGTTAAATTCAGTGGGGTTAAGTTTAGTTTGACAAAAAAATTAATGGAAGGACTTATTTGAAATCAAATTAAGATTTTAGGGATTTAAAATTAGTGTTAGAAATTCAAGGACGTGTGCTGAAATATACATGATTTCGGAGATCTAACCCCTACCAAATTATATTCTCACTGACGTTTCTTCTCTGTACATCTTCTCTTTATTTAATAGAATTGATGGTGCACATATGATGTGTATATGTTATTGCCATGCCATGGGTCACTGCTAATATTTATGTAAATGAATTGTTGTTTGATAAGCATTTTTTCCTGTCATTCTAAAAGTGGACAAACTTGCAGGTAGGGGCGCTTACATGAAGCTCCTCTACAATCTTTACAAGAAGCATGACATTTCATGGTTTACCCCTGTAGAGCTTTTTAAGGTATAGTTTTCTATGTCACGTATTGGAGCAATAACAAGTAGACAAATATAAATGTCCATTGAATTGACTGAATATTTTATAAATTTACATGGTTCTCTTGTTCTTTTTTTTTTCATTACATCACAGGAGTCAGCCTATTTGTTTGTCATCAATTTCTGTTTATATTTTGTTCCATAGTATATTCTTCATGTTGGCATGATATTGTCCTCGTACTTTTGGCGAGCCTTTTTTTGGGAGATAATGTGCAGAAGTTGTTTATCCTATCAGAAGGTGAATTTATATATTCCATGGGGTCTTTGGGTCATGAGATCTCCGAATGCACAGTATTTGCATATGCTGTAAAAATAATAGTGGAATCAGATATCTTCTTGGTTGATTTGGCATCACAGGTCATGTGCAATTGTCATTGCACTTTCTTGGGTTATTGACAGAGGTAAATTTGCTGCAGGCAAGTACACCAGAATCGGAATCGGAGACCGGATTGGATGGTACCAATTCCAATTCTTTTTGGATTGGATCAGTAGTTTCATTGGAAGAAAAACTGACCTGGAACCAGACCAGATCAATTCTTCAAAAACCATCACTAAAATGAAAAAAAAGGAAAAAAATCTAGACGATAGCTTTCCCATGGGATTCCATTCCAATGTGACTTTAGGGTTGATTCTGCACCAGAATCTGGCACTGAAGTGGCTGTGATGCCAGAAAACCGCTGCTACAGGTGGGGAAGGTGGCTCCAATTGGGTCAGCTGGGCCCTATAGGACCAGTATGTATTATCGGGACTCCTAGACAGGTTCCTCACCTGAGCACAGTGGTGCCAAATTCCAGTGTGAACGACCAGAATCGGGTTGGAATCGGCCAATTTGGGCTGAATCAGTCCGATCTATGGCTGATTTTTCAATTGCCGGAATTTCATAGTTTGGGACATTCTACTATAGAAATCTGATTTTGATAACTTTATGATTGAATTTGATGGGATGGGGCTGACTGTAGTAGGAATACTCATTTTCAGCCATATTTATGTCTTATTTTCTGATTTTCGAAGGTCAGACTGAGACCCACTTTTAATTGCCCTTATTGCTTTAACATTTTTTTAGCATTTATTAGTGAATTTTGTCAGTTGTGGCCCATTCAAACTGAAAATCTGTTTTTCAGCTATTTATCCTTTAATGTTTTTGAATTTTGAGAGTGCAAATGACTAAATGTACCATTATCATCTCCTTTTTTTTTCTTGGATAAGCATGGGAGAGAAGGCGGGGGGGGGGGAGGTTTGGTGAGCAATATGGGAGAATCGGTCCAAGTCAATGCGTACCCTTTCTCTTTTCTCTCTTTTTCTCCAGTGACCAAGAATTCTTAGCTCAACCTCTTATTTTCTTTCTTTTTTTCGATCGGTCAATGCCCTTCCTCTTGCTTCTCTACATTGGCCAGAAGCTGTGAAGCATCATCTGCAGGGTGAGCAAAAGGGCCAAGGGCCTGCCTGGAGTCCCCTTTTGCCTTCTTTCTCCTAATCATTCTTGAGTGCAGTAATAGGAACCTGAGGTGCGTGGCTCCTTCTTTGCCTCCTCTTCTCCACCGACCAGCAGGAAACTGTCTCGAGGAAGGGTTTTACACCCTTTTCCCTCCATTGGTTATGGAATCAATAGGGCTTGACTCCCCCTCCTTTTGGCCAGCAAAGGGGCAGGAGTAGCACGGGCCTTGTGCAGTCCTCCCCCTTTTCTTTTTTCTCTTCTCTCTTGGACAACCGGTCTAGGAGTAAGGGTTTAACCTTTTCTTCTATTGATCCAGCAGGGGGTTTGCTCTTCTCTAGCCAACTAACAACAAGAGGAAGGGGCTTGATCCTTTCTTCCATTGGATACCAGAAGGAAAAAACAACGGCCGTGGGTATAGAAGTCTCAACAAGGGCTTATTACTTCTCTTGTTGATAGATTTCTGCTCTTATTCCTTCTTATAGGCCTAAGGCCATTGGAAATTCTTGGGAAGAGTTCAATAGGGCTTCAAGTTCCTTTTTTGTCCTCAGCTAAGAGTTGCAACAGGGGTTTTTCTTCTTTGATTTTGGCCCAAGGCCATTTTAAGAAAAAAATCTAAGTACATTTTTTACTTCTTTTTCAAATTAATCTTGGACAGCAAGCAATATTTGACCTTCCAGGCCAAAGACAGCCTTACCCTTTGAAAATGGGTTGATAAAGCCCAAAAGGTAAGTTGTAATGAAGCTAATTTCAAACCTGATGGACCAGCAAATGGCTCCTTAGGCCAAAATCTGATTCTAACAAAGCCACTAATAAGCTATCAAATATCTTCGAAATATGATTCATAAATTTGGGCTTTAGAGGGGCTGAAAGATGAAATAAAGGTTGGCTCCAAGTAGGCTGCTGCTAGGCCCGATAATGGGCTGTAAGTGAGCACTTGTTGAGCCAGAAATCAGCCTTTTCTGGGACTAAAAATGAGCTTCTTGATGGGCTACTGGACAGTCCTAAATGCTTTAAAATGGGCTGACGACATCTTTGACAGACCTAATAACAGCCCATAGAATTGTACTCAGTTGGACTAATATAGGCCATAGGACTGCTATTAAAGCATAGGACATAGGACTGCTTTGAATTGGGCTGATAATGGACTCTCCAATTCGACTGTTAATGGGCCTAAAAGTTGGGTCCCTAACTATTGAATAGTCTTTTTTTGGGCTGCTGATCAACTAACAAGTGGGTCTGAATATTGCCCTGGGAATAGGCCATGGATTAGGCTTTTATCAATTGGGCTATTGTCCAGTTAGTGGGGACACTAGGCAATGGCCCCGTTTCAGGCAGGTTTATGGGCGTCGAAGAAAATCGTTGGGTCCCATTTGGCTAGGGAGCATGATTATTTGATTTCATTGATTTATTATTTGAGTCATTTACATTTTTTTGGGTTTATTAGGACGTCCTTAGAATTTTAGGCGTCCTAGGGTCTTCCTGCATATTTTGATTACTTTTGGGTATACATGTAAATAGTGATGGTCCCGGTCCTATAAGAAGGACCCAAGGCCTCCGTTTTGCGGATGATGGATGAAATGAAAAGTGAACATGTTTTTTTCTTGTTGGTGCCTCCTCCCTCCCGGTTCCCGAAGCTTCTGTGACCCCTCCTCTTTTCCCCCGTCCCGTCGGCGTCAGGCGGCGAGGTCCGCTCCCCCTTTTTCCCGCAGGCGACAGTCTACGTCTTCATCTCCTCGGGCTCGCGTCCTCCCCCAGGCGGCGGGCTGCATCTCTTTTTCCCCGGCGAGCGGCGGTCCTTCGGCTTCATCTCCTCGGGCTCGCGTCTCCCTCCCGATGGAGAGTTCTGCAGGGCTCCTTATCAGGGGCGAGCCCGCTGCGTTTTCCTCCAGCGCGTCGTCCTCTCTCGGAAGAGGTTTCGGCGGTGGTTCTCCTCCTTTCCCCGGCACCATTCTGTCCTCTCGGCGGCGCGATCTGCTCCGGTTCTTCCTGGTCTCCCTCTCCCGGGTCACCTTCCCTTCCTGGGACCCGACCTTGCTGTGTTTCCCCCTCTCTTTCTCCTTCCGACCGCAGAGCCTAGCTCGGGCTCAAGTTTTCCCTCTCCGTTGCATCGCGTCCCCTCTGGTGGATTGGTGATTCTCCCTCCTGAATCTCCACTTTCGGCGACAGAACGGAATCTCTGTTTCGGTTACTCCGTCCTGATGCGCACGTTCGCTATGGTCTGGATGGCGTTGCTTCCTGGTAGCCGAGAGGATGGAGCATCCTCCCCTTCTTCGTCTCGCTGTTGCCAGATCTGAAGCCCCTTCAGCACCTTCGTCTTGCGCCTTGCTGATACCTGAGTAACTAATGTTCATCCGAGGCAATGCCGATGACGAGGTACTTCGAACTCCCTTCATCTTGGTCGAGGTCTTCTTCTGCGGATCCTCCATGCCTACTGAGCTGATCTGGAAGAGAACACCAGACTTGGTTCCGTTCACTGTGTTTTCAACCTCAGTTCTCTATACCGCGTGGGGTATTCTTCTTAGGCTGTGATTGGCCTGTTCCGTGGTTTCGACCATACTGATGGCTCTGTTGGCCGGCTGATTCCTACTCGGTTCCTGTTCCATTCCGGTTCGATACAGTTACTGCACGTTGCTGTTCCTCTTGGGTACGCCTTATGGACTGGTCCCTAATCCAGTCAACTTAACAGTATTCCGTCGTCTTCACTGCACTTCTAAATGCTGGTTCGATTTGTAGTAACCAATGTCATTGAAGACTGGTCCTCATCCAATCCCGATTCAGTTGCTATAGAGATTGATATGGGTTCCGGATCTGAGCTCGGGTCTTGACTGTCCACCAAGGAGTCTGGGACTGGTCCCTACGTCCTCCAGTCAGATTTGTCCGTTGGTTTTGGGAGTCCCTGAAGAGTGTTGTGTTCTGGTCCCTACTCCGCGATTCACTATACCGCACATATAGAGCCTACAGAAAGTTGGCAGCTCTAGGGATGTCAACGGGTCGAATACGGGTCGAATAATAGTGTTATTCGTATCCGTATCCTATAAGGAAAAGGTGTATCCACTTGCTGTTCGTTAACTATCGGTATTGGGTGTATCCGCGAACTGCATTCCTCTATCCGCTTAAAAACGGTTTACGGTCGGATAACGGACGGTTAACGAACATATAAACACATCCAAAGAAACAAAATAAGATTGATGGGAGCTAAAATAAATTCACCAATTACCCTACAGATCTTAGAAATTATTTACGAAATATAAATAAAATCAGATATTGATTATAATGCTTATCGTGGACAGCACTCAACTAATCTTCAGTTGAGCTGATCTGGTGAAAGAAGACGACAGTTGAGCTGATCTGGTGAAATGGGATATCTTCAAATAAGAGACAAGGGCTTAAATAGTTAAACTAGCAAAAGGACCAAGCAAATCGTAATTTACAGTTTACCGGAGCAGCGGAACTTGGGGAGGAATCTTTACCGTCAAATGTCGAGCGTTGCCGAGTTGGGGATGTGCGAACGCCGGACATGAAGGGCTGCTGGTGTTGGGGATGTGCAAGCGCTGTCCACCGGCTGATGGCTGGACTGCGGCTGGACTGGTGCTGGACTGGAAGGGCTGATGGCCACGGCTGATGGCTGGCTGGACTGCGGCTGGATTGGAAGGGCTGCTCACGGCTGGATGCAGACTGCGCAGGGACAGGACTGAGAGCCTGCGGCTGCTGCCTGCTGGCGTTGTGAATGTGCGACGCCTGCAGGCTGGGGAGTGGGACTGCGGCACACGGCGGTCTATGGAGCCTGGAGGCACTACAGACCGGGAGGCACGGCGCGGATGGCTGCTACACAGGGCTGCGGCTGAAAGATGAGGGCTGCTCACGGCTGGACGAGGGCTCAGAGATGTACAGCTTGCCGCGCCCGTGGAGGTTAGATCCTCCGGCTGCCGGCGATGATGGGCAGCTTGCCACGCCCGTGGAGGTACTCCGCGATGCAGGTCAGCCTGTCAGGTCCGGGTTGACGATGGCCGCGTGCGGAAATCGGAATGCTGGTGCGCTCCTTGGCTGGCTCACAGCTTGCTGCGATGTGCGGCGGCTGGGCGGGGAATGGGGTGCGGGGGTTGGGAGGTCGGGGCAGGGGCACACGAAGCGAAGAGAGAATACCTAGATTAATCCAGACCGCTGATTTAAAATGGTGTGGTTAACGGTTGCGGATACTTGTTAACGGGTTCGGTTTATGGTGTATCCGTTTTCGAACCGTTAACAAAACGGATAAACCGTTACCGAAACCGTTAAGCTATCGGATCTTATCGGGTTATCCTATAAGTGATCGTTAACCTAACGAACGGGTCGGTTAAACGGATTATCGGTAACCGTTGACATCCCTAGGCAGCTCCCCTCACGAGCTGCCTACCGTTTATAACGGAAGATGATGCGGACCACCACTTGAGAATCACCTTGGTAGCCACCTAGGTTGTCGGTGCGTCACAGTCAGCAGAGATCAATGAAATGTTGATATAGTGGCTCCCTGATTCCACCATTTGGGAAGGGATCTTCCTTTGTCCCGAGTTTTTGGAATAGTAACCAGAAGGATCTGATAAGGACGGTTGCTGCATTTATCTTGGTCAACCTGAAGATAGGCGTCCCCTACCTCTCTAGTGTAGACCCTTTACCATCCTGCGAGGTGTGGGTCATTTTTATGGTATTGTACCTATCTGGTAAATAGTTGTAATTAAAGGGGATACCTATCTCTCAGCCGAAGACAGTCTTTCCCACACCCAGTTGTGGAGGTACTCTCTGAAACTCTCCTTGCATGGTTAATTTCCTGTTCAGCTATTATCTTGTCGTGATGCCATGCCAAGTGCGAAGTAGGTCCTAACCCTTTTTCTTTATTGCTGTTGGTCTTGGCGAGGTATATTTTAGAGAACCATCCCTCCAGATAAACTAAAATCTGATTCGTTAGTTGTAGGACCGATTTCAAAATCTAATTCAGATTTTCAAAACGGCGTTCTCCCTCTTTCTCATCCCCCTTCTGATTCAGTAAAAGAGAAAGCAATTCTAGGTAACAATTTCTTGATTAGATAACTCTAAAATTGGAACCCTAGAGCCTGATTTAGGGAGTCAGATTCGTATTACTGCGTATTACTAGTTAAGTCGAGTCTGTCCCCCATCACCAGTCCTTGTTGGGAGGGTTTCGGCCATGAACCCAGCCTATTAATGCCAGAGGATGGCCATGTTTGGGCCAATAAACATGCTACCACGAATGGGCAATTTCAGAGTGTACTCAAGCTTTTAAAGAGCCGTGCTATATACATACTTGATGGGCCTTCACGTACATGCACATACATATAGACTTAAAATGAGAATTGCTTGTTGTTTCGTACATACATTTTACATATATAACATAAATTATTTAAATATGAATTTTATGATTCAAGTGTATACATGTTGCATAAGAAAGTTATGTGATAGCAACTCACATTCGTAAGATAAATCTGCCTACAGTTTCACTAACAGACATACGTCTGCTGGCTTGAATACATACTCATGCACTAAGAATACAAATGATCTAACAACATAACATTAAAATATCGTCAATTCACGTTTATTTTTAATTCATTGGCATGCTAAAAAATAGAATCCTCTATTAATGTCATAAACATGTCCACAATTTGCATGTGGTATTTTTTGTTGCAAACTTGATAGTCACATCAATAATAGAAAGCACAAGAATCTGCATTGGTGGCATCTCAATCATATCTGAATTCACATGTATCTTGCTAAAACATTATAAAACTAATTTGAAAGTGCGTGCAACATGTGTAACCAAAATACTAAATGTCTATGTGCATGACACCAACCGAGATCGTGTTCAAACTTTCTTCTTCAAGGTATTCTCATTACCTATGGTTGGGAGTGATTATTTTGGAATACTCTGTTGATTTGCTTATGCACATTTGCATTTATATGTTACAGTTTTGAAAGAGTAACATAATTATCAAGACATGATACATATAAAATTTCCAACTAAGCACTTTATTGTCCGAGATGAGGAGGGCCTTACCTTGTCTCTGGCACTTTCAGGTGAAGTTATACTTAATATATATTTTTATTATTTTACATGTATATTTATGAATAACTAATAACATTATAAATTTAAAATTGAAGTCCATAATATTATAAATATAAAACTGTAGTCAGCTTTATACTTGAAAACAAGTTAAGAGGGTCAGCAGGGACTGAGAGAGAGTTAATAGGGGGCTCAATTGGAGGGACAGGGCCACTGGGAAGAGATGGGACAGCAAGCTGGAAGGGGGAGAGAGAGGAGACAGTGGGTCAAGAGTGGTTGAAGGAGAGAGAGTGAGCACTAGAGAGGGACTGAGAGGGTTGGGAGCTCCAAGAGAGGAAGAAGCTATCAGAAGCATATGGGATTTGACAAGGCTCAGGTGGGGTCATTAATCCGGGTTTCTCACCTTAATCAGTTCTGATCTGGTTTTTAAATTAGTTTGGTTGGCAAGGAAGCAAGTAGGGCACGTGAGGCTGGTCAGGTGATCGCCTAAGTGAGCTAGACATAAGAGGCGACTGTTTCAAGCGATAATGGCCAAGGCAAGGTGCTCAACCATTGCCTCCCTTCACCTCATCACCTAGGGAACTAAGGCAGTCGCCTTTGATAACATAGACTAAGCATGTTTTCCTTGTTTGATACCAAAAACAAAACAAACTTACTGGTATATTTGAACCTTTTTTGCAAATTAACATGGAATATAAGAAATTATGTGTAGCATGTAAACATGAGCATTCATTAAGTTGAACATGTAAATATGCTCCTGAAATATACATTGGCTTGTTAAGTGCATAACTTAACATAAACTTGCTAACATGTGCATGTACCAGGGTTGAAGCTTGTAATGGATTCGTCATTTGCATGCATGAGCTTGTTTGCTAGAACTTGTTTGTATCATGTAATAACTTGACATGTATAATCACGTCCCTTGTGAAATTGTGTTGGTCTGACAATCTGCAACCTCTGTTTGGGATAACCTGTATAATATGAGTTAATATCTAACCTGTAGAGTATGCCTTACTAGCATTTACCTGGTTGGCTGTATGTCATTTGATATGGTGGTTTATTTAAATGTTATGCATCTTTACTAGGTGTTTCTATTGCTAATACCTGACATTTCTTCATAGCCATGGTATGCCCATGCTATTGCCGAAGCAATTTTACGCACAGCAAACCTTTCTATTCCATTAAAGGTAACATTCTCGTTCCTATTTAGTATTTGTTAAACTGGTTCACGTGAGAAAGGAAATTTTCGTACTTTTATGTTGCATTTGACGTTGTAGGGGCATTGATGTTTCTTTACTTTTTTGCCTATCTTATGTCTGATATCTTTTCATTTTCTTGCTTGCTTTATGAAAAAAATACTTTTTCAATAGCTAATTTTTGCGTGATTTTCATAAATGTGTAAACCGTTTATTAGAAGTGTTTACATTGTCATTCTTCAGATGAGGCTCGAGGAGATGGCTTCTCTATTTTTTTATCAGCATTTCTTGTGAACTTTAAGAAGGCAGATCTTTTTTTGGGGGGGGGGATTTACAAGACCTACTCATTCCCTGTTCATAAATATCTGGACACTTATATGCTGATATATCTTCACCTTATAATCTGGTTAGTCAGGTAGGAGTGCATAAATCTGTTGCTGAGCAGTTGGCTTTGAGGCTGTGCCTAGTTATGTAAAATCATCAGTGAAACCAAAGTGTATTCACTGAAAGCAGACAGATACGTGAAAGTTTTTCTTGTTGAAGCTGTATCAGTTCCACAACTGTTATACACAAGCAAGGAGTGTCCCTGAGCTTCACTTTGAAAAGGCGTATGATAGTCCACCGAGATGCATATTTACTAAGATTGAGAAAGATGAGTTAAGAGGATCAATGGGTTAGTTTGATAAAAGAATGTATTCTTTCTGCTTCTTTTGCCATATCAGTGATGGTGAGCCTTGATGTTTCTTTCATGATGCCCGATGCATTCATCAAAGGGATCTACTGCACCACTATGCTTCATTCTATCTGTTTAGTTATTGAGTGCTATGTGATAAAGAGCTGAAACGAACTATTCTTTCTAGGGATTTGCCATTCTTGAGGATAGCTGTTCGGTATTTCTTCTGCAGTATGAAGTACAATCTTTATGTAAGTAGCAGTAATGAATTGATAAGTTGTGATTGGACTGACAATTGAGCCTGTTTATAAAGTTAGCGGCCTGAAGGTTGATTTGGATGAGAGTCAAATTAATGACAGCACCATAAGGGAAGAGGATATATAGAGCTTCTCTCATTTTTAGCTGCTCTATTGATTCTTTTTTTCAATAATGCTATCTTGGCCTCCATCTCTATTTGGGTGGATGACAGCATAAGGATTGGAATGGAGCTGGTTGCTATGATTGAAGCAAGATTGGTGGGGAGGAGGGCAGGTTACTCCTTTATGAGGGAAAATTACTCATCTTTCTTGGTGCTAGACAGTTTATCGGCATACTGTTGTGAGAGCCTGAAAGTCTCCCATTTGAGAAAATATATTTGGATATTTATTGATATATATGAGGTCATGTGGGTTATATTTATAGTTTGGATTTGACCTCTCCCCTTCAATGGTTTTGATGTTAGTTTTATTGAATCTACTATCAAATACCTTAGAGTAACTACTAACTACCACAGCAACACAACAGGAAATGACATATATTGACTTGCATTGAAGTAACATTGAAACATGTTTACATATCATTAGAATATTGGGCCATGATTTTCATTTTGTTTTACTTATTTTGATAATAATTTCGAAAATTTTACTGTGTTTGGCTTACTGAATTTTATAGACTTGTTTGAATTTTATGATCATTCATTTAATATTTAGGGAGTTTTCATTTTATTTAACCATTTTCCAATTCTTTAATGGCATAGTTTTTAAATTATTTATCTTATTGTTGAATTTATTTAATCATTTATTTTATTTATCTGTATTTGAGAATGTTATTCTTCAGTTTGTTTCCGTTTAATATCTTTTTTCCGATTTATGTATATTTTTGTATTTTTTATTATATGTTGATTTTTTAGGTTTTATCATCGTGTTTTTTATGTTGAATGTATTTTAATTCATTGCATTATTTGTTTTATTGATTTTTTGGGTCAGAAACCATTTTAATCTCTTATTTTCAATTATTAAGATATTTGATTTAATTTGAAATTTAAGGATTAATGGGAAATTGAGCCCAATCACAAGGACCATCTGTGCAAGGTCAGATCCTATGTTGAATGGACTAAGCCCAATTGAGAAGGAGCTTCCGATTCAAATAAAAGCTCAATAATATTATTTCATGTGTGTAGATATATGCATGTTCTGCATTAAGTCCCACTTTCTCAAGCTTTAATTCTTAAAAGATGGGCTGAGAATTGATATGAATTGAAGCCCAATTTGATTTAAATATGATGGTCGATCTTGCAAGCTCAAGTTTTATGGTAATTGGGGCCACATTACATACATAATTAGGCCCACATAACAGCTGGATATGGCTCAATTGATGCCTCTTTATGCAGCCAATTTCTGATCTTAAATCATAGGATCTGATGGTCACTTATTCATTCTTGAATCATATCTCACATGGATGCGATATTAGGTCAATGCATGATTACCAAGAGCTCCTAAATGATAGGACCAGCCAAGGATTGCTATCTCGGATCTCGGCTTTGTCTTGGGGGGGGGAGGTGAAAGAGAAGAGATCTCGGAGAAATCTCAAGAAAATCTCAAGAGATTGGATCTTGGATCAAAATGTATATATGTATGAAACATAACTTAATATCTTATAAAGATGGGAGTACATCAATGAATTTACATGAAAATATACACATTTGCATATCAACTATGTGAGTGAACAATTACAAAGCACTCTCAATACCAAAAAGATGATCTTTGTGTTTTTAAAAGATTTAAAATTTTATATAATCTTATTTAAATATCAATGTGGTATTAAGAGTATTTTTTATGTTCTTGTTCTTGATTGTTCATTACAAATTTATGGTTAAATATTTATGAAATTGAATTGATCTAATCAGTTTATTACATAAGATATAATCTTTGTACAATAAATTGATGATTAATATCCAAATCTAAATTTTGAATATATTAAGAGTATTATTTATAACTATTTGACTTAGGTTATAATTGAATGTGTATGTTTATGCTTACGTGGGAGAGAAGAGATTAAAATATATTTTTATAAAATTTAAGTATAAACATATATTTATGATTATGATTTCTATATGTATGTGATAGTATAAGTGATAGTGAAATATTTTTATACTATTATTAAACGGGGGGTGCAGAGTAGTTGTGGATCGACCTACGTGGTCAGGTTGTGGGGGTCAAGGGGGCAGCGCCCCTTGTGGGGGGTATCAGGAGGGTAAAGCCCCCGGAAGAAATTTTTTTTATGGACTAGTTCACGTGTGCGAGATCTCAGCGATCTCGTTTCTCGGGACCTTGGTGAAACCGAAATTCTTGCAAGATCTCGGCGAGATGGCATTCTATGAGACCAGCCGATGAGAATCTCCACATGGCAGCTAGCGGACATGCCTAAAATGTAGATTATAACCTCAAGTAGTTCAATTTAAAGGAGGATCGGAGAGGCCTATAATTTAGGAGAAAGTGGGAGCAGTTCTGGCGCCCATCTCTCATGATTGCAAGCCTGATCGGGTCTTGAAAGAGTCATCAACCAATGGGAGATGTGTGCGATGGCAAAAACTTAAAAGAAAATTCAAATGGCCAGCTGAATATGCTGCGAAATAGGTAGTCTGACTGGGTCTTCCTCTGACTATCTCCACCATGTGCTGGATGGGAGAGGAATCAGGAGCAGTCCCCATCAGGATTGACTCTCCACCCATCTCCTTATATAAAGGGCTCATCTGCCAACAGTTTTGGGTTCTGCATGATTAGAGAAAGGTACTGGATGATCAAGGAAAAGTCCAATAGATAAAAAGAGGTTGTTGCAAGCTCTGATAACTGAAGAGAGGAAGAAGCAAACACTCAACCTGCTGCTGCTACCACCTGTGCAAGGAGGAGTCGAGGAAGAGGAAGAAGGAATTTACCTTCTCCACCTGTTGCGCATCAATTGGAAGAGCAAGAACAAGAGGAGGAGAATAAGGTAATGTATACACTGGTTATGTCATCCTCCCAGTCACTCACCTTCCCCATATACCTATGGTCTAATCTAATGATGATAGGCTACCCTGGTTACCCCTCCTTGCCATGCTAACAACCTAGATATGATAATCTGGCCCTGAGCACATCCTCGAATGTCACTTGGAAATTGCTTTGGCACCTGAAAGGTGCGGGATAAACTTGGAAACTGCTCAAGAACAAGGTAAAGCTTTTCCCGCTGCACTAGCTTTTGGGCTGTTATGGAACATCTGGAAGCATAGGTGCCGAAGGAATTTTGATGGTATCATGACACACCCTATGGTCATTGTTTGGGTTGCAAAAAAATGATGCCAGCTTCTGGTTTGGAAAGAGTTACCAGGTGAGTCCTAGCCAGGTGGACAAATGGACTCCCCCTCAAGGCATCATACTCAAGATCAATGTGGACGGGGCCGCTAATGGTAGCATTGGAGCCATTGCCATCATCACTTGGAATGCTTGAGGGCTAATCCTTGACACAAACGCTTGGCAAGTCAAATTTACACACATTTTGGAGGCCACTGCTATTTTGGATGCTTTAAAACTGGCGCAGTCTTGAGACATTGAAGTCAAAGTTGAATCAGATGCAAAAGTGGTGATTGAAGCTATAAAAGGAGCATGCCCAATACTCTGGAGAATGGAGCAGGTCATTTTGGATTGTCGTCAACTTCTTTCTACTTCAGTTTCTGTCACTTCTGCTCCTGCCACTATAATAGTGCATCCCATCAGTTAGCCAGACAGAGCATTCCTCCTCCTACCTGAGGGTGCGTCCTCTCATAATTGTGTAACCACGTAAGTGTGGGATCAGATGTGTATTCTATATTGAACTACCCCCTTTGGTTAATTATGAATATCAACTTTCTGTTTCAAAAAAGTTACTAGGGTAAACTTTAAGTTTAGTATTTTATTTATAAGAGAAAACTATTTTTATTTGTTAGTATTTTCTATAAATTTATCATGATATACATTTACAATTAATAAAGTATAAAATTAAATTGGTCGGTCGGTTGACTTGTTTACCGGTTCAGTTTGATTTAGACAAGGGCAAAATTGAACCAAACTGTTTATGATATAACAATTTAGTTTGGTTCAAGAAACCGAATCATCAAAGGTCCAAATCGAAATGAACTAAATGATTTGTTTCAGTTTGGTTTGCGGGTATTTGGGTGAACACCCTTATTATACAACTAATTCAAATAGATCCAAAGCCTAATGAACTTTGCACACATAAATTACCATGCTATAAACAACATTCATGAAGGAGTCAAGATGTGAATGGGCATGTGATTACAACTTTGAGTTTCCATTAAAAAAATCATGCACATGTAATTTGGTGTATTGCTACCATAGATTGCGGAATCAACCGATCCGGATTGGGAACAACCAATACCTGGATCAAATCAGCCATTGCCGATCCGATTCTCGGCCGAAGAACCGATATTGAAAAAAGTTCTCGCAGAATCACCCAGGATCGGCTGGATCAGTTGGGATTGGATCGAAATCAGATAAGGATTGGAATCAGATCATTTTTCTACTATTCCTGCTAGATCGGTCAAGATCGGATTGGAATGGGGTTTGGTGTTTTTTTTCTAACTTACCGATTTTGGATTGGTTTTGTTCCATTGGATTAGTCGTGATCGGACCGATCCGATCTGGATCGGATTGGTACCCACCGATCCAGACTCTGATTTTGATCCCACGATCCTTGATTGCTACTCATCTGTCTAGTGTTTAGATGACAATATAATAGACATAACAAAGTATGGTATGCTTCTGATCTTTAGTGTGAGAGGGGGGGGTTTGACAACCTGGTATGCTGCTGATATTTGTTGGGTTCACCTTTTTTGCCTTGATTATTTTTGTAGAATTTCTGTTGTGTATCTTTGTTCATATGATTCTTCATTAGTGAGATGTGATACTATCTACCTTTCCCACAAAAAGAGAACCGATGCCACGCTCTCGTCTGTCAGGAGGATCTCAACCCACTTATTTAGTCCGTATGCTTTACAATTCCTGTCAATTCTAATTTTTCTTTTTCTGAAAGGCCCTACCTACTTTTTCATTCTTATTGTCGATTGTGAATCTAATAGCTGCATAGTAGACTCATTTTATGATCCTATATTACTCAGATTTATGAAATTGGAGGTGGTTCGGGAACATGTGCAAGGGGTGTAATGGATTACATGATGTTAAACGCACCTCAAAAGGTTTACAGCAACATGACATACATGTATGTTTTCTTAAACTATCTTATCACTTTCGGTAAACATCAATAAATTGTTATGGAACTAATTATCTAGGACTATTTGCTAAGTTTGGTCATTGTTGACACTGAAGATTTTTTATTGGATTATAATTAAATCAAATCTTAGACCCTCAATTGGAGCCCATCTTCACTGCCAATCTATGGATAAATGGCCTATTTTAATGCCTATTACGCATCCCACATGTTAAAATATTAATGGGTTGTATTTTCATTCAAGATAGGTTCATTCTTGGTCTTAATTCAAGGAGGAATAGGCCCATGCCTTATGTTATTTTAGCAGCTCATTAATCATATGCTAAGTGGGCTGATTTAAATGAGAAATAGGCCACATTATATGTCAATTTCGCAGCCCACATATGCTTCACATAATGGGCCATGTTTCTATGCCAAGATGGGCTCATTTACATGTCAATAAATGTCCCCCATGCCAGCCCATTTGCGCAGCCCCATCTGCCCTATCAGAAGGTGCCATTGGGGTCAACACTAGCCATCGCAAGCCCCTACAAAGCAGGAGGATCTTCCAGGCAATTCAGTAACTCACTGGTAACTCCCAAAGATTCCAGAATCGGAGTCGGAATCAGAATCGGTCCATACCGATCCGATCCGATCCGAATCGGATCGGCTGGAATCGGCTGATTCCTAGGAAGGAAAACCGATTCTGGCTGATCCGGATTCTTTATTTTAATTTTTTTCTTCATAAAATTTAAAAAAATCAGAAAAAATAGGAAATTTATTAAAAAATTTGTAAAAAATAAAATGTAACATTAAGCATGCATAAAGTGTGACTTATATATGATAAGAATAAGATGCTAATAATTGTAACATAATAACATGACAACATACTAATAAATATGATAAGATACTAATAACATGATAATATGGAAAAAGTGTAATAAGATTGTGAGAACCTCATTTTTTGATTTTTAATTAATTTTTCAAAATTATTTTTGTATCTTCTTTGGACTATTTAGGAAAATAGGTGATAAGCCATTAAAAAGCTAACTAGTCCGACGATACATTTAAAATTATTAGAACCGAGGTTCGGGTTCTTTGAAAAAAAATTAATTTTGACCCCTCTCCACTGGATGATGCGAATACCCGGCGTTAACTTACATCGAGCAACTACTCGAATGCCCTTGATTAACCGCCATAGCAATCCGTTTGGTAGAAAGTGCACATCCACATAAAACACATAAACCAGAGGGCCATAGCCTTGTGGGCCCGATGAGATGCGAACACGTTGCGTTATGTTTGGTTGACGTTGATTTTATTTGATTAAGATGTGATTTTTACCAATTGATTTAGATTTGATTTTTCAAGCTGTTTAATTTTTAATTTGATCCTTCCATTAATGTTTTGATTTAATGGGTTGAGTTTGATTTATTTGTTTTGTTGAATTTCAATTTGATTTAGATTTTGTTTTGGACTTAAGGTTTAATTAAATGAATTAGATATCTTATGATTTGAGATTTATTGATTCTAACATTGATTATTTAATTTCATACGTTGCTTTATGTTGCGACATTGATTCAAGTACGTTCCATATATTTTAAGACTTTGATTAAGTTGTTTAAGAGTATTTTTTGATTTATGTTCTATGCAATTGATTTTAAGATATGATTTTTGGTGTTTACGGACTCTTTTTTTAGTGTATTTTAATGCATTGGAAGTTGTTTATTTAATCCTTGTTGGTGTTATTTAATTATCGTTTGATTAAGTAATTTGATTTCATGCGTTGAATATATTCTAGATTGATTTTTAGTTTGTTAAAAAAAGGTTTTATATGTACAGATTTAATGAATATTTTTTTATTTTTATCTTATTTATTTAATTTGAGTCCGCACCTCATCCGGTCCATCAGGCTGACTTTCGGTGCCCAATTCGAACATTCACGTCGACACTTAAAATGTAATTGAATTTCATTGCATGCCGGGTTACATTGAGTCGGTGCTGAAGTCCAAGGTCTGAAATTTCTCTCCCCCGGTGTGCTTCTCACAAGATCGGAGGGAAAATCGGTATTTTGGCAATATGCCGACCGATCCTTGATCGAGTGGCTCACCTCCAATACGACTAAGCCTTTTAACTTGTCGCATCGGGGAGAATGGAACCGTGTGCAACGGGAGCATGCCCGCGCCCACGTCCAGGAGCGCCTACCCGGGATGTAGCCGAAATAGCCGTCTTAGGGCGCTCAAATTTTGAGCTCACCCTTATTTAGTATAGCATTTCGCATTTCAATTTTTATTTATTTCTTTTTTTTTGTCAAAGCCTTCTAGACTTGCTGCGAGTCGACTCGGCCGAGTCAAGACAGTCCAACGGTTCTGGCAGCTCCCATCGGCCTGATGACCACCTCTCCTGATGGGCTCTGCAGGGCGCAGTGGTCTCTGGACCACTCTTCTTCGACGGTCGACGCTGGGAGGACCGGTTCTCCCCGTGCCGTGCCGTGGCGCACGCACAGCCGTGAGCTCTCCTCATCATTTTTTTTTGTCGCCTGGGTGTGCGACCAAGGATGACCTCGGTGCAGTGGTCCACCGGACCCTGCTCGCCCGAGGGATCGATGGGCATTAGGCATCTCGATTTGCAATCGAAGGGGCTTCGACACCTTCTGTCTAGGGGATGCCGCAAGCGCAGCGGAGGTCTCCCCCCTTGTGGCCATGGTCGCTGCCACGAGTGTGCTCCAGCAGCCTCGCCGCCACCATGCATCGTCGCCGACGTTGCTGCTGGTCAACCGTGCTCGGGGCCTTCAGGACGGCGTGGAGAGGAGTGTTGGCGTCAGGAGCTCCTTTCCCCCTTCGGGGAAGGGGGAAGGCATAGCCGGAGGTGCCTTGATGGAGGTTTTCGACGACTCCGAGCCCTCTGTAACCTTCGTTGGTACTCCCCCTTGTGGCCATCGGTGGCGAAGGGAGATCCCTTCGGCAACCGTCGGGACAGAGGAGGTCCTCTCGCGGGGCTTCTTGTCACTGGGGACATCGAAGGATGCTGCCGCTGTTTCGTCGGCATGGTCGTTGGAATCAAATTCCCTTGCGGGATCCCTCACCGCTGTAAGGGCTCCGAGGGAAGCCTGCCATCACCAGGGGATGCTCCCCGGCGGGGTTGTGAAAGGTGCCATCATCGTCGTCGTCTCCTTCATTCGAACCCGTCGTGGCTGCCGTAGGGGTCGACTAAGGCCACCGCAAAAACCTTTCAGTTAGGCCAGCAGTTGTTGCGGTGACCCTCGTCGCGGTCGACGTCGCGAAGGGCCGTCGGGAGGGGTTGCCGCCGTTGGGAGAGGTGTTGATGGAGGTAGAAGGCAATGGACAAGGGCTGCTGTGGCTGGGTAACTTACTCCGCCCTGTCTTCTCCTCTTGGCGCTCGTCGTCTCCAAACGGCCGGAGATGCTATGCTCCGTCCTTCTGTCGGCTCGCCTCTGCTTTTTTTTTCTTTGGGTTCTCTTCCATTCCCCCTCGCGCGAGCATCTCCCTTTCTCCTCTTATTCTCCGAATGCCCCCTCCCCAAAATCAGGAAGTCCATCACTAGCACTGCGGGTTCTTGCCGTGATCTCCCGCGCCTTCCTATTTTTTGTGCCCCCCCAAAGTAGGAAGGAAGGTCGGCGCCAAGGGGCTGGCCATAGCTGGCTCTCTCCCCTGCCTTTTTTTTGTTTGAAATCTGATCAATCGAAGATTATGGGGAAACGATCTCCAGTTGTTAGTATCCCAACAATTTAGGAGTCAGACAAGGGAGCGGGGATGGCTCTCCGTTTCCCTCTCTCTCTTCTTCTTCTTTTACTTAAAATTCAACTAATGAAAATAGGGGAAAGCCAACCTCTCTATTTTTTTATGACTACCGAGGGCAAAAAAAAGTTGGGCTCGTATGGGCCATCACACTCTCAATTGGTGTTTGGACGTGACTTTTTTTTACAAAATGATATTAATGAACCATTGCAAAATTAAGTGTTGACAAAGATGTAACATGATAACACGAAAAGATTAATAATAAAAAAATTACATTTCACGACTCAATGTTCACTAATATCAATGATATTAACTTTCATCCTTTTTCTCCTGCTCCTGCCACGATTGAGTTGTCCGTAGTCTTCTTGTTGATGTGGGTGCATATCCATATGAAAATAATGTTTCCGCCATCTCAGTTAAGTCATAGGCATTGGCTTGTGGCACGTAAGTGGGCTCAAGATATGGAATCCATGCCCGCTTGAGCTCATCCAATGATGGAGAATTTGGCTCTACATAATGCGTAGGTGGCTGCTCGTCATAGAAATATGACCTTGGCTGCCATAAAGTGAGTGAGTTTGGAGATGCTACACCTACATCTACTCCACGTACATCTCCCCCCTCCTCCTCTTGGCTTGATGACTGGTATGCACTCATCATCATCAACTGAGGAGTGTGAATGAGCCTTTGTGTGTGCTGTCATCTGGGTTGAGAGGACATCGCCTAATATCTAGCTTTCCTCTCTTTACTTCTTCTGCTACATCATGTGATGACCCACAACACAACCCACATATTTTTTCAGCTGTGCCATTGTTTTCAAGGCGTCGCCTAGGCGATAAGGCACCCCTAGAGGGGGTAAGGCGATGATGCCTAGGCGCCCATTGCCTTAAATTACTATTTTATATATTTTAATAATAAAGAATGTTAATTAAGTGTCAATATCACATAATTAAGTTATTTTGGAGTAAAAATAACTAGTTCTAATAGTTAATTTGACTATAAATTAATATTTTGATAAAATAATAGTTAGGCTTAAATGATTTCTTAAGTGTTTACTAATAGTTAATAGAATTTAAATAGTAAAATTAACTGATTTGCCAAGTTATTTAGTCTATGTAACTATGTACTTCCCACATTATTAATTGATTTGTATGGTGTCAAAGTTATTTTGCATCATTTTTACATATATATTTGTTATTTTATCTATTTTACTATATAAAAAAAGGCGCCGCTTAACATCTCGCCTTATCGCCAAGGCGCCAAGGCGGGACTGTGTCGCCTTGATCGCCTTGAAAACTATGAGTTGTGCAAATTATCCCATTTTTTTTTGATGTCACTTTTGTTTTTGACTTCCGTAGACTACGAATTGGCTGCGTAGCTGGGGCTAGAGCTAAGGCAAAGGCTGGAGGTAGCTGCTGGGACAGAAGATGGGCCTGTTTGAACTTGAGGAGTAGGTGGAACATCCTTCTTTATGCACAGTCTCATGTTATAATCAAGGTTTGTGGGATCAAAATCGATCATCGGATCGGACCGATTCTGATTGATCCGTCATAAGAAAAGTTAATCCGGATTAACCCTTAAAAAGACTATAAACCACAAAAAAATAACTAAATAAGGAGGTAGATCGGATTCCGATCCAATCTACATCATCTTGGGGCGATTTCGGGCCCAAAATAGGCTTGGAATCGCCGCCATGGCGGTAGCTTGCTGCCGTTGGGCGGGGATGATGACCTTACCTAGGATCCGGTGACTTAAAGTCACTTACTTTTTCGGATCCGGATCCTTAAACCGTACCGGTAGTGTATCAGGTCCAAGGGACCCGATAAACTTAACAAAATGGATCCGGCGACGTTGCTACTGGGTCCCGATGGACCTGGTAGCTTCATCTTCTCCTTTTTGGGCGGGGAAGATCGGAATCGATTCGGAATCGACTAAATCGGTCGATTCCAGTACTAAATCCTTCTAGAAACACCGATCTGGACCGATCTTCTATTTGGATCGGTAGTTCTGTCGAGAATCGAAATGATCATGTCCGATCCGATCCAAGAATCGGCCGATCATGATCCGGATTGATTGATTCTGCAATCCTTGGTTATATTGGTAGAAAACAAGCTTCTCTGGCCTATTAGAGGTCAACCTATTCCTCTTTTTTATATGTATCAAGTTGATTGGTTGAATGTATTCTAGTTCCTTTTATAATGAGAGAAACTGGTGCTCTGGCTTAATGTCTTGATAGCAACTGTAGTCAGTGGACTCCATCCACGCTTTACATTGATCTACACCCACCACTCAGTTGCAAATAAAAATAGCAAACAATCAGTCATCCGATCTCTAGGTAATTAATGGACTTTGTTATGAGAGACTTTGTCACAAGAATATTTCAAATCAATATTTGAGTATACTCCAATCCTCATCTTATCGTGTTGCATTAGAAAATTGATAAATAAAAAATGATTAGTTATTCTCAATTATTTATTGACTCCCAATTATTAATACAACTTAAACCTACTTCCAACTCAGTTTCTGTTCTTTCATGCTAAGATCGACACAGATGTTGAATAATTGAGAGAGTACCCCGCAACAGCTCAATATCGTCGGACACTTGTCTTCTATATTAGATGCAGGGGTTCAAAAAAATATCCTACAATCATTTAAGCAATCTCCAACTGGTCCTCCTTGTTATGTAGGTGGTCCATCATATATTGATAGTACTTCTTAAATTGGGTGAACTTGACCAGTGTATGCCTGTGCCGATGCAAACTTTCTAGTGTAATGAAGTTGTGGCAAACTTAGTAGGGCCTGGCCTGACAAGATTATGCCCTCCAATATACCCCCCTCATGATGTGTAGCAGATGGGGATGTGAATAAATAAAAGAAGTGATAACCTACACTTGCCTGAAAAGTGTGGAAATTGCAACCTTCCAACCTATTTCCTCTAACATGAGGTCAATGGAGTGCGCTACGCAAGGTGCTCTGAAGAGATGCTGCCTTTTCTCCATCAATTTCTTCTCTGTCACCTTGTAGGAAGGTTCATTGTTAGTCACAAACTGAACCATATTGTCCTCCCTAATCTTCTTCACAACGACATCCATCAATGAAAAAAGTATAGTTGGCATTCTTCATTTGACCCGAAGCATCAACCGACTTTATTATATGGTACCCTCTGAACAATACACTAAGAAATTGATCATTTTTCTCTTGGTGATACTTGTCCACCCATCACACATAACTATGCAGTTCCTCTTCTTCCATATCAATTCGAAACTCTTTATTCATTGTCTCAACTCCTGAACCTCCTCATCTAGTTCACCAACATATATAAGTTTGTTGGTAGAGACTTGTATTCTCGGTTCGGCCTCAACAATGGTATCAATCATAGTTTGGAAGTAAGGGCCGGTGGTTGCATGTGCTGGGATCTTACATTAAGGTAAAAAAAAATCTATCAGCCATAAACAATGTTAAGTAAATAAAACATACATACATTACATTTTAAGACTTATATTTGCATGTAAAAATCATTTTACAATGTGCCTCACTACTCTTTTTGTAGCTGTTCCTATCGTCTTTACCTCTTTCATAGCTTGTTTAATGTTCATCTGCGAGGCACTCTACTTTCTAAAAAGATACTCATCAGTCGATGTAGATCTCATATTACTAGACCGACTTAATGTCTCGTCTCTTCCTCCCACACCGAAACCCTTAGTGTGACTAGGTCTAGACAATGTTGATCGACCAAAATAGAGTTAGCTTTGGACCCGCCTGCTCCCCTCCTCCTCTCCTCCTCCATTGTTGCTGCACGCTTGCTTGCATACCTAACTTTCTTGAGTTCCGGTTTGGCTCTTGCCTTACCTTTCTCTTTCCCTTGGTGGGTTGGCACCTCTCCTCTCCTCTCAAGGAACATATCATACAATTCTTTCTTTTGTTAAATCTTAATCTCATGTTGTGAGGCTCTTCTTGTAAAGTAGCTTCTCATCTCTTTGCTTATCTCCCTAGGCACCCTATCACAATTTTTAACATTGCCACCTACTCCAGCATTGTGCTGTTTCAACTGAGAAACACCTCCATTCATTTTCTTACCACACAATTTACATTTAACCCTCTTTTTGGACACATTTACTATGTGTCTATGATCCCAACCGACATCAGATGAACGTGTAGGCATATCACCTTCATTGTGGTTGGGCATTGTTTACACCTATAATGTACATAAACAATTTATCATGACTATTAGACATACATAAAATTAGTTTAGGGGATGTTCGGGAAGAGAACAACCCATTAGATGTGGTTTTTGGTATGTTTAAATGATTATGAAGTCGTTGAAAATGCGTAGAAATAAGCGTATATGCATTCCAACATTGAAATCTTATCAAGAACACGAGAACGATGAACAAACGACCTGATCAGAACTATTTGGGAAGAGAACAACTTGTTAGACGGGCTGCTCGATATATTTAAACGATTATGGAGTCATCATAGACACATAGAAATGAGCGTATGGGCATTCCGCTGAAGAAATCTTACCAAGAAGATGAAAAGGATGAAGAAACAGCTTGAACGAAGCTAGAATTGAGGGTTGGATCACCGGAATCGATTTCTAGATCGTTGGAATCATTTGGATCGCCACCAAAATTGACTGATTCTCTCTTAAATCACCAGGATTGACGCCACAATGGTTGGAATCGATGGGGAAATTGCCTAAATCGTCGTCAATTGCCCTGGAATTGACCGAGGTATCCTGCTAGGGCAGGAGACCGCCAAAATCGGTCGATCCGGCCCTAAAATGGCCATAATCGGATGGATACCGGGTCTGCATTGGGCCCGGTATTGATCCAATATCGGAACTCAACTCATTCCGGTGGAATCAGTTGGCCGATTCACCCTCAGAATTGGTGGAATTGGATCAATCCCAAGTCCCAACCTATTTCACTGATTCAGAATGATTCCCCTGGAATTTCAGGAGGAATTGGACCTTCAACCTGGAATTGGATCGAAACCAACCAATCTGATTCATGAATCAGCCGATTCTAATTCAATTCCACCGATTCCTCAATCCATGGTAACTCCTAAAGTGTAGGAGATGCAACTGGCCGTCCACCTCCTATCGAATCTGATCAAGGACGAGCCCACATAAGGCAGGACTCTCCTCTGATGGCGTTTAAATGATATTCCTACAATCTAAGATGCTTCGATGGCAAGGGAAGCATGAAATATGTTATCGTGGATGGCCATCGGCCTGGAAGACTCCTAAACTGAAGGAGATGCCATCGGGTGCGTGCACTCCTCCTAGCTGGGACTGCCATTTGGCAGAGAACACATCAAAGGATGCTATTGCAAGCTCCTAATCAGGAAGATGCACTAGACCTGCAACTGCCCATCGTGGGCTCCCTGCAAAATAGGAAGGTGCCCCAATGTCATCTCTGGGCCTGCCAAGTGTACCATCTGTCACCCGAACTGCAAGAGTGGATCCTGGAGGATCTTACGTACCATGGAGGTCACCATGGCATTCCTCTTGAGGGGGGAACTGCCAAACCTTCCTCTGAGGGCCCGTAGGCCAGTATTCATATGCTGCTGCACTGGCTAATGGGTTGGACATCTTCTCTTCCAACTTTAGTTCCCACTGTTTTCTCCTTCCTGCCCTACCTGCTGTGCACATGGCAGAGAAAGATGAATAAGTAGCCGATGGAGGGAGATAGCCATTCTTTCTGCTTTGGTGCCAATCAAATAAGGAGCCATTGGCTTTTCCTAGATGCTCTTCCTGATGCCCTTGCTGCCACTGCCGATGCTGGCAGATGCTCCTCCAAGGCATACCGATCCTAGTACACATGGAAGATAAAGAAGAGGAAGGCGATGGAGGCTACACATGTGGGACATGAAGAAGCAGTTGGTGTCTTCTCTTTCTCCATCCAATGCCCTTCCCCACATTCCTGTCCATGTGTTGCTGCGCACCCATCCTACTACTGCACCTGTTAATGGTGTTGTTTCTAGATGCTCCTGCTGCTGTGCCTATGGAGGACTAACAAGGCAGGCTGACAATGCTGAAGCCCATGTTGATGGTGTGATCTTGCTGTGGCTGTCAACGCTCCACACTGAGGCAGTTGAAGCTATGCTGTGGTTGTTGCATATAGGAGAAAGAGAGGCTGGTAGAGGAAGATGTTCCTCCAATGGCTGCTGATGCACATGGTGGAAGATGATCCTCCTATTGCTGCACATACGGAAGAGGAGATGGAAGATACTGCTGCTGTGATGATTGTGTTGATCCGGTGCATGTAGAAGATCAAGAAGAAGGATCCGATGGCATCTCTTGATGCACTACCTGGCCTATCACTTATGCTAATGCCTAGGCCCTTTGTACAGCCCATGCTCAGCCCTGTGCACACCCCTAAAGCTATAGAAAACCAAGTATGCTCGGCTCTTTAAATGCTCAATACTTTGAGCCCAAAAAGGGTACCTGGCTACCTTGGTATCGAGCCTATATTCTCACCATCCTATGCCTTTCAACATGCCTATTTCAATATCTATACTTATCTTTCTCCGTGGCTCATGACATGCCTATACCCAATCATCCATGGCCTATGGCATTCCTACACTCATACCCTCTAAATAAGACCTGCTTTAAACATGAAAATAGTCAATTAACTCTCTGTTTTACCACCCTATACTGTCCCTAAATGGCTAAGTCTGAGGGTAGCATGTCTACAAGGCCTATAGGTTAATGGCAATAGATCCTTAAGGACCGATACTCATGACAGCAGGCCTATAAGGCCAGATCTGATGTTTGCAACCCATTGGGCTTGAAGCTAAAGGAGAGAAAGGCTTAATGGGCTCCAATTGAAGATCAAGCAGGGAATTAAGGTCCAATGAAGCTCAAACAGGCCCATTGGGTCCAAAATGACAGTAGCAACACATCGGGTTTTAAAGATGATGATGATGATTATAGCTAGGCCCATTGGGCCAAAGATTGAAGGCTGAACGTCTCTTTTATGGCCGGAGAATGATGATGATAGGCCTTCTATGGGCAAGATGACATGGCTGATGAGGCCAGACAATTAAATCACTTTTAAATAGTGAAATTAAATTAAGATATTTAAGGGGTTAAGCGTAAGCTTATTAAGTTAAGCTCTCTCATATTATCGGATGGATGCATGGGCACATCCCCAAGATGTACCAATCCTGGATGGGTAGGTGGGCACGTCCCCGTGCTTCACCAATCCTTCCTCCCAGAATAGGGTGTATCAAACTCCATCTACTAATGGAGGTAATTCCCACTAATTTCTAGGGAGGTCTCATGCATGTCATCATGTTAAACTGACCCTTAAATTAAATGAGGATGATATTGGGGAAGGATAGATCATGCCAAGTCAAGTGTGAATTATGGCTCGTTCATGCTTTCTCACAGATTTCAATGTAACATGCATCATGTATATTAATGTAACTTGCATGATGCATGATACTCCATATCATATCTTTATAACCTTTAAGGGAAATGCCGAGCATGGGTTTTTCCATGCCGATAAGTCTGTACCAAACCTAAGGTTAATGCATCAGATCAGTATTCTGATGCTTATAAAGGGCTAATGAGGTCCTATTCTACTCATCCGATGGGAGCTATGGCTTGTATGCCTCCCCTTCAGATATGTACTTCTGTGTACCCTATGATATATGAATGACATTATGTGTCAATTTTGCACTTCTATGATTGGGGAGTATGATGATAGCTCACATAGGCCGTATGGAATGCAAATGTAAGAAGATAGTATTTAAATGATGAAATATGAAATCTTTAAATCTATGAACCATAGGATGTCAAGGTAATGTTCTTGTGTCCGAACTCTGAAATATGTAAAATCATGTATGACCTATCAATTTCAGATTTGAATAAGCTTGAATCTCTTAAGCCAATTGAAAATGGATGATCCTATCTGGAACACGCCAGCAATGGATAGCAGACATCCTCAAGCTAATAAAGATGAAGAATGAAATCTGTTGACGTTAAGTTCAAGTCTGAGATTCCAAGTCTATCTAGGCTTATGTCCTAATGACTCAACCTCAAGGATAATGACCATGATCTTAAAATGCCTATCATATGTCCGAGGTTATTAAACCTTAATCAAATGGAAAAGGCTGAAATCAAAATGAGAAGATGGATAAGTAGTGGATTTCGAGTCCTCCAAGTCCTAATACCCCATATGCCTAATTAATCTTAATATCAAAGGTGTCTAATGGCTCATATCCTAAATGAAAGGAACCTAAATCTGATGCTCAAATAAGATAAAATCTGACTTTAAAAATGTAGATTTCAGATCTGAACGTGCCATTAAATGAAGATGAGTTGTTTAAGCTTATTATGTCAAGATGAAATCTGATATGCTTAAGGGAATGTGAGATAAGCTAATATGAACATAGATGATCTGAAAATATGCTAAATCCTAATGCCTAAACTTCAATATGAAGGATGGCCAAGATGAGGACTTTCAAATGCTCCAAGTCCTAGGATTCCTACCATGGTTAAATGAATGAAACATGACCTGATTTTCATAATCAAAATGTCAAACTCCTAAGTCTAAAATACTTGATACCGAGACTTTGAATGGAGGAATGATGAACCTAATGAACTCCTATGTCTTAGATACTAGGCTTTAAATGAAGATATGATGTGTTAGTACTTAATGTCTGGATTTAAAAAATGAGATGATTATAAACAAATTCTGATATGATACTATAAAATTCAGATCTCAATAATATTCCTAAATCTAAAATGCTAATACTTTAATTAGAGATATAATGATTTTAATCAACTATAAATCCAAAATGTCTAATGCTATGACTTAGAATAAAAAATGATGAAATGGAGATCTCATGATCAAAATGCAAAATCCAACAGGAAATTGAATCCGAAACATGTTCTTGTTAGACCTCAGTCCCATGAACTCTATAATTTTAAAAATGTCTTATGCTAAGACTTTGAATGAAAAGGGTTAAATTGGCATGCCAAATGTGCTCAAATCTCAATTTATGACTTTAATTGAACCAAATGATCAATGGTTGATCCTAGGATCTTTAAGTCTAATATGTTAAGAATCTACTAAGGAGCATATCCGAAAAATTGGAATCTTAAAATGCATCTCCATAAAACACAAACTAAACTCAAAACAACCTTAACAATACTATGTTTGCATTTCATTGAGTTTAGGGTTATATCTCCTATGTGTTTATTTTGTGGATGCATGTTTCCATGCATTTGAACTGCTTGTGTCCATTAATCAAAGGTGTTCGAAGACATTTAATGAACCCAAAATGCCAATATGTATATTTTTTATGCATATCATGTATTAGCTAATACTGTTTTGAGATATCACCTATTTTCATAGTAGTTAATGCTAGCCCAACATAATCTAAATTCTTTTTCCAAAATGGAAATGAGATGAAATTTTTATTTTATGATAAAAATGAGGTTTCACAGTTATTTTTATTTTCAAAACCTTTTGATCTTTCATATTGAACTTCGATTTACTTCTTTGTACCTGTTATCTGAGAGTTGACAATTTCTCATGTAAACTAGAATTCATCTGTTGCTACTTGTTCTGTTTTATCTGTAGTTAAATGATTTCTGAATATCATGGGCTCATTTACTATCAGGCATGGTACAGCTTGTTTACCTCCACCAGGCATACTTGTTAAGAGGCATGTCTTACTACTGCCTTGTTTAGTACAATATTAATGATGCCATGGGAGAATGCTCATTGATTCTTGAGGACTGTATTTTCAATTGGAATACGAATAAAGAAAGATGACTGATACGAGAGCTTACTAAGAATTACTCATTTGTAGATCAGTAGAAATAAGTTCGGAACTTGCCAAAAGACAACTTGAAACTATGGGAGATGTACAAAGTCACCTATCAAGGTTTCGAGTGGAATGCCGTGATGCAGCCGATGGAACTAAATGGAGTAAGAGTGGACTGTTTTATTTCACTCTGTATGAAAGAGTTATCTTTCTTTTGTCATTGTCCACATTCTGATTTCATCTGCTTGCTCCTTGGCATATTTTGAACTTTTCATTATGCTCTTAATTTTATATTCAGTTGACAAGTCCAAACAACAAAGTCTAGATGTCAGGAAGGAGTGGCTCATCAAGACCTTGCCTGTCCATTTTATTCAAATCTATCTCAGCTCAATTCTAAGCATTGGAAGACAATAAGTGATTGTGGTCAGTCCCTTTTATTTCAGCTTGTCCAAGCTGGCACATACAGTAAAAGCAAATGACTGTGATGGCTTTTAGCATCTTGTTGGGTGTTCCTATTCTGCTTTTCTTTTCCATGTCTCTTTCCTTCTAATCATTTCCAGTTTATCCCATCTAACTTGCTTTCTTATTCTGAGATATTTAAAGTTTCTTGGACTTTGTTTATGTGCCCTTCATCGTGTCTGAGTTTTTGTTATTTGAAGGTGGTCTCAGCCACATTTGATTAATGACAGAAGAAAAAAATACAAAATGCCTTCATGAAGGCCAAGGGAAGTGATGAAAAAGTACTTGCAGTATCGTGTATAACATGGTTCACAAAATCGGCCATTCCTCGATGCAGTTAGGAATTGGCTGAATCCTAGATTGGCATATGCCGACCTGACTTTGGGGAAGATTCTGACACAACCCTGATTTCCCGTCAGAATTGGCTGAAAAGCCTGAAATCAACCGAATATGCCTAGATTGGGACCGATTTGAGCCAAATTGACCAATTCCAGCGATTCCCCACTAGAATTGATCTCCACGGCAGTTTTGGGGCACCACATCATCTTCCCTGCCCGATACAGGGAAGATAGTTGTACTGGGTCCAGGGTCCCAAGAAGACTTGGATTCGGTGACTTAAGTCACATAGGGCCTTATGAGCCACCTTCCTCGCCTTCCCCACCACGTCATGGCCCCAATTTCCGGTTGATTTTAATCCTAAAGGAGTCAGATAGGATCAGAACTTCATGAGAAAACTTCTTCTCATGTTACTTTTTTTTGGGGTTTTTGAAGAACCAATGCTATATAGGTTTTTCTTTTTAGAATTGGTCGATCCTACATTTTGATCTAAATTAGAATCAGAATCGACACTAGCCAATCTAGTGGCCTATTTTGATTCTGCGATCCTTGGTTTGGAGTTAGTAGGCAAAGCCTATCTAAGATCATTCTTCCAGTTACACATTATAAAAATAAAAGCTGATCGGGAAGGAAATTTGCTAAAGTTAGCAAAATGTCAATTTTTGACGAAGGTGCATGCTATGTGGAGAGTATTTGAAGGATTAGAGTAAGATTCATTAAAAATTTGCTTGTTGCATTCTCTCCTGATGGCAGGAAGAATGAATTCCCACATTGTGTGCTTGGGTTGAGCTTGTGTTCCATTCTTCGCAGAAATTCCCAGCATTTTGCTAACCACTCCAAGCAATGCCTCAACTTCTCAACGCTGTCCAGATAGAATGAATAACTCCACATAAGAATATATGGTCACTATCCCCATTATTATTGACACAGAAAATGCATGCTTCTTGTTGGCGTACATTTTTTCAAAAAATGAGAGAGCAGAGGGGCTGACTTAGGAGCAGGGCCAACAGCCCATTAATCAGCCACAATTGGGCCCAATTGGACACCCCAGCAGGGGCTGGATTCATCCAGCCCACAATTGGCACAAATCAGGCCAAGATTAGGCCTTGTGCGCAGCCCATAGGAGGGCTTGGGCCTCCTCTCAGCCTGCTGGCCCAGAAACCAGGCCCAGTTGGGCCAGGCCCACTTCAATTCCAATGAGAATAGGCCCAGCCGCACCCACCTGCCACCTCAGCATCCCTGTGCGCACCAAACCAGCCACCTGCCAACTCAGCCCATTCATTAGTCAATTTATGGAGGGGGGAAACCGAAGAGGCCAGGGGAGATCAAGGGACAGCCAGCCATTCATTTGGAATTAATGGTGTAACCACCATGGGGAAGGCCAAAAGCCATCCACGTACAGCACATAGGCTGGCCTTTCATCTGCCCCCCACTCCCTATAAAAGGAGAGGTGCGCACCAGCAAAAGGGCTGGCTGCTGAAGACGCCGGGAGGCTGCTGGATTGCGCCCTGCACCTGCTGCCAAGCTGCACCTGCTGCCAAGCTGCGCCCCTTGTTGCTGCTGCTGCTGCCGCCCCCTGGTGTTGCTGCTGTCCCCTCTGTGCACCTGCTGCAGGTCCTTGCCCGCGGCCAGGAGAAGAAGAGGAAGAAGAGAAGAAGAAGGCAAGGTAGGAAGGAGTATACGTACCAGCTATGTAGCCCTCTAAGGGCACTCTTTTCAACCTGTTCTAGCACCCCTTCTTCTGCCTTTTATTCATCTACAGAAAATGCCTCACCCAGGCCTAACTAAACCCCCTTAGGGAGGACCATGCTGACCTCTGGACAGGCCATTTTTGGGTCCCCAAACAGGTCCATTCCTAGCCCATACTCGACCCTAATCCAGGTCCATATGCAACCCATGTTTCAACCCCAAACAGGTCCATATACAGCCCATGTCAGGCCCCAGCCGGTCACCAAACTAGACCCTCTGCTCGGTCCACACCCAGCCCCATGCTGGCCCATCTTCGGTCCCCTTGTGACCAGGTTCCAGCCCACCTGAAACCACCTGCGCAGACCCTAAACAGGCCCATAACCGGCCCAGTTCTGCACACTGAACAGGCCCCTTGCCCAAGCCCATGACCGGGTCCATATAGGCCTGTCGTACAGCCCCCTTTCGGCTCAGCCAGGAGATCCCAAAACAGGTTCAATCTCGACTCCCTTGCAGTCAGGCGCCAGCCCCCTTGCGGCTCAATCAAGGGCCCCTTTCATGGGTCCAATCCGCTTCCCAAGAAGCCCAACAGCAGCTCTCTTGCAGCAGAAAACAGAAGAAGTTGCAGCAGCCCCCCTTGGGGCATGTACCGGCAAAGTGAGGGATGAACCTCAACGGCCCTTTCACGGGTCCGGTTCTCCCCTCAACACATCAAGTGAGGGATGAACCTCAACGGCCCTTTCACGGGTCCGGTTCTCCCCTCAACACATCAAAGAAGGAGAGAGCCTCAACGGCCCTTTCACGGGTCCGGCTTGGCCTCCAAGAAGCTATCTGTCCAACTCAAGCAAATCGAAGCCCGGCTTTGAACGCCGATGGAATGGACCGGCCCGAACTGGCCTTCAAAAATAAATAAATAAAAATTCAGAATGCGAAAGTAATATTAAATTAAGGACCTCACCCCTAGCGGGGAACTCCACCTTGGGCGGAGGCGCGGGCATGTATCCCGTAGCTTACGACCCGGACGGGGGCGCGGGCATGAATCCCGTAGCCGTCGATCCTTCCCCCAATATGGCTAAGCTAAGGCTGGCTATTTTGGATGGGTAAATTTTCACTAAGTTGGAAAAATAGCCGGCATGTCGTCGTAATGCCAAAATTTTTCCAAAGTAGTGGAGATAAACCTATATTGGGGGAAGGATCAATCACATTGTACACTACTTCATCCTATCTTTCAATGAAATGAAACTCCGATGTTCATATTGATGCATGAAACCGGGCATTCAAAGTGACCCGATGGGTCGGAGGCGATGCAAACCGCCAAGCTAAATTAAAACCATCAATCTGAAAATTCAAACAGAAAAAAAAAACAGAACTAAACCAAATCTGAAAGTCAAAATGAAAAATCAGAACTAAACAAAATCTGAAATTCAACTCATTCCGGTTCAACAAACAAACCGATCTTCAACAAGATTGAACCGGTTTTGAAACAAATCAAACCGAAATCAGATTTCTAACAAAAAAATCAGCCAAAACAGAAAATCAGGTTTCAATAAAATCTGTCAACCACAAAAAATCAGATAAAAATCTGCCAAAACAAAATTCAGATTTAAACAATCCTTCAAAACAGATTCTAACCAACTTCAAAAATCTGGTTTTAGCAATCTGAAAATTAATTTGAAATCCACCGAACCTTGTTCAAATAAATGACATAAATCAACCTTTTTCAAAAGAAATCAAATAAACAACAACTCCAAACATCCAAAATGGATCAAATTCAACTCAAAACCAGAAAATTTAGAAATCTGAAAATTCAACAAACCAATCAAACGACAAATGTCCAAACATGCTTAAAACTTTAAGCACATCAAAACTGAAATCAAAACAAAAACTTGAACCTATCAAGTCCAAAATCAAACAAATCAAAACTAAACCAAAACAACAAAACAAAATCAATCAAAACAATTGATTCAAACTCCAAAACTCAAAACCGACTTTCAAGTCAACCCAAAAATCAACCGACAAACAAAATCAAACCCGAACAAAACGGTTTGCATCTGATCGGACCCAAAAGGCCGCTGCCCTTTTGAGTTCTTTACTTTATTTTTGTGGATGTGCATGTCTCCGAAAACAGGTTGCCGCGACGGTTAATCAAAGACATTCGAGCCGTTGCTCGATGTAAGTTAACGCCGGATACTCGCACCATCCAGCGGAGAAGGGTCAAAAATGAAATTTTCAAAGAACCCGAACCTCAGTTCTAATATTTTTAAAACTATCACCGGACTACATAATATTTTTAGGATATCACATATTTTCCTAGAAAAGTCCGGAGAGGTCTTTCTTTCAAAAGAACAGACGGAGAAAAAAGAGGTTCACACACTTCTAAACTTATGCAACACCTCATTAATAAAGCTTTTGCGAGAAGTCTTCATGGGTGAAGTTTCCACTATAAAATTTTGACCTTGGTAGGAAGGAATGGGTTCTAAAACTTTTCTTACCAACCAAATCTACTACCTCTAAAGTTGAGGTGTTGAAGAGCTGATTTGACAGAGAATCATAAATTCATAGTAAATTTCCAGCGAACAATATCCTCCTACTGATTGGATGCTTCAACTTCCCTCAACAAGTCAGTGAGATACAAATTGTCTTTGATCTCTACATCCTTGAGGTCCCTTCTGAAAATGATCTTCCATTGCTGGTGGTTAGTTGCCTTTTCTCAAATAACCACCACTTTGAGTCCTTTTAATGTTGTAATGATGTAAAGCTCGAGAATCTCACACAAGGGAGAATTGCCAATCCATCTAACTCTTTCCCATTTTTTGTAAAAGATAATTTGACCTGACCACCTCAACCCAGATACCTCTATCCTTGTCCAACCTCCAAGACCATTTGGACAACAATGCTCTATTGATAACCTCTAGCTGTGTCAGCCCAACGTCCACCCTTCTTTACATCATGGTACCATGTTCACCATGTAAAAAAAAGGTTAGCCCGAACACTCTCATGCTTGTCACAGACACCTTTTACAAAGTCGAAGGATAGAGAAATAATACAAGGGAAGGCTCTGAATCATGCTTTTTTAAAGAATCTATCTTTCTTCAGCCGAGAAGAGTTTACCTTTCTTGCCTGTGTAAACTTCTCAGAATGTCATACATTTGTTGAAATCAGGGATCTGTTGTTGAGTAAATTACGTTCAGAAAATTGATAGTGAGAATTACGTTCAGAAAATTGATGAATTTCTTTATTTATATCGCCTTAATTAATTTTACTCAATGTCAAGTTAGCAGTAATTGCTTATTTGGAATCCTTCTACTTTACTGCTCCTTTATATAGAACAAAATTACAAATCATTACCCTAGGAAGACTTGCTGTCATCAATTGGAACATCTAATCCTAGTATCTTTATTGCCTCTGGCTAGCTTATCTGCATAATTATAAAGAATTTTTTTGCTTCTCAAATATAAAAGTATATTATTTACTATCATCTAGCATTCTGAATCTGTATTCATTAATCATCTGCTCATAATCTTTTGAGCATACTTTACAAGCACAAACATAGATTAGGTATATGATAGATCTCATTTATCTTTGTATTTTTTATGTTTTTTTTTGGGACAAGCCACAGATCATATTGCTTTTATCATCATAGATCCAAATTCTTAATTTAATAGGATACTTAGTTGTCAGCAGAGTTTTCTATCATAGATTACTTCATAATTCATATATCATTTTTAATGAATATTAGCTAACTTTCTTTTACTATAAAAGGAAGTAAACTCTCAGTTTCATATATATTACAGATTACTTCATTCTAAATGAAGTCAGGAGATACGATCTTATGTTCTCATTAGAGTTAACTATATGATCTGCCTGTACTTGTTATTATATGCGAGTGACAGAGATATGATGCATATATTTTTTTCAGGATCTATTATGAAAATTGGTCTTCCTGTCTTCTATATTTAAATGTATAGTTCAACCCAGAAGAATATAGGTGGATATGACATAAAAAGGAACAAGTCATAGCCAATATTTGAAATTTAGTTTACCTTTTATCACCAGCAATGATAATAAAGGTCTCAACCTTTTGATGGCTAACATTCTATTAGATCTCATTACTTTTAATAGTTACAATACCTCGAATATGATTTGGCTTTTTGACCATTTTAGAGCAAATGGGTTTCATCTTTTACTCTTTTGCTTCTGGTGAAAGACTATTTTTTTAATTGTCTTATCTCAAGTCTATAGATCAACATTTTCTATGTCCTAGTTCCTTAGTATGTTTCACAATATTGAGAGGAACAACCGCACATGGCTATATCTGTGTGATGTGTCTAAATAGACAACTCTTGTGGAATGTTTTTCTAAATCTTAAAAAGTTTTAAATTTTGAGGTTACATCATTTGGCACGCCCGGTGAGACCTCTCATTTCCTTCATCTCTCCGTCATAGCAATTTAAGAAGATATGTATCCTTAAAACTGAAACTAACTCTCTACATCTTACTAGTTTGTGATGGGGACAAATTTTGGGTTAATATTGGATTTTTCTTTTAATTGTGTCCCTGCGAGGACAAGTCTGTAAATAGTCGGTCTTAGAGGGTCTTTTCTTAAAATCTGTCCATCCTCTATATAAAGAGGGGTCCGATGTACATAGTGAAAAAGCAATACAAGTGATTTTTGGAGCCTTCGGGTGGTGTTCTCCCGCACAGGGGGCTGCGGCCCCCATCTTCTTCCTCCACCCCGGCCAGTGAGGGCCGCTCCTCTCCCACCTCCGGCAGTAAGGTCGGTCTCCTTTCCACCCTCCGGATCCGGCGAGGTGCGCCGATCTTCTCCCCCTCCTCATCCTCCGGCCTCCGCGCCGTTCCCCTCCTTTCCCCTTCCCGGTTCGACAAGGCTGCGCCGGCATCGACCATCCTCTTCCTCCTCCTCCGGCTTCCTTCCTCCATGGCGGACAGTCTCCATCAGTCCTTGCCGATGGCGGCGACTCTCCCTCCCTTCGTGGTTGCAGAAGTAGAAGGAGAAGAATAAGGAAGACGAGGCGGGGCTCGGGGGGCAGATCCGGCGATCCCCGGATTCCCCCCCCTCGTGTGGCGACCTCCCGAGGCGGATGGCTCTTCTTCTCCATCGCCAATGCTCGGAGACGACCGGACGACGCCGAGGCTGCGGTGCCCTTTGTCAGGTCCTCACGCGCGCGGGAGTCCCACCTCGCGACCATCCGGCGTCGACGCGCAGACGTTGCGACGCTCCCCTCTTCTTCCCGTCGACATCGCCTGCCCCCTCCTGCTCCATCCCCGCGTTACCTCCGCCGGACGACGATGGCGACGCCGACGCCACTGACGCCCCTGCTCCTCCCCCTGTCCCGCCTACGCCGATGCCAAGGAGACGACGCCCGCGATCGGCCCGCAGCGGCTCGCCAGGCCGGTTCGCGCCCAGGCCGGCCGGCTGGCCGGTTCAACTGGGTCCAGACCCAGCCCAAGCCGGTTCAGGCCGGTTCAACGCCTGAACCGCCCGGTTCAGGCCGGTTCGGGCCATCTTGAGCCGGTTTAGACCGGTTCAGCTTGGTTCGACCCGGTTCTGACCCGGTTCGGGACTGTTTTGGACCGGTTCGGACCGGTTTTGCTCCATTTTGGGTTCTTTAGATGTTTTAGCGGCGATTAGCGCCGCTTTTTCTCGTTTTCGGTCGGTTTAGCCCGGATTAGCCGGCTTGTCCCGCATCAGTTTGCCTCGTCCGTTATAGGTGAGAAAGCTAAGAAAGATGTCTTCAAAAGGAGTCTACTGGACCGAACAGTACGTTCACACACGTACCAACGGGGAGCTGGCATTTCCCCTGTGTCCAGTGATGTTCGGGACGTGTACGGAGGTGTTCCTACCCCTACACTGCCTTGGCGTGGAACTTGTCACCCCCGTCGTAGATTCGGCCGACATCGACCCCATCAGCCAGATCATCCTGGCAACCAAAATGATGGATGCTGAATAGGACAAGGAAGAGGAGCCGGTGCCAACCCTAGCACCGCTTTCTGTTAATCAAATTTCAATAACTGAGGAGGCTCCTGAACCGCCTAAGCCACAAAGGTTCCGGGTCGGGAGGACTCCTACTCCACGCTCCTCGTGGCGCTCATTCATAGCGGGCTTCATGAGGATTTACTAGAAGGGATGCTCTGCCTTCCCAATATACACTCAAGCCAAGTTAAGACGAATGAGGCCGAAGCTCACCATATTGCCACTGGCCAACCGCTTCACCACACTGGCCCGGTTGGAGGAAAAAGACAAGGCTGCTTCCCAGCCTTCTGATAAATTCACTGCATCTGCACGGGGGGGGGGGGGAGAAGAAATCTTCCGCCCATCAATTCACTTTTGACCAACCAATGGTCCAAACTGCTAACCAGAAGAGGGGTCAGCCCTTTTGTCTGAAAATTAATGAATTCGGCCGATCCATGGCCAACCATGCTTTTCGGGTATGGGACCCACCCTCAATCCCTTGCTTTGGTTGGGCTAACCGATCAATGGTTTCGCCTCCGTACACTACTTTCAAGGTGAGGGGTCAACCCTCAATTCAACGTTTCAAGGATGACAATCGATCAATGATCATATCCGCTAAAACAACTCAACGGGCTGGGAATCAATCCCATGCTCGCCAAATGCAAGATGTTGCCCGGTTACGGGTGCAGTTTAGTGACATCCCTCAGTCTTGGAATCAATCCAATGACCGTGCTACAGCTCTGGAGCGGAAGCAATCTGCGGCCCAGTATACACCAACTGTTGGTCGGTTCGCCAATCAACCTTCTCATACTATTCATCCGACCGGGGGCAAGGCTCCGAGTCACTTCAACATAGCTCGGACCAAGGATCAACCGGGTGTCCGTCATACTAACAGGGGGCAGGGGAATAAATCCTCTACTAAAAAAACAAAGCATATATGGGTACCCAAGGCGGAGGTTCCCACTTCGGGGTCTTTGCCCAAAGTTACCCGTCCTCACCATGCAGCCGGTTTCTCTTCCAGCACCCGGTCCATTCAAGATTCACGACAAAAGGCCACTCCACTTCGGCCTACGGTTCAATTTGCACCTCCATTTAGGCTCTAGTATATGTCATATTACCATGATGACCAGTTCACGGTCCCACTGACTTTACCAGAAAGGGAGTCTGTCTCTACCTGGTTCATGCCTCCTCACAGAGCCCCAAAGGGACATGTCATATAGGGAGCAGGAGGTAAAATGAAAATCTTTACATACTTGGCTACTTCAAGCACAAGCCGGCGAGATGATAGTGCTGAGGCTCCACGGACTGCAGTCCGGCTTGGCGCAACTAATACCCGTAGTCATACTGCCCTTCAAGCCACAAATCCTCCACGACAACCCTTGGCAAATGATCCCCCACAACAGGAGGAAGTGGAGGAAGGAGCCCATCAAGATGACCAAGAAGCCGAAGCTACACCCCTAAATCTTGACTTAGCCGAGTTATGGAGGGAGAATCAGCAATTGAAAATGTTGCTAAAGAACTTTGGGCTGATTTAATCCGAATTGGCACAAAATTCTGGAGTGACAGAAGTTCTTGAAGAACCGCCCGTTGTTCAGATGGAGCAACCTCCTGCGCCTCGTTTGCGACTAGCAACATATCAACCTCCTCCTTAACAACCGCCACAATGGGTGGCGCCAGAAGATGAAATCTATGTTAAAACTCAAGCCTACCAACCGCCTCAAGACTATGCGGCGGTGTCCCAGAAGATGATGATTAAACGCTTGATAGAGGCCAAGCTAGCCGAACATGATGATGAGCTGGCCACGGTGGACTTATACCGGGTTCCATACCCTGTTCACCATCAATTTAAGAAGTTGCCGGCAGAAATCACTAAGATTCCTAAGTGTCCAAAGTTCGATGGGCGTGGATCCCCGAAAGTGCACTTGGTGCTTTATGTCACGCACATGGGTGAATTGGCGTTTGGAGTCATACCTCCTCGGGTATTTTGCCACTACTCTAACTGGATCCGCCTTTGAATGGTACTCCAAGCTGAAGCCGAACTCAGTATCAAACTGGGAGGATATGCAGAGGAAATTCATAGAAAAGTTCAAGTTAACTGAAAGACCATTCACACTAGTTGAACTGACTTCTCTGCGTCAACGGAGAGATGAAGCGGCAGTGGACTACATCAAATGGTGGAGGAACCTATGCATGAAATGCTCCAAACTGCCGGTGAATGAAGAGGCTGTTGGCCTATGCAAGCGTGGTTTGCGTCTAGAAATGCTTGAAAAGTTGTTGATTACCGACATCCGGACATCTGATGAGCTGAATTGGGTAGTCTCCGAGCTCGAGCTCTTCTATGCCGACAACCCAGTGGTTCTTGTCATTAAACAAAAGATAACAAAGGATAAATAGCCTATGGCCAAAGATGTCTATGCGGTGGATTTCTCCCCAGTCATGAACAGTGGCAATGGGGGTAAGAAGCACGTACAAACATCAACTTCGGCACCAAAGAACCCTAGCCAGCAAGGTCCTACGACCACACTGGCTGATTGGTTGAAGAAACCATACTCCTTTTCTAGGGAGTATACCAAAAGATTGTTCAACATGTGTATGAAAGAGAGCCTGATCACTCTTCCACAGCCTAAATGGCCTGGAGATGCCAACAAGGCTGATGATCCCAACTTCTGTCTGTACCACCGAATGTTGGGTCATGCTCTTGAAGACTGTTACTTATTCAGAGACCAGGTAGAAGCCCTAATTTGAGATGGAACCATCGACATGGGCAAGAATTTGATAAACCCGCCATGGTCACATATCAAGCCCAAGCAGCCCCTAAACTTCATAGTGAATGTCATACATCAGGGGCGCTCACTTTCAGTTAACAGACGGGTGCAGGCTCTATCACATCAGTATACTGTGCATGATCTTTGGCACCCTGAAATATATAATATGGCTGCCAGAACCACAACAATATTGGAGAAATTCTGCCAATGGTGTGCCCGCCTAGAACGGGACTTACAGCTCACTATAGTCAACATGACAGGTGAAGTGGCAGAAGACGAGTTGTACCCAGCAGATGACGATGAGTCAATGGACTTTTCAAGCAGCGGGTCACACACAAACCCCAGAAGATACAATGGATCAATCTAATTCATGGGGGTCAGAGGATTCAACACCAAGAAGAAATGATAGGGAGCAAGAAGTATCTGATGTAGATTCTTACATGGTCCCGAATCTACAATAAAGACAACCAAGAAGGGAAGAGCCGAGGGACCCACCTCCATTCCCAGGATACGAGCGGTATTCATTCCCCCAGGAGATGACTTACCTTCTCTTCCAATACTGTGCCAGGGCGGGCTTAATTGCCCCGTATTCCCTGAATGAACCTCACAACTTCCTGTTTCCACGTGAGGGGTGTGTGTACCACCTCACTATGGAGCATTCTCTGGAAAGCTGCAGGGCTGCAAGAGGACAAATTGAACACTTGATAGGGGATGAGGTGCTTAACCTGGGACATCACCTGATTCAACCCCCATGACCACATGTCGTCCGAGGGCCATACCTTTCGGCTTATGTCATACATGCCACTCCCGAAACAACTGTACAGCGGGGGCATCATACAGGAGGCAAGTCACAGAGGCTGACACGGCCTAAAGTCTATTCGGTGTATCAAACATTCGCCTCTGAAGTCATACAAAGAAACATAGAAGCTGTTAATAGATTCTATAAAGAGAAAGCCAAGGAGGTTGTCCTGGAGGAATCCGACCAACCATGGCAGAAAGTTCCCACCCGGGAGGAGAAAGCTCAAGCCAGGCCAGAAGTAGCCCGCAAGAAAGCAGAACTGCTGGCCGAGCAAGCTGCACAAGCCGAGGAGGCTGCACAAGCCGAGGAGGCTGCACAACCAGCACCCTACAGAGGACCAGGCAGTCCTGTCAACAGAAGAAAACATGCGAAAAACAGATAAAAGAAGGGCACAACGCCAGGAAGAAAATTACGGGAAATGGAAGCACGCCTTCAAAATCCCACACCTCTCCAAAAACTCCAAGCACTTATTGATCAACTCGAGGAATACGAGCCAAAACAGCCTTCGGGCTCGGCTCCCCTCGACGCATATATTCCCTGGGACAAATGTGCTAAATATGCTTTCTTCAAGCAATGGCTCATGGAGATCAGAAGAAAGATGGCTGTCGGGGAAGAAGTCCCGTTTGACAGTGTATCAAAGTTTTGAGGAGAAGATGAAGAAGAGTCGGATGCCCATGACCTTGCATCCCGCTTCCATAGGCTGTCATGCAATCTAGTGAGTATCCCACCATCTGTTGATTTCTACAATCAGGGGAATGGCAACCGGGGGCAATCCTCTCGTCCCTCAGTCACCTACCAAAGGCGAAATAATAGAAACACCCGCAGAGGACGTGGAGGTAGGGGGCAACACCCCAACAACAATAAAGTAATCTACTTCAGGGATGAACAACCCAGGCCTGTACCACCTCCATTGGTAAGGCAGCCGCCTGCCTGGGTCATTCAATTCCAACCCTTCTCAGATGATGAGGATGATGATGACACAATAAATGCCACTTCCGAGGCACCAACAAGGCCGGAGGAGGTGCAAAAGGAGCCTGTGATGGACAAAGCCAGCCAACCAAGTACGTCTCAGCAACCACCTCAACAGAATGAAGTCGAGGGATTGGTTCTGACTGACACGGTGGCAGAAAACATATTGAAAAAATTGTTTCCGCCTCAACTAGATTCTCTGCCTCCTTTAGTTGAGGTGAAGGAAAAGGTGGACAAAAAAGTTCTTCTTCAGCTAAAGAGACTCCCTGTGCACCTAGGCCTATGGGAAGTTATATCCTTAAGCAAAGAACTCCGAGAAGCCCTTATGGCAGTGCTGCAAGCACCAGAAGCCTATAAAGCCCACCTGGCCGAGTTGGGTCAATACGAAGCTTATGCGGCATTGGTCTCATTTACCGAGGAGGATATGATGTATCCTTCAACATTCCACAACCGGCCACTATATATGAAAGAGCTAGTGAATGGGCATACTTGAACTAGATCATGGTCGACGCAGATTCGGTTGTCAACATACTCCCACTCAAGACCTTTAAGGCTCTATATCTCATGCCTTATCTTTAAAAGGTCTCAGGAGTTACTATATCCGGGTTCAACCATGATTCTGAGGAAGCCATGGGAAAAGTTGAGGTGGACCTGGTGCTGGGTGACTTCAACACTAAAGCAACATTCTATGTCATAGATGTTGATACCACCTACAGGGCTCTCCTAGGCCGCCTTTGGTTGCATTCAAATTGGGTCGTGCCTTCAACACTTCATCGATGCCTCAAATACAACAAAGAAGGTGTGCAATGCAAAGTAGATGCAGACCAGGCCCCTTTTGAGATGGCCGAATGTCATCTGTCAGATGCACAACTATATCTCCAAGCAGAATCTGTCAATGCCAAGGCTAATAAGGAAAAGCAAAAGATGGTAGATAAGCAGCTTGACGTAGATATCACCATTGATGAAGTTAAAGCAAAATTGCACAGGCTGAAAATAAGTTCTGAAAGGAAGGTGTGGTGTCCCATCAAGTTCAATGCCAACTCCATCACTAAGGCCTTCTAAGACAACATATGCATGCCACCAGATCTGACATGGCTGGTCGGAGAACATGAGCTTGAAGTGGTATGAAAGTTGGAAACATTCACGGTCCCTTACCCTGATGGATCAATTCTTACATTTCATCGGGAGGAATTTCCATGCAAGCGAGCTAGGGAGGATGACTTCGGTTGGCCCGAAGACCTTGACTCCTCTATGGTGCCCGTGGAGCCAATAGAAGCCATGTCTTAAAAGAAACGACAAATGTGTCGGGAGCATGGAGTTCCTGATAGGCAAAGCTGCCTATGAGATAGAATGTTCAAACAAATGTGGGATTTTGAAAAATGGTTGAGAATAAAGAACAAAATGTATGACTTGGGCTATGATTCTGACTATGAGCCGATAGTGCACTATGTAGTCAATTGAGTCAGTGTTAATAAAGATGAAGATGTCGCACCTGCCTTTGATGAATCCTCTGAGGAGGAGGCAGAGCAGGAAGCTTAACAAGAAAATTCTCAACAAGTTCAGGATGATTTGGAGCAAGAGAGCCACAACCACCAAGTCAGCATGATGACATTGACCTCATCTAGGCAGAGGCCCATGAAATAGAAAATAAAGAAAAAGAAATTGAGGAGTTGGTTGATTTACAGCCAGCACTTGAAGAAATCGGGGATGGTGGTCAAGCCACAGTCGACGACCTCCTCGAGATCAATTTGGCGACTCCAGAGGATTCAAGGCCTATCTTCATCAGTGCCCTCCTCAGTGAAGAAGAAAAAGTCCAATACAAACTTCTGCTGGAGGAGTTCAGGGATTGCTTTGCTTGGACTTACAATGAAATGTCCGGGTTTTCACCAGAAGTGGCAGTTCATAAATTAACCATACTTTCTTCAATGAAGCCAGTTAAGCAAGGACAAAGACGCATGCAGGTTGACTTAGAGCTCAAAGTCAATGCTGAAATTGATAAACTTATATAGGTGGACTTTATTGAGCCTTGCATGTATCCTGTGTGGCTCGCCAATGTCGTCCCAGTAAAGAAGAAAAATGGACAGATTTGGGTCTGCATTGACTACCACAACCTAAATAGAGCTTGCCCGAAGGATGACTTCCCGCTGCCAATTCCTGAAAATATGGTAGACGTGATCACGGGGCATGAAGCCTTGTCATTCATGGATGGCTCGTCGGGTTACAATCAAATCTTTATGTCCGCAGAAGATAAAAGCTTTACGGTAGTTCAACTACAAAAGGATGCCGTTTGGACTCAATAATGCATGAGCAACTTATCAAGGAGCCATGACCAACATCTTTGATGAAATGTTGCATGATCTGGTCGAGTGCTATGTCGATGACTTAGTTGTCAAGACAAGAAAGCGAGAAGACCACTTAGCTGATTTGAAGAAGGTTTTTGAGCAGCTCCGGTAATACAAACTGAAGATGAATCCCATGAAGTGCGCCTTTGGCGTATCTAGTGAAAAATTCTTTGGCTTCATAGTCAAATATCGGGGTATTGAAATTGACCCCGATAAAATCAAAGCAATCAGGGAGTTGCCGCCTCCGCGCAACCTACGAGTGCTAAGTTCCCTTCAAGGCAAGGTCGTATACATTTGGCGTTTCATTGCCAACTTGTCTGGCCAATGTCAGCCGTTTTCTAAATTAGCCAAAAAGGGAGCCCCATTCAAATGATATGATAGTTGTCAAGCTACTCTAGATGGGCTTAAACAATATCTTTTAAATCCACCTGTTTTAAGCGCACATATTAAAGGTAGGCCTCTTATTTTGTACATCACGACTTTAGACGCATCTTTGGGTGCTATGCTGGCGCAATTGAATGATGAGGGCAAAGAACAACTTCTCTACTACCTTAGTAGAAGGTTGGTCGGCCCCGAGCATAATTACTCCCCTACGGAGAAAATATGTCTAGCCTTGGTGTTTGCTGTGAAGAAGCTAAGGCACTATCTCCTAGCACACGAAGTCAACTTGATATCCAAGTTTGACCTCATAAAGTACATGTTGAAGCAGCCAGTCCCTTTTGTACGACTCGGGAAATGGGCATTGATGCTGATGGAATTCGACATCAAATATGTCCCGCAGAAAGCAATTAAAGGGCAGGGGATGGCAGACTTTCTTGCCGCCCATCCTATACCCGAGGATTCCCCTCTCAACCTCCAGTTGCCTGATGAGGAGATGCTGAGGGATGCAGAAAAGCGAGAAGCCCAACATGTGGACATCAAATACTGGCAATTGTACTTTGATGGTGCAGCCAGCACAGAAAGGAGACCTGATGGAAAATTGAAACCAAGGGCCGGTGCGGGCGTTGTATTTCTAAGCCCGCAAGGTGGGGTTCTACACCACTCGTGCACTTTGCCAGAAGCCCTCACCAATAATGAAGTTGAATATGAAGCCCTTGTCATCGGCTTAGAAATTGCCCTCGACATGGGAATCTGGTGCCTTAAAGTGTTGGGGGATTCAATGCTGGTCGTGCAACAAATGCTCGGGATAGTTGAAGTCCGAAAAGAAGAATTAATGGTCTACCATGCAACAACAACCTGGTTGGCCGAGAAGTTTTACTTTTTCATCATACAACATGTCAAAAGAAAGCTAAATTCACAGGCTGATGCCTTAGTCAAACTGGCTTCTGTGATCAAACTACCCCTAGTAGGGAGGTTAGAAATTGTTGTCAAGCATAGAAGGTTGTTTCCAACATCTGCTGGTGGTGGTGGCAACCTAACTACATGGGAAGCTAACATCATAGAAGAGGGTGAAGATGATCACCCAGAACAAATTGATTGGTGCCAGCCACTTATTGACATCAAAAATGGGATCTTACTAAAAGTTCGGGCCAAACGTGTGCAGTTAACACGTAGGGCGGCCTCCTACCAACTCATTGGTGGGGAACTCTACCGGTTGGTACCCGAAAAAGAAAGGGTTGTCCTTGCCAGGTGCTTATCCACGAAAGAAGCATTTCAGGTGATGAAAGAAGTTCATAGCAGGTTATGCGAAGCACATCAGTTCGGACCCAAAATGAAGATAGCAATCAAGCTTAAAGGATATTACTAGCCAAACATGTTCTCCGACTGCGAGAAGTTTGCAAAGACATGCCATGAACGCCAAGCATTTGCACCTATCCCTAGGCGCCCCCAACACAATTGCATCCTACAACCCCGACATGGCCTTCTGCCGAATGGGGAATGGATATTGTGGGACCGTTTAAGCCATCCTCTAAGGGTTGCAAGTTCATCCTTGTAGCTACTGATTACTTCTCCAGATGGGCAGAAGCCATAGCAGCCAAGGAAGTTACAAGAGAAGTCATTGCTCGGTTTGTTCAACAAAACATCATATACAGATATGGAGTATCGAGTCGCATTATGTCAGATAACAGTACCCCATTCAGAAACCAAACAATATACAAGTTGACCTCCAAGTTCCATATTGATTGGAGGACATCTACTATTTACAATCCTCAAGCAAATGGCCTAGTTGAGGCGTTTAATAAAGCCCTTTGCAAACTCTTAGTTAAAGTGGTTGGAAGTAAGAAGCGAAGCTGAGACTAAAAGATGCAGGAAACACTTTGGGCCTACCGCACCATATACAAAACATCCACAGGTTGCTCACCATTTTCATTGGTATATGGAAGTGAGGCAGTCATACCCGTGGAGGTGGAGTTGGCTTCTTACTGGATAGCGATCCACCATGGTCTACCTTCTGATGAACTTGATAAAATGCAAAGGCGGTTCATGGAGTTAGATAAATTGGAGGGGAAAGGCTGAAAGCCTATGAACACCTCAAAGTATATCAAGTAAGAATGTCTCGAGCTTACGACAAGTTGGTGAAGGAGAGATCATTCCAGAAAGGAGACATCGTCATGGTCAAGCAAAAAGACACTATGATAGGTCGCCCTAAAAACAAATTTCTTCTAAATTGGCTTGGCCCATACATCATCGACAAGGTGTTCGAGGGAGGTGCCTACATTGTGGTTGATTGCAAAGGGGATATTTTGTTTCCTCCACTTAACGACAAACACATCAAAAAGTATTATGCTCTAGAGCACGAGTTCCACAAGAACCTGGTGGAGAATGAAGAATGATGTTGTAAAAAAAAGGAAAAAAAAGAAGAAAAGAAAAGAATGGGTTAAAAATAGAGATGCCCGACGGACTTAGTCAATCTCATTGATCGGCTAAGGGAAAAAGTGTAAAGAAAATCCGGTTAAGGTGAAAACCTGAATAGGGCACCTTAAGAAAAAATGGGTTACCCCATTGTGTGAAAACCCTACAAAAGGGCGCACAGGTGAAACTCAATGGGGGACTGGTCTGAGTGAGAACCTTGAAAGAGGCAGTTAGGCTAGTTAAAAAAAAGAAAAAAAAGGAAAAAAAACACATAACAGGGCAAGGTTGACTCCCCTAACCCAATGGGTTGGATGAGCGTGTTTCCCCATAATTTTATTAGGGAGGAGGTTCGAGTTGTCAATAACGAAACGGCTCCCATAAAGCTCATCTACCTTGTAGTAGAAATATGCTAAGGAGACCATACCTGAGGCAATGAGGAAGATCATCTCCTGCCTATAAAATTTTCGGGAAGTCTCGCCTTGTCCAACAAAAAATAAACTTTGTGACCGACGGCTATTTCGGTCTAAAAGGTCTTCATCACCATATACCACTATGACTCTCCTAGTCTATGTGGTTATCAAAGCCAAATCTTATACCATTATGATCCTCTCGGTCTATATGGTCCTTCCAATCTCACGCTAGTGTTACTTTTGATCCATATATCCCAAGTCCCACCGGCAATTTTCAAACCTCGAGCCTTCAAGCTTAGGTTTGTCCCAAATTCACACTCATAGGTTGAGCGTGGTCATCTCATACTTGTATGCCCTATCCATATTTGCTCGGCATCAAGCCATAATATCCTCTCGGCACCAAGCCACGATACCCTTTCGGCATCAAGTCATAATACTTTCTTGGCATCAAGCCACCATAACTAATCAGCATCAAGCCACCATAACTAATCAGCATCAAGCTATCACAACCCTCTTTGGCATTAAGCCATCACAATTCATGATTTACCGGTATCAAGTCACTACTATATTTATACCCGAAAAAGGTTGAGTATAATTTTTCCTCGTACTCAAATGCCCTACGGGTTATTCTGGCATTAAGCCACCACCATAATTATACCCAACGGGCCGAGCATGACTTCTTCGTGCTCATATGTCCTACGGGTTATTCTTGACATCAAGCCATCATATTTATGCCCAATAGGCCGAGTGTGACTCTTTCTCACGCTCATATGTCCTACGGGCTATTTGGCATTAAGCCACCCTTATTGCCTCTTCCAATTAAGCCACCTTGGCATCAAGCCACCTCCAAACTTAAACCCTAGGGGCTGGGCATGATCATTTCATACTCAAATGTCCCATAGGTCTATATACCATGTCCCACAGACCGTATGCGATCCTTTCACATTCATAAATCTACGGGCTAAACGGCATCACGCCACCCTAAATTCATACCCTAATAAAAACAACTCTACACCTAAGGACATCCCAAATTTCTATAGCCTATGGACAAAGTATGATCTTTACATGCTCACAGGTCTAGGGTTCCATCGGCATAAAGCCATCAAAACCTATGGCCAGGGGAAGTCTTAATTCCTCACTGCCCAAATTTTATGCCTTAAGGAGACCTCAACTCCTTAAGGGTCAAAATCCAAACAACATACATTTTCACTTATGCAGGAAGAAGGATCACATACAATGTAGCATGACAAGAAATCCATCAGCTGAACAAGCAAGCAAAGAATCAGCTAAAGGGGCCTAAACCCTTCTCGATTCAGAGGAAACCTTGATAGCTAGATAGGGATCAAAGCAAGAAGCAAAATACACCATTGATAAGTTGTATATGATGACTGTTGGCGTCCAATTTTTTACAACCAAAAAAAGGGACAATGGGGCAGACTTAGGGGCAGACCGGACAGCCCCAAGGTTCAGCCAAATTGGGCCCAATCAGGGGCCCATGTATGTCCAATCAGAAGCCCATGATCCCATTTTAAAATTGGGCAAATTCCATCCTAAATCCATGCCCTGCGCAGCCCACAGCAGAAGCTGGGCCGCAGTCTCCAGCCGGCCCAATTGGCCCATGTAAAAAGGCCTGTGCGCAGCCCATCTCCAAGGCTACCTGTGCCCTAGTGTGAACATGCCACATTGGCCCTCCTGCCACCTCAGCAGCCACCTGCCCACCTGCCAGGTCACACCCTTGACTGGTTAATGGCGTGGGGAAGCCCAGGCAGTCAGGGAATTAAAGCCAGGGGGATATCCAAGGGGTCAGATCATTAAAACAACATGGGAGAGCTCAACAACCATCCCACGTTGGATTCAAGATGACCTCTGATCTCCCCCCATCTCCTATAAGAAGAGGAGGGTGCGCCAAAGACCAGGGGGCTGCCTTTGGACGCCGACAGGCTGCTTCTCCATCCTGCTGCCACCTGCTGCCTGCGACCAAGGAGAAGAAGAGGAAGAGAGGAGAGAGACCGACAGGCGGCTGGGAGCTCTACTGCCCCTTGCTGCCTCTTGCTGCTACTGACGCCACCTCTTCCTGCTGCTGCCCCTCTGCTGCCCTCTGTGCGCACCTGTTGCAAGATCTGCCCGCGGCTAGAAGAAGGAAGGGGGAGGAAGACCAGCTGAAGACACCATAAAGCTGCCCCTCTGCTGGCTGCTGTGCGCCTGCTCCAGCCCCCTCTGCCTGTTACTGTACGTCTACACTTGTCAGCAACCAAGAGAAGAGAAGAAGAAGACAAGCTATCTCCTGCCCACGTGCATACTGCCAGCAGTCAAGAGAAGAGAAGGAGAAGAAGAAAGAGGACAGGTGGGTTAATATTTTATAAATATGTAGCCCTCTAAGGGTACCCCTCCCCTGGTCTTTCTCTCCCTCTGGCCGGCCCATCCAGCAGCCCCCAGGTGGTCAATTTCCAGCCCCTCTGCGGCATACCAAAAAGAAGGCAAGCAGCAGCCGGTCAAGCTACAAAGTCTGCCATTTTCAGCAATGGTGGGTAGGGGCGATGTCCCGGATCCTCTCGGAATCCGTACGACGGGCCGATTGTTTTGTCCGGGCGGGTCCTTACCCTACCACCAAGACGGAGGGAGGCGCACAAGTCCAAGATAGTTCCTTCCGGCCCAAGAACAGTCCAAGACAGGCCCTTCCGGCCCAAGAAGACCGAAGACCGGCTTTGAACGCCGATGAAACTCAAAACCGGCCCGAGTGGGCTTTTAAAATAATAAAAACAGAAATAAAACCAAAACGAAATGGACGGCTCCCCCGGGTACGTCCTGGGATGTCGATCCGGACGAGGGCGCGGGCAAGCTCCCGTAGCCGTTGATCCTTCCCCCGATTTTGGCTAAGTCACCGACTAGCTTGGATTGGACGGGTAAATCTCGCCAAGTTAGAAACTTGTCGGCATATCGTCGTAATGCCGAAATTATTCTAAGTCGGTGAGGAACTTAAGTTGGGGGAAGGATCACCACTCATTGTACTCCGATGTACTTCACCTTCAATGAAATGAAGCGACTCTGATGTCGACTTGAGATGCATGAGTTCCGGGCATCGATTTGCAGCCCGATGGGGCCGGATGAGATGCATACCGCCAAAACATAATACAAAACAAAACAACACAGCATAATTAAAACAAATCCGAAAGTTTCAATAAAAAAGAATCTGAAACGAAGTTGAAACGGACAAAGCCAGTCTTCAGGCAATCTGGAAATAAAAAAAACAGATCCGGTTCTGAAATGGGATTCCCCTGCCACACTTGCAGGCCTTCACGTAGGCCTTTCTCTTACTCCCTATTTGGCCCACCTACAGGTGCCCACAACCGGCCCCCAATCCAGGTCTGACCAGCTCTCGTTCAGCCACCTGAGTAGGCCCACCTGCAGGCATCAAACATTCCCCTGCTCAGGTCCCAAAACAGGCCTGCTCGGTCCACCTGCAGGCATCCTACAGCCGGTCTGAGTTCAGCCTACAACCAGGCCCACAACCAGGCCCATTTCCAGACCTACCATCAGGCCCATAGCCGCCCACATGCAGGCCCAGGTTAAGCCCATATACGGTCCCTATCTGACCCGGTTTAAACCACCTGCAATTACCCCAATCTAGGCCCGTGGATAGCCCCTGTCCGGCCCACCTGCTGGCCCTTTCTACAGGCCCAGTCCGAGCCCACATATCAGGCCCAAAGTCTGGCCCTTGCCCAGTCCAATTCGACCTACCTGCAGCCCCGCTAAGCAGACCTAGAACCTGCTCCTAAAACCTGCAGTAAACAGCCCCTCTGCAGCCCCATCCAGAATACCCCTATACAGGCCCCAATCGGTCCATTCAAAGCCATCTGAACGGACCCCTTAAGCAGGTTCGAAGCTGCCCTTGCTCAGCCCACGTTCAGGTCCTAAAACCGATTCCAAATCAGCCCTTTGCGCAGGCCCATTTCGGCCCACCTTAATTCATTCACTCCAGCCCCTTTGTGGCTCGGCGGAATCCCAAATCAGTCCCTAAGTGAGAATCAGATCTCGGTTACATCTAAAGCATAGAAATTTCAGATTTAAGACAAATCTGTAAACACATCCAAGATCAGGTTTTGACAATCTGGAAATTCATTTAAAATTCACGGAAACCTGCCCGAACAAATCAAACCCTCAGGGAGATCAAATAAACAACATTCCAAACACCCAAAATGGATCAAAATCCAACTAAAACAAAAATCCAGAAACCTGAAAAAATCCAGAACTTGAAAATTCACCAAACTCAATGTAAAACAAATCAAAACTAAACCAAAACAACAAAACCAAATCAATCAAAACAATTGATTCAAGCTCAAACCCTCAAAATCGACTTCCAAATCAACCAACAAACAAATAAAACAAACCCGAACAAATCGGTTTGCATCTCATCGGACCCAAAAGGCCGCTGCCCTTTTGAGTTCTTTAATTTTTGTGGATGTGCATGTCTCCGAAAAGCAGGTTGCCGCGACGGTTAATCAAAGGCGTTCGAGCCGTTGCTCGATGTAAGCTAACGCCGGATACTCGCACCATCCGACGGAGAAGGGTCAAAAAATGAAAATTTCAAAGAACCCGAACCTCGGTTCTAATATTTTAAACTATCGCCGGACTACTTAATATTTTAAGATATCACCTATTTTTCTAGAAAAGTCCGGGGATGTCTTTCTTTCAAAAGAATAAACGCGAAAAAAGAGGTTCACACAATGACAAAAGAACATTTTCATTGTGCGACCAACATACATACAAATGTAATGATTTGCAAAATGAGAAGGTGTTTCATTGCATAATTGGTTTTCAATGTGCTCGAACAAGCCTCGAGGACTAATTGAACATCAAGAAAACAAAAAAATTACATAATCAATCAACTCTGAATGCAACAAAAAAAGAGACTACAAGGCCAACTTGGCACAACATGCAGGACGAGTTAGCTCCAGCTCCTGTATCTTCTCTAGCAAGCGAGAATGAGTGACAACAAGCAAATCTCGCTCTCCGTTTGCCGAAGCCAAGTCCTCCTCAACCTGAGCACACTTTGCCCATGCCACTGCTAGGCGACTCTCCAAGGCGGCAACCTCAGCAATAAGCTGGTCGGTGGAAGTAGTGAGCTGAATACGGTCCTCCTGAAGCTTCCTCAGCCGACTGTCCGCGACGGAGATGGCCTCAACAATACCTCGCACCTGAGTCAACTTCTCCTCAGCTAGTGGGAGAAGAACGGTATTCCATCTAAGTAATGACTGTGCTTCCGCCAACCGATCACAAAACTGACTCCATATTGGCTTAACTATGGATGTCCAGGGCTCCGTGGCACAGCCAAGAAAATGGTAGGAGGAAGTCATTTGCTCCAAATCAGCCCGTAGTTCTGTCTTGGACGGCAGAGGGTCCAATAGCTCCTCTAAGGCTTCAATCATCCCCTTGCCCATGCATTTGGCAAATTGAACACTAGTAGGCAGGGTAGTAGGCCAAGAAATGCCTAACGCTGGCCGAGCCTCAGATGAGGCAACCTGCTGGTCGTCCGATGGAGTGGCCACCGTGACTACAAAAGGAAAATGTGAGTAAAGGCAACACGCACAAATAAAGCATCAACCAGATTTCATGGCATAGAAATCAATTTTCAATGGCATACCATGAGCAGTGAGGGGCAGAGGAAGTTCGACTGGCTCAAGGCTAGTATCCCCGACAAGAGTATCCTTACAAAGGTCGGTAGCTACTAAAATTGAGGGAGCAATCCCACCATCTCTATCGTTTAAAAAAAAGAGATAAAAGACAAATGGCTATCAGAACATGGCAAATGAAGTTCGGAGTATAAGCATGTTAATAAAATCCAAGGGATATGGATTTCACCTGATGCTACATCAACTTCTGCAACAAGCTCATCCAGACATGGAGTAGGTGCATCCGTCATCACCTCACCCACCATGGGAGAGGGAGAACGTATCATGATGGGGTCAAGATCTGAGCAAATCTCATTATCAGGAAATGAAACCGTAGGTGAGGGGGACCGCATGCCAATCAAAGTGGTCTCTGGTTGGTCATCAAGAGAAGATGGTCCTTCTGACAAATCAGCCCCTTGTGTAGCAAACTGGGCCAAATCCTTCCTTGCCATTGGAATAATAGGCACCTCGTCCCAAACTTCCACCCTTGCAGGGGGTGGCGGGCTAAAGCTAAGAGTCACCCTAGCGGGAGAAGGCTCTGCAAGAATACAAAGCAAAGGAATGTCAAACTCACATCAAAATGCATAGTAAGAATGACAAGGGAAAAAAAAAGAGAGAAAGCTTAAGCCACCTACCAACAATCTCCCCCACTGGGGTAGGAGATGGAAGTTTTTCTTCCTCGCGAGTCTTCTTTCTAGACTTTGAAGACCTCTCGGACTTTAAAGTCAGCCTCTTCACACCAGAAGAAATAGTCTCTAAAAGGGGTTAAATGAATGAAGACTAGTCACAAAGTGATAATACAAGGTATGCATGGAAAAAGAATGCAAGGAAATATGAATGAAGGTTTTATACCTGGCAATGGCAAATATGGAGGGCAAGTGACCAGCAACCCGGCATCTCGCCCCACCTTGCTTGCTGCACTTATTACTGCCATTTTTATCTCCCTAATAGGGTGTTTGGTTATGTTTTTTTCCCTCTTTTTTATCTAAATTTTAAAAATAAAAGAGATAGAGTGTTTGGTTACAACTTTTAACTACTGTCTCATTTTTAAAAGTATGATACTATATGTACATCATCTCTTCTAAAATAAAAACAAGATAGGACTTATTTTGTTTTTGAGATAGACGCGGAGGGCGCCGGCGGGGGGAGCGGATAGGGGGGGGAGGGGCTTCGCTGCTTCGTTGGCGGGAGGGAGCACCGCGGCGGGCGCCTCCCCCCGGCGGGGGGAGGAGCGGACAAGGCGGGGGGGAGAGGGGGGAGGGGCTTCACTGCTTCATTGGCGGGAGGGAGCACCGCGGCGGGCACCGCCGGGGGAGTGGACCGCGGGGGGGGGGGGGGGGAGCTTCGTTGGCGGGGGGAGCACCGCGGCGGCGGGCACCGCCGGGGAGTGGACCGCGGGGGGGGGGGGCTTCGTTGGCGGGGGAGCACCGTGGCGGGCGCCGCCGCAGGGGGAGAGGGGGGAAGGGCCGCCGGCGGGGGCGGGAGCGGACAGCGCGGGGGGGAGCACCGCGGCGTCGACGCCGCGCGGGGGGGGGGGCTTCGGCCGGGCCGGGGAGCACCGCCGGCGGGGGCGGAGCGGACAGCGCGGGGGGGGAGCACCGTGGCATCGCCGGTGGGGGAGGAGCGGACAGCGCGTGGGGGGAGCATCGCGGCGGACGCCGCCGCAGGGTGGAGGGCCGCCGGCAGGGGGAGCGGACACAGCGGCGGGGGGCACCGCCGCGGGGGGAGGGCCGCCGGTGGGGGGGCGTTCGCTGTTGGGGGAGAGCACCGCCGGGGAGGAAGACGGACGACACTGCAGGGTCATCACCAAACACTACTGCATAATTTTTAAAAGTTACGATGATTTTGCCAAACATCAAATAATTAAAATTTTTTGATTATAAAAATAAAATTGAGAAGTCAACTAATTTTAATTTCAAAAACGGTGTTATCTTAAAAATAGAAACGCCGCCAAACACCCTATAAAGCAGTTGGCTTGCTTAATGTCGAGGGCATCATCAAGTGGCCCCCAAGAAGACACTAGCCGGCTCAAATATTTCACCTAACACTTAACAGAGTCGGTGGGGGGAAGAGCCTCCCGTAAAGGAACCTGTCACCGACCGGTGCAATCGGCCACCATCAAACTGTACCAATCAACGGGTCGAGGCAAAGCTGGTTGTCGGGCACGTTGTGAAACACGAAGTGGCTCCACTAAAAGGTCAATAGTACCAGTGTAAGGTGCCTGAGAAGTGGAGGGAGGTGCAATCTTCTTCTTCCAATGCTCATACTTGAGAAACAGCTTGTCCTTCCGGGACTCGTAATAATGTGCAAGAAGGTTAATGCTGATCTCTGGAGGAGCATGATCCTTCATGTCTAGCCATGCACTTTCCTCCTCCGCTGTGGCAGCTGGCAACTTCCTGTAGTTTTGACTGCGGTGAGACCACTAGTTTCCATACACAATGTCAAAATCACAAGAAGCACTCAAGGGTGTATGTCTTGTCCTTTTTCGCCTCTGACTGGTGAAAATAATTCCACCATTCTACATCAATGAAATGGCTATCAAGCTGAGAATATACATGTGAAGTGACAACGAAGTCGGCATTTGGAGGAATGCTTTGATCATAATCGAAGTTTTTGCTGAACCTGAAAGGGTAATACGGCTTCAAGATGGTACGAGTACCCTGTCGGAATACAAGAATGCTCATCCTGATGGATAGAAACCACTCCCAGGCAGCCCATTTGTGGGGCTTGTTCAGAAGGGGATCCACCCATAAGAATTGATCGCCATGCTTCACAGGAGTGTGTGGGCAGTGGTCAATAGAGCAGTGACTGAATCTCAGGCCATTTACACTCTCAGTGGGTAGGGTAGCAAGCAATCTCTTGGAAGAAGTAAGATTCTGCTGTTGTTGAGAGCGTGGAGCACTAAGAAACATGTAAATCAATGCACCATGAGGCTCCAACCCTTCCCTGAGAGGAGGAAGCCCATCAAATAGAGAAGAAGCCCACACACTGACATAATGGGTAGCAAGCACAATTCTGCAATCCCTCGGCGAAGGATGAGAAGAAATAGCCCCAAAAGAATGGAATATCGTGGCAAGGGCAGCCGGGGCGATAGCAAGTCGAATCCCACAAGCTAGTCTCCATGTTGGAAATAGCACCTCTGACCGTATAACAGTAGCATCCTCAAAAGGAATGGCGAAGGTCACAAGCCAAGAAGCAAGATAGGCGGCCAAGTGGGTAATCTCCCCGAGCTCTCACGGGTCCTCCGTCTCTGTACGAGCCTCCATGCCAGCAAATCTCCTATCAGGATAATGCCTCTCAAGTCGTGTATGGCTGGTATGTGGTTTACCCGGTCTCGCGAAAGTGTGATCATAGCAATACGGGCTGTCATAAAAGAAACGCAGCCAAGCATCACAGCTCACTCTATGCTTGCCGTCAAAATGTGCATCCCTGCCAATCAATGCCAGGTCTCGCCACACCTTGATCAGGTACTGGTGGCAATAAGACAAACCATAGTTGCCGTGCTCGTCAGTCTGGCATCTGTGGAAGTCATCAAGTACAACCTCCTCATATGGCTCTCCATGAATAGGTAGTTTTGAAATCATGTGGAAAGACCACAAGTCTAAGGAAGTTTCTCCTTCTGTAGTGACGAAGGTGTTCCACCGCCTATTGAAACGTTTGGCTAGTGCCTGAATGTACCCCTCACAGCATGGGTACTCATATAGACTAGCGCCAACAGTGCTCCGTAAGCCAATCCGCTCCAGACGGGTGCCAAAATTAGCAAGAATATACTCATGCCACTCACAAGCTCCGAGTCGTGGACAATGGAAACGCTCCACGGATAGGCGGCCATACCAGCTATCCATATTGTGAGCTAGAATATCATCAAGTATACAATGCCCATCATAGCCCTCCTCACTGAAGTGGGAGCTGTTCGGCAACAAGAAGAGACCATTGCGTCGCTTGGACCAGTCAAAACAATATGCCCGGTTTAGCTTCCATATCCCAGATTGAAAATCATGAGAAATAAAATACTAATTCTGGTACTCATCCAATAAGCCTAGCTGATGGTGAAGAGGGCTACACTGATGATGAAGCAAACCTGGGGGAAAAGATGGGTATGAAAATATCACTGTGCCCTGCAAGATGTCCTGATCCTGCAATAAGGTGCATTCTAGCCGATGCTTCTCTTCTGCAGACATACAAATAGTGTCTAGCTCTCCTAAGGGAGATGGGCGACGAATGATCTCTAACAGTGCTTCCTCTGAAGGATAATGAACCGGATAGTGAGTTGGCCGGTTATACACAAAATGCCCATGTCCATACTGAATGAGCTGAAGATCTACATATCCGGTGCCGGGTATGATTCTTAAGTGTTCCTGGGCTATCAGATGGTAATCATGCTGTCCGAATTTACTTAAAGATAAACGGCTAGGAGCCGCCATGAGTGACAATGTGAAGTGATCATGTCCAAAAGAAGGACAAGTGTCACTTGAAGCATTCCCAACTTCAGCATCATGCTGATGGGTAATGACACGTGGAATACCTTGCTTACCCATAATATGCTTGTTGAGAGACAAAACGACATCAACAAAAGACTGCAGTACAAAAAAAGAAAAATTAAATGAAATGCAATGTCAAAGATGATGTTTTGCACGGGCAATTCCCCGACACCTCCCGGCTCCAGGAAATCACCCGTGGGGGGCACTTGCTGACACCCATTTTTTTTCTTGTTGTTCAAATTGAAGATTCGAAGAAGATGGAATGTCTGCGGCAAGTCAATTAAACAAAAATCAAAATCAATCAAACTCAAATTGTCATCAGTCAGATTCTGGGCCTATTAGCATTCTAAGTCATGCTAATAAGGCTGGCTCGTCACCGGAGCTGAGGGTAAATGGTCAAATACCTTGGCTAGGGAGGACAGAGGGTCGGTGGAATGAAGAGCCCGCTCAGCCTAGTTTGTAGTCCACAATGCCTAAAAAAAAGAGAAGAACGGAAGGTTGCTTTACAAACCGGCCAGCGCATTTGTAAAATAAAAAAAACGTTGAAATCCTCACGGAGGTTGCAAAAATGGCAAGTCGGAGTCCTGTTGGAAGACAATGAAGCAATGAAGGAGCAAAGATGAGGCAGACCTGATTGTCGATCAATTCCTACACTGCACCGGAGTCATACGAGGAGAAGAAGTTCCATAGAGATGGAAGGGTTTCCTAAATGAGTCTGTCGGAGCCGTTGAGGGCAGGGGAAGCTAAATCCTGCAAGTTCTGGACTCGTCCGAGTCCTTCTTGGAGCAAGGCGCTCAGTTACGGGAGGTTCCCAACTCACGGAGGAATACCTGCGCTATGAAGACAACGGGAGCCACTGAAAGCCAGGGGAAAGGAGAAAAGGAAGAATCGGAAGAAGAGGGAAGTCGATCCCACAAATCTCGGACCCCTCCGAGTCCGGCTCGAAACTGGAAGCTCCTATTCGGCAAGTCTTCTATCGGAGGAAGGGGAGTCGAACGCCTATAAGACACCCGCAAGGCCTGTCGGGGTAAGGGGATCGATCAACTGAGAGAGAGAGAGGCCGCAAGAGACAGAGAAGGCAGGGCGGAGGGTTACCTCTTCTGGACGCATCGTCATCCTCTTCTCCTTCTTCCCACGAAGCCGGCGAAGGCTTCCTCTCTACCTGACAAAGCTACCAAAGCTTCCTTCCTCCGCTCGTACTGTCGTTCACGCTGTCGAGCTCCTATGCCTCTCTCGGTCCGGTCGTCGGGACCCTATCCTTCCTTGTCTATCCTTCCTTGTGCAGTGCCGCCGTCAAGGTCATCTCCTCTTCCTCCGTCGGGGCTGTCTTCCCTCTTGGTTAGGACCGCCGGCACTGTCGTTCTCTTGCCGTCGAGGTTCTGCCGCCGTCGAAGTCGCTCTTCACCTTCCCTCTGTCGTGGCCGAGCACCAAGGGGGGCAGGGGGGGAGAGATTATTTTTTACCCCAACTATACTCCGTGCCATATGGTGGGGCCCGCTGAAAAGAGAAGTGAAAAAATCGGCGTTATGAGAGGGCCGCCTGCACGTGAGGCACCGACGGCTGGCCGCGAGAAGTAGCTACAGTAGGTGTTGACTCGCGGGTCAACCAGCAAGTGGGGCCCACCAAGGAAGGTTGTGATAAAAAAAGAGGAGAGGAAGAAGAAAGCGGGCCGGCCCTTGCTGGACCGGGTCCAATGCGATCCTTGGAGGAACAGTGCTCCGATAGTGGGATTTAATTTTTTTTTAAAATAGACAACCAAGTGAAAAGTAAATAAAAATTTATTTAATTTAAACAAACAGAGGCAAGCATAAGGCCGGTTCTAAACCCACCTCATGGCTTCGGCATAACCTAAAAGAATCCAAAACAAATGGATAACCAAGAGGCCGGTTCTAAACCCACCTCTTGATCCATAATTAATTCAAAAATAATAATAAAACAAACAATCAACTTAAAATAAATAAAAAAACTATTTAATTTAAACAAACCGAGGCAAATATAAGGCCGGTTCTAAACCCACCTCATGGCTTCGGCTCAACTTAAAAGAGTTCAAAACAAATGGAAACCAAGAGGCCGATTCTAAACCCACCTATTGACCATCTTCTTAAGGTAGGCATCCAAAGGTCTATAAAACGGACCCAATGTCTTACCAGTTGATAGCAGACAGTTCATCAACTTATGAAGAAGCCATGAAAGATAGACATGAGCTAACTTCCCACAAGTCTATCAAAGACCGGGACATACTCAATCTCAAGACAATGAACGAGTTCCATGATGCCTATCAAAGGTTGGAAGGAGTTCAAATCTGTTTTATGTCATTTTAATGTAAATCATGTCAAGAGAATGAGGGAATTCATGTGATTTGACGACGCTGTTATGAAAAGCTACAGCAGCCCTATGAACTTGAAACAATGCAAATATCATTAAAGTGAACCAAAAATCCAATTATTCAAACCTGAAGACTAAAAAAGAACTGTAATTCAGGAAATTCCAGGAGCATGAAGATCTGTCCGGAATCAATTGAAGTCTGAAATACCGAGAGCTGGAGATTTAAAATTCATAGAGGTTGACATATTTAAAAGAGGGATAAGAACTAGTCAGGCAGCAAAGTGGGGCAAATAAAATTTTTTTTAAGCTCAAGAAAAAAATTTCAACAAATAAGGTGGCTGGGGTTGGATTAGCAAAGAGGGCTCTTCGGGTATCATATCACTAAGCAGTTTAGATTAGAAAAAAAATCTAAGCTAACATCATATCAAATTTCACCAAGGAGCAGATGACAAGATTCATGTCATCGGATGCAAGGAGACCTATGACTTCGGAGCATTTTCCGATCGAGGGAATTCCTAGTCAAAGTATTCTCATGGACTGTCAACTATGGAGAAAATTTCAAATTGAGATGGGATGAGTAAATCAAAGACAAACCGGGTCTTAGAGTTGAGAGCTGAATTGAATAAAAAATGAACTTCAAGGTGAGTTTAAACTGATCAGATTATTCAAATCAAATGAGACGAAATCTTAAACAATTCTTGAATCTGGAGCAGATCGTCAGAAATAAACATGAATCAATTTCAGACAATTCCAAAATCAAAACTCAAACGAATCCGAAATTCATTCAAATCTGAAGGTTCTCAAATTCTCAACTCCAAAGTGAATTCCCAAGAGTTAAAAGTGGATTCCAATCAGATTCAAAATATAAAAATCAATCAAAATACAAAACAGGTTTCATTAAATTTCACTGAACAGCTGAATTAAACAACTTGAAACTCATATCAAAGGACCAGGTCAACTTAAATTAAATTCCACTTAAATTTTAATTAAAGCATCACTCCGAATATCAAAAGGATCAAATCACAAATAAATTGTCAACCAAATGTTAAAACAAGAATTAAATTCAGTTTCGATATTTGAAATTCCAAATTCCAAGTCTCCGGATAAACCTCAATAAAATCTTAATTAAACCAGCTAAAACATACTTAAAATTTAAAGCAGAGCATTAAATGGACTTCAACAAATTCAAATCTAATTTTAAACAACTCCATGATGAGCGTAAAATTCAAATCTAATTTTCTAAATCAGAATTGAACAACTCAACTTAAGCAAAACCAAATGACACCCACAAGCAAATTGAATTCAAGATTAATAAATCACAATCAATTATAACCAAATTAAACTCAAATCAAAGGTTGAACAGATCGGTAATCTAAAATGTTAAGTTCAAAGAAATCAAGATACCGTTAAACAAACTCCATGTTTAATCAAATCTGTAAGCGGAATCTAAAAAAAAAACTAGTTCTCAAGCAAATCTACAAAATAAATTCACAACTCATTAATAAGTCAGAACTCCTAAATTCAGTTCAAATCAGATTCTTAATCAAGATTCAAACCAAATTCTGCCCAAATCCTATTCAAATCAATGAATTCAAAATAATAAACAAACCGTCAAATACCAAACCCAAGTTAAATTTAAACTAAACAAACTTAAATCAAACTGAATTTAAATCAACAAACAACTCACAAATCAATCAAATTAAACTAATTCAAATCAATCAAAACAAACTCAAACTAAACTTAACAGCCTGTTTGTTTACAGTATCAAGCACTTGTATTGATATCGGTTTCAAAACTGATATTGATACTTTGCATCGGTAGGTGTTTGGATGTCAATATTAATTTTAAGATTAATAGTTAAAAAAACTATCATAAACAATACAGGTGAAGACCTGTATTAAAATCATCCCGCGGCAGACGCCTCTGCCCCCCCTCTCCCGCGTAGCAATGCTCCCCCGCGCGGCGTTCCGCAGCGGCGGCGCCCCCCGCCGAGTCCCCCCCGGCTGCGGAGATATAATTTTACCAAACACTTAAAAAATTTGATTCTGTGAATCTTGATACTGATACTTCAATATCAAAAAATATCAATATTAATACAATATCATTTGTAATACTTTAACTAAATAGGGCATAAAAACACATTTAAATATTTGCATTCCATCAAGTTCATGGGGCTGTTTTTCCTGTGTATGTGAATGTTTATTTTTTGCGGATGCATTGTTCTTCTATTCCAATAGATTGTTGTGACGGATAATCAAGGGTATTCAAGCATTCTTGATGTAATTAACGTTGGATCTTCACCATGGATTGCAGAATCGGCTGATCTGGATCGGGATCGGCCGATTCTTGGATCGGATCGGTACCCGCCGATCCGATTCCAGCCCAAACTACCGATCCAGCTGGGACTCCCGGCTGGATCAGTCTGAATCGACCGGATCGGCCGATCCTGGACCGATCCAGGTGGATCGATCCGGGAATCGGTCGATCTGGACCGATTCCCTAGAACCTGGAAGGGTCCAGAATCGGATCGATTCGGGACCCGATTCCGGACCATTTTCCGGGCCGATCCCCAATAAGGGGGGAGATCGGACCGATTCCCCCTTCCCACCCCTCATTCTCACTTCCCCCTCCCTTCATTGTCCAGGGCTCCCCTAGACCCCTCCCCCCAACAATCCACTTTAAACATTGGCCGATCCCCCCTAAACAGGTAAATTTAGGGGGGGTCCGATCCGCGACTACTCTGCGTCCCGTTGATGATAGTGTAAACATATTAATATATTTCACTATCACTTATACTATCACATATATAGAAGATTCATAATCATAAATATATATTAGATACTTAAATTTACATAAAGATCTATTTAACTCTCTTCTCTCTCTCTTTTATATAATAATTTATACTTATATGATACTTTCTTGAAAGGAACTTACATTGTATGACATTATTTGATAGAATGTCATCCACATTATTTTTTATTTTTTAACATTTTTTATTTATTTCTATGATTTTTCCTGATTTTTTCTGATTTTTTGAGCATTTTTATGATTTAAAAAAATTTAAAATTTTTGCCCGATCCGGGCCTATCCAGGACGCCCTTTCTTCCGGAGGATCGGCTGATCCTGTCACGAACCGGATTTTTAATATGCACAGCGGAAGATAATCCGGCGACGTAACGGGGAAGAATATCGGTCTGGAACCAATTAAGACCAAAATCACAATCCAAATAAACAATTCCAATAATTCTATCTAATTATCACTATGAAATTACAATCTAAATAATACCAACACTGAAAGAGTACTCCACTAGCTCAACGGATTCCACAATACCACTACGCTTCTGCTGCGCTAAACCTGCAATCCTGAAAATATTAACAACGGAAGGGGTGAGTCACCACAGACTCAGTAGGACTTACACCCGAACTACCCCACTATAATAATGATTCTAGTGGTATGATAGAATAATAAGCCTAAAAATCAGATTTAATACATAGGGTGTAAACTAATTGTATATCTTTAATTAATTGATTACAAAGGTCATTCAACTACCCCAAATGATAACCAGACTCTATATGCATTAAAAACCAACATAACCTACACATGACACTACTCTAGGTATGCACATAACCTGACATAAAACCAATGACACATCTAGGACACTAACCTTTATGCCAACATACACAACTAGACACCTGTCTGAGTAAATTTCATGCTCCATCTGATAAATGCAGTCACATCACAAAACTAGCACCAGATTTACCATATAGTAGGAAGTAACATATAGTAAGCTAAATCTCATAGTACCCCATAGGCAGGGGAGTACTTAAGATAAACCGCGGTATCCGGGATCGACGGATGCTCCGATCGTTCTAATTCATCCGTCGCCCACAGGACCGAATTATAGTATGGTGAAGTACATTTCCATCACAATGCGACTCACCTGCGGTAACCACATTCCACACCATGCAAGCATATAATTAACTCGGACAAGAACATGAACATTTAATTGGCAAATCAAACATGAAATACATAGATGCACACTCATGGTTCTATGCACCCCATATTTGCATACCACACCATAATCTAGCATAAACAAGAACCGATCTATCATATGATGCATCTAAATAGGATCATGCAAGCTACAACCTAAACACCTCGATTACATACTTAAACAGGACTATCTATCACATAAAAGAAAATAAACTAAACTCTACCACCACTATGCCTATACTTTACATCGGCTTTTTATCAAATCGGGATATACATGTTAAAGATTATCGCGATGCAATCATCTAAACTAACTAGGTTAAAACATATAAAAACTTATCATGCCGACTAGCGTACATGGATAATTAAATCAACCTAACCATGCATAATTGAACAAGCTAATCTAACTCTATTTAATCATGCTAATAAAACAAAAACAACCCACTAATTAAATCATTCTAATCATAGTGATCTAAATATATTTTAACGGTTTAATCGATCATATAAAGATGCTAAGAATAGCCGAGACGCCTACCTTAACGGCGACGACGAACGGTGCACGGAATTCCAACGGAGTCGATCCGGGTGACGAGAATGCCGCGGTCACGACGGCGCTGGAAAATCGATCCGGATGGTGTCTAAAGATCTGTTGAAACAAGGGGATAATAATAAGAATGAATAATATAGTGTGTGATAGGTGAGAGGGGGTATGAGAGAGGAGAGAGGGAGATAGGGTACCGCGGAGGGGGATGGCGCACGGCGGCGCACACCGCGCGCGGGCGCGCGTGGTCGCAGGGGCAGCGGCGGGGACGTCGCCGGCTGGCGCGCGGGCGGCGCCGGGCGGCGGGCGGCGGGCGGCCGCGGACGGTGGCGGCTGTGGGCTCGCGCGGACGCGCGGGCTGGCGGCGGCTGTCGCGCGGAAGGAGGCGACGGGATTCGGGCGGCTGCTGCTCGCGCTCGCGCGGAGGAAGGCAGCACCGGGGGGGGGTCAGGCGGCGGCCAGTGATGTGGGAGGGTGCCGACGGTGGTCTTGTGGGAGGCCGGCGGACGGTGGGCTGGCGGCAGCGCTGCAGCACGCGGGCGAGGAGGGCCGGCCAATGGAGGGCGGCGCCCTCGCGGGGGGACGGGAGGGGGGGTGCTGCGCGGGTGTAGGCTGGCGGCGTACGCAGCGCCGGGGGGGAAGAGGGTGGCCGGCGACGGAAGGTGGCTGGCGACGGCGGTTCGCGTGGCCCAGGTGGCGGCGACAGCGGCGGGTGGCGGACACGCGCGGCGGCGGCGAGGCGGGCGGCGGTGGCGATGCGCACGGGCGCGTGGGGAGGCGGCTGCGCGGGGTGGCCGGGCGTGGCCGAGACGGCGGCTGGCGCGGGGTGTTGGCCGGTTGGTGCGGGGTGTTGGCCGGTGCGCGCGGTGCACGCGGGGGGGGTGGCTCCGGCGGGAAAGATGGCGGGGGTGGTGGTTCGCGCGGCAGCAGCCGGGGGTAGGTGGGGCGGCACGCGGCCGCGGGCGGGATGGAGAGTTTGCGTGGGGGGATCCAGATGGCACGAAGGGGGGACTGGCCGGTGGTGGGCGTCCGGTGTTGCACGCGGGAGGCCGGCGGCAGCGTCGCACGGCGGCTGGCGGAGAGAGAGCGCCGGCAGCGGTGACGCGGCGACGTCCAGCGGCTTGGTGCGCAGGGACCCGGATGTCGCGAGGGGGCCGAGGCGTCGGCGTCCCACAGCGGCGGCAGCGCGCGGGAGTCCGGTGGAGGCGACGGCGGAGGGGGGGAAGAGAGCGATCGAGGGAGGGAAATCGGCGATGAAAAGGGAGAAAGAAACGGTGATCGACGGTTTCGGTAGGGTAATCGAGAGGAGAGAAAAACGGAAGGGAGAGAGAAAGATAAACGTAAATTAAATTTAATTAATCACATATTAATTATAATAACTATTATTTAATATTAAAAAAATTATCATTGACGTTACAGATCCGGACCGATCCGATCCCGATCCGGATCGGATCGGTGGTCACCGATCCCGATCCCGATCCCGCGATCCTTGATCTTCACACCATCCGACGGGGAGAGGTCAAAATAATTTTTCAAAGAGCCTAACAACCTCAATGTATAATTTTATACATATCATGGACCCTAGTTAATACTTTTATGTAATATTACCTATTTTCCTAAGAAGCCAATGCTAAGGTCTAAATCAAATCAAACGGAAAATGAATTTCTAAAACAAAATCTTAAAAATTTTAGATTTTGAGGTTACATCATTCTCCAACCTTAATTTTGTCATGCTCCCATTGTTCCCATCAAGTGCATCCCTTTTCAAGGAACTCTTAACTTGTGTGGTACATATATGTTGGGGAAATGCGGATAATAGAAATAATATTATCAATTAATTTGGGTACCTTCCGGATTTACACATTTCCATTTTCAATTTCAACTTTTCATTCTCTTTTCATGGGTCGGGTAACAATCTAAACATAGTTGAGTTTGGGTTTCTTTCCTTGTCTGTATATTATATGATTTAGAGACGTTTTATTCAGACTGTGTTCAACACCTTCAACATATCTCAAGATGAAACAAGTACGCTGGCAAAAACTCTTAATTAGCTGTGTTATGTCTAACTTAATATGGTTTTACCTTTCACTTAAATGCCATCAACTACCATCAACTATGGTATGGAAGGAGGAGCTATAAGATAAAATATTCTTGTCATGTTAATTAAGTAATCTATGCACTTTAGAATTCCTATTCTCAATCCAACTAGAGTTTTCTCAATATGGTTTCACCTTTTATCTCCAACGTATTCTTATTCTCTAAATTTTTTACAGTCTCAGACACTGCTTCATAACTATATATATCTATGCCTTGAGGGATCAACATTGAAAATAATGAAATAGGAGCATCAACCTTGACCATTGACTTGTGCTATCATACATCGAAATGTATTAATTCTAATAATTGAATGACTCTTCTCTCTGATTCTAGTAAGAGGAGAGATGATCATTCCTGTTAAGACAAGATTTATATTCAAATGGAATGAATTCCAATGCGTATTTATGACTTTATTTACTCAATTAACTAATGAGTAAAGAATAATACTAATGCTTATATCAATTACCTATATAATTTTTTGATATTTCATCCGTGATGTGTGGAGAATATTAAACACACTTTTTTTTGCTATTCTTTTACGATTGACCTTAGCATATAAAAATATAAAATACCAATTATTCTCAAAACTCAATTTGCATATCAATTTTTACAAATAATAAATGAGATAATATTCTTAATAGTAGCAAGAATATTACGATAACTGTCTATACTTATCAAACTCTACATGGTATAGTTATGTTGGCATTTTGATGCACACATTAGCAACTATTACTAGTTTCTGTCTACACAGCTAACACATATCCCTGTCATTTTTCATATCTCGTTGTTAAAATCCATAACAGTTACAAATATGTGTAGTATATCTGGTATTGCATGCCAATATAATATTTCTTATTGTGTACATTTAATTCTCATAAATACAATATCCTATAATCTATTTACTTAGCATATTTATATGTGTGAGTAATATGAAATTTTAATCAAACTATACTCATATATGGATTTTCTCAGCACACTCATTTTCTCTCAATCCAATAAACTTCGACTAAGAATTTTTTTTGAGTATGACTTTATGAGATATTCTTTTTCATAATTCCGATAGTGGATGATCATCTATTGATCTCAGCTCCTAATCCCAATAAATGGCTACACTAAACCTATTAAACTTATGAGTTTGGTATCAAAGGATAAAGATCCATACAAGACACCTGGTGTCTTAAGGATCAGTGACACTATGGAAGGAAGGGTCAGAAGGAAGGGTCAGATCAGGATCCGATCAGATTTCTACCTAGTCTATGACTCTATTCTGCCCAACCTGATCCATTTTATGGATTTATGGTCTCCATATAATTAGATTTGATCATCATAAACTGCATCATTCTTTGATCTGACCTAATGTACAAGAAAATCTAGGTTTGGTCATTTTTAATTTTTATTGCGTTTAGACTAGTCATAAAATGATTTCACAACTGATTCATGGTGGAATGTATAAAGGGAACCTTGACCTTATAAATCCAGCTCTTTTAATAGAAAATAGTTTTAGAAGACCACCTAGGGCTAAGATTTTAGTTTGGTGTATGTATCATTAATTTTTTTTACCTTTTGTACACTTTTTGTAGGAAATCAAGTCCATCTCTTATTTGTGGCATAGTGAGATTTGGCTAGCCTGCCCTGTTCAAATGTGTGATTTCTGGATGGAGAGTGGTTTAGAATCTTTAGATAAAGATTTGATACTTTGTGGAGCCATTTAAACATATCCTTGCAGATGGGAATGTCGGATGCTTGCTTGCCGATTTTTTTATTGGCTATACATAATGGAAGACTCTTCAACTCTTTTTTTCCTGTGAAAAGTGTTTTTTATTATGGGTGGTAGATATTCAAGATTTGTGAATGTTGGGTCTTGGTCTGGCATTTATGTTGATACATTTTCTCTTATGTTGAGTGCAAGACATGGTGGTAATGATTTTATAGTTATATAGGGCATTGAGGGTGGGGTTGTTTTTATTTGAAATTTCTTTTTTTCTTATAGAGACCTTTTGTTAATCGTTCTGTTCTTTCATTTTGTTGTGTTTGTACCTTTTCTTCTAGTATTTTTTTTAATTGTTACTCATTCAAGCAGCTTTGGAGATAAGGGCCATAGTAGTAGCAGGGACTAGTTGACTATTCATGCTGAAATTCATGTTTTCGCTTGGAATGAACATCAAGAATCAATTGCTGTCTGCATTAGTACATAGGAGTACTGCAAGTGGTCAGTCACTTAAGCTGTGCCATTGGGTGCTTGAAAACAGTCCTCAGCATGGATAGGCTAAGTCAGGGAAGAGGTCCCCTATTTTTCCACATACATTCACTAATATTAACTCCTTTATTACCTGCTTAGTGCCAGATGTTTGCATTTTTTATTGTTCTTGTAGTGGATAAATTTTCCTCTCTTATCTTTTATTCCCAGTAACGAATGATCATATACTGACTGTAGTGGCATAAAAGATCTCTCTTGCTGACACTTCACTATACAGTGTTTTCTATGGTGGATTATTGGTTGGACTGTGTAATTTTATTACTGAATGGAACCAAATTATTTTGTTTTTGTCTAACAATTTTTCTGTTTATTATTTTGTGTGTTAAAATAATTTGACTAAAGATACTTAAATAGGTTTTGTCATACGTATCCCTTTTTTCATGATTAAAAGTTTGTGATATAGCTTCTTAAATCTGAAGATGGCATAAGATCAATCTTACGCTTTATGCAGGACATGATCCTCAGCCATGCTGGGTTCTAATGCTTGAGGTGATACATCCACTGCTTTCCTTATTCATATTACATCCACTGTTTTTTGTTGGCAAGGTTTCTATGATAATATTGTATTGAAGGCCTTGTTGTGTATGACGAAAATAAGTATTTTATGCTAATCAAGATTGCTCATTTGGTTCCCTAGACTGATGTATGTCTTCTTTTTTCTTTCCAAACTTATTTGCCATTGATCTTTCTGTAGTCTGTAGTCTGTACCCTTGGGGAATGGGGATAGTTTACTTTGTTTTGGGTTGGGGACTGATGGCAGCATTACATACGGTGCGAATTGGTTGAGGAAGTTGATAATTGTGTTGGCCAAATGTTATCAGAATTGTGAATTGGTAATGACACAATCAGGTTAAAGACAATAAGAGTTGCTTGTTTCTGAAGTTATGGGAAAAGTGAACCAGAATGAGGGCAATGGATTGCCCAGGTCCCTTCCAATTCAAATTGAGATCTGATTAACTGATCACCTTGATTTAGGGGGAGCCAGAATTTGCCAGAAGTTAACTAGACTCGGGTTTAATTGGTCCTGCTTGGGAGTGGCTCAGCCCTAGCCAGCCAGAGTTGGTGGGATCCCAGCAGATTCCAACCTAGTTGTCTTGACCAAACTCCATAAAGGCTGATCTTTGATGATTCCAGTGCAGCTGAGACAGACCAGCAGGTGGTAAATCCAGCCTTTCCCAATTCCTTCTGGCTGATCCAGACATGGAATTGAAGCTGGCTGTTCTTGGTAGGTTCCAGCAGATTATAGTTGAAGTTGGCCTGCGGTTGGCCCATACCTTGCAAATTAAATTGGTACTGGTTGAATCTTATCCAGATTGGCTGATTCTGCTAACTGTGGTCAGTTCTCAGGATTCTAGTGTTGTGTTTTACAGGCTAAGTCTCTTAGATCAGCATTCTGGAGTGGTAGGCACCTTTCTGAAAGGAGTTGGCTTGTATTACTGCTTAGCATGAAGAGAGCATTGTTGGTTAATCAGCTATTGGAGATGTGGAGGTTGTAAAGCAAGACTGAATCTATGTGGCTTTCAATGTTTCGAAGTGTTTACTTTTATAATGGTCAGGAGGTGTCTGGAATGAGAGCACCAGGGCGGGGGTCCCTCATGTCTGGAGACTCTGCAGTGGAGGAAAGGGTTTGCAATCAGGGTTGAGCCCAAGATTGGCCAGATGATCCCAATCCGGATCAGGATAGGTACAGCTAGCTTGGCTGATTTGCAGAAAGCTGTGTCGATCTCTGACCTGTCCAGATCAGACCAATTAAAAGTGGAAATAAAAAAATATAAAATTGATAAAAAGTAGGAAAAACCAGAAAAAATGACTGATCAATCAATGCTACTAACGTAAACATCAAGCAGGGCTATGAAAGTGAAAAGGTTCAATTCTCACATATCATAGTAAAATTGTAATCATTCTTCTTTAATTTAGTGCTAATTAGCCAAAATAACCAAATTACACATTAACCGACAAATTGGAAATAATATTACATTCAATTTGCATTTAGTTTATTAAACATTACTTTAAATATTTTTGTACCATAACCAGGGTTAACTATGAAAACATGATTTACATAATCTTACATCTATTATCTATTATATAATTAAAAAGGGTTGCTGCAATACCTTGAATCTACTATAAATGCTTAAATCATCACCACTATATTCAATATAATTTTCTTATGCCCTGTTTGGTAACACTCTTAAACACCTCTATCACTTTGAATTTTAAAATTGATATTGATAGTAATTACCAAGAGGTGTTTGGCTAATAATATCAATTTTAAAATTTGTAGTGTAAACAAAACATGTTATGTAATGCAAGTGTCAACTTGTATCAATTTTTATGTTGATACTCTAACTTATAGAAATATCAATATCAAACTGAAATAGCATCATTTTGATACTCTAACCAAATGGGCCATTAGATAGGTGAAGAGTAGATTTGTTTCCAAAAGATTCATCACCAATAAAAGGTTGACCCAATCCCTCTCCGGTGCATCCAGGCTTATCCCTGAGTGAAGTTCACTTTGAAAGGGTTCAAATCGGCAATGACTCTAATCAAGCGAAACCATGGGTGATGGATGCCCCCAAGAAGGCTTCTGGGCCAGTTCTACCCTGGAACAAGTAGGCATATTCATTTTCTCACTATGGAAAGTGGTCAGTGATAGGTAGATCAGAGTTGAAGCACAACCAGCATGGGCTGTCTTGAGAGAGGGCACTGGACAGGAGTTGCACAAGTGGGGTTCGGTGCAAAAGGTGTTTCGGCATCGGCCTCTGGAGCTTATGCCATGCCGACAATGGATCGTAGTCCAATGCTTGCCATGGCCATCCAAGAGCCCTAAGTGCTTGCAAAGTTAGGGGGTGAGGTGATGGGGACAAATTTTGGGTTAATATTGGATTTTTCTTTTAATTGTGTCCCTGCGAGGACAAGTCTGTAAATAGTCGGTCTTAGAGGGTCTTTTCTTTAAATTTGTCCATCCTCTATATAAAGAGGGGTCCGATGTACATATTGAACAAGTAATAGAAGTGATTTTTGGAGCCTTCGGGTGGTGTTCTCCCGCACAGGGGGCTGCGGCCCCCATCTTCTTCCTCCACCCCGGCCAGTGAGGGCCGCTCCTCTCCCACCTCCGACAGTAAGGTCGGTCTCCTTTCCACCCTCCGGATCCGGCGAGGTCGCCGTCTACCCTTCCTCCTCATCCTCCGGCCTCCGCGCCGTTCCCCTCCTTTCCCCTTCCCGGTTCGACAAGGCTGCGCCGGCATCGACCTCTGTCTCCCACCTCCGACGGCTTCCTGCCCATCGACGACGATGATGGAGGTGGGCTGTCTTTCCCTTCGCGGATGTAGACGGACAGAAGAAGAAGTAGAAGGAAGAAGAAGAAGACGTGAAGCGGGAGGAGGATCCGGCGATCCCCGGATCCCCCTCCCACCGCGGTTCCCTCCCTCGGCGGCACCTCCGTTCCCTTCTCCGTCGACCGCGAGAGATCCGACCGGCCTCCGCCAGGGCCTCCTCCGCCGGCCAGACAACGCCGGGAGTCGCGGTCTTCACCTGGCGGTCCTTCCTCCCTCCGCGCGACCTGCTCCCCACTCTGCCGCCTGCGCGTGGCCCTTGGCCGAAGACGACGCGGACACCATTTCCCCTCGCCCACCTGCGAGGCTACGGAGACGACGGCCGCTGCGGACGGCCGCTGCGAGCGCGCGCGACCTGGACGGCATCTGCTCCCGCCCCCCCTGCTACGCCGCCTGCGCACTGCCTGCGACCGCCGGACGGCGACGACGCGAACGCTCGGGCGAGGACGCGCGAGCGAAGCACTGCACGCGTTTTGTCGCGGCTTGCGACCTCGCGGGATGGCGACGATGGCGCCACGTCGACGGCCTTCGAGGGTGGAGACGCGGCCACGAAACCCCGCCCGGGGCTCCCGTCGTGCGCCACGACCCCCGCCCCTTCCGTCCCACGCGCGAACGCCCGCGCACGGCTCGCGGCCGGCTCGACCAGTTCGGACCCAGCCGGTCGGCGGCCAGACCGGTCGCCAGACCCGGTCCAACCGGGTTCAAGGCCGGTTCAAGCCGGTTTGACCCGGTTCAGGGCCTGAACCGGCCGGTTCAGGCCGGTTCAGGGTGTTTCGAGCCGGTCCAGCCCATCTCGAGCCCGGTTCGGGCCTGTTTTCGACCGGTTCGAGCCGGTTTTGGGCCTATATTGGGTTCGTTAGGTCTGTTTAGGGCGATTAGCGCCGGTTTAAGTTGTTTTCGTTCGGTTTTGCCCGGTCTAGCCGGTTTGTCCCGCATCATGAGGCTTAAAGCCTTTTGGGTTCAAACAGCGCTCCCCTTTCTCAGATGCTGTGCTATGTTATCAGAGGTGGTTGCAGCAAGGTCAGGTAGTGCCTCAGAGCCTCTACTCATGCCAAAGATAGAGGGTGAGAGTGTTAAAACCATTTAGGTTCAAACAGCACACTCCCTTTCCCAGTTGCTGCACAATGTTATCAAAGGCAGTTGAGGCAAGGCGAGGCAGCCCTTCATAGCCTTGACTCATGCGAAAGGGGTGAGTCTTGTAGCCTTTTGGATTCAAACAACACTCCTCCTTTCTCAGATGCTGCACTATGTTATCTAAGGGCATCAACGTGAGGTGAGGCAGCCCCTCAGAGACTCATACCAGATCACCTTGGCAGTCTCCTTCACCATTGCAGGCACTTCTGGAACCTTCAAGTACCCCATTTTGGGCAGGGGAGATGAAGTTCAGCAAGTCCTGTGATTGGGTCTTGCAGACCCGGCAAGTTTAGGGTCCGAAAGTTAAGTTGGACCCTTGCTCAACCTTTGAACCAGGCATTTGACCAGGCAGTTCAGCAGCTGAATGGTACAAGTTAAGTTAGCTGATCCCAGATCAAGATCAGCATAGGCTGATCCAATCCTAGGAGAAAGCTCGTTCAGATCCCAGAAATTGCTTGGGATTGCTCCAGATTGGCCTGCATCAGCTGATCTGGAGCTGATCCAGTGGCACACCGTCACCCGTGCCTTTCCCTCCCTTTAGTTATCGGATCATGGGGTATCAGTCTGATGGAATATCCAAGGACTTGTAGTCATCGGATCCTGCTCGTACTCGGTCTGATGGACCCGATACAAGTGTCTTTTCCACCTGCTTGCGAAGAAGATGAGTGCCGCCCATGCAATCTGGGTTGAATTGGACCATAATCAGCTGATCTTTCATCTGGTTTAAGCTTTTTTGTGTTTTTTATTATTTTATTTTTTTTGTAAGAGTTTATCAAGGCTGATCCTGGATCAACTTTTTTTTTCTCCTTAGGTTGGCCAACTATTCCCAATGCAGACCCCTATCCTGACTTAGAAATTCTTGATCATGAGGGGTCTGAGGGACCCATTAACCTTTCTTCTCTGCCTGGAAATTTCGCCCTCTGCAGGCTGCCTGTTTCACCTCCTACACTCTTTTCCTTCCTCTTGGCCTCAAGCACCTAAAGCGAGATGAGGCCCCCTTGCGCTGAGCACCGTGCACGTTAAACAACATAGATTCTATGGGAAGGGATTGAGGAGTTGGTGATGAAAGAGGAGTGCCTCCATGATTGTTGAGGAGGATGATTAATATTCAGGGGATGAGAGAGTTGGCTTATAGAATGTGGTGGTTTGAGGAGTGCCTCATGTATGACAATAGTAGTTTGGGTGGAAGTGAGCGTCTGGTCAGATTGTTAGTGGCTGAAAAGTGAAGATTTAACATTTTTTGATAGGTATAGTCTCCAATAATTGTTACTTGTTAAGGCTGTTTCATTTGGTGGTGGAAGAGTTTGGCCAATGAGTATCACCCTCTTTGTCTGGAGGGATTGTTTATCAAATTCTCTCATTGCCCAGAGAGAATGCTGGATGCATGGTTTTCAATTTTCAAGATCTCTGAGATTATCAGTCTTGATGGGCTGCCGAGGAGATGAAACTGGCTGCCAGATGGTGGCTGAGCTGCTACGAAAAATGGTGGCACTGGAGGGTGCGATCTGCCACTGGGTCTGGATTCTTGCACCTGGTAGTGCCTGAAAGCCTTGTGTCTGCAACTTGTGGATCCAGGACCCGACAACCAGAAGCTACACATCCAGGCGTTTTGGGCCACTTCTGAACCACCGGTGGCCTGAGAATCTGGACCACTGGTGGCCCAAGGTAGGGAAGACAGAGCAGTGGCTGCAGAGCTGCCTCCCTCCACACTGCTTCTCTCTCTCACAACCCAATGGTGGCAAGGCTCTCCTCCAGTGAGGTTCTCTGAGATCTTGTCTTTTCAACCTCTCTGAGGTGAGGACAAGATCTGAATTGGCATTTGTTGGCTGAAAATAACCATGGAAGCTTTTGCAATGTGATGCAATGCGAAGGGTATCCTGGCACACCTCTGGAGTATTTTTTAAGGTGTATAGCTGGGAATGTGGGGATGCTGAGTGCAATGATAAGGGAATCTCTCTCTGTTGTGCTTTTGTCAAGCTAGGTACTTAGTGGAGGTAGAGGATCAATCTATTTTACCAGTGAGGATCGTTGTGGGAGCTCCCTAAGATTTTGGGTATTCATCCTCAGGATGAGGGTTTGAGGATGCATTCACCATCAAGTGATTGGGAACATATTAGATTTCACACCATTGGAGTAAGGAAGCCTGCTGGAATTTGAGTCTCCCAAGAGTTCACCATAAAGCGATCCCAGCTGGAGCTGGATGAATGATCTGGTAAGGTGGGATCAGACAAATGGAATGCGGTACTCACTACTTGACCATTGCATCGACCATTGCAGCTGCTCTGGCTGATGTTTGGAACCCTGCGACTATGGAGGACAATCCAGGAGTTGGTTGCAGGAGCATTTGACAGTTGTGATTATTGAGGATGGTGGTCTAAAGAGCAATAGCATGCAAAGCCTGCTTAATTAGGCCTGGATGTCAGAGATGGTAGAGGGTGATTTGTGAAGACGGACAGATGAGAGGATTTGCGCATGGGCATGGGTGATAAACATTGTTTATTGTTAGGTTTTAGGGGCACATTTGATGTACTCAGAAACCCACTATTAAATTGGTTCTGATTCTTTTAACTTTTGGTTGAGTACTAAAATTTGCATATCTGACCAGGGATGAACTGACATACTCCTTACTAGCAAAGATTGCGAGATCGGAATTGGGACCCAGATAAGTGGGTCATGATTCTCATGATCCAATCCAGATCAGGTTGGATCGGATCGGCCCAATTTTGACTGATCCTCTAGTAGAAAAAGCGTTCCCGAATTGATTTTTAGAAATCCATAAAAATAAAAAAAACATTTTATGGGCCTAGATCAGATTCTGATCTAATCTAGGACATTTTGGAGCCAAAATCGGCTCCAAAACTATTTTAAATGTAGCTGCGGTGCAGGGGGACCTAGTAGCCAAGTCACTGAATCCACCTTATTGTTACAATTTTAACCTTACCGGTTGTCATGTCGGGTCCATCAACCCAATAGCCCCATCCTCTCTACGTGTTAGGGCGGGGAAGGCTGCAGTGGCAGTGCTGTACATAGGGGTGCAAACGAACTAATACACTCGACAAGTAGCTCGAAGCTTGACTCGATAAAAACTTGACTCGGCTCATTTATTATGTTAAATGAACAAGCTTGAACAAAAAATAATGTTCGACTCATTAAATGAGCGGAGCTTGAATAGACTCCTGCTCGGCTCAATAAGCTCACAAGCAACTAGATTAAATATTATATTGTATATTTATTTTTAAAATTTAAATTATGAGTGTTAATAATTATATATTGTCACTTAAATATATTAAATAATTTAAAATTTGAATTTAAATTTAGATTGAGTTTCATAAATGACGTAAATCTAGAGTTTCACAAATGACTTCTCATTGATTTTGAGTTTTATAAACGAGTTTGTATATAGCTTAAGCTTGAATGTGAATTAAATTTTAGTCTAGCTACTAGTCGAGTTCGAGCTCGACTCGGCTCGATTAATAAATGAACCAAACTCGAACAAGAGTTCAACATACTTGTTAAAACTCGAGCTTGAACTTGAACTCGTGTAAAATAAATGAGCCGAGCTTGAACACCATACTACTCGGCTCGGCTTGGCTCGTTTGCACCCCTAGGTATACGTCCATATTGGTGTTCGGTCGACTCCGGCCCTAATTTCGGTTTTAAATTTTTTAAGAAAATTTCCACTTGTTTAGTTAAGTCCCGGGGAATCAACTGGATCGGGCTATTCCCAATCCGTGCCTGCGCGAATCAGCCGATCCAGGACTGATCTAGCTAATCCAGGTTGATTCTTTTGGGAATTGACTTTGGATCGACCTTTGCGGGCCAAAATTGGATCTATATGGGCTAATCCAATCCAAGAATCGGCTGATTTTACGAACTACACTCACTACGCCCACATATGTGGGTGATTGGGCATGAGCTACTTGAGTAGAGTGAGTCAGTGAACCACTGACATGTGATGGCCAGGCCAAAATTACCTCGCACCATACCAGTTTTAGTGGTCATCTCTCCTATTTCAGGTTTGATGGCAGCTTATCCCTCTCAACTCATGAAGACAATTATATGGGGTGGATTGTGGTTGTTGATAGGTTTGATTCCGAGCAATGATTGCCAGATCAGAATCGGTACCTAGATTGGTGGCTAGCGATCCGATCCGGATCTGCCAATCCTTTTTTCCTCTCAATCTGGAATCAAAAATTTTAAAAAATATATTTTTTTGATTTCGAGCTTGATTCCAATCCAATTCTGGCCTATTTTGGCTCGATTCTTTTTATAATTTTTTTTTAAAAATAGGAGTCTGATATGATCCCAGTCAATTTTGCCGGGATTTTATCTCGGATTGACCCTTTAGGCGAAAATTTGATCGTTGTGGGATGACCTAATTCAAGAATCAGCCGATCTTAATCTAGATTGACCAATTCTGCAATCTATGATTCTGAGGTCCCCAACAATTGCGATCATGGAGGCATTTCAGACTTTTAATAACGTAGATCTGGAGGAAGTTCAGTCTTTGCTGCTGGGGGTAGATACCAAGGAGTTTTAAGGGCTTTTCTGACATTAACAGTCTTGTTCTACAAGTTGCAGAAGGCATCAAGACTATTTATTTTTGCAGTCCAATGCTTCTGACTAGGATGATGCCACTATAGTCAAGATGGGTGAAATGGTTGGGCTGTCTTTTGTTGGTAGAGATGAGAAAGAAAATTTTTGAGGAATTCAAGAGAGATATACTTGTTTCAATGATTTCAGCTAGAAAGGGGGACTTCATGGGGAAGTATGGAAAGCTGAGGTTAAATTCTACAGAATGTGAGATGCTTTGTTGTTGAATGCACTATGGTGGCATTTGATAATGCTGAAATTTGAAATATGTGGTTCACTTCTTACATCTGAGTATGTTGCAAAGATATCCGAAAACTTAATTATTAAGATGCTTGACAAATTGACAACTAATATCTAAATTCAAAATTTGTGTATATTAAGATTTTCCAAAAACAACATTGACATATAATAATAAGTACGTGAAATATTTTGATAGCCGAGAGTTAAAATAATAAAAATAATAATGTTTTATATAAATTTTATGTTACCGGCTAATGATAACTTATGTTTTCGTCCAAATATCTTTTTATAACTTAATTGTTTGATATAATAACCTTTTCAAATGATATTATTTTAAACTTTATCTTAATAGAGTGAATTTTCTTTTTTGTTTTGAACATAATATTTCTAAGAATCTGTACACAGAACATACTATGAGAACTTATTTTCAAAAGATTTACTTTCATAAAGGTGACAATGAAAATGATTAATATATTTTTATTTTGCATGGAATGACATGTGTTAAGAACGTGAGAGAGCAGAGAGAGGGATGATAGAGAGAGTGAGAGAGAGGATGAAAGAAGACTACATTCAGCCTTAGTGCACCTCTTCTCACTTTGATTCAGATATTAAACTGCTTCTTTTGGGTTTCTTCGGATATGATGTGTTTAACATTATTAAACGGTCTGAAAACTAGGAAGTCTGTCAGATTCAGACTTTAGAGGCTATTCAGTCCAATCAAACGGGTGCTAAGGAGTAAGGTCTAAAAAGAAAGGTGAAGAGGGGTAGATCTTTATACTGCGAGGATTTTAACTTGGAATGTGAGATGTCTGAAAGGGAGAGGAAGAGTTTGAGTCAACTTGTAATAGGGAAAAAGTGGGCACTCTGTCTGTGGCGAACTAAATTGGATGACCCTGATGAATGTTTCTTGCATCGTTTGAAAGGAAATGGCTTTAAACAAGCAGTTGTTAAAGGAGCAGAAGGCGAAGCTGAGAGTATTATCATTGTTGGAATGGGAAGTTTGACATTCCTGGAAACTGATGGAAAGGGAGTTTGGGATTTCAGTAGAGTTTGTGAACTTAAAAGAGTAAAGCAAATGGGTATTATCTTGTATATTCCCTGTTAATTTATCCATAACTAATGCCAAGAAATAAGCACAACCACAGAATAATCGCTTTTTTGTTGCCCACATAGAATGCTGCTGGCAAGTTTGTGGCAGGCGTTCGTGACTCGTGAGAGTTGCTTCCATAACAGGGTACCACACCGAACTGGCACATTATCTTCTGCTGCTCCAGATGGTACCTACAAACCTCTGAACAGGAAAGGATGTTGATGTTACCCCCTATGCTCCTGTTGATGCTCCTTTGTCTCTGTCATTGACAGCTTCAGCGTCATACTTTGTTTGGGGAAGGAGAGAAGGGTGAGAAGGGGGATTTCAGAGAGTCTAAGAGATAGGGCTGAGAGTGACAGATGGAGAGTGGTCTTGCATGATTTTCAGGGTTGGAGGCAGAGAGGGATACTATATTCATTACAGAGAAGGCAGTGTTATCCTTATTGATTTAACTGTAATAAATTTCTAATGCAATGTAAACATCAATGCCAGAGTATAAAATATAATATTTTAAAGGCATACAAGGATCACACAACAAGTAATTAAGATAACCAAATATATGAAGGTGGGGTCAATGTTCCAGAGGGTGAGGGTCCAAATTTCTAGCATATTTTGTGCTTAGGGCTCATTTTTTGTAACCTACATAGGTCTGCCACTTAGAGATGGCCCTTTCATGGCTATTGACTGGAAAGTCATTAACAGTGTGGAACATAGAATCCATGGATGTAAAAGTAGATGTTATCAACATGAGGAAGGCGGATTCTCACAACGAGCGTTCTCAGCTATACCATCATACTTCCTCTCAATTTTTTGAATTCTGAGCAGCATATGCAAGAAAATTGGCTCACTTAGAGCAGCATTTTTTTTTGGAAGGGTTCTGATCGCTCCAGTAGAGGACTTCATCACATCAATTGGAAAAGGGTTTGTAAAAGTCTTAAAGAAGAAGAAGTTTTGACACTGATGATTTCAACAAAGCTTTTTTCCCTAAATTGTTGTTGAGACTAGAGAATGAGAATGTAAATTTTCAGATCAACATTGTGGGATTTAAGTGCTTCATTGGTGACGTCAACTGGATAAGCTATCACGGAAGTACAAGAAATCGGTCTATATTGTGGAGGGATATTTGAAACTCCATTAGATTATAGATTTGTGATGTAACCTCAAAAATCTCTTTTCTTAAAGATTTTGGTTTTGGAAATTCATTTTCCTGTTTGGATTTGAATTAGATTTGATTTGACCTTAGTATTGACTTCTTAGGAAAATAGATGATATTCCATAAAAGTACTAACTAGGGTCAATGATATGTATAAAATTATAATTCGAGGTTGTTAGGTTCTTTGAAATTGATTTTGACCTTTCCCTGTCGGATGGTGCGAAGATCCGACGTTAATTACATCGAGATTACTCGAAAATCCTTGATTATCGTCATAGCAATCCATGGAAATAGAAGACATGCATCCATAAAAATAAACATTCACACAAACACATAGGAGAAAACAACCCCATGAACTTGATGGAATGCAAGCACTTAATTTGTTTTTTTGGGTTTAGTTTGAATATAAGTTGAATTGGTTTGAATTTAGTTTTGAGTTAAACTTGATTGATTGAACTTAATTTGTGAATTGCTTTTGCTTGAAGTTATTTGAATTGCTTATTGATTTAAGTTTGATTCAATTTGAATTTGTTGAATTTAGATTGACATGGACAGGTTGTTGTTGATTTGTGCTTATTAATTTAAATGGGATTTGGGCCTTACTTACAGAATTTGAGTTGTCTTGATAAATTTGGATTTGTTTTATTAAGTTTGACTTGAGTTTGATTTGGAAAGTTTGGTTTGTATTTGAGTTGATTTGAGTTAATTTGAAAACTGTTTTAATTTGATGCAGATTCTGTTTTAGTTTTGATTAAGTTATGTTTTGAATTGGATGGATGGCCGGATTTGAGTTGATTTAGAAGTTTGGTTTTCACTTACAGATTTTATTTCTTATTTTATTGGAGTTGAGTGGAAATTAATGGATTGTATTTGGAACAGATTGGGGATTGTACAGATCAAGATTTTACATTCTTTTACATTCAGTTTGGGTTCACATTTCAGAAATTTCTGTTTGTTACTTAGCCTTTTCAGATTTTATCTCCGGATGTGATGTTCAGATTCAGATTTTTAAACCTCCAGAAGAAGTTCAGATTTTGTGGAGTTCAAATCTCACATGTTCCGAAGACTTTCAGATTCTGCGCATTCCGATTTTCAGATTTGGAGCTCTTCAGATTTTAGATTACAAACTGCAGCTTCTTTTAATTTTCAGATCTTTCGGTTTTCCATGTTTCAGATTTCACAGATTTATGTTATGAGTCCAAAAAAATTGTTTTTACACTTTAATTGCAGATTCAAATTTCCAGATTCTGTGCGTTCCAACTTTCAGAGCGCCCTTTACAGACTTTACAATTTTCAGATTTTTTTAGTTTTGGATTCTTAGTTTGCAGGTTTTACAGATTTTATACGTTCAGATTTTTTTATAACTTCAAAATTTTTAGATCTTGAATTGCAGGTTTTGATTTGGATTTGATGAATACCATTAAATCTGTTTTGATTGAAAGATTTAGATTTTCTGGTTTCAACCTCACAGATTCTATTCATTCTCACACCTAACGGATTTTCAGGTTTGAATTTCAGACTTGATTCTCGGCTGCAGGTTTGGGCTTCAAAGTTTGTAGGCTTTGATTTCAAATGATGTTCTAACTCTCAATTTTCACATTCCGGACCTTCAGATTTTCAGATTTCAAAATCTTTTGTTTATGGATTTAATTGAGTTTGTGATTTGTTCGAGAGTGTTTTGATTTGGGGATTTGGTTGTATGAAGATTCAGATTTCAGATTTTGGGTTTTTACAGATTTTTACAGGTTCAGAATTTTCAGATTTATTTGAATTTCAGATTTCAGATTTACAGGTTTTAGATTTTTAAAGTTTTTTACATGTTTCAAAATTTCCAGATTTCAGAATCGTTTGTTAGTTTTTGTTGTTGTCTTGCATTCCAGAAATTTCATGTGGTTCTCTCCTTGTAACATCAATCTATGCACCAAACATGAATTTTCATTTGCTTTCTCAATATGAGACATGATTTATAATTATGACAAAAAACTCGGTCTCTTGAATCCTTGATGGATTTGTCATTTCATGGGCGACATGTACCCGGTCTTGATAGACTTATGGGCATCCCCCACTGTTTTGAGATTGAATACACCCGGCTTTTGATAAGCTTGTGGGGACTCATCTCATAATTTATGAACCTCATTAGCTCATAGTTTGGCATATCAGCATGTTGATCATGCACAGCCTTCCCATGGCTAAATGTCTCCCTATTGAGGCATGGTAAGACATTGTGGTCTTTTATAGACCTTTGTATGCCTACGTTAAAGGGTCAAGGGGCGTGCTTAAAGCCGGCCCATTGCTTTCCCTATTTGCTTTGAATTCTTTTAAATTAAGCCAGGACCATGAGGCGGGTTTTTAGCCGGTCGGATGCTCGTCTTGATTTGTTGATTAATTAAGTAGATTTTTATTTAATTTTTATTTATTGTTTATTTTATTTTATTTTTGAATTATGGGTCAAGAGGCGTGTTTAAAGCCAGCATATTGCTTTCCCATTTATTTTTATTCTTTTAAGTTATGCCGAGACCATGAGGCGAGTTTTTAAACCTCGGTTTGTTTACTTAATTAATGCATTTTTATTTAAATTTCAATTGAGGGTGTCTTTTAAGAAGAATTAATCTCCATTGGGCTCTCTTCGGACCCCTGTTTCATCAAAGCTGGGTAGGCCTCTGTTGGGCCCGGCCCTTTTAACTTACTCCTATGCCCATCAGCTTGTCCGATAGGCCTCCCTTTTTTTATAAAGCCTTCCAGCAATTGGGCCCCACATGAATGTTGATCCGCGGGTCAACACCTCTCCGTGGCCGGCTCCTCTTCACGCACGCGGCCCTCGGACGCGTGTGGCTTTCTCACACGGTCGACCGCCGCGGCTTATTTTCCCCTTTGTTTTTTTGGCGGGTCCACCCGTTGTTTATATGTCCAGCGAGGACATAAGTCGGGGGAAAATAATCCCCCGACCTCTCCTGTTCACTCGACTGCGGGGGGAGCTCATACGGCGGGGGGCTTCGGCGACGACAGCTTCCGGAGGGGACCTGCGGCGACGGCAGCCTCCGGAGGGGGGCTTCGGTGACGGCAAGCTTCAGGAGGGGGTTGCGACGGCGGCGACGATCTTCGGAAGAGGTCCGGCAGAGGCTGCTTCCGCGAGTGCTTCCAGTGTCCGCGACTTACAGAGAGGCCTGAGGCGATGGCGGGTTCCGGATAGGATTCTTCCGACGGGCTTGGAAGCTGACTCCTGCGGGTTCGGAAGCTCCGGACAGGCAAATTTGAAGGGCTTCGAGCAACTGCGTTGGGAAGACGACTCCGGCCTCCTTTGTGCTGGCTTGCTCTCTTTTCTTTCTCTCAGCCTTTCGATTGCTCTTGGGGGATCCTTCTTCCGCTGATAAGCATTGGTTGGCTTTTATAAGCCTCCGCTGTCTCCCTTCCCCGCTGGGAGACCTCCCGAAACAGGGGTTGCTGCTCCGAGAAGGACTCGGAGCAATCCCGAAGCATGCGGTATCGACCCGCCTCCCCTCTTATCCTCTATTACCTTCTTACGACAACTACTACCGCCGTTTAGAGTTGGTTCTGGAGTGGAGTTTCAACATAGAGTCGGCTCTTTCTCTGCTCCGATAGTTCCTTTTCATTTATTTTTTCTTTTTTTCGTGGACTCCTCTTGAATGGGCCTGTCATAGAGGGAGTGGTCTTCATGGGCTGTCAATCCGACTAGGCTGCTATAGGCTCCAACTGTCCAGCTCCTGCCTCAACCGGCACTCCCTTTAGGCACTGGCCCATCCGATCCTATTTCAGCTCCTGGCTTGCTTTCTTAACGCCCACACACAAGGTGGTGTGCTGACAACACATACGTGGCATGCCCCTCATCAATTATAAATATTTTGTGTGTCAACAATTTGGAAAGATGAAAAGACAAGATTTTGTGAAGATATTAGGCTGACAGACTGCCCTTTGGCTTTGAAGTTCCTGAAGCTGTACAGGGTGGTGAGACAAAAGAATAAGTCATCAAAGATGCAGGGGATTTCAACCAAGGGTTGTTTCAGTGGGATATGAATTTCAGACGAAATTGTTGTGATTCTGAAGCCGAAGTCATAATGGACATTCTAAAAATGTTAAGGAGGCAGGGATTAGGTCTTCAACAACCTGGATAGAACGGCATGGAGAAGGGATGCTGAAGAAGCCTTTACATTGAGAATAATTTGTTTAGAATAAGTTATATTTTGTCAAGATCATGTTATTTTTTATGAAAAACAGCATTGAGTTGACTCCCAATTGCCACATTGCTGAATAGCAAGCTCAAACTTTCAAGCGTGATATGCCTTTTATGTAGGACAACTCCAGAAACTATAGAACTTATTTTCTTATCTTGTATTCACCCTCTCTGGAGGATCTTGTTCAAAGCAATGAAGCTGGTATGGACTTAGTCACTCAAACTGTTGAACCTGCTGGTGGAATGGTAAAGCTTGAATACTCACAATTATGATGGAACAAGTTGGTATTTGTGTTTACCAGCTCTTCTATGGAGGTTCTGAAGCCCAAAAATGAGAGAAGACTCATGCACAAATTTTGCCATGTGAAATATATCCTTATTATGTGGGAAAGCTTCACTGTTGTCTGGTAATTTTCGGTTAAGAGGGAATGGGAATCAGTTTTGGCTTTCATTATAGTGGTGTAGGGTGGAATTCTTATTTTTGCTTACACTTATTTTTTATGTAGAGAGGTCACTTTTGTTCTTCTACCAACTCAGTAGCAACTTTTATTTTCGTCCTCGTTATTTTAGTTTTGTTTTGTTTATCATGGGCTCTATTGTTGCTCTCGTATTTTTTTTTCTGGTTACAATGCATGCTCTGGCACTTCCTATTGCCACCTTCCGTAAATCAAAGTCAATGACAGTCTACTTTGTTTGACTTGCAATCACATTGCTAATCACCAATTCCATCTAGTTTGGCTGATTTTGCTCCCCATTTGAAAAAAATTGGAGTATACATTTTTATTTTCTTTTTACTAAAATGATAATGTTAATATAGATGAGTGGTTATAATAGATTTGATAGAATAAGGAATTATTATGTTAGAGATAATATGAGAGTACCGACAATTGTTGATAAATTGAAAGAAGAAAGATTGTGATGGTTCGGACATATTAAATGTAGACCTATGGAAGTTCTAGTTTGAAAGATGGAAAATATCACAATAATAGAAACAAAAAAAAAAGATTTGGTAGACCTATGCTAACTTGGAGAAGGATAATTCATTGTGATTTAGATGGTTTAAAATCTCGGAAGAAGCAAGCCAAATTCGTCGGGAGTGGAAGAAGAGGATCTATATGTCTCACCCCAAATAATTTGGGAGTAAGGCTTCAGTTGAGTTGAGTTATGGTTGTAGTTTGATCTCAATTGTTCAGAAATTGCTAACTACTTGCTACCTATTTTCTCCATCTTAGTGGATATACTTTACAAGCTGGCGGATTCCAGTATGCAATGTTTATAAGTAGAATTAGTTGTGGATTTTGGTCTTTGTTGTGCTGGTTGATCAGTGAGAAAGAAAGAATAAAATATTTGGAAGTCACTTTCAATGACTTTTTCCTTTCATAATTTTTAGAACTATGAACTTTGCTTCAGCTGACTACACTGACTACTTCCTATTTATGGAAATCATTTTTTAAATGGGTTGATCTCCAGGTATACCAAATTTATTTCAAATTTTTTCCTCTTTTCTTAAAGCAATCTTTTATTTAATTCTTCAACTCTTGTGGCTCTACTACTTTGGTAATCCTCTTTCATCATGTTCTTTTTCTTTCTTTCCGTTTATCTCCTTGGTATGTTAGTTATAAATTCTGTCTTTCCCACTTTTTTTCTGGCTTAGCTATTGTTCATGTAATTTAATGTGACCTTTAGATCAATCATCAACGTGACTTACATTTGCAAATAATCTAGTCAAGTTGAGCAGTTGAACTTAAAATAGTAACCCCTGGAAGTTGCATTTTCTTGTATGCTTGTGTTGACTTTGATTTGCCGATCGACCTTAGGTCAATGGGCATCACGCCTGTTCACAGGGAGCAGGGGTCGTCTGTTTGAGCATTAGCTCGAATGTCTTCGGGCAGTCAGGCCCGGCTGTCCTGGGGGATAGTTGCTGGTGGCGATCGAGCTGGGGCTCGATCGCTTGTCTGTGTGCGAGGCTGCGCGCCTCCTAGCCACTAGGCCACTGTGTAAAAAAAATGACTTTGATTTGATTGAATAAATTTAAGTAAATGAATTTTATTCTCTAATTTTCTTAGAAAGTAACTTCTCATCCACTTTAGATAGGTTACTTTGACTTATAGCCCATGTCAGGATTGCTGTAACACTAAGTCCATGTTCATCAATATTTACAACTTCCACTCCACTTTCTAACGGATGTGTGAAGGAGCTGTTAGAAGTGCGATGTAATGGCTATATTACCCTTAGAAGTGGGAAGTGAATGAGACAACAACTGAGCATGTTATTGCTGCATATTATCTCATATTTTCAAACATGCATCTCCACTTTGATTTTATGTACACTACCGACCCACGCTAGACAGAATAGAAAATGGCTGTCGTCAGACCAACAAAGATAGGAGATTGTAGCGTATTCCCACAGCATTGAAAGGTGGAGCTTTTGCACGTGCGAAGCAGTGTCTTCCCCTAGCTTTGGGCAATGAGAAAGTGCATGTTAAAAGTGAAAGAGGAGAAATGAGTGTTTGTTTGCCTGGGCACTGAAAGGTGGAGCTTCTCTAACTGTGGCACATCATTTTCACCCTAGCTTTGGGTGAGATTTCCATGGCTCTTGACATCAGGGCTTCGAAAGAAGAGAGGGTTAAATGCAAAATAGGGGAAATGGGTGTCGTTGATCCTAGGGAAAGTGAAGGAAGAAGGGATAATGCAGCGTCTTCTCACAGCATACACCTTCTCCTACCTTTGGTGACCTCCATCGCTGGCTGGTGTGGTGTCCATGGTAGGGCTTTGAAGAGATGACGAGGGGAAATGGTTGAGGCAAGTGAAATGGGCATCCTGGGCACATGTGGATACCGTAAAATGCTTAAATGGTGGACAGATGAAAGTTGATGGAACAGATCCATCATTAATGAAATTGAGACAGGTGGACTTAACATTTTAAGAATTGAGTCAATGGATTACAAATTATGTCGACTTTTTAAAACGGATTGGGAATAAAATTTTCTTTTTTATTTATAAATTGAGTGATATAATTATAATATTCTTGCTACTGAAAAGTAATAGCATTTCTTTAGTGCATGATATATTGATATCCAGTTACCAACATACCAGGTTATGTTCCCTTCCACTTTATTTTTTATTTTTTATTTTATAAAATTTCTTTTTATGAAAGCAGGAGAAACTTCTCACCTTTTGTTTGATAGCTTGGTTTGTTGTTTGATAGGTTCTTGACAATCTCCCACATGATCTCATATGCTCTTCAAATCAGCTTTCGCCATGGAAGGAGGTTTGGCTTGAAACTGTTCTAGGGAGGTTTGTGACCATACCACTTTTCTGTTGCTCTGAATAATACTGTTCTTTAACTAGTTATCTTCTTTTAGAGTTATTTTTAATTAATTAATTTATAAGTTGTTTGTGTATGTATATTGCCTTTCTGTAGTCTCTTTGTAATATGTTTGCAAGCATTCAAGATACATGCATAAAGCAGATTCCCTTGTTGACAAATTATGCAGCAGTATGGATAAGTTGTGCTGTTAGTTTTTCTATTTTTGGTAGCTATGCACTTTATGGCAACCAAAGGTAGTTTGACTTATGTCATGGTTTCTGGTGTCACAATTCTTTTTGTTTCTAATGACTATAACTGTAGCTGGTTGTAGGTTGCCTATCAGGCTCTCCAGAATACTGCTAGCAGCCAGTGAACCATACCATGACCAAAGAGGTGAAGATACCGAAGGCAGTACTTGCCTTGTTTGCTGGTATGGTACCTTTTGTTCTCCCAAGGGATTATTTTATCCCCGGGGCTTTTTAGATGCTGATTTCATTGAGGTCAAAGTAGCCAATTGCTCCTCTCATGAGGGCGGATGAAAGTGGCTTAGCGTCAATTCTCTTCCACGGGTGAGTTTCAGTCATGAGAACACTTGTCCATAAAGCTGTTTGTGTTCAGTTCACAATCTGCAGCTTCACATACCTGGATGTCAAATAGACATTGGTAAGTCATCTTTCAGCTTAGTCACTTTAGTTCTTTTCTTCTTTCTGACTCATTTGTGCAAGTTTCTTCTTCCTAACTTGTTTCATGTTCAGTCCGTTCTAAGGCAGTTCAAGAACCCTGATGTGATCCCCTGGCTACCGTAGGCATTCACTCCCTTCAGTAACTTGTCTTCGATTTCTGTATCCATGGCTACAGTATCACTGTAATCTTGTGAGATATCATGGTATTCTCAATCTTGTCGTCATCGTATCATCCAAAAGAGGTGAAGCAATAGATTACTCCAAGGGTCACGGAATTAGAAGTAGGACTTGTATCAGTGGGTCCCGATTCCAATCTAGATCGCACTGGATTGGGGGAATCGGCTGATTCCCCGGAGGAAAACCTATCGGGAATCGGTCTAGATAGTTTTTTCTTAAATCTAAAAAAATTATAAAAAATATGAAAAATGATAAAAATAGAAAATTTTGTAACAAAATTGGTAAAAATAAAAACTAACATCTGGCCACATATATATATCATTTTGAGAGGTGTTAAGATGAGTTGACAAAGATGTGAACATCAATGAATTGATCCAACAATGATATATGATACAAATGATATGCAGTACAAATTATATTTTAATGTCAACAATATCTATGATAAATGTCATGAGACTCCTCATTCTTTGGATTTTATGAAGTCCATTGTGATTGGGAACATGTGATTGGTCCATATTCATATCCAATTAATGATTGGGCTATCTCTCTAAAATTTTACACCCACATCTTTTGCTGGTTGTGTGGATGGAATGTGTGGTGGCATGTTTTTAGGGGATTTGGATAACAATGTTGTGTACTCATCAAAAAATTCCATTTGTGCCCAACATTGACTTCATTCACATGAATGTTGATGACGTTGGCCCAAATTGTACTCAACACTTATCTTGTATGTGGCAGGAAAATCATGAACCTATCCATATTTCTTTCTTTTACCACCTCATACATGTATATGCATATGTTAGCTCATATTTGCTCTCTCCCATTTTTGATGCAGTGATATTCTAGGGTGCACATTGCGAGTTGAAGCAGGAACCATCCATCCTAAGCTAGGTTTGGTTTGGCCCACATCTCGCTTTATGGACCTGAGGAACTCCAAGTGCCTTGAAGGGAGTATGATATGCTCCTTAGGCAATTTGCTGGACACGCATGGGGAGCTGAAGCAAATGGTCTCTTGCTATCACATGATGGGCGGTGCTAATGGGCTCTAGATCACCACAGTTGAGGACATATGGAGCCAATTTTGTAACCAGCTGTAGGATAAGCATGCCTTTGCCGAGTGGGACACAGTCTATCTGCCTCAAGTCGAGAAAAGTTGTGTTTGCTCTAGGCAAGGATCGTGGAAGCGATTCCGATTCCGATTCCAGGAAGAGAATAGATCCAGGAATCGGCCTGGATCGATTTTTTTTTGATTTTTTTTCATCAAAAAATTCAAAAAATCAGTAAAAATTCTTAAAAATAGGAAATGAGTTAGAAAAAATTCTAAAAATAATATTAGCATTCATCCACAGGACCACATCGAATAATTACTAATGAACATGAAATGAAGTTAAGTATATATTCCATTGATTCAAAAACCAATTAATTGATACACCATGAAAATATAAAAAATAAGAATTTACATGATATCAATCTAATACCAATATCTAGGATATGGATATTGGCCTTCCTCCTCTTCCTGCTGCTGTCGACGCTCTTGAGTTGTGCTAAGTCTTGTATATTGTCCGGGACCATATCCATATGAAAATAATGCCGATGCTATGCTATCAAGGTCGTAGGGATCGAACTGCGGGACGACCGAGACGTAAGCATACTCTGATGGAGCTAGTGGTGGTGGTGGAGGAATCCACTGTTGGTGGGCCTCGCCAAATGCTGGATACTGTTGCTCTATAAAATGATGTTGTGGTATCTGCTCATCCAGTGTGTAATACGGCTTTAGATGCCGTTAATCAGGTGACTCGACTGCTGCTGTTGGCTGCGTTGTTGGTATGCACTCCTCGTCATCATCAACTGAGGAGTGAGAAGGAGCCTGCGTGCTGTCATCTGGGCTTACAGGACGCCTGACCTCCAGCTTCTTTCTCTTCATCTCTTCAGCCATCTCTGAAGTATCAAAATCCAAAGTTTTTTTTAGCTTTGCAAATCCGCCCATTTTTGTGTAGTCACTTTTGTTTTCGTTTTTCCTGGACTACGAATGGGCTGGGTAGCAGCAGCTGGGATTGGAGCTGGGGCTAAAGCTGGAGGTGGTTGCTCCATAACTGCTGGGGTAGAAGAAGGCCTTGTCTGAGCCTGAGAAGTAGATGGAGGTGGAGCTGGAGCATCCTCCTCGGCTTCAACACCATCCAAGTCTCCTTCAGCCCATGCACGGTCATCGGGATCAAACTCAGCTGGATGATCCCTGGCTGCCCTCTCCTTTATCCAAGAGGCAAGTGCATGCTCCTCCTAGAATATCTAATCCATGTCCACCTCCTCAGGTGGTGGTGTGGCGGAGGTATGCCTCTGCTTGTATGGACCACCTACGAACCGTGCAAATCGCTCCTCACTGATCTTCTGTCGATCCTTGATATTCTTGTTGCGCAGCCTCATATTGTAATGACAGAAAATCAGCTTCTCTAGTCGGTCTGAGGTCAACCTGTTCCTTCTTTTTGTATGTATCAGGTTGAGAGGAACTGGTGCTCTGGCTGAGTATCTTGATACCGATAGCAGCAAGTGGATTCTATCCACTCCTGGTATTCATCTGAACCCACCACTTAGCTGTAAAAAAAGAAAAGAAAAGGTAAACAATTAGCCCATCATCTTCAATAACTTATACGAAAATAAAATAAAATATTCATCATAAATTAATATACCAGGTGACACTTTGTCGCACGAATATCTCAGATTAGCATCTGAGTATACATCGACCTTCATCTTATATTTTTGCATCTGAAAAATTTTTAAAAAACAATCATTAGTTGTCTAATAATTAGCTACTCCTAAGTATTGAATAAACTCCAACTTACTTCTATCTCAATCTCTATCCTATCTTGCTGAGATCGGCAGAGATGCTGAATAACAGTTAGTGTACCCCGCATCACCTCGTTGTCGTTCACCACCTATCCTCTATATTGGATGCGGGGGTTCAAAAAATATCATGCAAGAATTTAATAGTTAACATTATGAATAAGACAATCATTGAATAAACTTAAAGTAGGTAAGCACAAATATTTTTTTAACCTACCAACATGCAGCATAGACATCGTGGTGCAAAGTCTTGTCCCATCGGTCATCTATGATCTTCCACCACTTTTTGTAACCTCTGGGATTTTTCTCTTTTATTTTCAACTTTGCTCGGTCCATGGCATCGTACAGCGTGCCCATCTGGTTCCTGTTATCTAAGTCAACCAACCTCAAGACAACTACCAGTGGCTCAATGATTGCCAAGTAGTAGGCAATCCTCTCCCAAAATCTCGTCAATGATCTGCTTCTCAGACTTGACAAGAATTTTCAGCTGATCTTTGTTGTCGTGCAGGTGGTCCACCATATAATTATAATATTCTTCGGACTGCGTGAACCGAACTAATGCATGCCTGTGCCGGTGTAAACTCTCCAATGCAATGAAATTCGTGACGAAACGAGTCGGACCAGACTTAACAAGATCATGCCCTCCTGTGTGTGATCTCATAATATGTAGCAGACGGGGATGCGAATAAATAAATGATGTGATCGTCTGCACCTGTTTGACAAGGGTGGATACACTCTCCTCCTTGCCTATATCTTCTAATATGAGATGAATAGAATGTGTTGCACAGGGCACTCAGAATATGTGTTTCCTCTTCTCCATCAGTTTTTACCCAACCGTGTTATATGAAGGTTCGTTGTCAGTAACAACCTGAACCACATTATCCTTCCCGATCTCCTCCACCACCGCATCCATCAAAGAAAAAATGAAGTCGGCATTTTTAATCTTCTCAGAAGCGTCCACCGACTTCAAGAATGTGGTTCCCTCAAAACAATACATCAATAAATTTATCATACTCCTCTTGGTGATACCTGTCCACCTGTCACACATAATTGTGCAACCCCTCTTCTTCCACACCAATTTGAATCTATCCATCCACTCCTTCAACTCCTAGACCTCCTCATCCAGCCCAGCGCCGTATATATGCCTGCTACCCGGGGCTTGCAGACCCGGTCTAGCCTCACCCACGGCATCCACCATCGTCTAGAAGTAGGGGATGGTGGCTGCATGTGCTAGGATGCCTACATCAAGTTAAAAAAAATTTGGATCTGGCAAAAATTAAGCTTAAGTAAATAAAACACACATAAATGACATTTTAAAAGTGATACCTGGATGCAAAAATCACTTCACAATGTGGCGAACGGCTCTCTTTGCAGCCGTTCCTATTGTCTTCACCCTTTTCATAGCTTGTTTAATCCCCATCTGCTAAGCACTCTGTTTCCTAAATAAGTACTCATCACTCGGCGTAAACTGAGTACTGGCAGAATGGCGGTGTGGCTTCTGTCTCCATCCCTTCGTCTCCCCGTCCCGGGTTGGGCGAGCCGATGCTGATCGGCCAAGAGTTGGGTAAGCTCTGGACCTTGACCCTCCTACTCCTCTCCTCCTGTCCTCGTCCTCGGTAAATGCACGCTTGCTAGCGTGCCTAGCATGTCTAAGCTCGGAGTCCGTGGACTCCTCCTCACTCTCTGGCTCTGGCTCGGCTGGTGCCTTCCCCTTACCTTTCCCTTTCCAGGTAGGAAAATCTCGGTCCCTCCTCCTCTGGAGTTGCTTGTCGTGCAACTCCTCCCTTTGCTCAATCTTAACAGCCCGTTGAGAGGCTCTACCTGTCATGTAGCCTCTCATCTCCTCACTCTTCTCCCTCGGCAACTTATCACATTTTTTTACATTTTCACCTGTTCCGGCAATATGTTGTTTTAGCCGGAACACTCCCCCGTTCATCTCCTTCCCACACCATTTGCATTGCACTCTCTTTTTGACCGGGTCTACTATATGCCCATGTTCCCAACCCACGTCAGAAAGACGTGCTGGTGCTGCATCACATTGATCGGCCATTGCTTAGACTTGCAAAATTGTAAAGAATGCATAAAAAATTATTTGGCAACATAAAAATTGCTTTAGGCGCTGTTTGGGAAGCAGATAACTCATCAAACACACTATTCGATATGTTTAAAGGGTTACGTATTTGCCGGAAATGGTCGTAAATCAACGTATGGTGTATCCGGAATTTTTCCCATACAAATAACATCCAATCAATGTTCTTACAACTTCAACGGAGTTGTTCGATCAAAAATCACCGAGTTTAACCATGCTCGGAGTTGTCGGAAACGCGTAAAAATAGGTGTACGGGATATCCGAAATTTTTTTCGTGCAAAGAACATCCAATCGAATAGTTTAGAACTTAAACGGACTTGTTCGGTCGGAAATCACCGAGTTTAACCATGCTCAGAGTTGTCGGAAATGCGTAAGAATGGACCTACGAAGTTTTCAGCGAAGAAATCTTACCAATAACCATCTACGGATTGAAGAAGAGGTTGAATCGAGGCCGATTGGAGCTTGGATCGGCGGAATCCCTTGAATAATTAGCTTGGAATCACCGGAATCACCGGAATCGCTGGAATCGCCGTCGGAATCACCGGAATCACTGCTGGAATCACTGGAATCGCATCGGAATTGGTGCACAGAGCTGGGATTGACGCCGGAATCGCCGGAATCCTTGATTTCGAGGTTGAAATCGCCCGAAATCGCCTGCTGGATCGCTCGCCGCCTGCTGGATCGCCGGAATCAACCGCGACGGTCGATTCCCGCCCTAAAAGGGCCGGAATCGGTTCGATTCCCAGTCCAGAATTGAACCGGGAATCGAACTGGACCGGTCAGACCGGTCTTCCGTGGAATCAGTCTAGATCGACCGATTCCAGACAGAATCGCCGGAATCGGATCGATTCGGACCGATTCGGACCGATTCCGCGGAATTCTTGCTAGAATCGGCCCTTTTGCATGGAATCACTGATCCGATTCCGGAATCGGCCGATTCCGATCCGATTCCGACGTTTCTGCAATCAATGGCTCTAGAGCAATATCAACGGTATGCAGTGTGTTGAGGTTTAACTACAGAAGCTTTAGGAAGAGGAAAGGAGGAAAGGCATGCACAATAACTCATTGATCGCCTGAAGAAAGAGATTGTTGCTGCCCAATCTGCACATATCTTGATCAAAGACCAGATAACATCTGTGAAATTGGAGCACACGTATAGGGTGGAGATCAAGGAGCGTATGAGGGGCAAGATAGAGGAGATGGACAGGGTTCGCCCAGCTAGTCATTCGCAACCTCATTCATAGACATTCATTTGTTTATTGTAGTTTCATTTGATTCATTCATTCGTCATAGTAGTTCATTTGTTCATCATGTCGGTTAGGTTCCAAGCCTTGTTTGGAGCACCCACCTACTGTTAAATAATATATCGGGAGCCCTTCCCCTTTTTCCATTGATGCATATATATGTGTTGCATCTTCTTTGCATCATAAGTGTATGCCTTCCAATGCCATTTAACATTTTTTTTTCATTAACAACATCATGTTCATCAGGAGCTACTAAGTCATTGCAGGTATTTCTTACAGTCCCATCATAGCAGAGTAAGGTGCTACTGAGTCATTGTGGATATTTCTTGCAGTTTTATCATAGAAGTGCCACTGCCAAAATTCCTAAATAGGGTACTTGGCTCAATTATACCTCATGGGGGTGTAAGACAACTCATGGGGTTGCTCTATGGAAAAAGGGGTTTCTAATCAAGCCATAAGCCTTGGCAAGAGCATTGGCATCTCATAGGGCCTATCCTTTAATTCTCTTAGAAACAGTTGAATCACCCTTCAAATGCACTGGTTACCATTGAAGAACATTACGAGGCTCCGGGGTGTGCCATCGGATTATCTTAGAAATGGTTGAATCACTTTGCAATCTACCATATTACCCAATGAAGAACTTCTTAAGATGACATCTGTAGCTGGAATTTGACCCTCTTGATGTCTTTCTCTCCATGTGGTTTTGCTATCTCATCGTATGTTTCCCGCACTTGACATAGGAGAGGGGATATATTTTGAACATTTCTTTTTATACTATTCTTAACAACTTTAAAATGTTAAAATTTATCAAAGTGACACTGAACCTCCCAAAAGGGTAACGAGCTTTCATCATGTGGGACCCCGTCCTATTGAAGTGCGCAAGAGGCATCTCCCTTGCTGAATTAAATATCCTTGCTCCCAGCATTAGGGATGTAGTCCCTACAATCTGTAGAACTGTCTAAAAGGAGCCAGAATCAGGCCTCTTGGGGAGACAAACTGGCATAGGTAACATGATCAATTGTTGTGCTATCTTTTTCTTCAAGAAATATGTTTCTTGCATCAATTTCAATGATAATAAATAATTTTGAGCTACTTGCATAATTTAAGGTGCATGTGTGAAACCTTGGCAACTACTTATCCATATGAAAAAGTTCCAAAGCTTCTGCCCAAGAGGCAAGACACATATGAATACGACCACCATCAAGGTCCACGCCAAGTGGAGAACACATCGGCGGGTGGCTTTCATAACAGGACCTCCATCTTTATGAACTGAGGAAGTTTGTAACACACATTTATAGGTGTCGAAGGCTGTCATCTCATGGGGATGCTGCTTTATGCAAGAGTATCATTTTTCTCGTAACATCATTTGGCACTTCTTGGGTCCCTCATATGGATGCTAGAAGGGCACTCACTCAGGGTGGAGTGCCATTTTATCTAAGTATAACATTTTTCTTATAACATCATTTGGCATCTTTGGGGTCCCTCTGGCTTGTGTATACTACATGATCACTTTCTGTAAGTCACTTGATTCAACCTCATTAGAGGCTCAACATCATGGGGGGTGCCTCTTTCTAAAGGGATTTTTGTCTAGGTCATAGGTTTTATTGGCAGTGAGAAATTAAAGCTCCCCTTGGGCTATAGATACATATGGGTGATGTGATCATTAAGGCTCCCCCTGGGTCATAGGTGCTTGCGGGTGGTGTGGATCTAAGGCTTCTCTTGAGCCATAGGTGCTTATGGGTGGTGAGGAATTAATGCTTCTCCTTAGTCATATGTGCTTATGGGCGGTGAGGAATTAAGAGTTCACCTTGGCTATAGATATGGTGGCCATATGTCGGTGGAACATTATGAAGACTATGGTATGTGGGGTATTGTGTCTTTATCAACACAGATGGAATGGGGAGAAGGCTTTGGCCAACTATGCCCTGTGGGGCAATAAGCCATATTCCATAAGGCCGTTAAGTAGGTCTAAAATCTCGAGATGTATCTCCAAGTCGGGGTGTCCATGTTTCGCCAGTGGGACTTGAGATATAAGGAACATGTATGGTCCCATGCTAAAAACCTGTTGGCATGGCCGCTTTGGGCCAATATAGGCCTGAACATTATAGTGGGCATGGTATTTCAAGGACATAAATGTGAAGGATATTAGGATCTTGAAAGCTACGTAGACTTGTGCTGGCCATAATGGCATAAAGATAAATAACTCATTTAGACTTGAAGGGTCATGCTGGCATGGAATTCGAGAAGCCATTTAGACTTGAAAGGTCATATTTGGCATGGAAATTCTGGGGGAATTGCCTAGACCTGATTGGTCATGGCAATATTTTAGTTTAAGAACCATTTAGATCAGAAGGGCTGTTACAGTACAAACATTTGAAAACCCACATAGGCCAAGAGGTCTATGATGGTGTGGACATGAAAATCATTGAGGCCGAGAGGGCTATGATGACATAGGCATAAATCATTTAGGCTGAGAGGGCCACAATGGCATAAGCATAAAGCCAATGAGGCTGAAAGGGGCATGATGGTGTAGGCATGACAAGCCAGTAAGGCTGCATAGTGCCATGATGATGTAAGTATGAAAATCTGAATAAGGCTGAGAAGGCTATGATGGTATAAGTATGGGAATCTGAATAAGGTAGAGAGGGCCATGATGGTATAAACATGGAAACCGATAAGGCCAAGAGGGCTACGACAATATGAGTATAAAAACCCGATAAAGTCGAAATGGTCATGACGTTATAAGCATAACAAAACTGACAAGGCCAAAAAGGCCATAATGGTACAAACATAAAACCTGATAAAGGCCAAGAGTGCCATGACAATAAAAGCATAAAACCCAATAATGTCGAGGGGGCCATCATGGTATAAACATAAAACCTAGTAAGGATGAAAAGGCCACGACAATGTAGATATGAAAAGCCATATGGCTGATCAGTCCATTATTGCATGGATATGAAGAGCCATGTGAATTGAAAGGGCTATTATGACATAGAAATGAAGAGCTGTGTAGACCGAAAGGGCTATTATAGCATATATATGAAAAGCCATATGCGATGAAAGGGCCATTGTGGCATATATATGAAAAGCCATGTGGGCTGAAAGGGCCGTTACGACATAGATATGGAAAGCTATGTGAGAGTCGAAGGGACCATTACAACATGGATATGAAAAGCCATGTGGACCGAAAAGGGTCATTAGGGCACAAATATGAGGGGCATAGAAACTATTAAAACCCAAAAAGGTCATTATGATGTGCATGGGGGCAAGTCAAAAGGTCATTATGGCATGAATATTAGGGACATACATTAAGGCCAAGAGGGTTGTTAAGGTATGAATATTGGGGGTAACATATGAGCCACATGGGCTATGACGACATACATCATTGAGATGAGGAGAAATAGGGTTTCATTCCTTTTCCTTCTAAGGTAATGTGGAGATTTTCCCAGAAACTTCTTAGGTGAGAAATGGTCTTTCTCGTTGCCTCAAGTGAGAACCCCAAACATATGTCCACTACTAGGTGGATAAAATTTTGAAGGCTATTTTCTCATTGGCAACTCGAGTTTTCACTGTAGTTGGGTCATTTGACATTTTTGTTCTTAATTGATATGTGATGGGTTATCGATTAAAACCGTCGGGTATCTCCATTTTTATTTTCATATACTAGACATGGAATCATTCATCATTTTCTTGACTAGTTCCTATGGAATTCATTCTCTAGGGACTAATATCTCTTGATATGCTTGCCATTTAGTGGAGGAAAAGGAACTCCTCCCTTGCTATTAACTATAGTGTAGGTAGTGTAGGCACCGTCTTCAAACACTACACCTTTGACATATGGGCCAAACTAATTTGGGATGAACTTATTCTTGGGACAAGCTGCCATGGATCATTACAAGGTCTTCTTTCTGGAACATCCTCTCCTTCACTAGTTTGTCATATGCTTGAGAAATTTTGGCTTGATATATCTTGTGGTGCTCATAAGCTTTCAGTCTCTTGCCTTCTGATTTATTTAGCTCCATGTACCGCCTTTGCATCTTATCAGACTCATCAGAGGGAAGTCCATGATGAACTGCCACCTGATAGAAGGCCACTTCCACCTCCATAGGTATAACTACTACATTTCTATAGACTAAGTAGAATGAGGAGCAACCTGTAGGAGTCTTATATGTGATGCGGTGTGCCGAAAGTGCTTCTTGTATCTTCTCGCCCCAATATCACTTTTTTGTTTCCGACCACTTTGACTAGCAACTTACATAATGTTTTATTGAAGAACTAAGCAAGCCACTCACTTGAGAATTATAAATGGTCGACGTTCTTCAATTTATGTGGAACATCGTTGTCATGTTATTGACTGTTTGATTCCTAAATGGTGTCTTGGATGGTGTACTCTTGTCTGACATTATCCGACTTGGTACTCCATTTCTGTGTATGATATGTTGTCGAGCAAAGTAAGCAATGACTTTTTCTGTGACTTCCCTTGCGAGTAAAACCTATGCCCATCTTAAGAAGTAATCTGTTGTTGCTAGTATAAACTTACAGTCTCTAGATGGCTTAAAGGGTCCCACTATATCCATTCCCTATTTTGCAAAAGGCCTTGTTGGGGTGGTAGGATGCAATTGTGTTGGGGAATGCCTAGGGGTATGCCCGAATGCTTGACATTCATAGTAGGCTTTGCATACTTCTCACAGTTAGCAAAAATGGAGGGCCAATGATTACCCTTAACTTTTGGGTGTAGGGATTTGTCATATATCTTCAACCCACCAAGAGTGGTAGGGCTTAAGTTGCAACCGTGTAATGGAAACCACTTTGCCTTGCATATCAGCTTCCTGTTGATAAGCTGCTTGTTGGATGAGCAACCTCATCTATTGAACAATAAGCTGCCTACATATAACCTTCTTTCTTTTTACTCATCAGCTTTTTGGATGAACTGTATTGGTGATCTTTGGAATCGTTCCTCAGGAACAACTACTTTCTATACAATGATCGTTATTAAACAACTTGTGTATGGTGGCTGTGACAGACTTCTTTGTCTCATCTTCCTTTGTAGGATACAATTACCATTGGTATAATTTCTAATGGTAAATGTTTTCTGTGATCTTCAGCCTGATTCTTTCATTAACAAGCAGTCAAAGTTGGCTGGAACAAGCATGTTTGAAGAATAACTGGCTAGTGTAGACAGATATTTCATATGGAGGATTGTGTGTTAATGTCAGTCTTTCATCATCTTGATTGCAGTTCATGCATTTTCTGTGACATTTGTACTTTGCTGTATCTTTTCTTGCAACATAGCTATAGAATTGTCTAGCAACTACTATTTTGGGCCTGCTAAAAGAATATACCTGAATCAGTTTATTCCACCATAAATATAAAGTGCATTTATTGTTTTCTTCATATAATTTCTGTTTGTTTTTTATTTCTGCCCGTAAATCCAGCCATGTGCTGATTGCACTGGATTAGTCAAGATTGGCCCGTAAGTTTGGTCTTGGCTTATCTAAGCAAGAGGCGGTTATTGTAAATTTAGCTACAATTTTTGCATATAATACTCATCAAGAAAATATTCAAGATATTTTACTGGTTCTAAATAAAGGAAAAAAGTAAATTGTGGGGAATGCAGGTTGCTAGCTGCATATGATGTACTTTCTCTAGCTATTGCTGTATAATACTCAATATTTGTTTATTCACATATAGCTATCTTTTTATGCATTGAAGTTGTTCCCTATTTTGCAAACCAGGATTATGTTGAAATCTTATAAACATAAATCGTATTGATATCTGCATTTGTCATGTTTTCTGTACAATTCTCAAATGGAAATGTTATATTATCAATTATTTTATTCAGGATTCTCAAATTACAAGAATTTGTCTCAAACAAGTAACTGATGGGTAATGCATCTATTTTTATGTTTCTTACCTGCATTTTTTGTGTAGCTCTCAAATCTTGGAGTCTTGTAAACAAGTAGAAGATCAGTTAATTTCCCAATGCATTGAGATCATTGGCATGGGTAAACCAGAAATCTCTACAGAAAATAAAATGGTTTCAGCTGCAAAACGTATGTGGTCTAAAGCATTCCCAAGGCCTCAAAGAGCTTGGATGCCTACTGGTTGCTTGGTACGGGTGTTTCTTATGAAAAACTAGTTCTTTTGACGTCTGCTTTCAATGATGCATTCCCCTCTATTACAATTTATTTTTGCAAAATAAAGATGCTGATATTTCTTGTTACAACCATGGAATGCGATCTCCCGAGAATCTCTCGAGATCTCCCGAGAATCTCTTTTCTTCCGTGCATCCGAGAAACGAGATCGCCGAAACGAGAATATCTATGTAGTACCTGTGATACCTTGATCTTTTTTGCCTATTATTATCCCCAACTTGTTAGATGATTTTGTTAAGTTTCCTTCTTATATTGCCAATTTTAATATGGAATCCTTCCAAATATTCATCTAAACATTATTGTTTGATAAAATTTCATAACTTAATATTTTAATAACTATATATGTACAATTGATCCAAAATGTTATCAATCTCCTATCTATATTGTTCAAGATAAAATTTTGGTCTGACATAAGATCCTTTGTATGTCTCATGCTAACAATACTTCACCATCTCTGTATTACATTTCTAATTCTCTCAGTTTATTTTAATATTTAATATGAGTTATCTTGTCCTTTTTAAAGATATTATATGACATTCTACATCTAAACATGCACATTGATTGGTATTTCCAAGATCTAATCCCTTGAGATTTTTTTGAGATCTTTTATCTTCAATCTCCGTGAGATAAAATATAGATGTGAGATGGCAATCATTGGGTAAAGTATACCCTGCATAAATGAAATCCGAGATCCAATCTCCCGAGATTTTTCCGAGAATCTCACGAGATCTCTTCTCTTTCACGCTTCCGAGATGAAGCCGAGATCCGAGACGACAATCCTTGGTTACAACATGATCAAATGGAATATGTTGTGCAAGTTCTATAACAGCTGTACAGTTGAAAAGACAATAATTCAAGTGCCATTATAAAGTTATTCTTGTGCTTTGTAACTTTACACACTGATGATGTTTGATAGCTTATCCCAAGACATTTGATCTCATAAATAGTGGCACTTTTTCGAGAAGTGGTTAGTATCATGTGTTATAAACAAAAAAATTACAACTGTAGGATGCTGGGATAGTTGAGGCAGACTTGTTCTTCAGTCAGGAGCCAAAAGGAGAGGGCTATTGTGTTAATTAAATGAGAGAGAGAGAAGAGAACAGTGTGCGAGGGAGGGGAAGTCCAGAATAATGGAGATGTTGTGTTCATTGGGGCTTGCAGTAGCAACTACAACTCTACAGCACAATGGAGCCAGAGTAGATGCTGTTGAATCTCAATGACAAGGATGAGGTGGAGAGTTTCTCAGATGTAGAAGGGTCTTGAAAAGCTGTTGAGGAGCTATGTTCTTAGACCTCTGGCTATTAAGCAGGTTGCAACATGGAATGATGAAACCGTGGGAGAAAGTACCATGGATCAGTCCACTCAAGACCAATATATATCAGCTGATATGGCCAATACAGATTCAATAGGTTTGATACAAAGATTACCATCTCACATCTTGATTTTATCGTATTGAAACAAAAGTGAAGAGATCTTGGGGAGATATTGGGAAAATCTTGTGAGATTGGATATCAGAAATGTCAATCAAAGTGCATGTATGTCTAAAATGTCATGCATTCTTTTAAAAAAAGGACAAGAGAATTGAGATTCAAGACCAATATAAGTTGATTACGAGAACCAGAAGGGATGCAGAGAGGCTTTATCTCGAATGGTATGGAGAGGGAACCTCTTTGAAGCATCTAGAGGTTAGTGTGGCATCTCGGGCCAGTTGCACATATAGTCATATAAAAATATTGATTTATACAATTTTATTAGACAATATGCCTAGATAACGCTGCTGTTGGACTGTGGCTGCAATAAAGCAAACTTAACAAGCTTATCTAACTAAAATAATTATATAAAACAGAATGAGATAGAATATATATATGATATATGCAGTTTGTTCAATATGGAGCTAAGAAGTTAGAGTTAGTAATAGGCGGAAGAATTAAGGAATGAAAGGTACGTTGTTGCATTGATCTCGTTTCTCGGAGGTGTAGAGAGAAATATTCTTGCAAAATCTCAAGAGATTCTCGGGATTGCATTCCATGGTGTCCACTGCTTGGATCCTGTGAACTCAACAAAGAGGGGATCCACAACTGTTGGTAGACTCCCTTGACCATGCTGACCCAGAACTGTTGAAGGAGATGTCTGCACAAGTGTGCTTGCATGAGGAGTTTTATCGCCTGCAGGTGACAACTGAATTCTTCTGTATTCCTACTGTATTTGACAATCAAATTTCTTACTCGACTAAAGTGAATAAAGCTCATAACATCCTAAACCAGAAGTGCACCAAAATTAAATAAAATTATTTAATTGGGTGACTAAGATGATCTGTGCCTTAGAACTAAAATGGAGATCGGCGTTATACCAGGAACCACCTGACATCAGAGTGCACTGTTTTATGGACATAAATGTTTTGAATTCCAGATAGAAATGAACCATTAATCTGTTTGACGTACAGCACATATCGCACATTGTTAATCCTGCTTTTTCACTTTTGAACCACAGTTACATTCATACTGTGTCTACAATATTGTAATTACATATGCTGCTGATCATCTTGAATTCACAAACATATTCATATTTAATGTAGGCAAATTTCAAGTCTAAAATATTGCATAGATATATGTTGAATGTTCATCAATCGTATATGCATGTTTCATGTTCTGCTGTTTCTAATCTATTGACAACAAAATTTACACAAAACATTTTGGGATTCTAAACCCTACTCGAATTCAGATTTCAAGTTCAACTGAAATTTGGACTCCGAATCCTATTCAATTTCAGATTCCGAGTCCAAGTCAAATTTGGATTCTGAATCCAACTTAAATTGGGATTCTGAATCCAACTTAAATTGGGATTCCAAATCATATTTAATTTTGGATTTAAATCATACGCAATTTGGGATTCTGATTCCTACTCAGTTTGGGATTATAATCCCTCTCCAATTGGCATTGCAGACCTGATAATACAAGAATCTGATTCTCAGGTTTACAGAAAAATGGGTGACTGCTGAAAACAAAAAACAAAGACAGAAAAAATAGGTTCTGAAAAAAACTGTCACAGGGCCAAAAGTTGCAAGACCTATGATAGCCTTTTGCAGGCCTGATATCGGAATAATTCTCAGGGCTTATTTTTACCCATATCTGAATAACATAGGGTCCTTTTCCTATTGATAACAGGCATTTTTGTAGCCCCATTTTTGGCCCATTTATGGGCCATGTATTGCCCATTTTAGGAGGCAACTATGGGCCTCAGATAAGGCCATATCCAGGTTCATATCTGAAGTCCCATCTCAGTCTTCTTTGCCAGCCGAAAATGGGAAGAAAAATGAAGGGAGGGCTGCTGTTGTGCCACCCAAGGAGAGAGAAAGGAAAGGACATTGTTTCATATTTGGTTCTTTCCAAATCCAAGTTGATTTCTTATGTTACAATCATATCAACTCTCATCAAATCTTACCAATTTTGATAAGATCTTACAGAGAGAATCAGAAAATCATTTCCTTGACTTTATGGGATATTGCTTTCCTTAGTGGACCCAAGCCCAAGGAGGAAAGGCTGTTGTGCCAACACTAACCCTTTAGCCTGTGCACAGGCACTAGAAGCTATCATGCTGAACCCTAGCTGCCGCTGCTGTTACAGCTGCACTAGGGAGAAGAAGGTGAAAAAGAGGGAAGAAGCATGAATCAACAAGCTGCTCCAGCCTTGCCCTAGTGGTGCAGCCGTGCCAAGAGTGAAAGAAGGAGAAAGAAGAGGAGGAGGCTGCACCTCCTCTCCCCCTGTTGTGCAAGAGGAGGAGAAGAAGAAGAGGAAGAAAAAAGTACTTTCCTTTGCTGCGGTGCCAAGAAGAGAAGAGGAAGAGAAGAAGAAAGAGAAGAAAAAGGTAAGAAAAACCAGTCCTACGGCTGCACCATCCCCTACCTCTCTTTTCCCTATCAAAATTGTTTTTTAATACTTTTAAACCAAGCCTAAAAGAGGGATGTGGACATCCTCCTTGCGGTGCCCTTGTCCAACCTTGATACGTAGAGTTTTAAACTCCTTCCACCACTAAAAAACTGGTCTAAACAGGGCTGTCAATTCCTCCATGGCAGTGCGCCTGTCCTCCATGGTCTATGGTCTCTGTCTATGAATGCTAACACAAAGCATGAAAAGAAATAAAAATTTTTATGTTGTTGATCGTGGACACAACGCATATACTAAGTCCTATAAGAGCAAAGTAAGAAAGTTACTCTTCTGATGGCCATATGAATACCAAAATATGGTTGATTGGCACACATACACCGCCGGATGATGTATGATCATGGCTAGAAGGTGGTGAAGAACAAATTTTAACAAATTGCAAAGGAAACAAGATCTGCCAAGTCTGAAAGTATGCTCAATATTATGTTAACATGGTTTCACCATGCCCTAGCAATTAACTGATGAGTGCTAGAACCAATAAGAGGAGATGATCCCCTTGTCAATTAATTGCCTAATCTATGGCATGCAAATGATAGGAAAGTGTATTGGGGTCAAATATAGATCAAGAGATGGGTGACAGTTAGATACCTTCTCTTCAATTATGAAGAACATGAGCATATCCGAGGAAGGAAATCAGATGAAACATGTGTTTGAATACATATATATATATGTGAATTTGGGTTTGGGTACATGTACACCCATATGAATGCATTTGTGAGAGGAAGATATTTGTGTCTGTTGAAAGTACCTCATGAGTTCCTCTTTTGAAGAGAAAAATTTTTCTTATTTATGGAAAAGGTTTGATCTTAGCAATAATGACTATGAAAATATATAGTATTTATAAAGTATTAGCTAGTTTGGTGTGTGGTATCTAAATATAGGAATACAGACGCTTTCGCAGATTTTCCAAGTGTTTACATGGAGATTGTCTATCATTTAGATGATTTGAACCACATTTTTCAAGGTTAATCGAGTTCTTTGAAAATAAATTTTGACTTCTCCCCATTAGACTTGCGATATTCTGGTGTTAATTATATTGAGTAATTACTCGAACACCTTTGATGAACCATCATAGCAATGCATTGATTGGAAGTCATTCATCCATATAAAGCATAAAGACTAGAAGTCATTCTCGTGGACTCGTGAGATTGGATTTATTTGATTTAGTTTGTTTTAATTTTTGTGATTTGATTTGTTTTAGGTTTAAATTATCATTTATTGGGTCGGGACCAGAGTCGCGATCCTAGTCTGACCCGGTTGGTTTTGCCTCCGACTGACTCGGTCGCGACCCAGCTAGGCTGACCCTTCCTGCCAGGTTGCGGCCGGGTCGCGGAGTCATGCGACCCGACGACCCTGGTCAATTTGCGTGAAAGATTATTGTAGATGCTCGCAATTGTCATAACGCCATTGCAGACACTCGCAACAATCTTATGATCACTGCCAGCGTTAAGAGGGATTCAACCCTCCTTTCGGCTCGTTGGGGGCTATTTGAAGCCCCCAAGGGACTCTTCTTCCTCCTCACCTCTTACTCATTTGCTCTCTTGCTCTCAATTTTTTATTTTAACTTTGTGCTCTTTTGTTGTTTAATTATTTGATTCTTTCATTAGTTATTTTATTATTTCATTAACTAAACTTGAAAGTTTTGTTAATTAGTTCTTAAATTACTCAATTAGTTCATTCTTATTGAATACTTACTTGCTTAATTAGTTAGTTAGATAGTTATTTACTTAGATAATTAGTTAGTTATTTAGTTAAGTAGTTATTTAATTAGATAATTAATTAATTAATTATTTAATTAAAGATGTCTTATCCAAGTCACACAATCCAAACTTCTGGTATGACTTATAATGATCTGGCTTGGTCACATTGCAATTTGCTTTCCATGACGGAGTGAAAGTGCAATGTAAATATTGTGAAAAAATTATATTCGGTGATATTTATTGATTGAAATTCCATCTTGTAGGGATGAATAGCAATGTTACACTTTGCATACGGACTCCACTAGAGATAATAGCCCAATTTCATAGTCACCTACAAGTTAAAGCGAAGGGAACTTCCAAACGGCATATGGAGACCATTCGAGAAGAATTGACACAACCGGTGAGACATTCTGTACATGTTTACGGGACTGGACAAGATCAATCGGATGTTCATAGAGACCAAGACTTTGATGATGGTACGATGATATTAGTCAGAAAAGTAGTTCATTCTCTTATTTTACTTATTATTAATTAGTTAAATACTTTTTAAATAGATGATCTATTTTGAACAATGGAAACAAGTTGAAGATTCTTTGTCGACAAAAACCTGTATCGATGCACTGGCCGAATGATGGGTCAACGGTCTAGAAGTGGGAGTGGACGATTATGTGGAAGAAGATGCAACAACCAACTAGAAGATGAGATTCATAATCTCACTCAATACGATGACCCGGTAGTGAGTCTCGTAGATTTCGATATCATCAGACCACAACAATGTCAATCACAACGTGAATGAAGAATCTCAACTTGTGCAAAGAGAAAATTAGCTTAGCAACGGCAAGATGGTTCTTCCACCACAACATATCAGCAAATGCTGTGAGAGGACTATACTACGAAAACATAATCGACACAATTGCAGACGTCTAGAGGAATACTTGGGCCAAACTCAAAAGTGATATACAACATATATCTTCCTATGGAGGTGCAAGATATAAAGAAGTATGTGAATTCATTTGAAAAAATTTAAGAGGAAAGAGGTTCTACATTAATGACCGATGAATGAACCGATAAGTAAAATTGTTTGTAGTTATACATTTATAAATATTCTTTTTAGTATAACTTACTTAATGTCTTATTCTTAACTAGTATAACTAGGAAGACGATAATCAATTTCATAGTGTACTGTTAAGCTGGCATGGTCTTTTGGAAGTCGGTCGACACATTGGGATAGGTAAAATATGCAGAGTACTTTTACCATTTGTTAGATAGAGTTATTGAAGAGATATAAGAGGACCAGATAGTCCAGGTAGTCACAGACAACGCGGCCTCATATAAATCGGTCGTACAGATGCTGATCAAAAGAACAAAGTTGTATTGGACACCTTGTTCCGCCCACCCTTTAAACTTGATGTTGAAGGATATATCTAAGGATCCTTAAATAGATAGGATAGTTAAATTAGCTTAGTTTATTTCTTCTTTCATTTATAATTATAACTTCTTCCTTAGCCTTATGAGAGAACATACCATATTTTATCAGAGGCGATTGCCTTAGGCGCCTAGGCATTGAGGCAAGACGAAGCCTCAGTGCCTCGCCTAGCCCGGCGGTCCACCTGGGCCGCCTAGGTGGTCGCCTCGGCCGCCTCGACTGCTTAGACCGCCTCAAATGCATATACTTTTTTTTCCTATTTTTAAATTTATTTTTTTGTTTGTTGTTTAGTTCAACTTAAGACCATATCTTATATGATGTATTTCCTTTCTTTTTAAATCAATGAAATAGTGATTTTGTGTCACATTCAAAAAAAAACTTGAGATAAAAAAGTCAAAGACTTAGAGAATTATTGTTTAATTATTGTTACTTCTAGAATAATTGTTCAATTGTTGTCACTTAACATTGTTTTTTCAAATTCTAATAACATAGAAAAAGGTACGCTTTTCTTGCATTTTTGATGTATTTTTTACATTTTTGATATATTTCTTGTTTTCTTAGATATATTTCTTGTATTTTTAAATATATTTGCTAATTTTTTAAATGTACCTCTTGTATTTTATAAATATTTTTTACTTTTTTAGTTGTATTTCATACTCTTTTATGTGTATTTTCGGTCTTTTTAGAGGCATGTCTTGTTTTTTTTACTTTCAAATATTGTATAAAACATAAAAATATATTATAATGATAAATAAATAAATAATGTTGCCTCAGGTGCCTGACTACATAGAAGATATGAAGAGGTGAGAGTTTCTACAACCTGATGCAAGCCTATTCGCCTCTTAGTACATTTCCTTAAAAAGTTTGTTGAGTTAAAGAAGACCTCTAACCTAAATGGTAATTTCACCGGGATGAGGTAGTTGGATAGCTAGATGTAGTTCTTCAGATAAGAGAAAAGGCAGAAAAGTAGAAGAGACAATAGAGAGTGAAAATTTTTAGAGGGTTGTAAATGTGACCTTAAACATCGTCCAACCTATAGTAAATGTACTTAGGATAATTGATGGAGATAGAACAGTAAACGTGGGGTACTTAAACGATGCAATTGAGAGTGAAAGAAGAATTCTCGAAGGTGGTGTCCTACTTCACCAAGTGGTGGGATATCATTGATCATCAATAGAAACATACTTTACATCAACTCATATATGTAGCAGATATATTTTCTTAGTCATTTACTTAGGTTAATGAATTATTTGTTGAAATCATGTCACTTATTTTTCCTGATTGTTTTTTGACTTTTTTTAAAAATTTCAAATTTAAAAAAATTAATAAAATAATGGTCGCGACCTTCACGACTCTGAACATGACCCTAGACCCGACTTACCTTAGTTTAGATATCATCATAATTTAATTATCAAGATGTTTTAAGATTATTTGATTAATGAATTTTTGTTTAATTTGTTCCTTCTTGTGTCATTTGTCATTTATTTTTTAGAATTTTGTGTTTATTTGATATTTTGTTATCAATTTTGCTAACTTTTTTTAAGTTATTAGATTTTATTTTTTGCTTTATGCATTTTTATTGGTGTTGTTTTTTATTTTTATGTGTTTTAATGTTGTTTTGTTATGATATAAGTGAATTTTATTATTTATATTTATTCTTATAAACATTATTCACTTTATTTATTGGTTTAGTTTGATCCAACTTAACATGTTTTAGTAAGTGTTTTTTGTGTATTGTTTTATGAAATGATTTTTTGTTTAATTATGTTAACATTTTGTTATTGTTTAAGTTGTTTTTTAATTTGGATTTTATTATGCTTGTTTATATAATTAAGTGGCATTACCCACTTAATTTCATGTTTAAGTTAGATTTAACTTAATATGTTTTGTAATTATTAGTGGTCATTTTTGCGTACTATTTTATGTAGTAAAGTTAATATGGTTATCTTGATATTTTTTTAATGATTAAGTCATTAATTAATTTGAGTTTAATTGTGTTTGTTTGTTTATTTAAATTCTAAGACATTTATACTACATATTTATTTTTATCTATATTTTTAAAGTTCATAGTGATTTGGTGTCACTTATGCAACAACACATCTTACCAAGTGAACTTGAATTGTTTCATTTCAACTTAGAGAAAATGGTACATGAGAATACAGGAAATGAGGGGGTATAAAAAAGTCTTGTTTCTCAATAAGTGGAATTGATTTTCATCATTAAATGTTAGAGCTTTTATGCATATTTGTTATGTATTACGCTTTTCTTTTCTTTTTTTTTGACAGCGCTTTGGCTAGACTAAGTATAGTTGGTTGTTTTTATCCAAAACAACAAGCTATTTTGGTCTCTATTTTATGGAAAGGTAGAGAACAACAGCATTTCGGCTGGATAGAACTTGGATTGGCTATTCTATCTAAAATAACAAGCTATTCTGATCTCCTTTTTATCGAAAGATAAAGCGAAATCATTCAAAATAGCAAATTATTTTGGTTTCCTTTTGATGGGAAGGTAGAACAAAACTATCTCTTGTTTTTGTGAAAGGTAGAATAACTAGGGCTAACTTCATCGGGTCATTCATATCTTCTTTCTAATTAGCTGGAGATCATTTTTTGAGAACTGGAGTTTCAAAACTTCTCTCTCATCCTCCTATTCTTCTTCTTGTCAAGTGAGCCAACCTCTTATGTAATGGGCCTTCAAGGCCTATTTACGGAGGTTTTAAAGGACATTTTCGTTCTGGTAAATCACCTGCACTACCCCCATTTATGTGCAAGTGGGAGTGGTGGGACTAAAGGTGAGATTGCCTCCATTTCTTTTCATTTTTTTTTTGATTTTTTGGGCTTTTGGTTTGACCGGCTCTTTCATTGGGGAAAGGGGGGGACAGTTGCATCGGCCGATAGTGAAAATGGTGTTGGCTCTTCCAATGGCATTTCCTCCTAGCGACGGTGCTATCGACTATGGTCTTTGGTGATGAAGTTCGCTGTAGAGATGGCAGCAGCTATGAGCTCTTCCCAGCGACGTCACTGCCATTTCATTCTCGAGGGCATGATAGTGTTAGCTTCAAGTGATGGCAAAGATCTCGATATGAGGTGTCTTTAAGCATATGCATATATAACTCAATTGGGATGATGTCAACACCCTCATTTAAGAATGAATTAATTGGTGTCAGTGGAGTCAAATACATGTACATATGTCTGTATTTACATCTCTCATTGTTCTCGTTATGAATACATATATTTATGTTTAATGAAATAACCAGTTCTGTAGTGTCTTAACAAGCCCGGAATATGTTAAAGACTAAGATCTCCTCTTCAAAATTGAATACACTAGATGCTTAGCCATAAACCTATAATGTGATAGCAATGAAAGAAAATCAGCTAGAATGTATATCCGGCGATGACAAAAGAATGGGTGACAAATTCCTTCATCTGATCTTGCTCAGGAGATGACCCCTCAGATCTGAAATTTGAGTAAATTAGGTACCCAAGACATCCACCAATGTCATAGCAACAAAATAGAGTATAGATTGCAGAATCGGTAGAATCGGATCCGAATCAGCCAATTTCGGAATCGGATTGGTCGATTTCGATCCAATTCCTGCTTGAAGGACCAATTCTGCCAGACTTGGTTTGAATGGGATCAGAATTGGCATTGAAATCTTGATTTTTCTAATTTTTTAAAAAAAGATTCAGGCTGAATCAGCCCAAATCAGAATTAGAATCGGAATTTTTTATTTTTTTTAAAAAATCCTGATTCCGGATCGGTTTCTTTTCATGATAATCAGTTAGAATCAGACCGATCTGATCTAAGTCAAATCGAATCAGTCCTAACTGATTCTGATTCCGATTTCAATTCTGGAATCCTTAGAATAGAGAGAAAGAGTGGCCTATCGGTCATTGCCAATGTCTAAAAGAAGAAGAGAGTTGGTCTTTTGAATTCTGATGATGCTTGGTTGTTAAAGAATGAGAAGGGGGCTTAGAGTAGGAGGCAATGCTCTACTTGTTTTGACACCAATAGGCAACTGGGCAGGCCTTACAATTGTCAAAGATGCCTATTAAATGGGACCCTCACAGCCCTTGTAAGATGATAGAACACCTACATGGTCTGCCCACCGATGGAGGAAGGGAAGATTGGAGCATGATGTCCACTTACTTGCTAGCCCTGATGAAGAGAGAGAACTGTGGGTCTGCCCAATGCATGATCATATGCCAAGAACAACAAAATTAAGATCCGATAAACCTGTCAGCAAGAGGATGCCGCTGCGGCAGGTGAAGGAGAAGAGGGTAGAAGAAATACAAGGAATACATACTTTATGGCTTTGATGGCTTGCTAGGACCACAGAGGGGTGTTCCTCCTCCACAATAGTTTCAGTGGATTCTCAATTGGATGACTAGGCTGCTAGATATGGAATCAAACCTGATAGTTCTCTTGACAGAAATTGGGCACCATGGCAGCAAGAGAACAAAAGAAGAGAAGAAGCATGCATCTTCTTGTGTCGTAAACTTCAAAGGACAGCATTATATATCATGTTTGATGATTTGAATGAGACTTGGAGTCAAAAGGGTGTTCGATTCTAAGCCAACCTAAAGGAACTGGCTGCCACCATCCTCTTGTCCTACTTGGAGTAAGATTGAATATTTATTTAAATGATGGGAGAATCAAATAATCATTGCCACATGATCTAATGGTTAAGGTATGTTAATGACTTAAATTGTGGATCTTACTTTTATTAGGTCCTTAATGAGATATTGGATCTTACTTGATTATGATTGGTCATAATTAAGTGAAAGAGAAAATAAGGTGATGATGATGGTGCAAGATCCAAAGGCTAAGATGTATTTATGACTTAAGTTATGGATCTTATGCTTAATGGGTGCTTAATAGGATCCAGATCCTATTTAAGTACTAAATGGCTATGCTTGGATGATATTAAATGATGCGATGATCATGAGACAATGATTACTACAAGATCCGATGGATGGGATCTTATGTTGGCTTAAGTTATAGATCCTATCCTTCAGGGGTCCCTAACAAGATCCGGAGCCCACTTATGGACAAAATGGAGCCCCCCTCTTTGTCCTAATTGGATTAGGAGTTGACCATATTCAAGTAAGGAGATATCAAGGGCAATTAAATGAAGATGGCTTAAGGCCGGCCCCTTAATGGGCCTATTTTTCATATAGTAAGGCCCAATAGGCTTAATGGGGGCCATATGATCAATGAGAGACCCAATGCTAAATTCACCAAATTTCATACTTATTGAGCCACAAATAGTGCAAATTGCGTCCACATGGCTTACTTCATATTTTTTTCCACAGTCAGCATAAAGTGGGCCCAGATGTCCAGTATGTTATATTTTATGCGTATCAGGCCAGAGATGTCAGAAAATAGGTCCTAGTAGCAAATGCAACATATTTCAAGCTAATTGGGCTACAATCAACGCATAGTGGGCCTAGAAGGCTGGTGCACTATATTTCATGCTTACAGGGTCACTGATGTCAGGAAATGGATCCAAATATCAATTTTTTATTTTTTATGCTTATTGGGCACAAATGGCAAAAATCAGGCCCAATACCACGGTGATGATGGCATATGAGCCAAGTTGGTCGATATTGATGAAAGTCAGACCCTAATGGAAAAAGTCAGATAAATGCATGGTCTGGATATGACAAAATACAGATATTAATGATGCATAATGGGCCCAATGAGGTCAAAATGACATAAAGACAATCATGATGGGCCGAATGTGGCCAAATGACAAAATACGCCTCTTAAATATTTGAACCATATGAAAAATGTTTGAGTCTAGCTTATTCAGTTAGGTCCCTTCATAATTTTGGACGGACAGAGGGATAGGCCCCCGGTTTGTATCAATCCACCTACTAGGACAAATTCTCACTTGACTTAAAGAGAGGTCATGCATGTCAATATGCTAGACCTATCTTAAATTTAAGTAGGAGGTTGATGAGATATACCAGGCCCATGTGATGTTATGGGAATTCTCACATCTTATGATATGATTTTGAGGGGATCATGGCTTTATTAGTCTCCCCACATTTTGATACACTTCATGATATATGAATGACAATATGTTGTCAATGTGTCTATTGCTTGTGGATGAGAAGTCTATAGGCAACCTTCATAAACCTAAATGGAATGCAAAGATAAGAGGATACAATTCAAATAATTGAAAAAATCTGTAAATCATGGACGGATAAGGAAGATCTCAAAGATCTAACTTTCAGCAAGGTAGGAATTCGAAATTAACATTACATGAACAAATCCAATTTGGTGTATGCCAAGATCAATGCCATATTTGTATATCTAGGCCCTAGATCTCCAGATCTGATCTCAGAGGTAAGCAATGTCTTATATTATGTTAAATTCCCTAGGTTCAAAATCTGAATTGGCTTAATCAAGTCATGTATGTATGATTGGACTGAGATACCCATCAGAATATGGATGGCATGTGAGGTGCCAATTTTCTAAATCTAAGCATGAATATGTTAATTTCCAGATCTGAAAAGTGTCCATCCTATGGTCTACCGTTTTTGGATTTTCCCTTTCTCAACATGATCTGATGGAATGATGAATGAGATCTGATTATAAAAGTCAAAATGTTCGGAAGCCTGAAGATGTTTGATGTTCAGATCCTGGTCCAATGCATGAAATCTGATGGTACACGATATAGGGAAATTTCATGTCTTGACTCTTTATGCATAATGTAAACATGGAATGTGGAATGTTCTTGATAGGAATCCTATGATTTAAATCAAAGTGGCATAAGGATTGAGGATGATGAGATCTTAGGAAATATAAATTCAAGTGATTTACATGATTACCTAAGTCTCAAAGGCTGATATCAGATAGAGGATGTCAGATGCCTCAAAATTTCAAGTTGGCTAAGTCTGAGATTTCTAAGTCAACTAGTAGGATGGTTGGGGGAGTTTGATAATGACATGACTCACATAACAAGGGCCAAAACCAGGATGAGAATGCGCTCAAAAGGGTCAGGATGAGGCCCTTCATTTGCTCAAGTCTTTGGCCCCCTAGTGGTACTCAGACATAAGAATGACTTGATTTGCATACCCAAATTAGATTTTTGAAGTGATAATTTCAGATCCATTAAAACCCGTAATTCTAAACACACGATGCTAAGATTTAAATGAAGGTATAATGAATTTAAAGTCTAATTCAGCTAATGAAAAGGCTTAGATACGGGAAAAAAATGGCCATGCTGCCATCCATATGCGCCTGTTGGTTCTAATAAGTTGAAATAGTTATATTCTGGTTGAAAATGATCAAACTAAGCTCGAACCACATTGAAAACCAACTAAACAAGCTGGAAATCTGCTGAACTAGCACTGGAGGAACTCAAACTAGGTTGGAGGAGCTGAACTTGAGTAGGGTGTGTGGCGAGTGCCTAGAGTGCGTGCGACCGCGTGTGATGATCGACCCCGTTTGGGATGTCGTGGCGCACTGGCAAGAAGAGTAACTCCAAAATGGGGGTATGGGGCTCCGCGTGACTGCAGACCAGACAGAGTTGTGGCCTTCCATGGGTGAAGGTGCTCCTGCATGTGAGGAGCCATGCGAGCTACAGATGCAGCTAGGGATGTGGAGGTCCATGAGTCGCACCCTGACAGTGCATGAGGAAGACAAACCCCGGGTAGGGTTTGTCGCTGGCTGAGGGCGGCCCCAAGGTGCGCGTGAGGCTGCAGTCGCATGATGGTAAAGGTGGCAGGCCACAACAAGGCTTGATCACCTGTTCTGTAGGCTCATTGTTACCCTCTCATCTGAATGACAGAGAGCAAGGGAAGTGCACTGTTGCAGTTGGACGCTGCGAAGGACTCTTGGGGATGGCACCTTCTTCCTTAATCACCCTTTTTCTTTCTTTTCTTATCCTTCTCCTTCGTCGATGCCATCCGGTGGTAGGGAGTAGGGGGATGAGCAGGGATGGTTGGGAGAAAAAAAAGGTGATGGTAGTAGGCATGTGCAAGGTGAAATGATGCAGCAAAGGTGGGTGCTGGGTGCTGCCATAGGGAATGGAGGATATGGAGGAGATGACGAGAGAGAGTGGGAGTGGATGTAGACGATGATGGCAAATGAGAGAGGGGTGATGAAAAAGGAATGAGTGTCGGTGGATGAGGGGTCGGGGTGCGATGAAGACAGCGACAATGAAGGAAGGGGAGGAACTCGGAAAAAGAGGCAATGGCCGATGAAGAGCTCGGAGCCAGGCACAATGAAAGGGGCGACATTGGATGAAGAGGCAAGGTGCGGCGAAGACGATGATGACGTGAAGGAGGTAGGTGTGAAAATGGCAATGACTAGATGCGGAGGGAGGATTGCATCGGAGCATTGGATGGGGAGAGCAGTGATGTCTGGTAGGAATCAAAGAAGAAGACGGACAAAAAAACAATAATGAGCCTACTCCGGGGGTGAAGAGTGGAGAAGCCATCCTACTCAAAGGGCTTCCAGTGGTGAGGGGAAGATGAACTGGCCACAACTGGGGGTGACGTCTATCTACAAAGGAGGGAGGTGGGGTGTCACATTTATCGGAGTGCTCCGGAGGCATTGTCGGCATCAGAGAAGAGAAGCAGCATCATCGGGAGGAGAGGGAGAAGGAACAATACCCAAATCTTCATTTCTTTCATCGTGTGCATCATTCTCACTTTTTCTACAGTAAGGGCTTTTGATAGAGCCCAATAAACTTTTACCAAAAGACCCCTAAATATTAAAAGTAAAACATGTAAAAATGCAAAAATAATATTCTAAACCCTATCAATTATTTAATAGATAACTCAGATGGCAATGTCCTTGACCTTCTCGTTTGTTGGATCTGATCTAGTTCTCACCACTTATAACATGATAAATGATGGGTTATGAACTTGCTTCAGTTGGATACTGCAAAAATCAGATTTAAGCAAGATGATCAGATTACATAAAATTTGATAACAAGTTTTAATGAATCTAAGTGCTTAATGAGAAGACTTAGAACATAACAAGTGTAATGATAAAGCATTTGCTTTATCTTATATCATAAAAATCAGATTTAAGCAAATCTCACTAAGTTTAAAATGTCAAGACTTAAATATACAAAAAAGGAATTGGAATGAAGATCATATGATTACAATAAAAAATTTCTTAATGAAATTTGATCCAAATCATGTCTTTTCTAAACCTCGTATCCAAATTAACTTTAATAATTAAAAATTATGTCTTAATGCTAAGATCTTGAATTAAAAGAGTTTAGTCGATATCAAGCATGCCAAATATGTTAAGAATCCACTATCATTAACTTTAAGATGTTAGAATCTTAAAATACACATTCATAAAACGTGAATGAAGCTAAAATCAAACTTAATATACTAAGTTTGCATTCTATTGAGTTAATGGGGATATATTTCTCATGTGTTTATGTTTTATGAGTGCATGTTTTCATTGCTATGAGTTGCTATGATGGTTAATCAAAGGTATTCGAGTGTCTTGATATAATTAATGTTGAAAATTTGCACCTTCCAATGGAAAGAGGTCCAAGGATATTTTAATGAACCCTAAATCTCGATATATTTATATTTTTATGCTTATCATGTATTTTGGCTAAGAGTTGTACAAGATTTCATGTTTTCTTATTATACTAGTCAAAGATAATGAAAATTCTTTCATAAGTGAATGGAAGTCAAATGAATTTTCAATCATATTTTTTACATCTCTATAATGTTGTTTATATTTTTGAGGTTTCACACAGTTGTCAAGGCACCCGCCTAGGCGGCAAGGCACCTTTCCAAGGGCGCCTTGCCAGGGCGCCTTGTCTGGGGCCAAAAAGGCGCCCAAGGCACCAGCCAAGGCGCCCAAGCAAAGCGCCTTGGGTATTTTTACATCATTAAAAAAAGATTTTGAGGGATTTTTCTCTCTTGATACCCCTCACAAGGGACACTTATTTAATGATAGTTTCAATATATTAATATATTGTATTATCACTTATACTATCATACATATTTAAGATTTATGATTATAAACATATATTATATGATTATGATTATAAACATATTTAAGACTGTAATATATTTAAATATTTATGATTTATGATTATAAACATATTTAAGACTGATTATAAACATATTTAAGACTTAAATTATATTATGATTATAAACATATTTAAGACTGATTATAAACATATTTAAGATTTATGATTATAAACATATGATTATAAACATATATTATAAACATTATATTTAAGATTATCACTTATATCACTTAATTAAGTTCTTTTTCAACTCTTTCCTCTCTCTCTCTCTTTGTCTCACTTATACTATTACATACTATTTAAACGTACTTTCCGCGACTACTCTGCGCCCCCCCCCATTTAATAATATTATAACAATATTTTACCATCACTTATACTATTGCACATATATAAATTTTATAATCATAAATGAGTTATATACTTAAATTTTATAAATATTTATTTAACTTTCTTCTCTTTCACACACACATCATATTTACTTATGTGCATTGATAAAACACTCATATTCAATTATAACATAACAAATATAATTATATATATATATATTTTTATATATAACAACATCCTGACTCAGCCTTCCTTGAATACCGCCTTGACCGCCTAGGCGACGCCTAAGCGGCCGCCTTGTCGCCTAAGCGGAATCGGTACCCTTCAACGCTTTGGGTGCCTTGTCGCCTTGATAACTATGGTTTCACATTATATAAACTGCAAATAAATTAAAAATATTAATAAAAAAGACAGGAAAATGGAAAGTTGTCAGAAAACAGATAAAAATTATAAAGTAAATAAAATGGGACAAAACAAACCAAAGATACCACAAATATTGAAAGTTGACAGTTTTTCAACCTTAACATAGAAGATAAAACTGAAAACAGAGGTAAATAAAAAAGAAAGCTGTAAACTGAGATAAACAGCAGCAAGCAGCAAAACAAAAAGAAAAAAGCATAACAGAAACCAGAATTGAAACCTAAATGAAAGAACAGCAGAAAACAAAAACTGGGAACCAAACTGCAAATCTTAAGAAATCAGAAAACTGCATGACAGTAAACAGAAGACAAGACAAACGAGGAACAAAAAGAACTGATTGCCGTGTGGCAATAAACTAAACAAAAATCTGAGAACAGAAAACTGCAGAAGCAGAAATTTAAATAGGGAACAGGTAACCAAAAACAGCAGGACGGGAAATAAAAGGAGAAGATAGACAATAAGAAACTTGAAATCTCTAACTCTTAAACTTGCAATCTGAAAATGAGAATAGGGTTCAAAAATCAAAATCAAGAATCTGAAGTTGCACGTGAAAACTTCTAATCCAGAAAACTAGCAAAACATAAGAGAAAGGTAGTAACAAAAGAAATAAATAAATGTGAAATCTAAAAGCAAGGAAGGCCGGGTTGGGGGTCGGCTCCAAAACCGACCTAGTCGGTACCGGGTTGACGGGGTCAGATTTATTTATTTATTTTTAAAAAATATAAAAAATTAAAAAGTTACATGAAAATAAGAAAAAAATAGAAAAATATATTTGTATACAATATATCTGCGTATATATAAAAATATATACAAATAAGTATATTTATATTTTTTATGTTATAATTGAATATGAGTGTTCATCAGGGAAAGCAAATATACATGAATTTTTTTGTTATTATGTTGTATTACTATATATTAGGAAATAGTTAATCTCAAGTGAGAGAGTAAAACGGTTAAGAAATAATTTTATAAATTTCAGTTATGTATCATATTTATAATCACAAATTTTAACCATATATAATAGTATAAGTGCTAGTAAAATATTGTTATATTATTAATAAATGGGGTGCAAAGTATTCGTGGATCGACCCGATTGGATTGGATCGGGTGACCCTGTAAAATAATATTATATTATTAATAAATGGGGCATAGAGTATTCGTGGATCGACCCGAGGCTTGCTTGTGCAACCCCACGTTGGGCCACCATGGGTCACCCCTATTGGGTCGGAGTCGGGCCAGTCGGCTCAGAAACTGGCTAGGTCGCCCGATCCAGGGCGACTTGGCGAACCTAGTCTAAAAAATTCAAAATCCAGGAAATTAAAACTTTACAAATTTAAACCTTCTTTTTGGAATCATAAGGTCTAAATCAAAAGAAATATATAACTCCAAAAATCCGACAAAATGCAAACCAAAAACACTCAAAACACAAAATGGTAGCATTCCTATTGAGATCATGGGGACATGTCTCCGATATTTTTGTTGGTAAATAACTTTGATGCAAAAGTTGCTATGATGGTTAATTAAAGATGTTCAAGTAGTTACTCAATATAATTAACACCAAAATATCGAAAGTTCATAGGGGAGAGGTTAAAACAAATTTCAAAGAACTCAAATAACCTCAATAAAGATAAAATGTGGTTTATATCTTCTAAGTGATAGGGCAATTACTGTGTCAACATTTCGAAGGCTTTCTGGACGCACTGTGAGTTACATAGTTACACCACACTCAAATAGTTAATACTCCTATGATTTTAGCACTTATTTTCTTTACTATAGTTGTCAAGCAAAAATCATCAATTTTTCAAAGTGGAACATTGAAAATTTTAATTTTTGATGCTTCAAACACCTGCTATATATTCAGACATTTATATGCATACTCCCTAAATAACAAAATGAGAATAAGCACTTGACATTAGCACAGCGTCATTGTCTAAACATCACCTGCCCACATAATAACATACTAGGACTGCAAATGGGTCAGATTCCATGGTGGAATCACTTTTATCCGATTTTGATTTTGATAAAGGTTAAGATGTTCTGATTTTGATTTGGATAATCTCGGAATTACTTTGTTCCAATTTTGATTCCATGAAGGAATCAAAGCTAAATTCAATAATTTTTTAAATATATTGTATATTAAATTTATTTTTAAAAACAAGTTTATAATTTACATATAATTACTAAAATTTAATATGATCTTTTTAAAACTTTATTTGCATCATTTTATCATTTTATATATCATAATTTATAATAAATTTATTGTTATTTTACTTATATATTTATTTTGTGGACATCAAATTAACAAAAATGGAATCAACTAATTCTAATTTCAATAAATTATCAAAATATCCGATTCCCGTTTCTATAGTTCAAGGATACAAAACTAAATTTTAAATTTGTTGATTTTTATTGAAATCGAATTGGAATTTTAGAGTATCAAATTCCATTTTCACCCATAGACCTATATACATAAATGGCTGGTGTATTTTCACCCATAGGCTGCCTAGATCCCAAGGGAGGCGAAGTCGGCTGCTAGAGGGGTTTCCAAGCTGTCACAGAAGGCAGCAGCACTGGAGGGTACCATCTTCCTTGCCCTATTGGATGTGGAAGATGGCCTATTGAGGTTTAGATTCTTGGACCCAAGGATTGCTATCTCACATCTCAATTTTATCAAGGGGAAACTGAAGGGAAGAGATCTCAGAAAAATCTTGAAAGATTGGATCTTGGAAAGTTCAATCAAAGTGCATGTTTAAGTATAAAATATCATGTAATCCTTTCAAAAATAGCAAAGGAACTCATATTAAACTTCTAAATAAGTTGACAAAATTTAAAGTGAAATACAGAGAGGGTGAATTATTATTAACATGAGATATACAAATGATCTTATGTCAGGCCTAACCTTTATCTTGAATAGTATGGAGAGGAGATTTATACGACATCTTGTGTCAATTGTACATATATAATCATAAAATTATTAAGTTATAATTTTTTATTATACAATAATGTCTAGATGAATCTTTGACTATATTTCATAATAAAGTTGGCAATATATGACATAAACTTAACAAAGTCGTCCAACTAAAATAATAATATAAAATAAAATGAGATAGAATATATATGATACAAGTAGTTTGTCCAATATGGAGTTAAGAGGTTTCGGGTAGTAATAGACAGAGAAAACAAAGGGACTTGAGGTACTATATATATTCTCCTTTTGGTGATCTTGTTTCTTGGATGTGTGAAGAGAAAGATTTTCAGGAGATTTTGAGAGTTCGCATTCCATACTTGGACCCAGTAGGAATTGAAAATCCTGGATCCTCAACTTTATGTTGCAGATCCAGGTACAAGCAGTCTAATCTGCAACTTTAGGTTGTGGATCAAGGCATTTCAGGCAGCTGCTGGAACATGATTGTAGTTAACTTTCTATCTTCTTTGGCTTGTATCCATTTTCTTTGTCAGATCCTTTCATTTGAACAAATATGAATTCAGAGAGGTAAATCAATCTGTAACAGAGGAAGAGAAAAAAATGGCGAGAATGAAGTGAGGAAGTTATATTGACATGAATTTAAAATATTTTAATTTCTTCTTTTGGATGAACTGAACTCTTGTAAAGGTATTGGTCCAATATTTTCAAATTTTAAAGAAAAAATAAAATAATGTGTTTAAGTAAATACACTGTGTCGGGGCATACAAGTTAAGTAGATAAAGTAACCAAAGGATCCTTCATCTCTTAACGCCGTTCTTCTCCACAATTTATATAAATTTATTTTTTTTATGTGGAGAATCTAATCAAATATTTTTTTTCTTAATACTATAGAGTATCAACATTTTTAACAACCAACAATGTTTCAAGATCTTTATTAAGTATGCCGTGAGCATAAAATTATGATTGTCATGCCAAGAAAAAAGGGTTACTGACAATGGTGGAAGGCGTTGCCATTAAGCAAAAAGCCGTTGCCAAAATGTTTTAGGAACTAAATGTATTAGTGACAACCGTGTTGACATCTTCACCTATTTAAGCATTAAGAATGGTTGGCAGCTGTCTCTACTAAATAATTTGCAATGGCAAGCCGTCGTCATTATTATACTGGCGATGCCCACATGAGTATAATACTAGTCAGAACAGTCAAAGACACCCATGGTTTCTTGACTACTTTGGTGGCAGCTTTTAGCCGTCGCCAATATCTGCAACTTTACGTTGTGGATCAAGGCATTTCAGGCAGCTGCTGGAACATGATTGTAGTTAATTAATGTCAAGGACATATCTTCTGTGATCTCGATTCCTTCATTTTGAATATTTTTTTAATTCAATATAGTTGTTTAACAATCCGTTTTTTTTTACCTTATTCTTTTTATTCACTATGAAGTTGGTTGAACTGTCCCTTGGATTCCTATCTACTTTTAGTGCACTTCATATTGATCTGAAGAAACGGTAACATGATTACATCAATGTGCAGAAACTGCTGAAAGTTCTCCATTCAGCTCTACCGAACATGTCTCTGATTGCATCTGACTTCAGTTATCTCCCTGATGTTAGTATCTCTGGTGACAGGGCTCCTCTGGTTTCTACCAAGGTGGTATTCATGGTTTAATCAGTTGTTAAATTTCCAATATTTAACTCTTTTGCAGTTCTCTAGTGGATTGTCAGTCACCATGGAGCTCTAGAAACCATCTAAGATGGTAGCCATTTGACTTATGTTTTTGCATATTTGTAATCTGTGTGTTGAATTTTTTGCTTACAGCCTTTTATGTAATTGAATATAAAATGTATTTTTAAATATAGAATTTTAGTTATAACTAGTAAAATCGCTGTTTCTATAGGCCAAATGATGTGGGACCGCCTCTTAACCGGACAAAGGTCCACAATTAAATGGCATGAATGATGTCTAGCTAAGAATGAGCAAAATATTCAAGAAATCAATTAAGTCAACAGAAGTAAGCTTGAGTTGAAACCTGAGTAGGTGGAACCATGGTAGTTTTGGTGCTACCGAGTCTTGGACACTTTTTGGTCAACATAGTCGACCAGATAATCCAAGACGGATCTTGCTCACAAATCCACAATTGCCAATATCACGCTTGGAATCCTAATGCTCACAATGACATGCCATATGAATACATAATAAACAAACAAGTAAAAGACGAGTCAAGAAACCTACCTCCATGCCAAGGTGTGGGAGTCCACTGTCCGGCTACCCGCTTTTCAACCAATTTACACAACGTCAAATACAGATACCAAATAAGTCCATGCCTCAGTATCAAGTAATTACACACGTGCAACAAACATATCTAAAGTAAGTCAGCCACGAGCATGTGTAGTCTGCCTTGGGCACTTATCAAATCCAACCAAGAGTATGGGTAATCATGCTTTGGGCACATAATCAAATCATAACACAAGCATGAATAATCATGCCATGAGTACATAATCAAGTTATACCGTGAGTATGGGTAATCATGCCTTGGGTATCTAATCTAAGTCATATATCAGGTGTCAGGTGTCAGGTATCATTTATCAAGCATGTGAGCAAGAAAAAGCAGATTGTATCAAGAATAGGTAGACATGCACCAGGCATGTATTAAAACTGGTCGACATACACCAAGCATGTATCGGAACAGGTAGACATACTCAGGTCGATACCAAACATGAGCACGGCATTTATCATCTTACATGTTTTTACACCACATGTACATGTCATCATGTTCTAGTGCAAATTGTTTACCTTCACAGGAGATTTCTTGTAGAACTTAACACGTTAACTTGTTCACATAGCACAAATCATACTAATAAATTAATATTCATATACTTCAAATCATAATTCTTGCAAAATTGCCAGGCAATTTAACATTTATCTAGAGCATACTTAACAAGATTTCATGCAAAATTTTATACAAAGAATCCAATAACATAGAAGAGATCAAGATTAACACATACCTGAACCTTACTGGATTTTTCTGAATTGTCTGAAGCTTCCTTTAATTTATTTCCTTCTGGTTTTTCTGAATTAATCCACCACAAATACCATAACATGGCAGTTGCGGGACCCGAGCCATGGTCTGGAGCACCTTGTAGGGGGCAGGTCTGACTGCAGCAGTCCATGCACCGCATTGACATGGAGAGGTGGCTCCAAGGGCTTCTGTGCAGCAGGGATAGGGCAATGGCGAAATCTGAACGGTGCAGCTGCTCTGCGCCAGTGGAAATACACACAGGAAGGTGCTGGTGGGTAAAAATGGAGGGTGGCAACAAGAGAGAGAGAGAGAGAGAGATAGCGTGGCAGGTGGGTTGCTTTTCCCCCGGTGGGCCTGGCTGCTCTGGCAGTGTGCCTGAGCATGGTTGTGCAGGCATGGGCAACAGTGTGGACGGGCTAGGGGGCGACACCTGGAAGAGGCCGGGACTCTCCTGATGAGCCTGATGATCTGGGCTGGCCAGCGACATCCATAACAATGAGAGGGCAAGAGAACTGTCCCGTGGATTTCTTTCTGTGCCATGCATGATGATGTGCAGCCAAGAGAGAGAGAGAGAGAGAGAGAGAGAGAGAGAGAGAGAGCAGTGGGTGAACCTGGCACTCTGGCAGGGTTCTGGACAGCCCAAGAGAGAGAGAGAGGAGAATAAGATGCGGGCGAAGCCTCCACTGGAAACAAACCAGATGGAGAGAAGGAACGTGAAACAGCAGGGGCTTGTGTACACCATGGGGTTAAGGTATTAAATAGGTGGCATCAATAGGATTACAAGTCTTATTTTAACAGGACTTCCAAGTTCCAACTGATCGTGGGAGAGTGGATAAGAGAGACATTGATAAACTCAAATTAACATCTTGCGTGGGAACGAGATGGATCACGGGGGGATAACTCAAAATAGGTCCTTATCTACACATCTATTCCAACATGATAACTTCTTTTTTTTTCTTGATATTACAGGGGGAGCTCACTTGCCTTACCAGCACAACGAAGCCAACAGAAGAATCAAAGACTGGAATGTTTAATGCGCACTAGAAAGTAGAGGAATACTGGAGTGTCTAATGGGACTGAATGGCGGCTTGTGGCATGTAGCAGGGATTATGCAAAGCAGATCTATTCATGACCTGGTGGGGCTAGAGGTAAGGATTCTGGGAAAGTTGATGATTTGGGAATGCGAGGTGGGATTCTGGGAAAGTTGAAGATGTGGGAATGCTTGCATTACCTATTGGCTCGTGCAAGTGTTTGACTTACATAAGAATCTACGGCTTGCAAGGAGGAAGCAAACAATGGCATGGTATAACCTGGTGGTTCGCTGGTCGGTTGCTGCACAAGAGGGGGAACCTTTAGTGTGTCCTGCACACTGCAGGTCCATGAAGAAGCTGTGGGCGTAAGTCTTCACACCTAGGTGTCTGCTTGTTTGAGAGGAAGGAGGAGGGTCATGGCCAAATGAGCATGTATCAGAGTGAAGGGTGTGACCATGAGGTGAGAGACAAGAGAGGAGAATTGATCTCCTTAGTCAATTAATAGTTGGTGAGAAACGAGCATGTTTCAGAGGGAAGAGTGTGACCTCGAGGTGAGAGACAAGAGAGGATAATTGACCTCGGTCAATTAATAGTAGGTGAGAAAATATAAATAGGTAAAGCAAAGCACAACTCCCAGAATTACTCCATTTTAAAGACTGGTCTGTTAACTGGGGATCAAATAGAATCTAATATTCCAAAATTTCAGTTCAATTGTAATGAATTCAAAAGAAAAACCATTTTGAATGCCCTATAAGCTGTTGGAATTGTAATCAGATTTTCAGTACTTTATCGTAATCAATTAATTCCATATCCATTTTCTCATTTTTTATAAAAATTTAATATGTATTTCAAAAAATTAAATTAAACTAGGAAAAAGGTTAATTATAAAAGTATGACATATAAAATGCTAATAAAACTAAAAATAAAATTTTAAGTGATTATATCAATTTATAGTACTTATATGAAATTTGTTAATTTTTTAAAATGCAAAATTACTATATAACATATAATTTAAATTTATTGAATTCAATTCTGATTTTGTTAATGGTATCTGAATCAAGACCAAATTGGGCTACAGTGAACCGGAATGCCTTATCCCTTATTGAAATTGGAATAAGAACTAGACAATTCTGTTATTGAATCTGAGCCATTTTCACCGTTAGCATTCACTATTGTGCCAGTACACAATTGAGCTCTTAAAAAGACTGTACACATTGGATCCGCAGAAAACCTTTTTGCAAGGATACCTTGATCTTTTTAAAATTTGTCAAACCATAACCAAACCCTTCAAGGATTTTCATTAATGCCCTAATATTATTATTTATATAACTTGAGGTGGTGATGAGATTATTTTAGTGCCTCGTGAGGCATAAACTTCAAGATTTGCAAAGGCATAAGTCTCAACGTCACAAGGTGGTGCCTTGTTTAAACATTGCCTAATATGTTAAAAAATAGATGACAAATAGTATGATCCTAAACTATTAAAGCATACAAAGCTTGACCTTAGTTGATTTATTCCAATGAAAATTATGCCATCATCATCAATCTTCTCCCACTCATACACCCAATTTAAGAGCATTCACATCTAGTAGTATCTGAAGCAGCTATCCATTATGTACCGTCTATGTAAATATATATGTTTTACAAAGGGAACACTGAAGAACCCTTGGGATTTTACTTTGGATGCTATATTCAATTCTTCAACATTGTCTTGTCTAATTACTAATGGCAATTGGTTATATCCAACGGCATTGCAGTTACCAGACTATTCAGATTATTCCTGTGTCCTGTTCTGCAGTTATGATTAAGAATTGTTTATGGATGAATTGGCTGTTCATCCACCTTTCAAATGTGCTTAGTCAGAACTCCTCATATGCTAGTTTAATCCAATTTTCTGTCTGATTATCCCTATTATGCATCTTGTTGATGGTTGTTTGATTATACGGAAGTTCAACTTAATAACCATTCAAGTTCTGTTTTTCCTCTGCAGAAAGATGGGTGCACTATAGACCATGACAGCTATATTCATGTGAAGGTATTTATTCATCGTATACTCTTTAGTTAAATTCGTTTGCTTGAAAACAATGATAAAGGGCACAATTTTTAACTGTAATGGTATCACTTTTGGCATATTGAATCATTTTTTAGCGTATTATGAGTCTTTATTAGTGATATTCTTTGGAAAAATTTGTCATTTCATTAGGTGCTAGGAATCTTGAAATTGAGGCTTTATTCAAAGAAAAATACACCTCTGGGTGTCTGTATTTATATTGTTGGGGGATATGCCATAGCCAGGTACAATAAAACAAAGATTGATTGAAAGTAAGGGCACCACAAAAATTTGTCATTGTATGTAGGTGCAAGAAATGGAGATTTAGGCCTTATTCAAAGCAAAATACACCTCTGGGTGTCTGTATTTATATTGTTTGGGGATATGCCATAACCAGATGCAATAAAACACAGATCAGTTTAAAGAAGTAAAGGTACCACAAAACTTTGTCAGAAGCATTTTAAGGAGTGCTTACTGCTGTCATATTGTCAGACTAGACAATGACTGATATATATATTTGAATTATTATTGTCGTAGACTATACTTAGATTGTTGACGTAAAAGTATTTTGAACTTCTGCTGTGTTGTTCTGATTGTACTATACTGCCTTTTGTACCTTCTTCAGTCATCATTTGCTTTCTGATAAAGGAGATCATGCATGTTCAGTCAGGATGGTACTTTTCCTGTCAAGAGAAGGCAGTCCCTTCTGTACATGGAGCATATTGAATTCATTCAGTCTCTCTAAAGCTTCCTGAAATTTCTTAAGTATAGTTAGACGTTCCCCCCAAATGACTATAATTTGTTGTGTATGCTGGAAAACAGTCCTACTGGTCTGTATAATCTTTTTTCTTAAAATATTTACAGAATATAATGTTGCATGCATCTCAGTATACCTTGCTAAAACAGTTTCCTTTAGTAAAAAACCCGTAGGTCTTGCTGCATCACTAGATAGTGCCTCTACTAAATTTTTTAAACTGAATAACATTGTGTGTCATTTTGGATCGGAGTTTCAAATTTTCACAGGAAAACATTTTCTCAACAGAACCTTTTGTAGGATTTTACTATTAATGACAGTTCAGGAACAGAGTGGTATGTTTTGTCATATTTTACCTTCTGGATCCTGTTACACACTTTCACTAGGATATGTTTATTTATTTGGTTCCTTCTGTGATAAACAGTGTTATCTCAATAAGCTCACGTGGGAGTATCTGTTCTTTCCTTACTGAAAAGTAGCTTTTGATCCAAAACAATACTTAAGTGTCTTTTCAGCAGCCTTTTGCCTAATTTTCTGTTTATTGACCAAGGTGAATGTATTTTGAAATACAGGGGGATGCGGACATTTTTTTCCCGACAGACTTTTGGTTACTTGAGCGCATAGATCACTACTGTTCCGGATGGCAGAATCAACAAAGAGACACTAGAGAGCCAAAGCCCGTCAAAAAGAGGAGAACAATTATGGTACAGTTCATCATTTTATTTTATTGTGTATATTTGCTTCAAGAAGTTGATAATAAGCCTTCATTTACTACTGACATACTGACACTTGGGAAATTGTGTTCCGCTGGAAGCCTGGAACTGGAACCCCTCAATTTTACTTGCTGCTTACTTTTACATGAGCTTTGTCTTAACTTTGTCTTACCTTTATTTGCTTCTTACTTTTACTTTTAATGTTGCTAAACTGATGAGCAACAAGGATCTAGAATTAGGAAATTTGTTAAATACACTTATAAGAACTATAATGCTGCCTTCAATTCAGAAAATCTAGAAATTAACAAACATTATGAATCTGTTATGACTAGAAATTAGATCAAGATGCTTATCCAGATAGGGTAATTTCAAAGAATCTTAAACAACAAGTATGTATTGGCAGGAATTATATTTTGAAACTAGGTAAGTTCTACGATTAACAATCAGATTTTAGTAGCTTAAGATCAGGCCAATCTATATTCTCACTTAGAAAATAAACTGACAATACTTGAAGAACTGGCTAGGACCTAGCTTGTCACTCTTGAGCACGGCATTCCGAATTGGCATAATAGTAGAACAATATGAAAACATGTAAGAAAAAGTGTTCCAGAAAGTGACCTCCATGCCTATACATGAGGAAGAACATTAAACTCGTGAGTAGGCAGAAATACCTCCATTGAACCAACCTCCATTGAATTGTGAATAGGCAAATAGAGTATGTAGGATTTCATTAGAGGACTCAGATCACAATGAAGATTGTGTCATCCTTATCACAGGCTTAGCAGACATCATAGCCATGGAAATCAGGAGAAGCCATTTTAAAGTCAAATGGTCATCATCAGAAGATATCAACAGTAAGAATGTATCCACAACAGTACCGGCAGCTTAAAGTAAGTCACCAAGGTACAGCACAGAGACTTCACACATCATTTACCTGAATCTGATTTTAGTTGTAGCTAACTTTAATCCATCAATTAGATGTCTAACAACTTCCTATCAGCAGAACAAGAGATCTACCCAAATAGGAACCAGACAGATTGCTCCACAGTTGTCATAGAAATCCAAATGAATAGGAATTAGTAAAATGAATCAAGGAGAAGGAACATTCAAGCCAATTGGCTCAGTTACCCATCACAGCAAGAACACAATATCACTCAGTTCTGAACTGAAGAACAGATATGAACTGTGTCAAAAATGGATTGCAAGAAGGATCAATCCCCAATCCAACAACAATACCAAATCAGATCGGCAAAATATCTAGTGTTAGGCCAATCTCAGCCTTATGGAAAAACTGATCGGAGATAGTTCTCAAATCCAAAAGTTGTTGTTCGAATAGTTGGTCCGAGGCAACTCTCAATCCGTCAAATAGGAAACTAGTATCAACGAAATCTCAGAACCGAGAAGGTAAGAGATCCAAAGGATGCAACTTAAGGAGAATAGAATAGTTGACGGAATAACAACACCAACTATGATGTCACTAGATTTACAAACAAGGAGTTTGAAGATGGCATCGTGGGAGTAGGTAGGGTTCGCAAGTTGTCACACTAAAAATACCTTCGACCACACCGTGGAAGAGCTCTCCACCATAGAAGAGCTAGAACTAAAGAAGCTGGACGGGAGGGATGCTCATCACGAAGAACAGCCATCGTGACGAGCTCCCATGTCAACAAACCAAACAAACAGCTCTCCTGCAAGATAACACTCCACAAAAGAAGGCACCAAATAGAAAGAAGAGATTTGGCGAAGTGAAACACTGGTACCAGCAATCATCAATGTCGATATCTCCAAGGAATGAAGTCCGATGGAGCTCGGTCAGAAGAGGAAAAGAGATAAGGAGATATGGAGAACAACTTTCTCCTAAAGAGTTTCTGAGAATATTCACTGGAAAGGAGATCGTGCGGGGGGGGGGGGGAGGAAGGTGAAGCTAGGGTTTAATGTTGGAATCAATGTAATAAAAGGAAAGATTTTGTTCTAAGATGATATTTAAATGTGAAGTTATTTTGATATTCTTGATTATTAGTTTGCTAGAAACATAAAATCATAGAGGATATAGCATAACATAATATGAATTATACTAAACTCAACTCAAGTTTTAATTTCAAATTATTCAAGGTTTGCCTTGCTCATATGGGTTTGTTCTTCACTTATGTCAATTTTGAGTTACTTCTACATAGATATTTAAACCATCTAAATCATATTAACTTACCCTTATCTAATTCTATTTATGTCTTCCATTTTCTTTTTTTTTATCATTTTGGTTTTTTCTACTTTTTAACTAGAGTTTTCTTAGTTTTGTGTTTAATACATTTAAAGCATCTCAATCTACCTTTTTTTTTCAATCCGTCTAAGGTTATTGCTACTCTCACTATTTCTCTAATATTTGTGCTACTTATTCTATCTAAATTATCTGTCATGAATTCATTATAACATTTAGAAAAATGTTTCTTTTTTTTATATAACATTCTTTACTCCACAACATGGCATGTCTTATGGGTGTACAATGAACTTTTTTCAACTTTAATAGAATCTTATCATTTCATAGAACTCGAGTAGCCAATTTCTATTTCATCCATTTTGCTTTAATCACATGGTTAACATTCTCATCACTTTCTTCTTCTTTTTAATAATTGAACCAAGATATTTAGCCGAGTATTTTAAGATAATATTACTTTATTTAAACTAAATCACACATTTTCTTTCATTAGGTTTTTATTAAGTTTACAATGCATATATTTTGTTTTAGTTCTAATTTATCTTGAAATCTTTGCATTTAGTGTTTCTTTAATATTCTAGCTTTACCAACTCCTCCTAAAGTAGTTTGAAACCGTTCACGTTTAAAGCATTTCTCAACTTCTTATTAACTTTTTGTCTTATCTATTAATACTTTATAATATCTCAAACTCAAACTTAAAGCCTTGGTCCCAAATGATTGGGGTCGGCTATATAGATTCACCTTTTTTAATCTCCACGGTCTTCCGTTGACTTCTCTCATATGCCTAGTTTGTCTAGTCATATTGGATATGCCCACGCAAAGTTAACTTGGGCCTACCTCTTCACCTCTTTTATGCTGATAACATCAGAATCTCGACTCGTCTAACAGGTGCCATAAGAGGGCGTCACTTGATATGTCTAAACTAACGGAGTCTTCTCTCGTTTACAATGTCCTCAACTCTTGTAACTCTCACTTTTTCTCTAATGTACTTGTTACTGATTTTATCTACCCATGTGGAAACACATCCACCGTAACATCCTCATTTCAGCCGCATTCAATTTGATAGTATGCTTCTTAATTGTCCAACACTCAGTATCGTAAATCATGACGGGTCTTATAGATGTGCGATAAAAATTTTCTTTCAATTTTAGGAAAATTTTACAGTCACATAGAATATCTGTCACCTGTCCCCATTTCAGCCAACCTTCTTTGATCTTATGGTTGACTTCTTCATCACATTCTCCGTTCATATGCAAGATTAAACCCAAATATTTAAATTGGGTACTTGTGTAAGGACATTTTTGTCCAAGGTAACTTCGACTTCTTCAACTTTTGGGGTTTAGGGTTTAGGGTTTAGGGTTTCACTAAATGTAAAATGCATATATTTTATCTTCGTCCTACTAAACTGAACCCTTTGACTTCCAACACGGTTCTCCATTGTTTAAGTTTTATGTTAATACCTTCTCTAAGTCTGATTAATAAGAATAATATCAACTACAAACATCGTACACCATGGTATAGTCTTCTATATATTCTTAGTTTTTTCATCAATGATTAAAACAAAACGATATGTGCTTAAAGCAGACACAAGGAAGGGTCCTGACTCCCTTCTTGGGAAGAAAACCTGGGCAATCAAATTCTCATATATGTCCTTGATGATATGGATACAATATCTAAATATTATAAATTAAGGTATATTATGTTGCATATTCTTTGTAAATTAATCAATAACTAATTTTTTTTATAATAGCGAAGTGGTCTTAGCCACTCGCTCGAAAACGCCCGACAGGCGTTCGAGGCGGGGATCGAACCCCGGTGGCACCCCCAATGGTGAGGGGTGATGTCCACTCGTCTACTCGCCGGGGACATATTAATCAATAACTATTGTAAAATGTTAAAGATTTATTACAAATATTTGACGTAAGTCAATTGAAATAGAAAAATATCTTATTTTGTTTTCAATCATGTTTATTATCTATACTAAAGATTAAGCAGCTATCTAAATGTTAAATATGGATTGTTGGATCCTTACCGGTGTTTGGTTGTACGATAAATTTTTATATATTTTCACGATAAAACCTTTTATTAAAATAAAGTGTGAACTAGCCAATGACATAAAATTGCTATGTTTGGAGAAATGAGATAACAAAAAAGGTGGGTATCATATATCACCAAACAAAGTGGGGATCACAAGATAAAAAAAGAGGTGAGACCCTCTTTCTTGCCTACAAGATAAAACATAAATTTTAATGGGTTGCCAAACATCTCTTTTAACAAGTTTTGTTACAAAAGCATGAAATTGTAACAAAAACTCAATTTATCATGCAACCAAACACCCCATTATATTTCTACCCTCATGTTGTAATAAAACATATGGAATTTATTTCTAACCATCTATATAAGCCTTCTAGGTGGTTGATCTATCCAAACAACCTGGGAAACCTTTTTATCTAAACAGTTAGACTGAAATAACTGCATCTTTTTTTTCGTCATCTAGTTTCACACACTTTTTTTTCATTATCTTTAATATGTGTGACTTGGTTAAGATTTTGATCTCTTTCTCATCTTCCCCATAGTTGTCAAGGCGACAAGGTGAAATAAGCTTTAACGACTAGGTGGCTGCTTAGGCATCGCCTAAGCGGTCAAGGCGATAGGATTATGTGTTTATATATATATGTTATTATGTATATACATAATTACATGTGTATATACATATATATGTATATATCTACTTTAAATGTGGTTAGAAAAAAATTTCATACAACTAACAGTCATACAACAATTTTTAAGACATAAGAAACTATAAAAATTAAATTTCAAATGACATATCCGCTATAAGTAGAAGTTAAAAAAATGTTTAAAGAAACAAAACAACAACATTGGATAACATCGACGTTGAAGAAATAAAAGCAACAAGTTCATAAGTTATCAATAGATTGAAGACGTTTAAACTTACAATATCTTCAACATTTAAGCATAGAAGATGTAGAAGAAGATTAAAAACATTCTAATGGATGTTGTAAGGTTAAACTTGAAGGAAGAAATGAGAAGATATTGATGAAAAAATAAAAAAACCAAAAGCCTAAGTGTTTACCTAATGAGGAGGATGCCGAGAGACAAAACACAAGAAAACTTTGCTGAGAAGTGTTGCATTGATGTGCGGTGGCAGCGGCAGCTAAAGGCGGCTTCTGCGATGATGATGGTGGCTTCTCTGGCTAAAGACAGCACCGGCAATGGCGAGGGCTGCAGTGTGTGGTTGTGGCATCTATGTGAGCGATGCAGCATACGCCTTGTTTGGGTTAAGCAAGAGAATCTAGAGTTGAGATTCATCATTTGTTGATCACAATCAACTCAACTCATTGATAATGCGAAATTAGGAGAGTCGGCATTTCATTGGTCACATTCGATTTGACCCCTAGATGTTGTCATATTTAGGAGGTAGAATAGTTCTTAGAGAACAATAAAACATGTATTTAAAGGAGTGAAGACAACTACTTCAAGTACGAAAGGGCAATAAAATATATTTGCAAGTGATTTCTACATATAGGTTGAAGCAAAAATAACGTTAACTTCGCAAATATATTTGTCTTGCTACTATTATTTAAGTTTGAGTGTGGCATCTTTTCTCATGTTAACTTGACATAAGTGTTCCAACACATGTTGCCACTGATCCATATTTCCAGACTATGATCGATGTGATTGGAGAGGCTAGATTGGGATTACAAGTCCTAACCTCTTGGTCTATTTATGATGCTAGATTAGATGAAGAGGTTGATGAACTCAAATACTAAATGGATGGATTCAAAATAAGTTTGAAAGAGAGGATCTACAATCATGTGTGAAGGGTGAACAAGTATAATTAAGAGAAGTATGATAAACTACTTTGTGTACTATTTGAAGAGCACAACCTTCTCGAAGTCTATTGATGCATAAAGGTAGATAAAGAATGCATAGTACATCTTTTCCCTAATGGATGATGTCGTAGACGAGATTGAAGAGAACAACATAGTCCATTTTGTGATAGATAACGAGCTCTCCTATAAGGCAACAAGAAGGAAATTAATGGAGAGGAAAAAATATCTATTCAGGGTTTCATATGCAATACACTCCATTGACCTCTTTTTGGAAGATATTGGCAAGAAAGTTTTAGTTAGTACACTTGTCAGCCAAACACAACTTATCACGTCATCCATCTGTTCTCATCCATGTTTGTTTAACGTAATGAGATAACATACTAAGGGGCATAATCTTATTATGCCTAGTCTAACTAGATTTGCTACTCACTTTATTATGTCGAAGGGTTTGCACTGACACAGGCACGTATTGGTACGATTCATTAGTTCCCTGAGTATATCATGTATTTGGTTGATCTACATAACATGATAAATTAGTTGGAAATCCTTGCTCAAATGGAGCATCTAAAATTAGATAAGGGTTCTTTTGGAAAGAATTTAGTACTACTTGTCCAACAATCACTTGTACGAGTCTCGAGATTAGTTTATTCGGATAAAAGAAAATAGATGGGATCCTTGTACAATGTTATAGATAGGGCAGAAAGGAAAATATATAAGCATCATAAAAGTTATAAAAAATGGTAGAAAATCATCGATGGAGGATAGTAGAAGACACTACACCACGATGTCTATATAGCAAGTAAATCTTCTTATCATTAATCGTGGGCTAGCAACAAGTAAATCTTCTTATCATTAATCATGGGTTGATTCATGAACTTAATATAATGATGAATATTCTTATATGTTACCTAATGAGTGCAATATACTTTTTAAACTTGCGCATACAATATGGAGGGCATGATATAATGATGTTGAAGTGTTGAAAGGTACATTATCAATTAGACAATGATTTTTTAAAACATAGCAAGACATAACAGAAGTTGAGTTAGAAATGAGAAGTCTCCAATTAAGTGTCTTTATCAATTGTTATTATGCCCCCTATAGGATCACTAAAGATTTGTGTTCTCTCAATTTTTAGATGCAATTGTACAAGATGAGAGTTGGAGTTTACTTAGATCTAGTTCTGAGGTATTCATACGACAAGGTTGCTCATGATATGTTCAAACAACATGACATTGGACAATAATAATATTTAATATTATCGTGAAACAATATTTGTGAGAGTAACATTATTGTTTATTATTCTTCTTGCGGCCGAGCGTTAGGTACAAATGAATATAAGAAAGGGATGGAATCCATTTGTTGTAATTATAATTCACATACTAAGTCATAGCACAAGTTCTTTCTAATACTAGAGGAATTGGAGTATATTTAACCTTATACATACGAAGAGAAGAAATATGTTAACATTTGATAGATTATAGAAAGTTGCATTCGGCTACTACAACATGTGTTTGAGAATCAAGAATGTGAAAGATTATCAATGAATTGCAGAAGAGCAATTATCAAGATTTTTTGGTGGACTATATCAAGCACAAGTTAAAGTAGCAACAGTTGTTGTAAGTCAAAGGAGCCAATGAAGAAGAAGACATAAAATATCTTTTTCAAAAGAAACACCCACTTGTTGCGTTAGTAGAGAAGGATGGTAGGCCACCTCCCAAGTTTGTCCTAGATGATTGTACATATTTCGAAAGGGAACATGACATAGGCTGAAGATGAACACATGCAAGATCAAGTACAACCTACTACAATGTCAGCTCCAACTCCAACTCTAGCATCCGATCCAGTTCTTTCATCACATAGATGCTTGCAAAGGGCAAAGATTGCTACCAGCAAATTTGGACACTTCAAATAATTGAAGGAGGTCTACCAGCGTGGACTTAGGGGTCTTTCACATGCAAAAGAATAAGCAGCGAAGAAAAAAAGTTAAAAATCATGAGGCGACATATGAGTCCAATGGAGATTATACAAGCACCATCTTCAGATAACAATGAAGAAGAATCTATTGCACCAACCCCCACAACAACATCTAGGAGGTTCAGGTGTGGGTGGAGGTGGAGATGGTGGATCTGATGCAAGTGCACATAACATTGGATAAGTTGATGATTTAGGCGAACACCAACATTCAAGTGAATGGAGTCAATGTTGGGCACAAATAGGTTTTGTACGAGTACCCAACACATAGTTATCCAAAGCCCAAAGAAGCATAAGATTGTGAGCCATATATTCTATCTACACACCCTACACTAGAGGACCCATATGATTTTAGTGAGATAGCATAGTCATTATTTGGTTATACATATGGGCCAATCAAGTCCTCTCAACAACAATGGACTACATGACCAATATCATTGAAATTGGTAACATATGGTATATTTTGTATTATACATCATTTGCACATGTATATGTATGTGGTTGAATATTAGATAATAATAAGTTTTTACATGTTTTCTGAATTTTTAATATTTTTAATATTTTTTTAGTTTTAAAAAATTGACTTATACAGATTGGCTTTTTTCTTGGAAAATCAGCTGATCCAATCTAGATCAAATTGAAATCAGGACCCATTGATCTCGATCTTGCAATCACTGATGGAATTAGGCCTAGCAACAAATCAACATAATTACATCTCAGATTGAAGAGTTTATTTTTTTAAGATTTGTTTAGCAGTTTAGAATATTATTTAATTTAATGTTGTACTAGACTCGTTGATTTTATTCTGTATTGGAGTGCTAAATCATCTTGGAATCAGGCGTAAATTTATTTTTTATAGGGATTTTAATCTTGTCGTCATGTTTTGTTTATTTAGAAGTTAGTTTAGAGCCAATGATGATTTTAAATTTTCTTGGGTCTCTATGTGATTTGTCATCCTTTGTAAATATTTATAATCAAACTGAACTAGGATTATACTCAAGTATTTTTCATTAGTGGAAAACCCTAGTGATGATAGGTTGAGAGGATGGTGCCCCCTTTTGCTCCAACAGGCTGAGTTGATCACACCCTTGGATATCTTTCATCTTTTGTGCTTTGCTGGCCTTGCAGCTAAGCAGATTGCAGCTGGCCACCTCATTCCCTTGGCATTTACCAACTCACCTCATGTTCCTGGCTCTTGTCTTCCGTCATCCGTGTGCCTTTGCACCATTAACTCGCATTCTCCGTGAGCATCCCTTCATCCTCACATGTGCTGGATAACACTAACTTGTTTTTGCAAAACCAAGTCGAGCATTAGAGAGGATGGGTTAATGCTGATCAAAGGCACTAAATCCAGAAACACAAATGTAGGGTCACTCACATCCAATATGCTGATGACTAACTTCTATTCTGATATGTGGTCAACCAGAGAAAGTAGTTCATTTGAAGGTATTGTTCTTTTTTGTAAAAAGTGAGCACAAGTTTGAGGGCCGACTTCAACAGAAGTAAGATATTTGGCATGAACATTTAGTGTAGGCTCTTAGTTTTTCAGAAGTCATCAGTATTTCTTATGGTTCTCTCCCTATCAGGTAGTTGGGCCCACCATTTGTCATTTACCACTCTAACCATCTTAGATTGGGACTTCATCATGAAGATAATGGAAAGGAAGCTTCGAGGTTCAAAGAGCAGACTTCGTTTAGGGGTAAATGGGTACTATCAAAATCACTGTTGAGTAGCATTCCCAAAATATGTACTTTGTGTCCTTTTTCAAGCTTCCTCACAAAGGGTGCTTTTCTGGCGAAATCAGTCAACAGGAGAGAATGGGGTTTATTTGATCAGATGGGATATGGTCTGCAGAGAAAATGTGGTGGGGGGTTAGGTTCTCCCTTCTTTCAGTCATCAGTGCTGCTTCTCTTTTTAAGTTGACATGGAGACTTGAGAGGGAGGTCAAACCTCTTTGAATTCCCACAGTGAATATTAAGTATTTCTTTAAAGCCCCTCGCAGGAGTTTGACTCTCGGTCAGACAGGAAATACTCTGGGGTATGGAGAGATATCTTCAAACTCAGAAATACTCTTCATTATTCACAGTGTTTTTACATGATGGCTTTTCTATCTTTTTCATGATGCTTGGCTTGGTAATTCTCCTCTTAAGATCTGGTTCTTGGGCATAGGACTGTTCACAGTTCGGTTTGGTTCGGTTTGAGACCGATTTTTGTCAAACCGAACCAAACCGGTATGATGAACCGAACCGAACCGAACCGGTTCATTAAGATGCCAAACCGAAAATGAACCGAACCGAACCGAACCGCGAACGGTTCGGTTCGGTTCGTCGGTTCACGCTGGATTTATGTCCGTGTTGGAAGGAAAGTGGGGGAAACGGAGGAAGCGATGTATTACGTAAACAAGCGCCGACTGACACTCTACAGAGATAGAGAGAGAGAGAGGGAAAGAGAGAGAGAGCCTGTCAGATTGCCCCGTTTCCCTTTCAAAATCAACTAAAAAAAGATTTGACCCCTGGTGCTTGCGCACCTCCAGGCTCCAGGCTCGGCTCCAGCTGACCACGATTCCGTTGCGGACCGCTGCTTCCGGGACCGTGAGCCCTCTGCTGAGCGCTGGCGCTCTCAATCTCCTCTTGAGTCCCGACCATCGTGGTGTGGTGCTGCCTGCTGGTGCCATGGCCGTGGGCTGCAGATGGCGAGGCCGCGAGGGTGAGGGCGACGGCGAGTGGGAAATAAGGTGGAAGTGGTGCTGACTGCTGACTGCTGTCTGCCGTGACCGGAAGGCGACGCCGACGGGCGAGGCCACAAGGTGCTGCCGCGCTGGCCGCCGATGGCGATTGGCTTGGGGCTTGGGCAAGCAACCGAGTGAGGAGCGAAACCTTGAAAAAAAGAGCAGCGGGCTTGGGCGAGCAACCGAGCGAGGAGTGGAACCTTGAAAAAAAGAGCAGCGCCGCCGCCGTCTAGCGCGACAGCGTCTGCGGACCTGCGCCTTTTTGCCTCTGCGACGGATGGCCGATGTGAAGAAGAAAGTAGGGTTGGCGATGTGAGCGCCGAGCGGCGAGCGGGTTATGGAATTTAACTAACCGAATATTATTTCGGGTTACCGGTTCAATCGGTTTCCGGATGCACCAAAACCGAACCGAACCAACAATGTAATATCGGTTCGGTTTGGTTCCAAAAACCAAACTTTTATTTTTCAAACCGAACCGAACCGAACGGTTTGGTTCGGTTCGGTTCGGTTTTTCAGTTTTTCGGTTCCATATGAATAGTCCTACTTGGGCATGTTTCCGATTTCATGGTTTCCTCACTGTTGCCTAGCTGGTTATTGATAAGTTCAAGGTTCTTCCTCTAACTGTTGGAAGGTTTATTTTCTTCAGCGTTTTTTATCTTGTTGAGTGGTTTGTGGATCTCTCTGAGTCTGCTGCAGCACTTAAAACATCATTGGCAGTGGAAGAGGGAGTAGGTGGATTTAGACTCCACATCATGCTTAAGACTTAGCTGAGTTGGAGTGGTTGGAGTCATGGTTCGCCGGGTTGGGACCCAGGTTTGCGCACAACCAGCTTGGTCATGACCCGGTTGGGCCGACCCTTCCTACTGGGTCGCGGAGTCACATGACCTAGCAACCTGGTCATACGACCCCGGTTTTAGACACTGGCAACGATTAGAAGACCATTGCCAACGTTGAGGGGGAGCTTCACCCCCCTCCTTTCAGGCCTTTGAGGGGCTACTTAAAGCTCCCAATGGGCTCTTCTTCCTCCTCACCTCTTACTTTCTTACTCTTAATTTTTGTTCTCAATTTTGTGCTCTGTTGTTGTTTAATTATTTAATTCTTTCATTAGTTATTTCATTATTTCATTAACTAAACTTGAAAGTTTAGTAAATTAGTTCATAAGTTATTCAATTAGTTCATTCTTCTTGAATACTTAATTAATTAATTCATTACTTACTTAATTAGTTACTTAGTTAGTTATTTACTTAGATAATTAGTTAGTTCTTTAGTTAAGTAGTTATTTAATTATATAATTAGTTATTTAATTAGTTAATTACTTATATAATTAGTTACTTAATTAGTTAAGTAGTTACTTAGATAATTAATTATTTAACTAGTTAATTAGTTAATTAATTAGATAATTAGTTACTTAATTAGTTAATTAGTTAATTAAAGATGTCTTTTTCAAGTTATACAACCCAAACTTCTAGTACGACCTAGAATGATCTGGCTTGGGCATATTGCAACTTGTTCTCCATGGTGGAGAGAAAAGTATAATATAAATATTGTGACAATTATATTTGTTGGTATTTATCGATTGAAATTTCATCTTGGCAATGTTGCACCTTGCATACAGACTCCACCGGAGATAAGAGCCCAATTTTATAAGTATATACAAGCGATGGAACAAGTGAAGAGAACTTCTAAACGACATGAGGAGAACATTCAGGGAGAATTGACACAACTGAGAAGATATTCCTTACATATTTACGGGACCGGACAAGATCGACCAGGTATTCGTCGAGATCAAGACTTCGATGATGGTATGATAGTATTAGTCATAAAAGTAGTTCATTCTCTTATTTTACTTATCATTAATTAGTTAAATATTTTTTAAATAGATCTATTTCGAGCAATGGAAGCAAGTCAGATCTTTCGCCGACGAAGACCTATATGGCTATATCGATGCACTGGCCAAATGATGGATCAAGGGTCAAGAAGTGGGAATGGATAAGGAAGTGGAAGAGAATCTAACAACCAACCGAAAAATGAGATTCATGATCTCACTCAAGATAATAACCTGACAGTAGGTCCCATGGTTTCTGTTATCATTAGACCATGACAACATCAAAGCACTATCATAAGCTTTGTGACAATAGATCGAGGAACCGATAATTGAAGAAGAGGACATCAACTTGGATCAAGTATTCTACGAGAAGAATTCATTGGAAGCTTGAGTCAATCAAAGAACCGGAGTTCAACTCGGAAGACCAACAATTGGCTGAATGAGTGCTCAATGATATCTCTCTTACTGAAGAATTTCATATTCCTCCTTCCCTAGCAAGGCAACAGAAGACCGAACAAGGATCTAGTCAAGATACACAAAGTAAAAGAAAAGGTAAACAAGTTATGGTTGATCCCTTTGATATTGCAGATGTTGATACAATTGAAGAGGATCGAGAAGACACGCTAGAGCCGAACATCCGAGTGTAGTATCAAATTTCAAAAGATTCTTCTTCAAAGAGTAGTAGCGATGATGAAGATAGATACGATGGCAGCATCGTTTCACAAAGACAAAGGACCCAGGATTCGGATATAACTTCTACAACTGATGAACGTTTTACCGATGTGAAACAATACACCCATGTGACCCAAGACACCGATCATGGTGCAAGGCCTCAAAGTAGAGGAGCTCAACGTACCCAGCAAGTTGGAGGGCAATACCACGATACCTTTAATTATCCATATGATTCATCCCAAGGCTCTTGGTTCTTTATATATGGCCAAGAGCATTATGAAATGAATTATGTAAATTCATCTAACACTTCAATCCAATCAACCTATAGTTATGATAGATATGATGATTCTTTTGGATGTAGTCTTAAGATGTTTTGTTCGTGGGAGTGATGAATATAATCGTCATGTATATTTGTACCATACTGTATACTCAACTCAAATAACATGAGAAAATTACATAAATTATATAGAAAATATAAATCATATCAGATTGGAATAAAGTTGATTTATTTGTTGAAATCATGTCACTTGTTTTCTAGAATTGTTTTGTAATTTTTTGGTGTTTTTTTGAATTTTTCAAACTTTTTAAAAACTAATAAAATAATAGTCACGACCACGGATCCGGCTTACCTTGATTGGAGTGGTTAGACTCCACATCCTTTCTGTCAGGTCTATCTCAGTGATGCTGAATTGGATTGGTTGTAAGTATGGTTCACCAAGTCGCGACTCGAGCTTGACCTGGTCGGGTTTGGTCCCGACCTGCCCGGTCGGGCCGACCCAGGCGGTCGGGTTGCGCCGGGTTGCGGGGTCATGCAACCCGGTGACCGGGTGGCACGACTCGGGTCGAGTCGCGCGACCCGGCCACATGACCAGTCATGTGACCGTTGCCAACGGATGGGGGGGGCCTCCCCCACCCCGAGTCGTGCCACCCGGTCACATGACCGGTCATGTGACCGTTGCCAACGGATGGGGGGGCCTCCCCCCCCCCCCCCCCCCCCGATTCAGCCCCTTGGGGGAAATAGCCCCCAAGGGGCTCCCCTTACCCTCACCTCTCACCCTCACCCTCAAAGCTCTCATTGCTCTCAAATTTTGCTCTCATTTTCTTCTTCATTTACTTAATTATTTCATTAAGTACTTCATTAGTTCATTTAGTATATTTATTTAATACTTATTTTATTAATTAGTTAGTTAAATAGTTTCTTTTTTTTAATACTTACTTATTTACTTAGATAGCTAGTTAGCTAGAAGATTAGTTAGATATTTAGTTTAGTAGTTACTTAAGTAGATAATTAGTTAGAAGGTATAGTTAATTACTTACTTTGTTACATAATTAGTTAGTCATTTATTTTACATAATTAAAAGTTTACTTAGATAAGTGGTCACTTATTAACATCATTAGCTTTTTTAAATAGTTAAATACTTACTTAAGTAATTATTTAGTAAAAAAGATGTCTTCTCCAAGCAAAACAACCGAAACTACGAGACCCAGAGTGATCCGGCTTAGTTACATTGCAACTTGATCTCCATGGCGGAGAGAAAAGTGCAATATATTGCGACAGAGTAATATTCGGTGGTATTTATCGTTTGAAATTTTATCTTGTAGGCATGAAGGGAAACGTTCTTCCTTGCACATGGACTCCGCCGGAGGTCAGAGTTCAATTTCATAGGCACCTACAAGCGATGGAACAAACGAATGGAACAAGCAAACGACATAAGGAGACTGTCCGAGAAGAATTGTTACAACCAGGGAGACGTTCTGTACACATTTACGGGATTGGACAAGAGGCCGGATATTTTTAGAGACGAAGAGTACGAGGGTATGTTTGTTTTACTCATAAACGTAGTTCATTCTTTTATTTTAAAAGATAATTAAGTAGTTGAATATTTCTTGAATAGATGACCTCTTACGGGGAATAAAAGTAAGGCGAAGATCATTCGCCGACGAAGAGTTACATAGATGTACCAGCTAAATGATGGGTCAAGAGTCTGGAAGTAGGAGTGGTTGAGAAAGTGTAAGAGGATCCAACAACCAACCGCAAGATGAGATTCATGATTTCACCCAAGACGACGACCCGGCAGTAGGTCCCGTGGATCCCGTAATCATCAGACCACGACAACGTCAAACGACAATCACGACGGCGATGAAGAACCTAAAATTATGTAAGGACTAAGGAGAAGATTGATCGGGCAACGTCAAGGTGGTTCTTTCACCACAACATTCTGGTAAATGCCGCGAGGGGACCGTACTACGAGAACATGATCGACACAATCATAGACGTCGGGAGGGGAGTGCTTAGTCCAAACCCAAAGGAGATATACAATGTATATCTTCTTATAGAGGTGCAAGAAATAAAGAAGTACGTGGCATTAGTTGAACGAATATGGGAGGAACGAGGTTGCACATTAATGACTGACGGATGGACCAGTAAGTAAATTTGTTTATACTCATTTATATTAAATGTATAAATATTCTTTTTAGTATAACTTAGTTAATATCTTATACTTAACAGGTATAACTAGGAAGACAATGATCAATTTCCTAGTGTACAGTCAAGTCGACACAGTCTTTCGGAAGTCGGTCGACGCATTGAGACAGGTAAAGAATGCGGAGTATCTTTACCAATTGATAGTTAGAGTGATAGAAGAAATAGGGAGCTGGGTAGTTCAAGTAGTTACAGACAATGTGGCCGCATACAAATCGGCTTGATAGATGCTTATGGTCAAAAGACCAAAGTTGTATTGGACACCTTGTTCCGCCCACTCCTTAGACTTGATGTTGGAGGATATATGCAAGGATCTTTAAATGAACATGGTAGTTAAGCTAGCCCAGTTTATTTCTTCTTTTATTTACAACCACAACTTTGTCATTGCACTTATGAGGGAACACACCAAGAGGCGAGAGTTGCTACGGCCCGGTGTAACCCAGTTCGCCTCCTACTACATTTCGTTAGAAAGTTTGTTGAGTTAAAGGAGAGCTCTAACTTAGATGGTAATTTCACCGGGTTGGGGTAGTTGGATAGTTAGATGTAACCAATCGAATAAGAGAAAGGGGAGAAAAGTAGAGGTGACAATAGAGAGTGGAGATTTTTGGAAAATTGTAAAGAAGACATTAAACATCGTCCAACCTATAGTGAAGATACTAGGGATAGTTGACGGAGATAGGAAAGCAGACATGGGGTATTTATACGATACGGTTGAGAGAGCGAAGGAAGAAATCTCCAAGATAGTGTCCGACTTCGCCAAGTGGTGGGATATCATAGAACACTGTTGGGAACGTACGTTACATCAACCCATACATGCAGCAAGTTTATTTTCTTAAACATTTACTAATCCTTGTTTTTAAGTGTCAAATACGTATAAGTTGTTTACTAATGTTATTTGGTTCATAGGTTATTTTTTCAACCCAAGGTATTGTTATAGTCCACATTTCAAGGCAACGAACGAGCTATTAGATGACGTGAAAAGCGTCATCTGACTGTTGCTCGGTGACGACAACCGGGCTATTATCGCCTGCAACAAGATGTACGATTACATAATGCGGGTTTTTCACTTTGAAACAAGCAAAGTTGAATGAGCTGTGATGCTACTAAGTCCAGGTACGTAGCATTATTTTTCATCACTTAGTTAATCAAAGTGTACGAGGTAATAATGTAAGACATTCAATTTATGCAGCTGATTAGTAAATAGACCATGGTAAAGTATCAGGGTACGAGAACTTGGCGGATGTAGCCATCAGGGTCCTAAGCCAAACCACTTCGGTTTCGGGCTGCGAGAGGAATTGGTCTATATTCAGCTTGATTCACACGAAACAAAGGAACAGGTTGACATTAAGGAGACTTAAAGACTTCATATATTGTCACTACAATATAAGGTTAAAGTTGAAGAATTTGGAGAGAATGAAGCAAAACCAGATGGAACAAAAGAGTTGGATATCACAGGCGGCGGGACGTCCTGTCGAGGAGCCGCAAATTGAAGAGGACATCGATTTGGATCAAATATTCTACAAGAAGAACTCCTTAGAAGCTTGGGTCAACGACCGAGAAGGGTTAGGAGAATCGGAGTTCAACCCAGAAGACCGACAATGGGTTGAAGGAGTACTCGATGATGTCCCTTTGGCCGAAGAATTCTAGATCCCTCCCTCTCTAGCAAAGCGACAGAGGACCGAAGAAGGAACTAGTCGAGATACGCAAAGTAGGAAAAAAGGTAAATAAGTTATGACTGATCCTTTTAATATTGCAGATGCTGAGACGGTCGAAGACGATTGAGAAGATTCGCCGAAGCCGAACATCCGAGTGCAGTACCAGACTTCCAGGGATTCGTCGTCAAAGAGTAGCAGTGATGATGGTGTTGGATACGAGGGCGCAGGCATTTCACAAGTACAAAGGACCCCAGATCCTCCTATATCTTCTACAACATCACTACATTTTACCAGCGATGAGTAATATACCCATGTGACCCAAGACGCCGATCATGGTACAAGGCCGCAAGATGGAATAGGTCACCGTAGCCATGGAGCTGGAGCAGAATAGCACGATGTCTCCAACTATGTATATCATTCATGCCAAGGCTCTTGGTTCCCTACATACGGTCAAGAGTATTATGGAATGAATTATGTGGAGTCATCAGATACTTTGATCCAATCGACCTATAGCTATGGTGACTCGTTTGGATCAAGTCTTAGGGTAGTTTCCCAAGGGACTGACGAATATGATCGTCATGTGTACATGTATCAAGTTTTGTACTCAACCCAAATGACATGGAGAGAGTACATAAACTACCTAAAAAATGTATAACATGTCACATTGGAATAAAGTTGATGTATTATTTGTTTAAATCATGTCATTTAATTTTCTCGTATTTTTTTGTATTTTTTGGATTTTTTCATATTTTTCTTGAATTTTTTGATTCTTTCAAAAAAAATAATAAAAAATTGGAGTCACGACCTTGGTCGCGACCCAGTCTGACCTGGTCGGCTTGGGGGTCTCGCGACCCAGTCGCGACCCCCCCAGCCTTCCTTGGTTGTAAGGATCTAGGGTGTCAATTGTGTGAAATAAACATTTGCTGCTGAAGATCCAAATATTTTATTGGAAGGTGGCTTGGAAGTGCTTTCCAATAGTCAACTGATTGGATTGGATTACAAGTTGGTTTTGTTGTATTCTCTCCTTGCGACTGCTCTGTGGTCTATCTGGATTGAACAGATATGAAGATGGTTCATGGACTTGTATCAGCTGGTTCGATTCTTCAAATGGGTCCAACTGGTGCTTAGTAAGGCTGGGAGCTGGCTAAGCGATGGAAGCTATCTTCAGCAGAGGGTTTTCGAAGGTCCTTGTATACTCAAATCAAATCTTAATCCCAAATTAATTGGGGTGGCCATATAGATTCTCATTCTCCATTTATGTCAATTTTAAGATATATCTTCAGCAATATTTTTACTTATCCAAGTCATGGTGTTCCTCTTCTCCAAGTTAACTTGGACCTGCCATATCCTTTTTTGTTTTAATTGTTTTGATATTTTCTATTTTTCTAACTAGAGCTTCCTTAGGTCTCTTATTAATATGTCTAAACTCTCTATTTTTCTTCTTTCAATTGGTATATACTTGCCACTATTTCTACATTTTCCTTAATATATTCACCACTTATTCTATCTAACCTAGCATGATCATACATCTATCTTAATATTCTCATTTCAATAACATTTATTTTGGAAACATATTTTAAACATGTTTTTCTTTATTACCCGACATTAGCTAACTGTACAACATTGTAGGACTTACTGTTGAACATTAAAATTTTTCTTTCAACATTACTAGAATGTTATGATCAAATATAACTCTTATAGTCAATCTTCACTTTATTCATCTTGTTTTAATCCTAAAGTTAATGTGCTTGTCACATTTACCATCTTTTTGTACAATTGAACTAATATATTTAAATTGAGGATTCTGAGATAATATTATTCTATCCTAACTAACTCTTCTTTCGTTTTCTATTTGATTTTTATTAAATTTATGATGCATATATTATGTCCTGATTCTACTTATTTTAACATTTTTAGATTAGCGTTTCTCTAAAGTTCTAGCTTCTTATTAACTCTCCTTGACTTATCTTTTAATACAATATCATTTACAAACATTATACACTATGGTATGTCATTTTTTTGGTTAATTTATCCTGACTAATGTTAAAAGATAAGGACTTATTGTAGGCCTTTGATGTAAATCAGTTGACATAAGAAAATCTTTTGTTTCTTTTCCAATTATGCGGAAACTAGTGGTTGCCTCATTGTACATATCTTTTATCACTTGTATATACTTAATAATTATCATTTTTCTCTCAAACACCTATCACAAAATGTCTCTTAGAACTCCATCATAAGCTTTCTCCAAGTCAATAAACATCTTAGATAAATCTTTTGTATATCATAATATTTCTTCATTAAACTTATAATAAAAAATAGCTTCTATTGCAAATTGATGAGACATAAATGTAAATCGGTTGATTAAATATTTGTAGAATCATGTAATCATCGCTTCATAACTCTTTCCCACATTTTCATAAAGAGAATCTAAAGCATGAGAAACCAAACAAGAAATATAACTACAGATGAAGGGTTAGAGAGTTTCTTTGAAGCTATGCAAGCATCAGAAGGAAGGGATGAACCATGCATTCTTCTTTTCTATCAGATATGGTGTTTCCTATGTAATACCCCGATTATTAATAATAATAATAATAATAATAATTTATTTTCCTTATGCGGACTCCCCCTCCCACCTGGACTCTCTCTCTCTCCTCCCCCTCCTTCGGCCCGCCGCTTGCCAGATTTTGCTCCCCCTCTATGCTCGGACTCTCCTTTCTTCTCCCTCTTGGTTACGGAATCCTCACCGCCGCCCTCTCCCGGTCCCGAACTCTACCTCCCCTCCCCGGTCCCGGTCGAACTCTCCCTTCCCCTTATTTTCTCTCCCGCGCCCCGCCTTCCACCTTCCCTCTTCTCCTCTTCTCCTCTCACGCGAGCGAGCGCGACCGACCCCGCATTCTCCTCCTCCTCCTCCTTCTTCTTCTTCTTCTTCTCCTCCGCGCGTGCAACGGCCGCGACACCCCCCCCTTCCCGCGGTTCTATCCCGCGGGTGCCGCCTGCAACCAGCCGACGCCGCCGCCGGCCCCGCGCCGCCGGCCGGCGCCGCCCCCGCGCGCGCGCGGCGCCCGCCGGCCGACGCCGGCCTTGCCGCCCTCCTCCTTCCTTCTCCTTCCCTCTTCGTCCCTCCCGCGCGGGTGCAACACCCGGACACCCCCCTCGTTGGTCGCCACGCCGCGCGTGTCCACCCGCTGCGGCCGCCCGCCATGCCAGCCCCTCCGCCGTCCCCGCGCCTGGCCCGCGCGCGCACGCGCGACCACCGTCGGCCGCTGCCGCCGCGCGCGGCGCCGCCGGCGACCCGCACGCACCTTCCCTCGCGGCCGCCGTCTCCCTCCCGGCCGCGGCACCGGCGCCGCCGCCCGCAGCCGCCGTGCGCCGCCGCGCGCCCGGCTCGACGCCCGGCGCCGCCGGCCCGCCATCCTTCCCGCGCGTCGCGCCGCCGGGACGCCCGGCCCGCCCCCCCTGCGGCCTCCGCCGGCGCTCGCTTCTCCGCCGGCCGCCGCGCCCACGCGCGCCGTCGCCGCCCGTCGACGGCCACTCTCTCGGCGCCGCCCGCGGCTCCGCCTCCCGCGACCGCGCGACCACCACCGGCCCTCCGCCGGCCGCCGCTGCGCCCTCCGCCGGTCGCCGCCGTCCGACGCCGCCCGCCCGGCGCCCGCGCGGGCGCCGCGCGCCCGCGCGTGCGCCCCCGTGCGCCACCGGTGCGCCCGCGCGCGCCGGCCCGACCCCCCTCCGTGCGCCCGCACGCGCCGCGCGCGCGCGCGCGCGGCCGCCCCGTGCGCCCGCCGTGCGCCGCCTCTCTCCCCTCCGCGGTATACATCCTCTCTCCTCTCTCCTATCGCCCTTTATCCTATTATCTTCTATCAAGTTCCCTAGTTTATTATTTCCCTTCTACCGACAGATTTCAGGAACACCTACTCGGATCGATTTTCCGTCGCCGACGCAACCGCGGCAGTCTCGTCGCCAAATTCAATCTCCTTGGATTTCCGTGCGCCGTTCGCCGTTGCCGTCAAGGTAGGCGTCTCGGCTATTCTTAGCAATCTAATATACTTGATTAAACCGTAAGAATCATGTTTAGATCACCAGGATTAGAATATTGTAGTTAATGGGCTGTTTTGGATTTATTTGCATATTTAGATAGAGTTAGATTAATTTGTTTAAGTTGTGCATACTTAGATTAATTTGGTTATTCATGTATGTTAGACTTAAAACGATAGGTTGAGGTATGTCTAAATTTAGGTTAGTTTAGTATGTTTGCATCGCGATGAACCTATGTCATGAATATTCCGATTTGATAAAAAGCCGTTGTAAAGTTTAGGCATAATGTGGTTAGAATTTAGTTTATTTTATTTTATTAGATAGATGGTTGTTTAAGCATGTAATTGTCGTATTTAGGTTGTAAATTGCGTGATTCCATGTATATGCGTTAGTTTGTGTTAGATTGTGTTGTGGTATGCGAATATGTGGTGCGTAGAACCGTAGGGTGTTCATCTATGTATTCCATGTTTGATTTGCCCATTTAATGCTCATGTTTACCTGTCTGAGTTTTTTATATGCTTGGATGGTGTTGAATGTGGTTGGTGCAGTGAGCTGCAGTGTGGTTGTTTTGTACTACACCAGACTAAATTAGTGGCCCGTGGGCGCGGAGGTTAGTTGAATGCTGGAGCATCCTTCGATCCCGGATACCGCGGTTTATCCTAAGTACTCCCACCTTTGGGGTACTATGGGATTTAGTTACTATATGTTACTTCCTACTATATATGGTAAATCTGGTGCTAGTTTTGTGATGTGTGCATTTATCGATGGAGCATGTTATTTACTCGGACGGGTGTCTAGTTGTGTAGATTGGCATAGATGGTATGTTATGGTTGTGTCATTGGTTTTATGTCGAGTCTATGTGTTGGGCATACCTAGAGTGGTTTAATGTGTAGGTTATGTTGGTCTAATGCATTTAGAGTCATGTCGTCATTTGGGGTAGTTGATTGACTTTGTAATCAATTAATTAAAGATATATGATTAGTTTGCCACTATGTATTAAATCTGATTTTTAGGCTTATTATTCTATCATACCATAGAATCATTATTATAAAAGGGGTAGTTCGGGTGTAAGTCCTACGGGTAGTTGTGACTCGCCCCTTCCGTTGTTAATATTTTCGGGAGTGCGGGTTTAGCGCGGCGAGAAGCGTAGTGGTGTTGTGGAATCCGAGGAACTAGTGGAGTATCATTCAAATGTTGGTATATTTAATTTGTTTAGATAGGTGTTTGTTTGTGGTGTTAATATGTTGTAAAAATTTGGAATTATTTAATTGGATTGTGAATTTTGGTATTATTTGGCTCCAGGACCGATATCCTTTCCCGTTACGTCGCCGGATTATCTTCCGCACGTGCATGTTAAAAATCCGGGTCGTAATGATTAATTATCGGAAACATTAACTCGGCCTGAATGTCTACTTTGACATGCCCGGGTTCTTGATATCGGTTTGGATTAGATGGAATTGATGATTGGAAGATCATGATCTTAGATAGAGAGAGTAATTTAGATTGTCTATTAGATTGAGAATCTTTTGATGGCATTGGAGTCTGATATTAGATGGGTATTTTAGATAGAATAGAATGAGCTAGATAGATAGATAGATAATTGATAAGTAGATTGATGTAAGAATTGTTAGTTAGTGTGTTAGTTTGTTAGATAATTAGATAGATAGATAAATAGATTGATGGATAGTTTGATAGATAGATGGGTAGATGGATGGTGAGTAGATTAGATAGAGGAGAATAGTTAGATAGATTGAAGGACGAAATTGTTCGATAAGTCCGGTTGAATTTTCGAGGACGAAAATTTTTGTTAGGAGGGTAGATTGTAATACCCCGATTATTAATAATAATAATAATAATAATAATTTATTTTCCTTATGCGGACTCCCCCTCCCACCTGGACTCTCTCTCTCTCCTCCCCCTCCTTCGGCCCGCCGCTTGCCAGATTTTGCTCCCCCTCTATGCTCGGACTCTCCTTTCTTCTCCCTCTTGGTTACGGAATCCTCACCGCCGCCCCCTCTCCCAGTCGAACTCTACCTCCCCTCCCCCGGTCCCGGTCGAACTCTCCCTTCCCCTTATTTTCTCTCCTGCGCCCCGCCTTCCACCTTCCCTCTTCTCCTCTTCTCCTCTCTCCCCAACGGCGAGCGCGGCAGGCCCGCGTCCTCCTCCTCCTCCTCCTTCTTCTTCTTCTTCTCCTCCGCGCGTGCAACCGCGACACCCCCCCCCCGCCCGCGGTTCTATCCCGCGGGTGCCGCCTGCAACCAGCCGCGCCGGCCGCCTCCGCACCAGCCGGCCCGCCGCCCGCGCGCGCGCGCGCGGCTCGCCGGCCGACGCCGGCCTTGCCGCCCTCCTCCTTCCTTCTCCTTCCCTCTTCGTCCCTCGCGGGGTGCAACACCCGAGACACCCCCCCCTCGTTGGTCGCCACCGCCGCGCGTGTCCACCCGCTCGCGGCCGCCCGCCATGCCGGCCCTCCGCCGTCCCCGCGCCGCGCGCGCCGCACGCCACCCGCGCGACCACCGTCGGCCGCCGCCGCGCGCGCGCCGCCGCGGCGACCACCGCTGCACCTTCCCTCGCGGCCGCCGTCTCCCCTCCCGGCCGCGGCACGGCGCGCCGCCCGCGGCCCGCCGTGCGCGCGCGCGCCGGCTCCGACGCCCGGCGCCGCCCGGCCCGCCATCCTTCCCGCGCGTCGCCGCCGCCGGGACGCCGCTGCCCCCCCTACGGCCTCCGCCCGGCGCTCCTTCTCCGCCGGCCGCCGCCCACCGCTCGCGCGCCCGCCGCCGTCGGCCGGCCGCTCTCTCGGCGCCGCGCCGCAGCTCCGCCTCCCGCGACCGCGACCGCCACCGGGCCCTCCGCCGGCCGCCGCCGCGCCCTCCGCCGGTCGCCGCCGTCCCGGCCGCCGCCCACGCCGGCGCCCGCCGGCACGCGACGCGCGCGCGCGTGCGCCCCCGTGCGCCACCGGTGCGCCACCGCGCGCCCCCGACCCCCCCTCCGTGCGCCCGCGCGCGCCCGCCGCCGCGCGCGGCCTGCCGCCCGTGCGCCCGCCGTGCGCCGCCTCTCTCCCCTCCCGCGGTATACATCCTCTCTCCTCTCTCCTATCGCCGCTTTATCCTGTTATATCATCGAGTTCCCTAGTTTATTATTTCCGCTTCACGACGATTTCGAGGAACACCTACTCGGATCGATTTTCGCGTCGCCGACGCAACCGCGGCGGTCTCGTCGCCAAATTCAATCTCCTTGGATTTCAGGTGCGCCGTTCGCCGTTGCCGTCAAGGTAGGCGTCTCGGCTATTCTTAGCAATCTAATATACTTGATTAATAGTAAGAATAAATGTTTAGATCACCGAGGATTAGAATATTGTAGTTAATGGGTTTGTTTTGGATTTATTTGCATATTTAGATAGAGTTAGATTAATTTGTTTAAGTTGTGCATACTTAGATTAATTTGGTTATTCATGTATGTTAGACTTCATGATAGGTTGAGTATGTCTAAATTTAGCTAGTTTAGTATGTTTGCATCGCGATGAACCTTAATCATGAATATTCCGATTTGATAAAAAGCCGTTGTAAAGTTTAGGCATAATGTGGTTAGAATTTAGTTTATTTTATTTTATTAGATAGATGGTTCTGTTTAAGCATGTAATTGTCATGTTTAGGTTGTAAATTGCATGATTCCATGTATATGCATTAGTTTGTGTTAGATTGTGTTGTGGTATGCAAATATGTGGTGCATAGAACCATGGGTGTTCATCTATGTATTTCATGTTTGATTTGCCAATTTAATGTTCCTATTTTACTGTCTGAGTTATTTATATGCTTGCATGGAGTTGAATGTGGTTGGTGCAGTGGTCACAATGTGGTTGTTTTGTACTACATAGGACTAAATTAGTGGCCCGTGGGCAGCGGAGGTTAGTTGAATGCGGAGCATCCTTCGATCCGGAATGCCGCGGTTTATCCTAAGTACTCCCACTGCCTAGGGGTACTATGGGATTTAGTTACTATATGTTACTTATACTATATGGTAAATGCGGTGCTAGTTTTGTGATGTGTGCATTTATCTGATGGAGCATGTTATTTACTCAGACAGGTGTCTAGTTGTGTAGATTGGCATAGATGGTATGTTATGGTTGTGTCATTGGTTTTATGTCAGGTCTATGTGTTCTGGGCATACCTAGAGTGGTTTAATGTGTAGGTTATGTTGGTCTAATGCATTTAGAGTCATGTCATCATTTGGGGTAGTTGATTGACTTTGTAATCAATTAATTAAAGATATATGATTAGTTTACACCCTATGTATTAAATCTGATTTTTAGGCTTATTATTCTATCATACCACTAGAATCATTATTATAAAGGGGTAGTTCGGGTGTAAGTCCTACTGAGTCTGTTGTGACTCACCCCTTCCGTTGTTAATATTTTCAGGAGTGCAGGTTTAGCGCAGCAGAAGCGTAGTGGTGTTGTGGAATCCGAGGAACTAGTGGAGTATCATTCAATGTTGGTATATTTAATTTGTTTAGATAGGTGTTTGTTTGTGGTGTTAATATGTTGTAAAATTTGGAATTATTTAATTGGATTGTGAATTTTGGTATTATTTGGCTCCAGACCGATATCCTTTCCCGTTACGTCGCCGGATTATCTTCCGCTGTGCATGTTAAAAATCCGGGTCGTGACATCCTAGGGATAATTGAACTATGGAAGCAAGTGGTGAACTCTGATAAGAACTGCAGTGGTTGGAGGTAGGGAGTGGGTTGTATTGGGCCTATCTGTCCCGTGGTGTTAAAACTTAAAACAACCCCATTAATGGGTACTGTCTACAGTTTAGGTGATTAGTTCTGTACAAACGGGTGTTTAAAGTTGTGACCAAATTTGGATGGCTTGTTCCGAGCAGTCTACGTAAACTGACATGCTAGCATGAATGTGTTTCACGTGGTTTCTGAATCATCTGATCCATATTGATATCAGCTAATTTGGATCACAAACCAGCTACAACAGATGATTCTTGAAGGTATGTACACCAAAAGTGTTCAAATAATTATGAAGGGGAACTGGTGGATGGACTGATGTGGCTGTATTTGCCAAAATGACCAAGTCAGCAGAATCAGTGGTCTGACAAATTGTCAAGACTCAAGATTATCAAGTACATCAAAGAATGACATGTTTTGTACTTTACTTGCTTTACTTGACCAGCATGGGAAATGAAAGTGGGATGCAAAACTAGAGATGACAACAAGAAACGAGGCTTGTAGTTCTAATTTTAGTGAATAATGTAACACATGAGAAAGGATGTGAGAAATGAAGGGATTAGAGTTTTCTGCAACCGTGGTCTGTATAATGCTTACCGACATTTCTTTATGCTTGTCAACCTTATTGTTGAATGTTTTAAAATTTATCATTATATGGATTAAACTTGAGGCCTTTTTTTACTTTGATCTTTTTGCTGCATAAGATATGCATTCATGACCATATGGTTGTCAACTTTTTGATAAAACAGGTCAATGTTTGTTGACTGTCCATTATTGGTTTTACATATTCAATTATATTCTTTTACTGTGAATATGTCTGCTAGTCAAACAATTTTTGGTGAGAAGAACTGTGAAAGAACTTTCTATTTCATGATTTCCTATTGTCTATTGATTTTTATGCAATGCTTGTAACTTAATATGTACAATATGCAGCTAGACACTGCTGCGTTCATGGAAGAATTTGGTTTACCATCTAAAACGAGGACCAAGGATGGGTATAATCCACTTCTCGATGATTTCAAGAATACGAAGTTTTATTTGAGTGTGCCGACGCACAATATTGTATAGAACCCCGGGTAGTACAGGATCAATTTTGCAAGTGTAATTGATAATTTATATACCCATTTTTTAATTTTTTGGAGAATATTTTAGCTCTTGTACACGTACTATCGATATGTCCGTCAATCAGAAGCCGTGTAGGGTTTTATTCTTCACGTGGACAAGATGATTGTGCTTGTGTTCTGGCAGTCTACTGGAATGTCCGTCAAGCTAATGGAGCAGCTCCCATGGTCACTAATTTATTCCATATACCTAATGCCTTGACAGCCCAGTGATATTTTCTAAAGAATATCCTCGTTGGTACGTTAGAAAAAAACAATACAACAGTGTGGTTCAATTACCTTATCAAAGGAGATTCAAGCATCACAAATGCCAAAATCATCTGTAGCTTTGACATGATCAAACAATTAGTGCTGCTGCAAATATTTTATGATGATCTAACCAAAAGAATGGAAAGAAAAAGTTCCTATAACCAACTTTAAAATATGCATGTCTTTTGTGTATAGCCGGTCCTTGGCATTCTAAGTTTAGACATCTTTATGCCAACGCAACTTACACCTTTATTAGTGAATTTCTGTACGATTACATATAGAAGGCAACAAATGGATCATCTCATTATTGATTAGTGTTGCCGTTTGTTTCCATTTTTATGTGACCTGTAAATATGCTAGAATTCTTTAGGGATGCATGCTAAATTTTGAATACATGCCCTGCTTTGCAACACTTGGTTACAACCCTTCGTCTGTCCTTGTTTGGGCAACCATCTGAAATCTCAATCAGTTAATTTGTAGATGCAGGAAGGTTAGTGTTTCCAACCCAAAGACCACAATGTATGGTACTCGGTTCTTCAGAAAATTCGAAATTCTCAGGCTTATGTCATCCTTGTTGTCAAGTAAAATTAAATCAAAGCATGTTGTTTTTACTTTTTTTGGTATGAATTATGAAAGACCGTTTTGCTGGAAAACGATCGGTGAAACAAGGCTTATTATTTCACTTATTGTAGCAGCTGTTTGTGCACGGAAGTAGCCAATCAATTTCGATCGCTGTAGGCTTAGTTATTCCTATCAAAGATTGAGTGGTTTCCTCTGCTCTCTATTGGCTTGTTTGATAAAACATAATTTGGGGGTACATTGGGTTTTTTTTTTAATTAAGAGATCAATTGGGTTATTTATTAAATAATATTGCATCAAACGGGGCCTAGATTCCCTCATTGTCCTACCACGGTGTTGTATCTTAATTTATATTAAAGCAACTTGGCTTCTACACCAAATCTTTTCAGCATTAAGTTATTCTATGAACCAAACGACACAAGAAAAGGTGAAGTAACATTTTTCTTATGCTATTTATTCGATCAATAATTGCCGATTTAAGCACACTTATTTCAGCATTTATAATTTGCAAATTGTCGTATAACGAACTCTCCTGCTAAATGAACCACTAATTTATTAATTTATTCTATTTAGGGTGCTCATGATAATTACATTCTTCACAAGCCTTTTTCGAACGGGAAGAAAAAATACAAATGGAAAAAGGAAATGTCACTTGCTAACCCAAGGTCAGCACTATCCGTAATAACTCCTCTCTATTTAACATACCAAATCAGATAATCGAGTTCTTCATATCTTATTTGGTTAGAGTATAAATGTATAGTATATTAGCTTTGACATTAGTTTCTTTAAAAATAGCGTATTAATTATTATTATGCTGCTTTTGAAAGACTAGTCGGCCGGAGGCTGTGTGAATAATACGAAGGCTAATAATTTTCTTTTACTACAAACATTTGATGAGACTAGTATAAACTATATAGGGACTTTTGATTAGAATATTAGACTTATTACACTATCCACTTTCATATTACCGTCACAGCTCGTGAAAATTGGTACTTCCAACAATTAAATTTATTGTTTTTTTTTTTTTTTGATTGACGATGGCCCAGCGGCCAGAAGCCTGCAGCACAGCAGGCCAGCGGGGGTTCGAACCCCCGCTCGGACCCCACAGGTCACCCCCCAGCGGGGTGCCCGGCTGTGACGCCGCCGAGAGGCGAACCGCGCCCTCCGCCCCCAGGCGGAGGGGGCAACGCCAACCGTGCTACGCACGGTCGGCAATTAAATTTATTGTTGATAGAGGTATATAATGCTGTAACCAAATAAGGCAATGGCTTTTTAAATGAATATTCAAATATGTATAGACACTAGTCATGATAGCATTAAAAACACAGGGCATTAAAAAATATTTATGCTACAGGACATTAAAAAGTACAAAGAAACACTTTTTATTGATATGATAGGATGGGATGTAAACATAAGTTAATCCATTTACTATTTTGATTCCAAGCTCAAATGTGTGTGCGTCGCTGTAAATATGGATGTAATAAAACTCAGTCAAAAGGGGTATCGATTTGGCAATCGTGATATTGAAGGGTGATTAAGTGGCTACTTATGCTCAAACCCTGATCATGGATGAAATACTTGATTTTTGGATGTTTAGAAGACTTGGAAAATAGCAAGAGGTGTGCATGCTATAGATGTAACCTGACTTGTTCTTCACACAAATATATAGGGTGTGTTCATAATTTGGTTTGATTTGATTTTTGAAAAAATAAAATTTGTATAGTTTGGTTTGGTCTAGTTCAAATCATATCTTATGTTGCATAGTTTCATTTGGTTTGTTTTAAACTGTATTTTATTAAAATTTTGCCAATATATTTATACATTTGTTAGTTTTATCTTAAAAACTCTTGAAATAAATTTTTATCAAAAATATATAAATATTGTTAATATATCTAAGTTATAATAAATAATTCAAGTTATTTGATTTACTGATTTGGTTTGATTGGAAGGGTGTTAAAATTCAAATCAAACCAACAAAGTAAAAATTGAATCAAAGTTTGGTTGGGCTTTTAGGTTGAACCAAATATGAACACCCCTACTCACAAATATAGGGAAAGATAATATTTGTTTCATGGGGGGCAAGCTTCCCCCTTGCTGAATAGTGCTCTCATCAGGAGTCAAGCTTAATAGCATTTGACTGAGCAAAAACCAAGAAAGAATATAATTTTCGCAGTTTTGGGAATGTATGGTGTAACTGTAAGAAATCATTATATGTGTAGCGGAAGCAGTGATTACTTATATTTCGTAGTCATTGTCTCGATCTAGATTGAATGTCGATACTAAAAATTGGATTTGAGCAAATTCAAATGTATGTTTGCAGGATTCAACTTGTCCTTAAAATCAAAGAAAAACTAGCATAGGACACTCCATACCCTCCAAGTTGTTCAAGCGTATGGCCTCTAGAGGTATCTACACGAATGTCCTACATAGACGGATCACCTTGCATGTTGAACCATCCGACTTAACTCAAATGGAGCTCCACTAACTCTCGATGACCTTCAAGGTGGGAAAATATATTAGAGAAGGTTGAGGATGAAATAGACACCCCTAGTTTGATAAGATTTGTGCCCACATCGCTAGTATTTATATAATTTGAAATTTTTCATAAAATTGCTAATTTCTATGCATTTCTTCTATGTCCTTAGACTAATGGATCAATTCTTATGTATATGACCTACTTGGCCTAATAGTCCATTTGGTTAATGTCTAATTAAAAAATAACTTCTTTTAATTTAATTTATTTATCTAATGACACATTTAATGACATTCCGATCATGAATGATACAAGCCACATCCCATGACCCCAAACAACTTTAGAGATGATATGATCTTCACTAAGACTTTCCATCATTAGTTACCATACAATTGTAAACCATTGTCTGTGTAATGCCCTGATGGAATAGGGATACGACATTGACTACCAATCCCTTTGACTGCCAACTCCTAATATACTGATAATGTAGGATCCTATGCTCGAAATCAAATTAATTGAAAAACTCATTAACTAATTATCTTCTCTATCTTGGCTATCGATTTAAAGTACCATCCCAATAGACATTCTCTCTCACTTATTAAGAGTGAACGATTCCTTGTTATCCACAAAATTATCTCCATCAGGTTTTTCCTGTACTTAATCTATTAACTATATATATTAGACCATCAAACTAGGTGATCATAAGTCAATAGCAAAAGCACAAGAGACACCTGATAAGACAACTTTTGTGACTCAGGTTAAAAGTTCAACCATGTAACCATGATGATATAAACTCTGATAAATGTCAGGTAAGTTGCTATGCAAGATTTCTATTTCAGTCAGTTCAGTGAACCTATACCTCTAATGAACTTGTGTGTATATCCTAGAGTCTCCACACTAAGGACCAATGAGATCGATCATCCTTATCATATGATAATAAATCACATACACTTTTCTATTTAGATTTTTAATATTCTATCTTAAGAATCCTATGACTTGGTCTATTTAGATCACATGTGCTTAGTTGATTGATCTTGTTATCATGAACTCATCATGATCTCATTATCTTAGTTGATTGATTTCATTATCATGATCTCATCATGATTCAACCATTCATTGCAATATACACATCTAATAAGAGTTAGTAATGAAAATATGTCAATTTAATTGAATGAAATATTTCAAGAAATGTTGAATCATGTAAAATGTGATTAGCTTATAGGTATAGGTCATACATTTCTATCATCCCACTTCAACTAAAGTCAATCACTTATTCGTTTAATCTCCATCAGTTCTAGGCGATCCTTAAACACACTTTGAGTTAACACCTCAGTTTGTGGATTTGCAATGTTATTAACATAAGATACTCTATCATTGATTATCTCTCCCAAAGTTGCATCTTCTTTGATCAAATAGTACCATTGTAGAAGTGTTTAAACTTCTGATAAGATATTGGCTTCATTGCATATGCAATAGCTCATTGTTTAGCCAAACAAAGATACATGATTAGAGATAGAAAGAACAATCCTATATTTAAGATGATCTTATTCTTCTAGACTACTTCCTAAGCCATTTGTAGCATTTTTGTACTTTACATCAATTGTAGAATATGTAATGTTATCTTGTACAGAACAATTCAACTCACTTTACTACCATTCAGAGTAAATATGTAACCTTATGTTGTCTTGCCATTAGCTTTATCTAACTAAAAGCTAGAGTCTATAAAACAACAGAGCTTTAAGTTATCTCCTCCATATACTATAAATATATCTTTTGCACTTCTCATGTTCTGAATGATACATTTCTTAGCTCTCCAGTGACTTTCAATTGGATCTACCTGATAAGTGCTCTTAACACATAGAGCATGTACCGTATCATACTATGTACATAGTATAACATACATGATAGTTCCTATGGGTAAGGCATAAAGGACTCTACTCATATGCTCCTCTCTTCAGGAGAGATAAACTTCATATCTCAAATGTAAGAAACCTATCTTGGAATTTATAAGTCAAACCTTTTAACTATGGTGTTTATGTATATTGATTGAGTCAAACCAATCAAATTTTTTAACTATGGTGTTGTTTATGTATATTGATTGAGTCAAACCAATCATTTTTTAAGTTCTATCTTTATAGATCTTAGTCCCTAAAAGATAGGATTCTTCAAATAGATCAATCATGGAGGAATAATTTGATAGCTAAGTTTTCATTGATGAATATATCTACATCATTTCCAAGGAGCAATATATGATCTACATAAAATATTAAGAAAGTGATAGCACTCCCACTTGACTTCTTATACACACAAGGCTCATCAAATCTTTTGTTCCATCCTTGGGAAGTTTGTTTTAGTCTATGAATGAACCTTAACAACTTGCATTATGTGTTTAGATGTTTTTAAGATTTAATTCCTTGAGACTATATAACATACACCTCTTCCTCAAGATTACTATTGAAGAATCTCATCTTAACATCCAATTGACATATCTCATAATCATAGTGTGCAGCAATCAAAGTCCGAATAGATTTAGCCATTGTGATAGTCATACTCAACTCTTTGACTGAGACGATATCCTTTCCAACCATCTTTGCCTTGGTCTCTATCTTCCAATCCACTACTATTTATCTTAAAGATCTATTTACACCTAATGAGTGCTCTACTCTCAAGTAGATCTACCAAATTCCAAACTTAGTTAGAATAGATGGAATCTATTTGGGATTTTAATGCCTTTTTCCATCTCTTAGAATCGATATTCCATATTATTTCTTCATAGATATATGGATTAGCATCCTCGCTTTATCATGCCTCACTTCTTCCATCAAAGATATATCCTACATAACAATTAGGTTGAACATGATAAAAATATATGCCCTACAAGCTAATCATATTTGATATGATTCATCATTTTCTATAATATCTCATTTAATATAAATGACACTTCTTTGTTACTAGGTCATATTAGATGGTATATCGTAGTGAAGTCCTTGATCACATACAATAATTATTGGATTGTGATGAGATCATGATAATGAAATATATCATCTAGAGATATGTGATCTAAATGTACCTAGTTGTAGGATTCTTGAGATGGGGCATTACAGATCTGATTAGACTAGTATATATGATGTCTTCTCATATGATGAGGATGACCAATCTCAATGGTCATCAATGTGGTGGCACTAAGGTACATATATAGATGCTTATTAGTGGAATGAGTTCACTGAACTAATTAATTTAGAAACTACGAATGATATCTTTCCTAAATACCATGCTTACATAGTTGGACTTTTGACCAAAGTTGCCAAGATATCTTACTAGGCATATCTTGTGCTTTTACTATTAACTTATGGATCATTGATTTGATGGTCAAATACATTTAAGGGATCTTCTACAAAGGAAACTCGGTGGAGGTGATTAAGCAAACAACAAGGGATCATCAAGTCCAGGTAGTTAAGAGTGAATGTTCATGGGATAATATTCTAAATCCCTTGTGAGGGTTGAGAAGATAATTAAAAAAAAGTTTTTCAATTGATCAATATCCAAGTACATGAGCCCAAAGTGTTAGCTTCCCAAAGGAATTAAAAGTCTATGATGTAGTCTTATCTGATCAGGACATTGGATGGACAAGGGTTTATATCTATATAATAACTGATGAAGAAAATGCTCAATGGAGATAAGATCAATCCCAAAGTCATTTAAGATTATGGAATATGACTTGTATCATTAATGATTGAAAAACTATTAAATTTGTTACTATATAATTAATTTAATTTTAAATAATTTTTTTTAATTAGCCTTTAACTAAATGGAATAATGGGTTTACTAAGTCACACACATAAAGACTTATCCTTAAGTATGGGGGCATGGGCATAATTTATATAAATTTATGATTTATAAATAGAAGTGAATTTGGCCAAATCCAATCATGCCAAGGGTTCCAAATTTTATGTTGAAATTTTTTCTTCATATTCTTCCACCCTAAAGGTCACCAGCAATGGGTGGAAGTCTATCCTTGATGAGTCAGAAAGTCCTACATGTAGGAGAACTGTTTGGGAGAAAGTTCATGTGGATACCATTACACACTATGCACTTGGAAGGCTTAGAGATCAAGGAAGCATTCCTTCTTCATCGAGCATAAAGGATTTGTTAAATATCAAGAAGGTATTTTTTATTTGGTTCGAATTGAGTTGTTGGTGTTCTTAGTTAAACTATTCAATTTTGATTGATATTACAACCATGATATTCAAGGAATCAAATGCTTCTACTACCCTGATATGATTTCTTGTAGTAGTATTAGAGCCAGATTGAAGTCTTGATTGAAACCAACGTTGTTTCTATGTTATTTTACATTTTTTTCCTTCCCAAAATTGTACAAACCTCTATTTTGACAAGGTAACCATAATTCTTATGAGATAAAATTTTAAAAGAGTTGGTTATGTGTGAAATAGGGCTTTTTAACACTATCCTTCATTTGAATTTAGGATCACCGAATTGTCTACTATGACATTAGAAAGATGACATTTTGAAATGTTGATAGCTAACCTTAAAACTTAGAAAGTTTAAAATTTCTCCTTAGATAGAGATGTGGGAAGCCATACAAAGGCTTAAGAACATAGAAAATATGATTTTCAAATGTTTATCGAAGTTTCCTAGCATTGAGTGATGATGAGGGCATGTATTGGGAATTTTCTAACAGTAGTGATCTCTGTGGTAGTTGTGATTTAACAACCTTTTTCTTGAAGATTGACAACTTTTAGGAGATAACTCTGATAGATTCAAAATCCTCATGGAATTAGGATAATGATCTTTAATTTTTAATATTTTTCTAGGCCCCGGATAAGGGGATAAGCCTTCTGAAAATTGTGGCACCATTTTCCCCATCTTAGAGCCATTATTGGGTGGGGGAGAAGGATCTGTTGGGTCCTTTGAACCTATTAAGGCTCATCTTCATTCAGATCCTATGCAGGTCAGCTCCTAGTTTGTTTGGGACCGCGTGGTTGTGGATAAGCATACACGTGATGTAAAGAGTCGTTGACACCAGGCAACATAATGCATCCATTGATTTTTAAAAGGGTCTTTAATTGTTTAAAATATAATAAAATAAAAAAATACTAGAAAAAACATAAATTTTATAAAATTATTAAACATATTATCAAAAAATTTAATGATCTGTTAGATGATTTAAGTCCTATTATCCAATTATCATAGAATTAATCATAGTTAAGTTTAAAATTAGTTTTAAAGGCTTAACTAGTAAAATGATGTCTAAACTAATTTTGTAAAATATGGTTTTGCATAATAGATATTATGACATTAAGTTGATACTTGTACAATTTTGTGAATGCTTAAATATTCTAAATTGTTTAGTATTGCTTGTTTTATGCATATAAATTGTTTATATGTTATTTTCATGTTATTTATTTCATGAAAATTATGAAAAACTTGAAATTAAAATTTTCAAAAGTATAAATTATAAATTTATGGTATAAAATTTCTATCAAATAGTTATCATGTATTCGCTTTATATTCATGTGACTATTGACGATGTGAATGTTTGGAGATCATGGACTTAGATTAAATGTCATGTTATGATGTTTAATTTTGTTGATGTGTAATGATTGGGCCATGCATGCCTCATCCGCTCTCTACTCAATTCTAATTGTAAATTTTATGTGTAATTATTGGAGATCATGTACTCCATTTGGTTAAAATAAAGGTTTGTTATTAACATATGTATATTTATGGGTCTTAAACCACTTGTAATAACAATAAGCCAGTTTGTGAAGGAGGAGAAAGTATTGTAGACACGCCAATTTGGCCTTTTTTGGGGCTTAAACTCTTATTCCATTGGCAATATCTCTTTTAGACCATGAAAATCAAGTTGAATCATTATTTTGGACAAGTCGTGGAGTTCACTAGAAATCTGAGGAAGAGTTTTTATCTCTAATCAAATTCATTTTTCCCAAATGAGAGCCCATTCTAACTTTCATGTTGCTCTTGGTGGTCTTCGCACCAAGGTCGCGCCGCTTGGTTGTGTGCCAAATTATACTTTTCCCAGCATATCCTCTACTTTAAAATTTTTCATAGGATTCTGTGGACGTTCAATGAAAAGGTCTTCAACATAAATAATCTTCTTCTATGAGTCCTCTTTTCAATGCAACAAACGGCATTCAATTCGGATCTACCATTTGTCTGCAGCGCCTTTTAGAAGTCAGACGTGCAGTTCTGTCCGCACGCAACACCGATCAAGCCCAATTGCATGCAAGCCCAACCCATTGGGCACATATCTGACCAATTCACGACCTTACTTTCCTTTTTCCTCCTCCATATCACTTTTTATAGTATCTATAAGCTTCATGGTCGAAATTAGCATCATCAAATGATGGCAATCCAACTTGTTGACTTATACATCAAAACTTGCCATTTTTAGACTAGATTTGTTTCCTCTTCAAGTGGAGACATATTTTGAACATGGGGAAGGTGATCCACAGTTTTCAATCCCTCTCAATCAGTTGGGTAAGTTTCCAGAAGTCTCATGATGAAAATTAGCATCATTAAATGGAGTAAATCCAACCTATGGTTGGATGTATCAAAACTTGCTATTTTTTGACCTGTTTTTCATCCCCTATAAAGGGAGACACATATGAACGACCTAAGAAGGGCATCCCCATCCTCCAGCACTCCTCTTCTCATCCTCCAGCCACCCTAGGCTCGTCCCAACCTTCCCAAATCGTTCTCTCTTCGTCCCGGTGCCCAGAGATCATCCCAAAGTGAAGAAGAAGCCGGTCTATGCTCTGACGTGCTGCACTGCTGATCATCGGCTTCTACATATATTTATAGTCATTTTCCAGACTGACTTCCTTCATAATAAGTGTTATTAATACATATATATTTCATCTCCAACAAACGAAGATCAATTTTGACATTCCCTCGGCTCGTGACGGCTTCAACACCGGCACTGACAGTCTTCTCTTCTAAGTCATCATTTTCTCAGTCAATTTAAGTACATTTAATGGTGGATTCAGCCTATACATCCTTCATGGAAATTGTTCCCTGGTGAGTCCTCTTTTATTTAAAACAAGAATCATTCAATTCAGATATCTGTGGTGCTCATAGCACATCCTACATCGACATTGTGCTGGGAGTTTCCAGAACTTCATTGTCCAAGATCCGGCTTATTAGGTAAATTCAGATTACTTATCATAAGATTCAAGCAAACTTGTATTCATATAAAACCACCCTTGGTAAATTATCTTTATTTTGAAACAAACATCACTTTATTCTGACATTGGTGCTGTTCATTATGGTCTCTGCATCAGAGCTGCGCAGTTTACATTGAATCTGTGCAACCCGGTTGCCACTTTGCCTGGGTTGTGTTGTCTTTAACCATTCATATTCTCTTTGCTAACTCTTCATTCATATCATTTAATTCATATTTAAGCATCATTTTATTATATTTTTCATCATTTTATCTATCACAAAAAAACCAAAAAAAGGGGTTAGGGCTAACCCCGAATCCGGTGAGTTTGTTTCCAATTGCCGTTTTATGTTATTGTTTTTACAAGTTACTACACTTCACTCAGTTCTAATCCTTCTTCACTTGTTTTATTATCTTATTGTCTTCTAGTTGCACAAATACATCAAGCTAGCATCGGTTGGACTCTTCTTCATCGGCCGGCCGAAGAAGAAGAAGGTTGAACTCACATCCCTATCTCCCGCGCTAAGGTACACACGGTCAAATCAACTCAATCTTGTTTTTATTCCATAAAGCGGAGCCCGCGGCTCTTGGCGACCACCTTTTTTTATTCATGTTCTAAGTTCATTTCCTCCTCACTCTCCTCCCACATGACCCGAACCATCTCCGGTGCTCGAGCGACGCCATGAGATGAAAGTTTGGGAATCAATGTGAGTGTGGGACCGAGGTGAGGACTTTTTATCGCTTTCCGAGTGTTTTCCGATTCACTCCCCTCTTCCCAATTCCATCTTTCACTCTCTCTTGAGGTGCCGATCCGGAACCCATTTCTGGAGTCGACAAGTATAACCACTTAAAGAAGCATGCTTCCGGAAGTGGAGGCACATCTACATCAGCATCAGATACTATCACTTTTTGATACACATCATTCTGTCTCTGGTGTTGTATAATTAAGGTTAAAAGATTATGATCATCCATTTTTATTTCTTACATATGTGATATGTACATGTGTTACAGGTTATACCTTAAATTTATGATATTACAAAGGTATATATATAGCACATGTTTTGATAAGACTAAAATAAAATGCCTCCTCGCCTAAATTAGGTTGATAAACATGAGACATTAAGAATGACTCATGCATGCCTCCCATTATTATGGTCTTGACGAGTCAATAGTAGATTTGATAGGTTTATTGTACTGCACAAGGACCATTAAGCAAGGGATTGATGATCATGGCAAAGACATTTGTCAAACTTTTGGGTGGACCATTTGCATAGCTTTGTTGTCCTACCACAAAGGATACATTGATAATCCATTCTTGTAACATAACAAGTGGGCTTGACCTAACCAGGCTGTCACAAGATCATAACTTTAGAGGTTGAATATGATTGAGAGTTGCAATGGTTGCAACTAGCAAGAGTTCCCTGTCTATTAAGTGTTGGGTGATTTATTGTATTGCCACAAGGTCATCACTATAAATTTATAGGGTCTTAGTCTCCACTAGAATGCCATCATGATATGCAGTCTTTGCATATTGAAGGTTATAAAAAATTCATCAAAAATTAGTGAGAGCATAAATTAAGAGAAAATATCATATATTAAATTTAAACGAATGTCTGCAAAGTCTTCTTGTAATTATATCTCTATTGAAGAATTAAATAATAAACCACTAGTTATGTGGTATACTAGATGTCAATGACTCACTAGATCAAACCTCTTTGATTAGTTTAAAAACAAAAGAATTGTTCTCCTAGGTGATGAAATAACTAACGTACTTAAGAAGTCAATGTCTCTTAAACCATCTAATAAAACAAGAAAGATGGAATTTTCATCTCAAACATTCATAAGAAGATGCATTGTTTGCTCTAAATTATATGTTAGATTGATGGATATGAGATCTATCATGACTCATCCCAATGAGCTATTTGAGGGAAAAATAAACAACAATATATTTCTAATACTTCCTTTTGGTGACACCAATTGAAAGAAGAAAATTTATTAGATTGGAGTGATGGGCAAAGTTTAAAGTCAAGAAGGTGATCAAGAAACATAGAGTCTAAATGAGACAAAGGATAATTTTTCCACTACTATGATGATGGCCATAGGAAGATGAACTACAAATCGTTTTGAAGTGATAGCAAAGATGAAGCTTGGAAAATATTAAAAGATTTTAGTCATTGAGATTTACTTGTCATATAACATATGATACTATATTATAGTATTAGATATTAGAGGTGCATCTCATGATATGAGATATTGGATTTGCATCATTTATTTGCAAGGAGTTGTAGATGATAAAAAATAAACGAAGGCTTAATAAAAAAGAGGTAGACCTAATGATGAAGATGCAAAAGTTGCAACAATACAGGTGGGATAAACAAACTTTATGTAGTTTTATGAAGATGTCTTAATACTAAATATTACTATTATATATTTTTATAGTCAAGAACATTATAGATATTTTTTGCTTGAATGACTGTTGATTTATTGTGTGCTTATGAATATAATAATTGTTCTTAGTGCTTGCTAATGGAGCTTGATAAATAGTTTACATATTAGACATAAAAGCACCTTACATATGTGTGAATTCTCCTCTTAAGAGGAAATGGGTTGATGTGGATCAATCCATTCTTTGATATTATAGACTTAGCCATATTAATGAGAAAATACTCAAGATGCTTCATAAAGATGGATGTATTAGGGTTAATGATTTTGAAAGGTTAGCCACTTATGAGTCTTGTCTCATTGAAAAATGACCAATTCTTTATTTAGTGGACATAGAGAGGTGACAAATGAGTTATTAGACCTCATATATTTAGATGTATATTGGCCATGTCTATTATGGCTAAAAGTAAATATTTCTAATTTAGTACTTTTATTGAGGTTGTTCTTGACAAAATACAAATCCAATATCCTTTGATAAATTCTCAAAGTTCAAGAATGAAATAGAGAAACAAATAGAAAGAGTGTAATAACTCTGTGATAAAATAAAAAAAGGAATACTTGAGTACATAATTCATACATTATTTGAAGAATAATGAAATCTTATCTTAAAGGGCACCTCTTAACAATGTAGCTAAAAAGAGAAACTATATTCTGTTGGACATGGTACAAGCAATGACAACCTTTACTAAATTGCCTTTCTATTTGGGTCTTAGCACTTTATACAACCACTTATTTTATATAAAGGTGACTTCTATGTCTATTCCAACTACTTCACATGAGATATAGAAAGGATTAAAACTTGACCTTAAACTTGTTAAGATTTTAAAATGTTTGGCCCTGGTGAAGATGAATAATCCTGACAAGTTGGAATATAACACTGAGAAGTATAGATTTATGGGATATCTTAAGGACACCTATGGATATTAATTCTATTACCCTTATGGACAAAGAGTCTATGTTTCTTAGCAAGCAACAATCCTAAAGGAAGAGTTCCTCCTTAAAGAAGACAATGAGAGAAAGATAAAGTTGGAATATGTTCTAGTCCCACAACCTAATGACTTCCACTAAGGTACTAGTTGAGATTTACGGACAATCGATTCATAGGTATTCACTTGTGTCCATTCAAATAGATAAATGTGAAGAAGTAACATGAGATATTAATTTCAAAATAAGAAAAGACAATAAAATCCAAAAAATTCTCTATCTATTCTAACAAAAAATGAATTTGGTTGATCCACCTAAAGGTAGAGTATCCATTAGATGTAAATGGATCTTTAAAAGATAGCTTGAGTTGGATTGGAAGGTAGAGACCTCCAAGTCAAGGATGGTTGAGAAAGATATCATCTAAGTTAAAAAGTTGACTATAATGAGACCTTGTACAAGGTACTGTGGTTAAATCTATTCAGATTACTACATACTATGACTATGAGATGTGGCAATTTGATGTTAAGAGAATCTTTATTAATATTAATCTTGAGGAAGAGGTGTATATGATACAACCTTAGGAATATGAGTCCTAAGAACATCCAAATAGAGTGTGTAAGATATTAAGGTCTAAGTATGAACTAAAATAAGCTTCCCATATTTGAAATAAATGATTTTATGAGATTAAATCTTAAAACTTCATAATGAACAAAGAGGAGGATTGTGTGTACAAGAAGACAAGTGAGAGTGCTATTACTTTCTTGACATTTTATGTAGATGACATACTACTTATTAAGAATGATGAAGGTATGTTATTATCTATGAAAGCCTAGCCACGATTGATCTAGGTGAATCATACTGTATTTTAGGCATTATGATATATAGAGATAGATCAAAAAGGTTGCTTGGCTTAGCCTAGTCAATGTGCATACACCATAGTCAAAATGTTTTACATGGCAAACTTCAAGATAGGTTTTCTACGTATGAGATGTGAAGTGTATCCATCTAGAAGAAAGAAGAAGCATATGAGTAGAGTTCCCTATGTCTTACTTATAGGGTATGTCATGTATACTATGCTATATATATAGCCTGATGTGGCACATGTTATAAGTGTTATGACCAATCATTAGGTAGATTAAAGTAAAAGTTAATGGATAGATAACAAATTTATCTTTAAGTACTTGAGAAGCACTAATGATGTGTTTTGGTATTTCAAATATGTAAAGGATAGGACTCTAAGATTTTTAGTTTTTCATACTCAAGCTTCTAGTCAAATAAGTTTGACAGCAAGATAACATAAATATACATGTTTATCTTGAATAGTGATGTAGTGAGTTGAAATAGTTTCAAGAAAGAGAACATGACAAATTCTACAACTGATGTAAAGTACATATTGGCTGCAAAACCGCTTTAAAAGTGTTGTAGAAGTTCATCTTAGATATAAGATTGTCCATTCTATCTCTAATTATGTGCCGTTGTTCTACAAAAACAATGGGCTATTGAATATGTAATGGAGCCAATGTCTCATCAGAATTATAAACACTTCTATGGTGAAATCAATTTGATCAAAGAGAATGCAACTTAGAGAAATATATTCAAAGATTGCCTTTCTTATGTTAATAACATTGCAAAACCATAAACTAAGGCATTAACTCAGTTGTTTGAGTATCACCTAGATCAGATGGATGGGTGATTGGCTTTAGTGCTAGTGGGAGATTAATAGTAATGTATTCCATACAAGCTAATCATATTCGATATGAATCGACATTGTATGAATTATCTCATTCAATATAAATGGCACTTCTTCATTACTAACTCTTATTAGTGTAGAAATACAAAATTGACTTAGTTTCAGAGCTTAAAACACTTGTTCTATGGGTAATATTTAGGTTTACATCGCTTATAGTCAATGCCAAGTCATTATTTGGGTTCCAAATGCATGTTAACAAAATAGGTAGGTGGTGCATGAGCCCCCATCCGGGGGCACACGTAGATGGTGGCACATATAAATGAGGTCCCAACTAGGGGTGTATGTGCCCCAGTTAGCTTCCCCACTTCTAGTTTTTAATTTTTTGTTGTACCTTGTTTTCAAGTCAAATTAGGTTGATTTTGTTGCCTAAGCTGATGTGCCTAAGGTGGGGGCACATGGAAAGCTTCTAAAATTTAAATCTGATTGAATTTTAGGCAATTAAGGCCAAATTTAAGCCTAAGTTGATACACCCGAAGTGAGTATGGCACATCGACCCCTTTCCCCTTCTTGATTTTAAATGAATCCAATCAATTCAAGGTGAGATTTTTCTCTAAATTGATGCATTCCAGGTGTAGGTGCATTTGCCCTCATTCGGGGGTGCATTATTCTGTTGTTTGATTCAATTTTGAGTAGGATTTACAATCCTTTATAAGTATGGACGACTCTATTTTCTTAAAGAGGTTAGCTAGCACATATCCATACCCATTCATGAGTTATGAAAGTTTTAGAGAGAGATTTTTAAGGAGGTTTAGAAAGAGGAAGTTCAATTTGTGCTTGTCATTATCGACTAATTTGTAGAATCCATACTAAAAGGACACACAATCAAGAATTGCTTCTAGTTCATAGACTACATCCATGATCTCAATGAATAGGTAAGCATTATGGATAAGGGAGTGCATCGAATCACTGGAGGGAGGAAGAAACTAGCAACCTCATCAATAACAGGCACTAGCCCAACCCCGACAGCAACCTAACTTGAGAATCTTACAAAACCCCTTACCAGTTCATACACCCACTCTAGCACAATCACCCACTAACAACCAAGTAAACCACATCTCTGCCACAATCAAAGAACAAACCGATTAGGGGAAACTTGGCGGTTGGAAAATATTCACCCCACCATCATTATAAATTAGGTGACCCAACCTACCTAAACCATCCTCTTCATTCTGAGAGCCACTATGAACATATGATGCTAGATCATATGAATGCCACCACCACCAAACCCAACACCAATGATGCTACCCATCATTCGTCCTAGCCGACCCTTAGTCAGATCAATCGTGTCACCCCAACCTATTCCTACACATTGACATCCCATCATTATCACTTCCCCTGGCTTCTTGATTCCACCTTTGATCATCAAGCCCCATAACCCACAACCAACTATTCATTCACTACCATGACCAACTATGCCTTCTCCACCATAGTTGATCTTGTTGTCTACACTATGACCAACCAACCAACAACTCACCATAGTGCTTAGGAGAAAGCATATATTCCAATGGATTTTCCCCATGCCGAGACATCAACACAGTCATAGCAACTAGCTAAGAAAGAGGTTATGATGGAACCCTTGCCAGGGACATCACATGATATGTTGAAGAATATGGATAAGATGTTGAAATGAATTTATATTGTAAAGTTGATTAATTCAAAGGTACATCAGAAGGTCCTATAGTAGTATTTGCAATGATTCATGGTTAACAAGAACCTCCTACTCGAGACGATCACTCGATACTAGCATTGAGAAGTGAGCATCTGAGACTAGTTTTCACTCAAGAAGAGTTAGCAGCATCCGAAGTTAGGAAGTATGCCCTATTCATCACCATCACTGTCAAAAGAATTGGCATCAAGTTTTGCTTAATGGACATGGTGTCAACACCAAGAATGGGTCGGCACCTCAAATCTAAAAGAGACTCTCACACCACCCACACTCACATTGATCCCCAAACATTTAGTCCTTAGCATCACTTGAGTGCTGAAGAGATGGTTCAGGTCATGTAGGAGTGTTAGGAATCGTCCTACAAAATTTGGTGCAGTGAAAGCGACAATTCTTATGGGTTCATTTAGAACTTGTCTCAATTGGAATCAAATGATGAAAACTAAAAACTGATCAAAATGGATTCGAATATACCTAATAGGGATTCGTTTAATCCCATGGAGAGGAATAAGATGAGCTTCTAAAGCTTTAAAAACCATTTAAGTGTCCGATCTCCAGTGGTATCCATACGAACTTCATCCACAACAGGTTGTCCCTTCGCATTGGCCTCTAGAACTCTTCCCGAACGGAGCTCCATCGACCATGGACACCTTCTAGAGAAAGGACAAAGTAGGGAGGAGGCTGAGGACATGTTTTTCACCCTTGGATTGATAGGATTTGGCTGAAACCATTAGTATTTATAGAGAATTTTGAATTTTTTCATAAAAACTCAAAATCTCTATAAATTACACCCTTGCCCCTGTATTTGTGGATAAGTCCTTATATGTGTGACCCACTAGGCCCAATAGCCTATTCAGTTTAGGTTAAACTAAAATAGAAAAATTATATTTAATTAAATTAAATTTGTTATTTGATAACAAATTAATTGGCCTACTGATTATGAAAGGTACAAGTCACACATCCCATGATCTCAAATGGCTTGGGGATTATCTTATCTCCATTGAGCCTTTCCATAATCAGTTACCACATGGATATAAACCCTCATTCATTCAATGTCTCGATCAAAAAGAAGTACGGCATCAACTATCAACTCCTTAATATACCAATTCTATAGGATCCTGTACTCAAAATTGGAACAATTAGAAAACTCTTTTTCTAATCATCCTATCTACCCTAGATAGGGATTTAGAGTACGAACTTAGGACATTCACTCTCACTTACCAAGAGTGGACGATCTCTTGTCATCTACTCAATTGCTTCCATCAGGTTTTCATATACCCGATCCATCGCTATACTAGACTATATAAACGGTGATCCATAAGTCAAAGGTTGAAGCACAAGTTTCACGCAATAAGGCATCTTTGGTGACTCAAGTTAAAGGTCCAACCATGCAACCATGATTATAAAAAATCCTAATTAATAGTTTGGTAAGATATCATTTGAGGTTTTTAATTTGATCAGTTTTGTGAACTCATTCGACTAATGAGCACCTGTATGTGTATCTTAGTGTCTCCACACTAATTACCAATGTGATCAGTCATCCTCATCATAAGAGAAGACATCACATACACTATATGGATCCTTGATGTTCCATCTTAATGATCATATAACTAGAATATTTAGATCACACACCTCTTGATGATCAATCTCATTATCATAATCTCATCATGATTCAATCATCATTACATGTGATTAATAACTTCATTATGATATTTTTTTCTAATAAAATATAGTAATGAAGATTTACTAGTTAATTGAATAAGATATTTATAGAAATGTCGAATCATATATCATATATGATTGGCTTGTAGGGCATACATTTCTATCAATCTCTCACTTGCACTAAAGTCAATCATCTATCTGGCTGATCTCTATCAACTCGAGGTGAATCTCAAACACTCTTTGAGTAACTACTCAATCAAATGAAAGAGAAACTCAAGAACATGTTAGATCCTTAGGCCACCCTTAAAGTTTATATCCTTTCTATTCCTTGTTTCTACAACTCTTCTTCACCAATGCCAATCTGCCACCACTACAATGGTACCAGTGATCCATTTGTCCACTTAAAGGATTTCATGTACAAATCATCTCGATGGCACAATGATCAGAAGGCACTTGTTTTCCTCTTTAGGTGATCATTGCATGATACAACCCTAGAATGGTTTTTTACACTCAACCTAATAGGGGCAGGTGACTTTGATATAGTCAAGGTAAAATAATTTTTGTAACGATATAAGAGCCATGTTGTGATAGCCTATTTAAGGACTGAGGAAGTAAAAGAGGATGAGAAATGTATACAATATGCTGATAAATTGGGCCAACGACTGAGAAGCTTATAGAAACAATCTCTGAGCCAGAACATGATGTCGACCCTTGAGTGTTAGTGTTGTTGGGAACCCAATAGGAAACCATATGCACAAACCTAAGAGCCCTCCACAACATAGGGTTTCCCATCAACAAATCCATCAAGATCATCAACATCATAACACTCAAGCTATCACTCAACCTACAACTCATCTCCATCGTCTAGCTCCTCAACCCCCAACCGGTTATGCCATTCATGATGCAATTGAACCCACACACCAATTGAGCCCTCATGCCCATGCTTTTCAATTGGGCCCTATCACCTATGCTTTTGAATTGGGCCCTCATGCCCATGCTTTTTTGAAATGGGGCCCTCATGCCCATACTTTTTGAATCGGGCCCTCACGCCCATGCTTTTTCAATGGGGCCCCCATGCCCATGCTTTTTAAATCAGGCCTTCACACCCATGTTTCTCTGATTTGGTCCACATGCCCATGCATTTCAAATCATGCCATTATGCTCATACTTTTTGATCAAACCATTGTTCCCATGTTTTAATCACCACTTCAATTGGGCCATCGTGCCCTTCCAAGTTAGGCTGCCACTCCTTCGTTAGAAAAAAGCTAATGTGCCCCTCACCACCATCACCATCATCATCAATCTTCATGACTACGATCTTGTTTTGCCCTCTTAAACTAGGCCATTGTGCTTCCCTTCTTCAATCAGGTACTTCTTTCCCAACACTTTGACTAGGCCCCCATGGCACATATCATCCTAGACCAGGCCATTGCACCCCTCACTATTTCAAATTTGGTCGTTGCGCCCCTCAACCTTCCAAGGCAGGCCATTATGACCCCCATTTTTATAAATCGGGCCCATGAACCCATTGCTGTCATCATCTATCTTTAGAACTCTTGCAACTAGGCACCACATGCCCATCACTTTATTTTCATCGGCCTTCCAAACCCATTTTGTCTCATTCCCTTTGATCTAGGCAACAACTTTCATTCCAATAAGTAGAAAGATTCCATGTTGATATCTCAACCTTGCTTAGTACTGTAGCTAAATACCAACCCTTGCAAGTCTTCTACATATTTCTATCATCTCATCAACTCAAGTCACTAATCTGTCATTGAATGGGAAGAAGCAAAGCAACAAGGCTGCTCAAGGCATGGACAAGCACCAACAATGTCATCTTGGCAATGCTTTCACCAACAACAGACTTTGTTTTCTCTCAAGTATTGCATGCATATATTCATCACTATCATATTATCCTTAAGGCAATGTTTGTAAGACAATTTATGAGTTTAACATTAAAAAGGACTCAAATTTTCTTACAAAAGATAATTGAGAAATCTTGATTTAATGTTTTTTCCAAACATATTTTCAACCAGGACAAGAAAATTTTGAAAAGATAATGCGTAGCACCAGGCAAGGCAAAGTGAACCATACATGAAATCAATTTTACTTAAAAATTATTTTTATTGAAAATTACAAAAAAAGATAACAATTAAAAGGATGGCCATCCTAAATCTGAATTTCATTGACCCTTGGATGCTATAAGCTTGTTCTCTAAGAATCAAGAGTAGGCACCATATTTCACACACCACATACCTAGATTTCGAAATCTCAATGGCCAGACACCAGAAGGAAAGTTAGGTATGGTTTGGAGAAGGAAGGTTTACCATATCCTATTTTCTTCTCATTTCGGTCCAAGATGGATGAAGGAGACTAGAAGAGGGAGTATTGAAAGTGCCCATCATCCAAGTAGGAGGCTTGCTCAAAAGGTCTGACTTCATAAAAGGAAAGCTACCAAAAGATGGGTGATGCCTCTCAAGTCAACAAAAGAAAAGACATGTTTGAATGAGTACCACAAAAATAACCCAATAAAAGAATATAAAGGGCTTCAAAATATAGGCAATGAACCCCTTAGGTCAAATCAAGAAAAAAATAAAAGACATGTCTGAATGTGGGCTACCAAAAATATGCACAAATCAATAAGAAAAGAAAGGGCTAAAGAGGCAGCACCCAAATAGGTTGCTATGCATAGTAGAGAAACTAATTCAACATCTCTTAAATCTACCAAAAACTTACCCCAATTTTTTACTTCTTTAACTTTCATAGGGTTGACCAACTGGATCTTGGTAGAACCCTAGCTAATTAGAGGTAATGTGTCTAAAGGATTTTGAATGAAGGTCCTCCATTCCTACACATGGTGCATGTTCTTGAGGGACACTTATCGCAAGTGGACCATAGCAATAACAATATCCTCTCTAAAAAAATTAAAAAGACAAACAAAATAAAAAATTTTAAAACTCAAACAAACTTGAAAATATTAAAAACAAAAACGCAAAATATTTTTAATATTTTTTTCATTTACATCTAATGTCAGTCTTGCATGCATTAAATTTTCAAAACCAAAATAAATTTTAAAATGTTTAAAATTAATAAAAAAATTTAACAACACTTTACTTATGCATGCACATTTAATTTTAGTCCTGTACATCTCCTTTTATGCAATGCCTAACAAAAGGTTGAGGCAACTTAGCACTTTTCTTACAAGGGAGCAAGTGAGCATGCCAACTCTCCTTTCCAAACACTTCAAGGAAGTAAAACAATAAAAAACTTAGAAAATGGAAAGCCAAAAGAGGCTATACCTAACCCTCAAAGTCTTGCATCTAAGTCTTGCATCTTATCAAAATAAAGTAGTACATGAGATTTTAAAAACTGCATGTCTAAGAGAAACTAAGCTCAAGAACCCCTATAGACCAAAGTCGTACGCACATAGATGATGGTTGCCTTCCAGGTATCCTAACCTATTGCATACAATCTATATCTTTGACTATTTTACTAAGTACATTTGAATTTTTTTTTACACCATCATGCATCATCTCATGCATTTCATAAATAAAGTTTTTCGTGTTCCACCTAGTTTCACATTGCATTAGTATTACACCGTGTTTTGTGTCCCACTATGTTTTCATGCATTGTTACATCCCACCATGGCCAAACTAACTACCACACCAACCATTTTCACCATGGACCCATCCCAGTGCTGCCTTATTTCTTATCCCATAATGTGTCCAACACACCATGATTCTATCATGTATCCATCCCACCATGTCTTTGCATCCACATTTGCACTTGCATTTGCATAACATGCATTCTTCAATCCGGTCCCCCCACAGACCTTCTACAATTTTGGTCCCCTGTGCAAACCTTCTACATTTTAGTCCTCACCTATTTAGCTTTCATTGTGGTGCTTATCACACTTCAATCCCCACACGGGCCATCACATCTCTAATTCTCACAGTGGTAGCCTTTAGTTTTAATACATGCATGGACCATGGATTGCAGAATCGCCGGAATCGGATCGAAATTGGCCAATTCCGGAATCGGATCAGTGGATCATGCGGAAGGACCGATTCTAGCAGAAATTTTGTGGAATCGGTTGATCCCGACCGATTCCACAGAAGACCGGTCTGGCCGGTCCGGTTCGATTCTGGACCGGGAATCGAACTGATTCCGGCTCTTTTAGGACTGAAATCGACAGCTGTGGTTGATTCCGGCGATCCAGGACGGCGGCGAGCGATCCAGCGGCTATTCCAAGGTGATCTCAACCTTGAAATCGAGGATTTCGGCGATTCTGGCGTCGATCCCAGCTGTGTGCGCCGATTTCGATGCGATTCCAGCGATTCCGGTGATTCTAGTGATTCTGGAGATTTCAAGCTAATTCTTCAAGGGATTTCGCCGATCTAAGCTCCGATCGGCCTCAATTCAACCTCTTCTTCGATCCTTAGAAGGTTATTGGTAAGATTTCTTTGTCGAAAACTTCGTACGTCCATTCTTATGCGTTTCCGACGAGTCCGAGCGTCATTAAACTCGGTGATTTCCGACCGAACAAGTCCATTTAAGTTCTAAACTATCAATTGTATGTTCTTTGCATGGAAAAATTCTGGATATCCCGTACGCCTATTTTTACGCATTTACGACGACTCCGAGCATGGTTAAACTCGGTGATTTTTGATCAAACAACTCTGTTCAAGTTGTAAGAACATCGATTGGATGTTCTTTGTGTGGGAAAAAGTCAGGATACCCCATACGTTGATTTACAACCATTTCCGGCAAATACGTAACCCTTTAAACATACTGAATAGTGTGTTTAATGGGTTGTTTACTTCCCGAATAGCGCCTAAAGCAATTTTTATGTTGCCTAATAATTTTTTATGCATTCTTTACAATTTTTATTGGTCTAAGCAATGGCCGATCAATGTGATGCAGCACTAGCACGTCCTTCTGACGTGGGTTGGGAACATGGGCATATGGTAGACCCGGTCAGAAAGAGAGTGCAATGCAAATGGTGTGGGAAGGATATTAACGGGGGAGTGTTTCGGCTAAAATAACATATTGCCGGAACAGGTGGAAATGTAAAAAAAATTTGATAAGGTGCCGAGGGAGAAGAGTGAGGAGATGAGAGGCTACATGATAGGAAGATCCTCTCAACGGGCTGTTAGGATTGAGCAGAGGGAGAAGTTGCACGATGAGCTACTCCAGAGGAGGAGAGCTGAGATTTACCTACCTGGAAAGGGAAAGGCAAGGGGAAGGCACCAGCTGAGCCAGATCCAGAGAGTGAGGAGGAGTCCATAGACTCCGAGATTAGACATGCTAGGCATGCTAGCAAGCGTGCATTTGCCGAGGATGAGGACAGGAGGAGAGGAGTAGGAGGGTCAGGGTCCAGAGCTGACCCAACTCTTGGCCGATCAGCATCGGTTCGCCCTACCCGAGAGACGGAGGGATGGAGACAGGAGCCACATCGCCATTCTACCAGTACTCAGTTTACGCCAAGTGAAGAGTACTTATTTAGGAAACAGAGTGCTGGGCAGATGGGGATCAAACATGCTATGAAAGGGGTGAAGGCAACAGGAACGGCTGCAAAGAGAGCCGTTCGCCACATTGTGAAGTGGTTTTTGCATGCAGGTATCACTTTTAAAATGGCATTTATGTGTGTTTTATTTACTTAAGCTTAATTTTTGCCTGATCCAATTTTTTTTTAACTTGATGTAGGCATCCCAGCACATGCAGCCACCAGCCCCTACTTCCAGACGATGGTGGATGCCGTGGGTGAGGCTGGACCGGGTTTGCAAGCCCCGGGCAGCAGGCATATATACGGCGCTGGGCTGGATGAGGAGGTCCAGGAGTTGAAGGAGTGGATGGATGGATTTAAATTGGTGTGGAAGGAGAGGGGTTGCACAATTATGTACGACGGGTGGACAAGTATCACTAAGAGGAGTATGATAAACTTCTTGGTGCATTGTTCTAAGGGGACCACGTTCTTGAAGTCGGTAGACGCTTCTTGGAAGATTAAAAATGCCGACTTCATTTTTTCTTTGATGGATGTGGTGGTGGAGGAGATCGGTAAGGATAATGTGGTTCAGGTTGTCACTGACAACAAACCTTCATATAAGGCAGCTGGGAAAAAACTGATGGAGAAGAGGAAGCACATGTTTTGGGTGCCCTGTGCGGCACTTTCTATTGATCTCATATTAAAGGATATAGGCAAGAAGGAGAGTGTATACACACTTGTCAGGCAGGTGCAGACGATCACGTCATTTATTTATTCGCATCCTCGTCTACTACATATTATGAGATCACACACAGGAGGGCATGATCTGGTTAGGCCTAGTCCGACTCGTTTCTCCACGAATTTCATTGCATTGGAGAGTTTACACCGGCACAGGCATGCATTGGTTAGGTTCACGCAGTCTGAGGAGTATTATAACTATATAGTGGACCACCTGCACGACAAGAAAAATTAGTAGGAAATTCTTGTCAGGTCTGAGAAGCAGATCACTTACAAGAGATTTTGGGAGAGGATTGCCTACTAATTGGCAATCATTGAGCCATTGGTAGTTGTCTTGAGGTTGGTTGACTCAGATGACAGGAACCAGATGGGCACTCTCTACGATGCCATGGACCGGGCAAAGTTGAAAATAAAGAGAAAAATCCTAGAGGTTACAAAAAGTGGTGGAAGATTATAGATGACCGATGGGACAAGACTTTGCACCACGATGTGCATGCTGCAGGTTAGTAGGTTAAAAAAATATTTGTGTTTACCTACTTTAAGTTTATTCAATGATTGTCTTATTCATAATGTTAACTATTAAATTCTTGCAGGATATTTTTTGAACCCCCGCATCCAATATGGAGGACAGGTGGTGAACGACAACGAGGTGATGCGGGGTACACTAGCTGTTATTCAGCGTCTCTGCCGATCTCAGCAGGACAGGATAGAGGCTGAGATAGAAGTAAGTTGGAGTTTATTCAATACTTAGGAGTAGCTAATTATTAGACAACTAATGATTATTTTTTAAAATTTTTTCAGATGCAAAAATATAAGATGAGGGTCGGCGTATACTCAGATGTTGATCTGAGATATTCATGCTACAAAGTGTCACCTGGTATATTAATTTATGATGAATATTTTATTTTGTTTTCATATAAGTTATTAAAGATGTTGGGATAATTGTTTACCTTTTCTTTTCTTTTTTTGCAGCTGAGTGGTGAGTTCAGGTGAATACCAGGAGTGGATGGAATCCACTTGCTGCCATCAGTATCAGGATACTCAGTCAGAGCATCAGTTCCTCTCATTGTGAGAGGGACTAGAGTACATTTAACCTGATCCATACAAAAAGGAGGAACAGGTTGACCTCAAACCGGCTGGAGAAGCTGGTCTTCTGTCATTACAATATGAGGCTGTGCATCAAGAATATCAAGGATCGACAGAAGATCAGTGAGGAGCAATTTGCACGGTTCGCAGGTGGTCCATACGAGCAAAGACATACCTCCGCCACACCACCACCTGAGGAGGTGGACATGGATCAGATATTCTAGGAGGAGCATGCACTTGTCTCTTGGATAGAGGAGAGGGCAGCCAAGGATCATCCAGCTGAGTTTGATCCCGATGACCGTGCATGGGCTGAAGGAGAGTTGGATGGTGTTGAAGCCGAGGAGGATGCTCCAGCTCCACCTCCACCTACTTCTCAGGCTCAGGCAGGGCCTTCTTCTGCCCCAGCAGCTATGGAGCAGCCACCTGCAGCTTTAGCCCCAGCTCCAGTCCCAGCCGCCGCTACCCAGCCCATTCGTAGTCCAGGGAAAACGAAAACAAAAGTGACTGCACGAAAAATGGGCGGATTTGCAAAGCTAAAAAAATCTTTGGGTTCTGGTACTTCAGAGATGGCAGAAGAGGTGAAGAGAAGGAAGCTAAAGGTCAGGCGTCCTGTGAGCCCAGATGACAGCACGCAGACTCCTTCTTACTTCTCAGTTGATGATGATGAGGAGTGCATACCAGTGACGCAGCCATCAATAGCAGCCCAGTCACCTGATTCACGGCATCCAAAGCCGTATTACACGCTGGATGAGCAGGCACCACAACATCATTTTATAGAGCCACAGTATCCAGCATTTGGCGAGGCTCACCAGCAGTGGATTCCTCCACCACCACCACTAGCTCCACCAGAGTCTGCTTACGTCCCGGTCGTCCCGCAGTCCGATCCCTATGACCTTGATAGTATGACATCGACATTATTTTCTTACGGATATGGTCCCGGACAATATACAAGACTGAGCACAACTCAGGAGCGTCGACAGTAGCAGGAAGAGTAGGAAGACCAATATCCATATCCTAGATATTGGTATTAGATTGATATCATGTAAATTCCTATTTTTTACATTTTCATGATGTATCAATTAATTGGTTTTTGAATCAATGGAATATGTACTTAACTTCATTTCATGTTCATTAGTAGTTATTCGATGTGGTCCTATGGATGAATGCTCATCTTATTTTTAGAATTTTTTCTAACTCATTTCCTATTTTAAGAATTTTTCTGATTTTTTTTGAAATTTTTTGATAAAAAAAAATAAAAATAAAATCGATCCAGGCCGATTCCTGGATCGATTCTCTTCCCAGGAATCGGCCGATTCCGGTGGATTCCGATTCCAATTCCAGAATCCTTGGCATGGACCATCCTACATTCATCAATCCTATTGTGGACCACAACCTTCTTTTAAACCCTGCCATGGTACAAATCTGCCCCCACATGGGAAACTTTCTTCTAACTCTCACATGGTGCTCCACATCTCCAATCCCCACATAGATCATCATATTTTTAGCTCCCACCATGGTGCTTGACAATCCCCGATCCCCACGAGGACCATCACATCTTTAGCCCCACCACGGCGTTTCTCACACCCATTCCCCATGTAGACCATCTACGTTTCCATCCTAGCATGGATGACCCCATGTTAGATCTTCGTTTGAACTCCATCATGAACTCTCACTCCATTTTCAGTTCCCAAATGGCCCACCTTTAAAGACCACAAATGCAATCATGCATTTTCAAACAATCAGTTTCTTATAGAGCTTTAACGATGATTTCCTATCAAATATTAGATTATTTGACTCCAAATTAAGCTAGTGTTCTTAAGAAAACTATAGTGTACCTGAAGGCCCAACCCTATTTGATTGGAAGTTTAACTTAATTTAGTTTAATTTCTATAATTCTTGATTTAGTATGCCACACAATCCAAGTGCTAGTTGATGGCAATCTTCTCCCCTGTGAGATGTCATTTATTTTTAGTATTACCTCACCACGTGGGGTATCTTTTATTTTATAGCTGCTCGTTGAACAAAAGGGTGATCTTAGGATCTAGAGAAGTTCAATTTTCTTAACTAGGCTTTTGCAAGTATGCCTAAATCTATTCCTTGTGTCACCTTTTTAGTCCATTACCATTACACTATGCTATGCTTCATTGCACTCCACTACACTCATCTACACTCTAATATGCCTAATTGCACTCCACTACATTAATCTATGCTTCACATCATGGCACTCCCTTACAAAGCTAACACCAAGAAGAGGTAAGCTATAGACATGCCAATTTGGCTTAATTGAGAGTTAAAGAAACTCATGTTTCATAGTTAATATCTTGGACCATCTGGGATCGATCGGGGTTTGTTTGTTTCTTGAGTCCTTGGAAAATAACCTTCATTGGTCACATGAAATCTAATTAAAGAAAATTTTTTCTTGGCCAAAATGCTTTTGTTTTCAACAAATGAGGGTTAATCTAAATTTTCATTTGGACATACCAAACACCAAAAGAAAGTCACACTCTCTTACATTGATTATCTTTAAAAGCTTTTGGAGGATAAACATTTTACCAATCTAACTATGGTATGATAATTCTTAGTCTATTATCTTTCATACTCAACAAATAGGGGTCCAATATAAGCTCTCATTTATCCATAGTGGCCTATGGAAGAAAGTCATGCAATTGTAGATAGACCCGTCCGAGTACCTAGACATGTGTGTATAGTCAAATGGACACATTGTAATCCTAGAATTCAATTTTTTATATTTTTGCATGCCATTTTTGAGCCTTGGAAGAGCTACCAACTTGCTTTAAATAAGACATGTCCAATACCCTAATGTGTCTAACTCTAGGAAAGCAAATCTTTGCAATTTTAGCAAGCATTTATTGGGCTTTAATCTGAAGCATCTTACCTTTAATGGCACTGCCAAAAGACATATCTACCCACATGAACGTGTCTTTTATTTGAGTGGCAAACTATGATTTCTTGCCATTTTAGGCAATTTTGAGCCTTCCTTTATAAAAGGAGAGGTGCTCTAGACACCCAGGGGATCTGAATTCTCTCATCCAACTCTAGAATTTCATCCTCCCCCTCTAGATCTTCATCCCTCACAACCCTAGCCTCCCCTCACCAAATCCAAAAGCTAGGAGAGTTGCCAGATCACTTGGAGATGGGAGCTTTCATGGAGAGTTCATCAGAGCATGGTCTCTTCATCATTAGAAGCATTCGAATGGCTCACCACATCTATGAGGGCATTATCGAGACTTGAACTTTTTGTTTTTCGTTGTTCTTCTTCATCATTTAGTTTGTGCTTTAACATCATTCATTTTTTATTACATTCGTATATCCAAAAATACCAAAAATAGGGGTTAGGCTCTAGCCCCCAAATATGCATTCTCTTTAAATCTCTATTTATGTTCATCTTCTTAGAAAATGTTGCACTATTTTCATTGTTCTAATTCTCTATCATGTTATTTCACTTGTTTTATGTAGCATAGGTGAAGCATTAAAGTGTAAACTTGGGCTCCTCGTCTTTGACCAGCCAAAGTAGAGAAATTTTGAACATCACACATCTCCTCCTATTAAGGTACATGCAAGTTATTTTCTTTCCTTTTTACTTTTAGATCCCATGGCTCCCGGCAACCATATCCTTTCTCTACATCCTAATCTATTTTGTTTCCAGCTTCATTTTCTCTCCTTTCTTCTTTCTCTCTTCTACATGACCCAAATTGTCTCTCTAGCACCCAAATGACATTGAGGGCCAAAAATCCAAGGATTGAAGTGAGTGTAGAAGAAGAGGAGGAGTGGTGGTGGTGGCAGTCCAATAACCCCCATCCATAGCACTCTATGTTGGGGTCGTGCCTTCAATGACTTGATGTACACCCATATTTGTGCCCAATCTAATTGCCATGTTCATGTAGGTCATAGATGTAATATTTGAAATAAAAGCAATTTTTTGTTTTATGACATCGAATCCTACGATGATGTAGTACTTGTTCATATTTGCCACACCAAGCCAGCCAGGCCTTTCTTTTGGTAGCACAATCTATTGACCCACCATTAGAACATTAAAAATATTAGTGAAAGAGTAGGCCATTGGTGGGTAATGCTCTCATCTAGGCCCTACCCTTTCTGAAATGTAGGTAGCTAGGGGTGGTGCTTGTTAAAGGTAACCAATTTCTAGGTTGTTGATGTTGAGGGGCCATTGGTTGCTACTAGAAGAGCAGAGGTTGGAAGTGTAGGACTAGGAATTGATGGGGTTGTTGTGGCAATTGGGGTTGCTAGGGTCGAGGTTGAAGGTGTTGTATATTTCAAATTGGTTAGGAATTTAAGAACTGAGGTGGACAGTTGTAGGACTAGTTTTTCACAGAACTCACGTTCTCATTGGTCACTAGGACCTTAGTGATAGAATTGGTAGTGGTGCATAGGTTGTTCTTTTGGCTGCCTTAGGCCATGGGTCATTAAGGCTCATCAAGGGCATGTCTTTAAGTTGTGTTTCCATGTATCATGCCCTCTCATGTAGCTTATCTATGGTACCCAGGTCATACATAATAAGTATGTTTTGCAGAGCTAGGGTGGCATTGGCAATGAGCATCTTTTGGATCTTTTAACGTTTCACCTATAGTCCTCAATCTAGTAGCTTATTTCAAGAAATCCGCTCTGCTTCTCATCCTCTCTTACCATAGATTAGTGATGGAGTAGCTTGGTCCTATTCAATCTTTGTACCTTTGCAAAAACTTAGTTTTGACAATGTCAAAGTTACTTGCCTTGGAAGGGTCAAGCAAATAGAACCATTCAAGGGTATGCCCCTCTTATGATCTCCAAATAAGATAAGCCATGACCCTGTAATCGTCCTATAATGATTCATAGAGAAATTCTTGAGATGAATAAAGGGGTTTCTAATGCCATTGTAACGAAAGTAAATCAGTAACTCAGATAAAAAAAGATGAAGAACAAGGAGAGGAGAAAGAGAGATTTATGGAGTTGCTTGAGTTCCAATCAATTGGTGGAGTTCTTGCATTGCTTTTTGAGTTCATTGAAGGCTACTAGATTAATAGATGACTATCGATCAACTAGGGGAGGAGAACAAAATGATCCTTGAGGCACTAGAACTTTAGTAGGATAGGACGAAATAGGCAACTAAAAGGGGTATATCAAAGGCTCTAGATGGGCTTGCAACATTAGGATATTAGTGGTCTAAGATTGCCATCAGATAGGGGGAGTTGGGGCCATGGGCCTCTAATGAGAGTGACTATGTGGTGCCACGTTGGGCTGATGGACCACCGATCAAGAGGTAGAAACATGGATACTGCCTTCTAGGAGAGAATGGTCAACAAGGGATTTGCCCCTGATGTTAGCCTCAAGCTTGAAGGAGTTGATCAGAGCTAGCTTGGGACATAGCCTTTATAAGGGAGCATGAGTTGGAGGGAGGAAGAGCTTGGGTGGCCTCTTGTAGGACCTCAAGATTATTGATGACATAGACATTGCTACACATCGCCTCGGAGTAGATTTGATGGACCTCTTATAGGTCATAGTGGGCATGATCATGATCCTCAAGCTCGTAGTAATCCGTCATGACAATAAGTCCCAACCTTAGTGACTTAGGCATAAGAGAAGGGTAAAAATATGAAAAATTGAAGGCTTCTTCCCTTTCATTCTTTTTTGTTTTTTTCAAGAAATTTCATTTGTAAACAACTATTTTTCTAAAGCAAAGTTTCCTTTCTCTTCTTTTTTGATTTTTTTCTGTTTTAAGAAGGATATTTTTTGTGCTTTTGGTTTTTGTGAGTAAAGAAGTATTACCTCAAACAATAAATTTCTTTTGATTTTTTGTTTTCTTAAAAAGTGCTTTTCTTTTTTTCCTATTTTGTGAACAAATAAGTGATACCAAAGACTTGAAATTATTAACATAAATTTTTTTTCAACATTTAATTAGTGGGTATTAAAAGAATATTGTCCACGTAATGTTGGGTTTAACAATGATTTGGTAATTGGATAACTTCAAATTTTGGGATACTTAGTACAACCTACCCAGCTGATGAAAAGTAAATCCTTCACATATAGGGACTTACGGAGGCGTTGACGAAAACAAAACCAATTGGTCTAAGAGAATATCTCCAGAGGAAGAGTTTATAACCACTAAAAGGGATGTTTGGATATAAGTGACTTTAGGAGGAGAATGAATCCCCCCATTCTTAGATGGCATAGTGAGTTTGGCGAACTCGATACTTAATGCAAACTAATGCAAGAAGAATGAGCAGCAACAAGATGAATATTGAAAACAACAAGTAACAACTTAAGCAAGATGATAGTGTAAACAACAAGTAAAGCAATTAAAGCATGAAAGCAAGTAAGATGAAAGGAAGTCCTAAATTAAAAAAGTAGTAGACTAATGAAAATCAGTGACCAAGACAAGTGAAGTTTGGATTGGACTGGAATAAAAAATAGAGTTCTAGAAATTTGGGCTTTCCCTCTCTATGGTGCTTGGTGCCTTGATGATGGGATGCTAAGAGGCACATAGGATATAATTAAAAAAGATCAAAAGCAAGGACCTGTGGGAACAAAAATGGTGTGCAATATAGGAGAGGTTGAAACCAAGTGTTGTAACAATAAAAAGAGCTATTGAAAGAAAGTGGGCTAGCACCGAAGTTATCTGGATAAGAGCTCATTTTGCTTGGAAGTTAGCACTCTATTATTAGGGCAACTGGCGCACTATAGTTAGGGCACTCAAGAAACTAGAAACTGATTCTATGATTTGGTTCTACAAGGATTGGAGAGATGTGAAACAACTCAAAGACAGACAGTAAATAAAAGTGCAAAAATAGTAAATAAAAATTAGATAGCAATAAATAAAAAGTAAATAAAGTAAAGATAATGAATCACACTAAACTTGGATTGGAAAATAAGGGGCTTCAATCAAACATCTAAAGGAAACAAAAGGAACCATTCAGGCATGAGTTCTTCCACCATAGTTGTCAAAAGATGTGGACGGGTGATTTCTACCTCCACTTCTCCTCCGCCTCTGTCACGCACCTTGATCCTCGGACTTTCATCTCTTAGCTCCACTTAAGCACTGGAGGACTAGTTTGGGTCATGTGAAAGGGGAGAAGAAAAGGAAAAGAAAGTAAGGGAGAAGAAAAGCAAGAATGATAAATTAGTGTGAAACTATGTACGTATGATATGGATGTGTTGTCGCTTGTAGACACGCAAATTTTGCCTATCTGAGAAAGTAAAGATTCATATTTTTTTAGAAGATACTCGAGTTTTCTGATAAACGAACTGAATCACCGAGAAAACGGCCCAAAAACGAATTCTAGAGGGAAAGATGACCCCCCCCCCCGACGAGTCACCTAGGCGACCCCCCTGCCGTCTCACCTGGGCGACCCCCCAGACGGGTCATTTCCCAATTCCCGCCAATTTGTCTGTTTTAACAGCGGTAGGTGGGGGGTCAAATCCGGTCAGGTACGGGAAGCGACCCGGTCAATGGGTCGCCTGCCGGAACAGTGCACGGACTGAACGAAGTGACCCATGAGCGGCGCACGCTTGTCCGAACAGTCGGGACCAATTGGACGTAGGCAACCCGTTAGACGATTCGCCTGCCACTGTAGCAGGCCCTGGACAGCGGCCGACCAGCTTTCGACACATGTGCATTTAATGGCATTTATGGTTTCGCAGGTGACCCGCTAAACGGGTCGCCTAGGTGACCTGGCAAACGGGTCATTTCCTGTTCTAGAAAACACTTTTCTGCCTGAAATGCCCCTGTGGCCCTTTTGCCTATAAAAAGGGACCCCCTAACCACATTTTAAAGGGTTGGAAGAGGGTGAGAAGGTTGAGAACGTCTCCAACTCCCAAGAGAGAGCCCTAGAGAGCTTCAAACCATCTCCATCCTCCAAGCTTCATTGTCCAAGAGATTGAGAGCTTCCGAGTTTCGTCCACCTCTGTAAATCGACGTTCTTCATCCTGTTTCTTCATCGACATCCATTTTGAAGATTCTCAAGCTCCTACATCCAAGGGAAGATCATCATCCACGTCCCAGGAGCTTCCGGGAGTCATCATCAAGCTTTGAAGGCCATTTGAAAGCATCGTGGGATCATCCGGGAGCAAACCGAGTCCTGGTGCAGGAAGTGACCCGTCTACCGAGTTGCCCAGGTGACCCCCCTGTCGGGTCGCCAGGGGCTCCAGATTGCCATTTTTGGACCCAAAACCCGTTTTTCTTCCCCTATCTACTAGCATTACTTTATTTCTATGTTTTCTATCATGGATCATCATGTTTACATGCATATTTAACTTAGTAATATCATATATCATCATCCAAAAACACATAAAAAGGGGGTTGGGAGCTATTCCCAATCCGGTTAGTCCATTTCCATTTTTAGTTTTAGTTCATTCCCTTTGCAAGATGCCTCACTATATTAGTTCTAATCCACTTTCACTTGTTTTCGTGGCTTACTTGTTTTTGTAGGAACAACTATGGTGCTTTAAGCTCTTTCTTCTCGGCCGGCCGAAAAGGAAGAAGATGGAACCCATAATCTCCCAACACGATCTCTCCGCGTAGGTATGTTTGGTCATTTCCTTTAATACTTACATTGTTTCTTTTCTTTTACTCTCAGAACCCGCAGTTCCTGGCGACCACACATCAACATCCACCGGAGTCGGAACCCAAAGAACGAAGGAAGAGGAGTGGTGCTCGCCATTCTATCCCGGGAAGAAAAGAACTGGGTCCGGATCGGGCATCCACATCTTTTGGCGACCACAGTGGGACCATCTCATGCTTGAAGCAAATTTAGTTGTTCCTCCATTCTCAAGTAAGCCTCTTCTCATTTTTATTATCTTCATATTGTCTTTCATTTTCTTTATCTAGTCGGTCCCCGTGTGGATCTCCTTCCGGTTTGGAGAAACAAGTTCCCGGAAGTGTCCTGTTTCCGCAAATGACCCCCCTGCCGGGTCATTTCCTATTTTTATGATTTAGAGCTTTCCGTTTCCTTAGGCCCCTACGCAGGTCCACTTGTATTTCCATTTACTGTTATTGCTAAGCATCTTGTCCTTAGTTTACTTTCAAATCCATGCTATTTCGGTCCCGGCGGGACCCCGGTTATTAAGTGCTTTCCTTCGGTTCCGTTTACTATTTTTCGCAGGTGACCCCCCTGCCGTGTCGCCTGCCAGGTCGTTGGTGACCCTCTGCCTGGTCATCTTCTCTTCTAGAAACACTTTTCCTGCTGCAGTCTTTAGCTTTACTTGCATTTACTCATTTCTCTTGAATCAAGCTAGCAAAAATCAATACTTCTCAGCATGTTTGACTTGTTTGGCCATGGTTTTTGATAGTTTAATCATCATTTTAGTTATTATTTGTTGATCGTTGCATTGTTTTCCTTTATTATTATGTGCCATCTCATCCTTGCTCAATTCTTGCATTAGATTGCATTGAGTACCAGGTTCGCCCGACTCACTAGGTCATTTGAGACGGGAGGCTCACCCACCTCCCAAAAGACATCTCCACCCTGTCGACTCCAGAAACGGGTTCCGGATCGGCACCTCAAGAGAAGAAGGTGAAAGATAGAATTGGGGAAAAGGGAGTGAATTGAAAACACTCGGAAAGCGGTAAAATGCCTCACATCGATCCCACACTCACATTGATCCCCGAACTTTCATCTCACGGCGTCGATCGAGCACCGGAGATGGTTCGGGTCATGTGGGAGGAGAGTGAGGAGGAGATGAAATTAAAACATGAAAGATGTGGTCTCCAGGATCCGCGGGCTCCGCTTTATGGGATGTAAATTAAGAGATGAGTTGAATTGACCGTGTACCTTAGTGTGGGAGATCGGGATATGGGTTCAACCTTCTTCTTCCTCGGCCGGCCGATGAAGAAGAGTCTCCAATCCAATGCTAGCTTGATAGACCTGTGCAACTAGAACAATAAACCAAGTGAAGAAGATGATTAGAACTATGGGAAGTGTAGTAACTGTAGTAAGAAGATGAGAGAGAAGCAATTGGAATTGGACTCACCGGCTTCGGGGTGAGCCTTAACCCCTTTTTTGTGTTTTTTTTGATTATGTAAAAATGATGCAAATAAACTGAAATATACTTTAAAACAGTAAATGAACTGAGTAAAATGATTTGGGAAAGCTTATAGAATGGATCGGCTTGAGTTGAAGCCGAGTTGGTTGAAGAAGGCCGGTTCGGGTAGCTTTGCAACCTTCTGGCGCGACTTCGGTGCAGAGGACTCTACGAACGACCCCGATGTCCGAATCGAGTGCCGTTTGTTGGAGTAGACAGAGGACTCAGAGAGTAAGAGTTCCTATGTTTATGACTTCTCCTAAATCCTCCTTTAGAAGTCAGTAAAAATTCTTATAGTGGGCGGATAAAGAAAACAGACCCTGGATGCGCGCCCTTAGTGTAGCAATCGCCACAAAAAACGGAAAGTCAGAACTGAGTGCCGTCAGTTGGAGATGAAAGAGGACGAAGAGATGAACATCTTATATGTTGAAGACTTTTGCATAAGGAGTCTCAGATTTTCTGCAGATGTCTATGAAGTTGTCTGATGCAGAACACCCGGATCGAGCCTTCTCCTTCACCTCGAGATCGATCTCTTGACTTCGGATCGCCTTTGGACGTCGGGACGGCTTTGGAGAAGAGCTTGGACGACCTCTGGACGAGCTAGACACCGGGGATTAACCTTGGGTCATTGAGAATGGCCCTCAATTTATAGGGGAAGGAAGCCGGTGCAAAATTTGGAAACTGGACCGACCGCGCTCCCGAGTTTCAAAGAGGACGAGGGCGTGCAAGGCGCGCCCCCATTTCGGGGGCGCGGTCTGCGCGCCCCCTTGTTTCAAAGGAAGCGGGGGCGCGTTACACGTCTCACTGCTAAAAATCGACGAAAACTTCCGGAAATTGCTAAAAATTGACTTGACATACGTAACGCGCCCCCGAACCGGGGGCGCGGTACAAATAATCGAAAATCCTCCGCGAAAACCTTCCAAAAATCCGTTTTAGAAGGTGCTAATCGGGGTAATTCGCGATTTAAAGAAACTGACCGCGGCCCCGCCTTTCAAAGGAACCGGGGGTGCGCAGGGCGTGCCCCCAGTTTGAGGGCGCGCAGGGCATGCCCCCGGGTTGAGGGCGCGTAGGGCGCGCCCTCCTCTTCCAAAGGGAGCGGGGGCGCAATACACTCTCTCTCCTACGCGCGTGCTCCGCGAGCCGTATCTTGCAAATGGGATGTCCTATTCGGCTCCCATTTGTCGCGTTGGAAAGAGGGCCTTCAACCGCACCTCCTCAAGTCGGTAAACCAGCCGGCATGACTCCTGATATGTTCATACGGGACTTTCTACCGGTTTACCCTCTCACGGAAAGCCGAAACCCGGGGAGAAGATCCGAAAGAGCACGGTTCCGATCGAGAAATCTCGGGTCAACTTGGGATGACTTAAAATGATGACTGAACAAGTCCGGTACGACCGGAAAACCCGAAGTCATCGAAAAATTTGATATTAACCCGGTAAACGTGAACCGAAACACGGAAAAGCCGGGAAACCCTAAAATTGACCGAAATGGCCATATGGCCCCGGTTGATGAAAATATTCAGCTAGAATCGATCCGGATGACCTGAAAAGACCCGGTGATGACCGGAAATGCCTAACATGTGGTCTGGGATAACCGCGTCAGCACAGATCGAAAAAGCTATAACGAAAGCCGTCATTGACCGACGCCTACCGAAATGACTTCTCGGAAACCCTGAATGTTACGGAACACATGCGGGACTCCCGAGACCTTCAATTATGGATCATTCAAGGTCGGTCATCGAGCAGGCTTCGTGTTTTTATAGTTCACGTGCGGCTCTCGCTTGAAGGTTACGGCAATATTCCGGAAATCATTGGTCCATTCTCAACTTGCGAGGGGGCTCCACCCATGTCCTTAGCTCATGTCCACGAGATAATCCAGATCAGATAACGGTCAAATAAAGGATATCGCCTATGGAATAAGAGTCTGGGCCTCCGAATCAAGCCAATTCGGCGTGTCTACAGCTTGCCTCGCCTTGATGTCGGCTTTACAAGGGAATGGCATGTAGCGGAGCGAAGTGAAACATAGAGAAAGCGTAGCGAAGCAAGATGAATCGTAGTGGAATGTAGTGGAGCGAAATGGTGATGGACTGAAAAGGTGGCATCAAGGTGTAGATATAGACACGCTCAATGACCAAATTTGGCAAAGAGAATCTCTTCAATTCTCCTGGATTACTGCCATGTTTCATCAAGTCTTCCTATGTTCGATTGGTAAGAGATGTGCCATTGGCACGAGAGAAGAATAGCCAACCCCCAACGCGGTGGGGAGTCCCCGAAACATGGGTTCGTAGGTTCATCATCAGCCGGTAACCCGATCTTTGCGGTGTTCCTGTACTGTGATGGGCTAAAGTTTAAAAAGAGATTTGTTTTGAAAAAGTAAAAGAATACCAATCGAGCACATTCAGGCTCTCAGATTCATTTAAGTCTTTCAAGAGACAAGATTCAATTCGGAATGGAATGATCTCAGATTCCGAAAGGCAAATGTTTAAGCATAGACCGTGAAGATAGTGACGGTGCAAGTTCTGACCAAATAGAAGGCCCTTGGCGGGATGAATTGGCTGCCATGGTGGGATGAATAGCAAAGAAGTTGCAATGGCCACAGTAGTGAAAAGAAATGAAAGATTTGAGGGCACAAAGTGATTACCGAACATGGTGGGATTAATAGACATGGTGGGATATTAGAGATGTTGGTGGGACTAGAGATCATGGTGGGATTAGAGAACACGATGGGATTAGAAAACACGGTGGGATTTAGAATGATCGAGAGAGTGAGAAGGTGAAGTTTAAGAAATGCAATGACAAAATTGTAATGCAATTAATGCTACATGATGCATGTTGGGCTCAAGAAAACAAAACAACACTTGTATAACAAATAGTTGAAGATATAGATTGTCTATGAGGTCAAGATACCCATTCGGGAACCATCGTCCCTCACAGCACAACTTTGGCTTATCCGTGAGCATTAGAGATGACCCGACCGTCGTAGATTTTGATGAAGGGGATCTCGGGTCAAGTCTTCTCCATACTCAAGGTCTTCAACAAATAATGCATAAGATAATAATACACGATTAGCGACATATATGCTAGTTGGCAAGTTATGGGGGTTTCCCATGTCTATACTTCTGTTTCCGCGAGTAATTCCTGTCTTTCATCAAAATGTTAGTTTCGAATGGACAATGATGTCCACTCGAATTTAATAAAGACCAAACATAAATAAATTTAATTTAACAAAATTTCTTGAATTTTTCTGATTTTTCCTGATTTTTTCTGATTTTTTCTGAAATTTTGAGGGATTTTGGAAGAATTTGACCGAACGCGCCCCCGAACCAGGGGAACGGCCTGCGCGCCCCCACTTTGGGGGCACGGCCTGAGCGCCCTGGGTTGGGGGGCGCGGCCTGCGCGCCCCCACTTTGGGGGCGCGTTCGATCCCGGGCTTCGTTTTGACCGGATCCGAATCCGGTTCAAATCGGGACCGATTTCCCCTATATAAACACCTCTTAGGATGACCAAATCGTCCTACCAACACCCAGGATGGCTCCTCCTTTGAAAAAGCAGCGTGTTGGCTCGGTTCGAGGTATTTCAAGCGTCCCGGGTCATCTGAAGGCCAGAATCGGCGCCGACTTGGTAAGTTCGCTGCCAATTTTAGCTTTCAACCACTTTTCTACTTCTTTTCTCTTAAAAATTTTCTTTTACCTCCTGTTTGGGTGTAGGATTACCCAAACTTCCCAGGACCACGCCGGTATTGCTCTCCTCCCTGGCTTTCCGGTTTGCTTGACGCCCTCGGCTTGTCGGTCAGAGCGATTCTTCGAGATTGGGGCTTAACCGGGTTCTTGATCCATGCCAAGCAATATTCAGGCTACTCCCTTGACTTCGGTTTGATGGGAGCTCTTGTTGAGTTGTGGCACCCCGACACTCACACGTTCGTGTTCGGAAGCTTTGAGTGTACAGTTCTTCTTTAAGAGGAAGAGCTCCTTCTCGGCCTCCCACGGACTAAGAAGGGAGAAACTGAAGGTATGTTCATCCCTTCAGGACCCCTCTCTTGCTTGGAATTCTTGCAGGATTTTGTTGAGGCTCGGCAGATCAGCACCTTGTTGACCGGCAAGCGAATTAGTGTTCCCAAGTTGGCGGCTTGGACAATCTCTCTTCTGACGGCTCCTGGTCTAGACGAGGATCGGATTCTGCGCGGTGCAAAGGGTTTCGCGGCTTGCCTTGCCGCGGTGTTCTTGTTTCCTGCGGAGGATGGTTTCCTGGAGGTTGATCAACTTTCGTGCATCCGCGGCATCTGGAGTGGTGCGCGGTTGGGGCCTTCACTTCTGGGCTACTTGTACTGCGGACTGTCCGCAGCTTGCGTGGGCCGTCCTCCCTTCGGCAGTGCGCTTCTACTGGCTTGTTGGGCCGATCTTCACTTTAAGTTCGATCCAGCCGGTGAGGTGGCCACTAGGTCGCAGCTCTTCCGCTATAGCCCCTTGTTCCCATATGCCGATGCGCTTGGCTTCGGCGAGAGAGTCGCCGATAGGTGTGCATCAGTGAAGAAGAGGCCGGACTGGCGTGCTCACTTTGCCTCCATGAACCGTTCTAGCTTCTTGCACTCTTCTGCTTCCTTGATGCAGAAGGACTTCCAGGTGTGCTTTGTGCCCGACGTTGATCTCCGCCTGGTTACAGGTTCGGCCTTTGTGTTGTACAACGCTCACCGTTGCCACTCCCAGATCGGCTTGCCTCGGTACGAGTTGCCCAAGCTGTCCCACCTTCCACCTATCAAGGGTAGGCATCTTGGCTCTGCGGATGACGAGGAGGAGGCGATTTCAGTCATTGCCTTGTGGGAGACGAGTCGGGTGTGCCGCCCAGGCCTCCTGATTGAGGAAGACCCTGACCGGAAGTGCTGCTACATCTCTGCGTTGAAGCTTCTACTTGCTTGAGAGTCTTCTTTTCCTGCTTTAACTTGTCAGCCATGTTGTTTTTATTTTGAATAAAAAATGAATTATTTATAGCAAGTTTGAGTGAAAATTCAAAAGAAATTTACCTTGTTTCAGAAAAATGCAAGACAGATGTTGACAATTATGATGAATATGCCTTGTTATTTTTCAACACCTTGAATATTTTTTAACATGAAACAAGATATTTTTGAAAGGTTTTAACATGCCTTTTTTCTTTAGGTAATTTTTCAGAGCAAACCGTGAGTCTGATGAATTTTCTTTCGGTGACTCCTTGATTGGATCGATTTTCTGAACAGCTTGCCGCTTTCTGAAATTTTTGCCATTTTTATCAATTTTGCTCCTGAAAAATACATTTTCAGCCATTTCTGACTAATAAATGTATAGAATTTTCTCCTGACCCCTGAAAAATGTTAGCTAGTGATGATAAAAAACATGAATATTTCTAGCTAATTTAGGAATTGAGACATTCAAAGTTATGTGAAAAGAGGGATTTTTGGTGAGGATTTAAAGAGAATTTTTCTTCACAAAATTATTTTGAGCAAACCGTGCATCAGATCGGAATTCTTTCGGTGGCGTTGCGATCAGCTCGATTTTGTGAACCTTGGGTGATATTTTCAAATTTCTCTCAATTTTACATTTTTACTATCTATAAATACCCATTGGGGGTGGGAATATCTCATTTCCACATGTACACCATCTCTCCTCGCGCTAGAAGCTCCAGAGTTTCATCTCAGATCCGGAGTCTGAAACGTCATCAAATGTTAGTGCCCCTGTCACAAAAAATTTATATCGGGTTTTTCTCTTCGATTTGGTTCAAGTTTCACGCGATTCCGAGTTGATTCGACGAAGTTATCGCAAAAATAAGGATCGAGTAGTTGAGAGGGTGCGGTCAACGCAAAATGTTGACCGCGCCCTCGGATCGGGGGCGCGCAGAACGCGCCCCCAAGAGGAGGGCGTGGTCTGCGCGCCCTCTATCTCCTCACCGAGAAGGGGCGCGCTGAGCGCGCCCTCCCTCTCCAAAGGAGGGGAGGGCGCGTTCGGCTGATATATATATATATTTTTAAATGAATGAAATAAATAAAAAATGTATGTAACAATGTTTGATGTCAACTTCCCTTTTGGCACAGATGTCGAGACGTGTTCGCCGCCACGACTCCAATTCCGAGGAGCCCGAGCTTCCGGCAGTCCGAGAGGTACATTTTCTTTTCCTGCATTTAATGATTAGCTCCTTTGCATTTTGGCAATAAAAATTGAGTGAACTAATGAAATGAATCCATTGCAGGCCCGGATAAAATCCCGGATCTCGTGGGACCTGGTGCATGCTGCCTACCTAGGCCTACCGGACTTCCAGCATGTTCGGTTAGAGGAGATGGGGTTTGGGCCCATCCTCCGGGTGACTCCTTTTTGGGAGGACCTACCACTAGTGCAGGTCCTCCGTGAGTCCTGGGACCCAGACTCCTTCGTGTTTCTGTTCCCATGGGGGCACATGGTGCCCTCCTTAGAGGACGTTGCACACATCACTGGTCTTCGTGTTTACGGTAGGCCAGTGGTGTGTGCCACCTCTTCCGACTATTCGTGGGAGTTCCGAGCCCTCTTCGCATATGAGCCCGAGTTCGACCCGGAGGATGGCCTACGCACCATCGCCGGACTAGAGGCTGGTGAGATGGTAGGCTTGGTTGATGCCGAGCGTGTCCGTGGCGAGAGCCAGGACAGCTTTTTCTGCCGCATGGTTGGCCAGGCTGCATCGGCATTTACCGGATTACCTGGCTCCTTGGAGGCGGACGTAGACTTGCGCCGTTTCCTCTTCTTCTTCGGGCGCCTTCTGTTGGGCTCGAAGACGGACCGCATCCATCTGCGGTTCCTCCCTTTGCTTGCTGACCTGGAGCAGGTTGGCACGTACGCGTGGGGGGCGGCGATGCTCGCCCATTTGTTCTGTGGCCTCCAGCCTGAGGCGGGTTCTGTTTCGGTTGCCGGCTTCTCTCCTTTTCTCTAGGTGACTTTTAGCAGCTTTCCTTTCTTGTACACTTTTATTGCTCTGCTTTGCTCTGACGAGTTGTGCCTTTTACAGGTCTGGAGATACCTCTACTTCCCCCTGGGTCGGGCACAGCAGTCCTACCCCGACCTCCTCCCCCTGATGGCTCGTTGGGAGCCCATCCGCCCTACTGGTGGCCATCGCAGCCAGTTGGCTTCGATTCGTACACAGATTCTCCGCTTCCCACACACTGAGGTATGTGTTTAATTTGTGTATCAATAATCTCCTGTTGAAATAGTAATCATGATTTTGCTTCCCACAGGTGTGTTGGAGGCCATATCTCATGACCGATGACCATCTCCAGCCCTGGATTGCCCACGCTGGTCGTGTCTTTGGCCACGATCTTCATTTTCTGTGCGTCAATGAGCTGGCGCCACTATGGCTTCGGTTCTCGGCACGCGCCCTCGGTCTGGAGCAGGACTGGTTGGAGCCTCCTCCTCCTCTTCCCCTAGTTGGTGCTCGTCCCAGGCGCCTTCTCCTCCCCGTGGATTGGGTGGAGAGGTACCACGCCTCGATCACTTTGTGGTATGAAGGCGGCGAGGTAGTTATTGGCTGGGCAGAGGATAGCCGAGACTACCTTCGCCGATACGCGGAGGCGTACGGCCACTTGTTTGTTCCAGAGGGTCAGGTAAATGCTTCTCACTTTTTTTTTAATTCTGTGTTGTTGTTCTCTTCTGACCTTCATGTCATTTCAGGAGGCTCGGGCTCTACTGCTACGCCAACAGCTGGAGATTGTTGACCTTCGGCAGGAGGTGGCCACTCTTCGTGGCATGCTGGAGACTGAGGTAGACACCGCCTTTGACCTTCATTTGTATCCTCAACATATGATTGCCTTGCTCGATGTGTTTTTCTTCGTTCGCGCCGGAAGGCTCGTGCTGAGGGTTCACCTCCTTCTCTGTCGAGGGAAGAGGTGGCTGAGCTCCGCCAGCGTCTTAGTGAGGCGAGAGAGGCCCTGACGACCAAGGAGGCAGAGGTATCTTTCATTGTTGTCTATTCTGGTCATTGATTTTTCTTGGTTCATATACTTTCTCTTCTTCCAGGTTGCCGAGCTTCAGAGTAGCTTGTCCTCCCGTATCCAGTCCTTGGAGTCTGAGGTGGAGACATTGCGGTCTGCCCCAACCGATCTTCGTTCTCAGATGATCGTCTTGGATCTCTACCTTCAGCATGAGAGAGCCATGCGCGAGATGGAGCGCCAGCATAGCCAGGCCATGCGATCTCTGGAGCAGATGCACCTGCAGGCACAGGTTCGTTTGTCGGCAGCAGAGGCGACATTGCAGGTTTACCGCCAGGGCATCCCTCCACAGCCGAGCCAGAGTTGCACCCATCAGAGCAGCTCCCATCGGAGTGGTACGCACCGGAGTGGCGGCGCCGCTCGTAGTCGGGGTCACCACGGGCGGAGCCAGCAGGGTCAGAGTGGCCAGAGCCAGAGCCATGAGCACGGTGCTTCTGCGTTCCTGGCCACTTCTTCAGAGTGTCGCCGCAATGAGGCGGCCACAGCAGCTTTGGCGGACACAACTACCATGCCTCCTCCACGTGGTCATTCTCCTGGAAGGGGTAGCAGCAGGCACTGATTTCTATAGCAGGCTTAGCTTTTCTGATGTTGTAGCTGCTTTTCTTCTTTGTTGTAGCACTTAATGGCATAATCAGATCTTCACCTGTTTGCTTCAATGTTTATTTGATCTGCTTGACATCGCTCAAAAGGGTAGTTAATATCACATTTCGACTTAGCCCCTTGCAAGTTTGTCAAGGGGTGAAGCCTTCTAAGGGATGGCAAATAATAAAAGTAAGTGATAGATGTAGGGTTAAGAGACATACCTATTGGCGAGATTCACACCCCTCCTTGACTTGTGTTTCTTTTCTGAAATACTTAATAGAAGGGTTAAATCTGTTCTATGGCTTACCCCCTTGCCTATTGTCATCTTGCCTTGCTTACATGTCAGGGGGAGTAGCCTTATTAACCAGGTAGAATGCGCAAAATGACAGACAAGGTAAAAGTTAAGAGTGCTTACCTGCTATGGTGAGAGTTGCTCCCTTCTTGATCTCAGAATCCTGAAACGCTTAATGAAGAGGATTAAATCTTCTCCATGGCTTATCTCTTTGCCTATTGCTGTCTGCCTTGACTTAGGTCAAAGAGAGGAGCCTTCTTAACAAGGTGTAATAACCTAAATGATTGGAATGAAATGGTTAAGAGAACTTACCTGTCGTTGAGAGAACCTTCCCCTCTTACTTTAAAGTCCCTGAAAATACTTGATAAAAGGGGATCAGATCTTCTCAACGACTCATCCCTTTGCCTATTATGGCCAACTTTGACTTAGGTCAAAGGGAGGAGCCCTCTTAATGGGGTGATAATGAAGGTAAATATGCAATGCGGAAATGAAACATGCAAGACATAAAGATAAACATGAATGCTAGCAAAGGCAAAAACCAAGGTTATGATGCATTTTAGAAAATATTCAACTTTTTTTTTGGATTTTTTAAAATATTCAATTTTTTTTGGATTTTTGAAAGTATTCATTTTTTTGGATTTTTGAAAATATTCATTTTTTTTTGGATTTTTGAAAATATTCATTGTTTTTTGGGATTTTTGTGGAGAATGTGCCAGTATTGAGACCATTCATCGATCTTTGAGTGTTGATCAAAATTCAAGCAATAAGCACCACGTGTGAATAAGGTTCCTTACCCAGAATCTTTCTTGCCCTCTTCTCTTGATCGGTTTGGACTCCCCCTGAGTTTGGACAGTTTACCCTACCCTAGGGGTTTTAAGATGGAAGAATAATAGAGGAAGTCTTTGATAGGATTTGGGGGTGTTGAGGAGGGTTTCTCTACTCATGCCCAAATTGCCCATTGGGGTTCAGCCTCTTCGGGTCTTTTCTACATGTGGCACTTACTTAGACAAGTCTTCGACCTGTGGGGTCATTGCCCATCTTTTGGTGCCTTTTCTTCATTTTCTATTCTTTCGGGTACTCATTCAGACAGGCCCATATTTGTTTAAACCTGTGGGGTTCATTGCCCATCTTTTGGCACCCTTTTGCACCTTATGAGACGGCCTCCTACTAAGGCGGCGGGCATTTTCGATACTATCCACCTCTAGTCCCCTTCACCTATCTTGGACCGAATAGAAGAGAATAGGGTAAGGTTTCCTTTCCTCCTTCAGGGTTCTGCCTTGCCTCTCTCTATTGTTGGGCTATCTAGATTCTGGGATCGGGAGGTGTTGTGTGTGCAAGGTGATGCCTACCCTTGACTTCTAGCTAACACCCTTGGATCGATGACTTGATATCATACCAGAAATTTTCCATTTTATTTTCTAAGGAAAATATTTTTTTAGGTAAACGCCGTTCCATGGATGGTTCAATTTTTCTCCATCGGCGTTGGTTAGCTCATATGCATTGCCTGGATATTTTTCAGTTATAACAAAAGGCCCTTCCCAGTTAGGTTGCAACTTGGAGCGGGGACCACCCGGCTTAACGAATATGCGTTTAACTACCATCTCACCGATTTCGAACTTTCTCTCTACCACCCTCTTTTGATAAAACCTTTTCAATCGGTTCTGATAAGTCCGGGCATGCTCGGAAGCGGCCAACCTTCTTTCATCTAGGAGTTCAAGTTGTGCAAGGAGAGATTCTCATCTCTCATCGACAGGGATGTCCCTATCGAGTTGAACTCGGAGTGATGGAAGGAGTACTTCGTACGGGACCACTGTTTCCATCCCATATGCGAGAGCATACGGGGTTTGACCAGTGGGGGTCCGTACAGAAGTACGATAAGCCCATAGCGCATCTACAAGCTTATCTGGCCAGTCTGCGAGCTTGCTAGACTTACAGGTTTTCTTGATGATTTTAATCAAAGTTTTGTTGGTGGCTTCTGCTTGACCATTGCCTTGCGGGTAATAAGGAGATGAATGATGCAATGCAATGCGATACCTGTTGCAAAGATCACGCAGATCTTGAGAGAGAAATTGTGGTCCGTTGTCGGTGATAATGTCACTGGGTATCCCGAACCTGGCGATGATGTTGCGTTTGATGAAGGAGCACAGTGTTGATGCCTTGATCTCCATGAACGCTTCCGCTTCTGCCCACTTGGTGAAGTACTCTGTTGCCGTCAGGATGAATGATTTGGAACGGATTTCAGAGTTAAGATCACTTAGAGGGCCAATGATATCGAAAGCCCACATGGCGAAGGGCCATGGGGCATGAATCAGATGAAAAGAAGATGCGGGAGAATGGATCATGTTGGCATGGAGTTGGCAAGAATGACAGTGCCGGACAAAGATGGAGCAATCCTCTTCTAGTGTTGGCCAATAATACCCCTGCCTGATGATTTTCTTGGAAAGAGCTTGAGCATTGACATGGCCCCCACAGACCCCGGAATGTGCTTCCTTAAGCACCAATTCTGCCTCTTCATCATCAACGCATCTCAATAAAATTCTGCTCAGGCTTCTCTTGTAGAGCACCCCTCCTAGGATGGTATACCTCTGGGATACTCTCCTGATGGCCTTCTTTTCTTTTGCATTTGATCCAGGTGGATATGTCTGATCTTGACAATACCTTGCGATCTCATCAAACCAAGGCCTCTCACCCTCATCTAACTCTTCCAACTCGATTAGCGAAATATCCTCTTTCTGCTCTAGATATTCCTTCCTGCCAAATCTCTCCTTGATCTTTAGAAATCGACCATCCTTAATCGCTGGCATCGACCTTCTTCGGACATGAATAGTCCGCATCTGTCTACCTAGCGGGACTGATAGAGATGAAGCTAAAGAGGCAAGGGCATCAGCAAGGATGTTCTGAGCTCGAGGAACATTGACAAAAGTGAGTTTGGAAAAGAGTTTGATGTAGCGAGAGGTGAGTTCTTGGTAAGGTTTGAGGTTCGGATGAGAAGTTCGGTATTTGGTTAGGACTTGGCGAAGAATTAGTTGGCTATCACCTATCACCCTTAATTCCGTGGCACCATAGAAATGAGCAGCCTCCAGCCCGGCCAGCAAGGCTTCGTATTCATCTATATTGTTGGCTGCTGGGAAGTCAAGTTGAAATGCCTGTGGAATGGTGACACCCTCGGGTGATAGAAGGACGATTCCTATTCCCTTACCGTGAGAATTCAGAGCCCCGTCAAAATATAATGTCCAAAGGTGGGAAGATCGGATCAACATTAGTTCGTCATCCGGGAGCTCCGATTGGACAGGGTCAAAGAGGGGTATAGGATGATGGGCTAGATGTTCGTCAATGGCATAACCCTTAATCGCCTTCTGAGGGACATAGGTGATATCAAACTGGGAGAGGAAGCTCTGCCAACGACCTAACCGATCAGTTAGAACAATTTTCTCCAGAAAGAATTTGATGGGATTGATGCGGGCAATAAGATTGACCTCATGAGCTAAGAAATAGTGTTTAAGCTTCTGAACTACCCAGACTAGTGCAGCATAGGTCTTCTCCACTACAGTATACTTATGCTCACATGGATCAAAGATCTTTGGCAAATAGTAAGTTGCCCTCTCTTTCCCTTCTTCATCAACTTGTGCAAGGACTGCCCCAAGAGAATTCTCCAAAACTGAGATATACAAAACTAAGGGCCTGCCAGGGACTGGTGGTCTAAGCACAGGGGGACTAGCCATGTATCTTTTCAAACCATCGAATGCATCCTGGCACTTCGAATCCCATTTGAACTTGGCCCCCGCCTTGGTCAACTCATAGAAAGGTTTACACCTTTGGGAGTGTTGTGAGATGAACCGGCGGACAAACTGTAGCCTCCCGATTAATCCTCGAAGTTTTTTCATATTTCTTGGAGGAGGCATACCAATGATTGCCTTGGCCTTGTTTTGGTCGATCTCTATGCCCCTTTTGCTCACTATGAACCCCAACAGTTTTCCTGAGGATACTCCAAACGTGCATTTCTTTGGGTTCATTTTCCATTTATATTCCCTAGCTCTTTGCAAGATCTTTCTCAACACTTCCGGGTGATCTTCTCAGCTTTTGGACTTAACGACCAGATCGTCCACGTACACCTCTACAAGGATATGCATCATGTCATGGAAGATAGCCATCATTGCCCTCTGATAGGTAGCACCAGCATTCTTCAGTCCAAAGGGCATGACGACATAGCAGTAGGTTCCCTAAGATGTGGTGAACGAGGTCTTCTCCTGGTCCTCTTCGGCCAACCGGATTTGATTATATCAAGAATAGCCATCCATGAATGACAACATCTTGAATCCAGCAGTGTTATCAACCAGTACGTCAATATGAGGTAGAGGAAAGTCATCTTTAGGACATGCTCGGTTTAAGTCCCTGAAGTCTATACAGATCCGAACTCGGCCATCCTTCTTCATGACAGGGACTATGTTTGCCACCCATTGCGGATAAAGGACGACCTTAATGAATCTTGCTTGATGTAACTTGTCGACCTCTTCTTTCATCTTAAGTGCAACATCAGGGTGGAATCTCCTTAATTTTTGTTTGACCGGGGTAACTCTGTGTTTCAAAGTTAGACGATGTTCAACTAACGAGTTATCTAACCCCGGCATGTCTTCGTATGTCCATGCGAACGTGTCCTTATATTCTTCCAAAATTTTAATTAAACTCTGTTCCTCAGTGGGAGTGAGGTTTGCGCTTAGAAGAATTGTCTTGGGATCTTCCGGTGTTCCGAGATTCAATTCTTTTGTCGGTTCATCCACCGTGGCTAATGGTTCTTCAAATCTTTTAAGTCCAGATGCATACGCATCAGCCAAGTCCTGAATTCCATCCTCGAAATCAGGATCTTTTTCTGATAAGACCACGTAAACTCCCAGTGTATGATCTACAATGAATTCATCCTCATATTGGATTTCATCAAGCTGGATAGCATTTTCCAAAAACCTTGGCAGCCTTGCATATTCCTTGCATTTTTGAGCTATTTGTTGGAGATATCTCTCTGGCACACGTTTGCCTCAAATTTTCTTCTTTTCTACCCTAACTACTCCTAAAGAAGACGGAATTGAAAAGGTGGTATTTACAATGGGTGAAGGATCGAGCAGATCGATCAGTGAGTTGGAGAAGAGAGGTCCCTGGTTGGGAGCACCCTCCGAGACAAGTAGAGACGTCTCCTCAATGGAAAACTGAGTTTGTGAGAGGACGTTTTTTTTGGGTATTTTGGGTATTTTCAATAACAAAAAGAGAATGAGCCGATGGGGCTCGAGCAGAAATAGAAAGCTTAAGCAAATGGAAGAAAAATGGGCTCGCGGGCCCGATGATGACAAGAAATGGGCAGATAGGCCCAAAGTTGGTGAAAAGATCTAAAGGGCACGTGGGCCCAAATGGTGGGCACGCGGGCCCAAAGCAAGAAAATAAATCTAAAGGGCACGTGGGCCTGACTGGTGGGCACGCGGGCCCAAGGTTGTTGGATTGGAATGGGCATAGAAGCCCAGTGGAGTAAGAAGATTTGAATGGGCTCTCAGGCCCAATGATCAGTTCAGGTGGCCATTTTGGCCCAGAAGTGGGAATTGGGCTAGATAGCCCATCAAGTGAATCCAAGAGGGATAGAGTGAGGATTTTGAAATACGTGACCGTAGGATACGGCTCATGCGGGATGTTGTTTGGAGGTGGGTTCGAGTGGACAAGTTGTTTAGAGATGGACTTGCCCTCGACTGGTTCTTCCTCCTCTATGAACAACCGAGCCAAAGATGAACTCAGGTTGTCCACTTCCTCCTCTTGCTCTGGTGCCTTATTTCTCTTGACTGGTTCTTATTCTTCGTCCCCGGCCATCATCATGGTCTCCCCTTTGATAAAGAATTTTTGGAGTCCCATGGCATTTTTTGGCCGGTAGACCATCCGCGGAGTGAAACTGGGCTCATAGCCAAGCCCGTGTCTCTTTGGTCTTTGTATGGCTTTAATGGGGTGCGCAACCCCCTGCAGCTCCTTTCCCAACCCCTTTCCTGGCTGATAGCCCATCCTTTTCATCATCCGCCATGCAACTGTATCTGGAGGCGTCGTTAACATCATGACCTCGGGCAGCTCTGTAGTGGAAACCAACGGTTGGACAAATTTTGATATTGGCAGTGCAGAAGAGGGGTCATCCACGTCATTCAGAATGGGGATGTTGGTTACTTTGATCACCTGGCCCTTGTATGGGAACTTCAGACACTGATGATTAGTGGAGGCAACAGCTCCTATTGCCTCAAGGTACGGGCGTCCCAAGATAGCTTTGAATGTAGGGTCCAATTCTAGAACGTGAAACTCGGCGGTGACAGCACACGGTCCGAGCCCTACTTTCAATGTAACCACCCCTCGTGCCGGCTTCCGGGAGTTGTCATATGCGGTCACCGTGACGGCAGAAGGCTCGATTTCTTCATCGGAGATCCCGCAAAGTTGCAATGTTTCTGGCGGCATGACATTTATGGATGCTCCGGTGTCAATCAAGCAGGACTTGATCTCCACGCCTCGGATGACTACTGCGACACGCAGGGCATACTTTCTGATCTCTGGCCGTGCCAACTCCTGTGTAAATGTGAGTGCCGGATGTTCACTCCTCGGGGTCAGGACAGTAATGATCTTCTCAGGCGGGAGGTCCTCATTGACCATGACCCGCTGCAGATATTGTTGTAGGATGTCCTGATGGTTCTTTGACCTCTTAATCAGCTCTAGGATTGAAATCCGTGCCAGCATTTTGTCCAGGTGCTTCAATAGGTCATATGTCGTGCCGGGCAACGGTTCTTCCACTACCTCCTCCTCTACTTGCTCCTGTGGTTGCATCCCGGCTTGGGGGAAGACCCTTTGGAACATCCTCCTGCTACGAAGTACCGGCACCAGCGTGGTAGGGGGAAGTGGTGATGATGGTGATAGTAGGGTTGGTTGGTAGGTTGAGGAGCCCATGGTAGGTAGGGGTGGTGAGGATCGGATGATGAGGGGTCGTGGATTGGTGGAGGCCGGTATGTTGGGTGATGGTTGGGGTGTTGGTGGTGATGGTCTAATGATGAGGGGTCGTGGAGTGGTGGAGGCCGGTGTAGACACGCCAAATTGGCTTGATTCGGAGCCCTAGACTCTTATTTCATAGGCGATATCCTTTATTTGACCGTTATCTGATCCGGACTACCTCGTGGAGATGAGCTAAGGACATTGGTGGAGCCCCTTGTAAGTTGAGAATGGACCGAAGATTTCCGGAATAATGCCGTAACCTTCAAGAGAGAGCCGCGCGTGAACCATAAAAACACGAAGCCCGCTCGATGACCGACCTTGAATGGTTCATAATTAAAGGTCTCGGGAGTCCCGCATGTGTTCCGTAACATTCAGGGTTTCCGAGAAGTCATTTCGGTAGGCGTCGGTCAATGACGGCTTTCGTTACGGCTTTTTCGATCTGTACTGACACGGCTATCCCGGACCACATGTTAGGCCTTTTAGGTCATCACCGGGTCTTTTCAGGTCATCCGGGTCGATTCTAGCCGTATATTTTATCAACCGGGGCTATAAGGCCGGTTCGGTCAATTTTAGGGTTTCGCGGCTTTTACGGCTTTTGATTTACGTTTACCGGGTTAATCTCAGATTTTTCGATGACTTCGGATTGTCCGATCGTACCAGACTTGTTCGGTCATCATTTAAAGTCATTCCGAGTTGACCCGAGATTTCTCGACCGGAACCGTGCTCTTTCGGATCTTCGCCCCGGGTTTCGGCTTTCCGCGAGAGGGTAAACCGGTAGAAAGCCCCGTACGAACATCTCGGGAGTCATGCGGCTGGTTTACCGACTTGAGGAGGTGCGGTTGAAGGCCCTCTTTCCAACGTGACAAACGGGAGCCGAATCGGACATTCGGTTTGCAAGATACGGCTCGCGGAACACGCGCGCATGAGAGAGAGTGTACCGTGCCCCCGCTCCGCTTGAAAGGGGAGGGCGCGCCCTGCGCGCCCTCAACCCGAGGGCGCGCCCTGCGCGCCCTCAAACTGGGGGCGCGCCCTGAGCGCCCCCGGTTCCTTTGAAAGGCGGGGGCGCGGTCAGTTGCTTTAAATCGGAAATTACCCCGATTAGCACCTTCTAAACCGGGTTTTTGGAAGGTTTCCGGGGAGGATTTTTCACTTATTTGTACCGCGCCCCCGGTTCGGGGGCGCGTTACGTATGTCAAGTCGATTTTTAGCAATTTCCGGAAGTTTCCGTCGATTTTTAGCAGTGAGACGCCGAACGCGCCCCCGCCCCCTTGAAACAGGGGGGCGCGCAGACCGCGCCCCCGAACTGGGGGCGCGCCCTGCGCGCCCTTGGTTTGAGGGCGCGCCCTTTGCGCCCTCGTCTCCTTTGAAATGAGGGGGCGCGGTCTGTACAGTTTCTAAATTTTGCACCGGCTCTCTTCCCCTATAAATTGAGGGCCATTCTCAACGACCCAAGGTTGAACCCCCGGTGCCTAGCTCGTCCCAAGGTCGTCCAAGCTCTTCTCCAAAGCCGTCCCGACGTCCAAAGGTGACCCGAAGTCAAGAAATCGATCCCGAGGTGAAGGAGAAGGCTCGATCCGGGTGTTCTTCATCAACCATCTTCATCGACTTCTGTAGAAAATCCGCGGCTTCTTCTGCAAAAGTCTTCAACATAGAATATGTTCATCTCTTCGTCCTCTTTCATCTCCAACTGACGGCACTCAATTCCGACTTGCCGTTTGTTCGTGGCGATTGCTACACCCAGGGCGCGCATCCAGGTTCTGTTTTCCACATCCGCCCCCTTTCATAATTTTTTACTGACTTCTACAGGAAGATTTCGGAGAAGTCATCAACATAGGGATTCTTTATCTCTGAGTTTTCTGTCTACTCCAACAAACGGCACACAATTCTGACATTGGGGTCGTCCGTAACATCCTCTGCACCAAAGTCGCGCCAGAAGGGTACCAAGCTACCCGAACCGGCCTTTTCTCAACCAACTCGGCTTCAACTCAAGCCGATCCATTCTATAAGCCTTCTCAACTCCATTAACTCTGTTTATTCATTGTTTTAAAGCATCTTTTAGTTTATTTACATCATTTTTACCTAATCAAAAATACAAAAAAAGGGGTTAGAACTCACCCCAATCCGGTGAGTTCGATTCCAATTGCTTCTTTCTCATATTCTCTCTACAGTTACTACACTTCTCACAAGTCTAACCAAACTCTTCACTTGGTTTATTGTTCTAGTTGCACAGGTTGATCAAGCTAGCATTGGATTGGAGACTCTTCTTCATCGGCCGGCCGAAGAAGAAGAAGGTTGAACTCACATCCCTTTCTCCCACGCTAAGGTACACACGGTCAACTTCTTTCTATTTCCATTACATAAAGCGGAGCCCGCGGCTCCTGGCGACCACACTTTCTTTTTATTCATGTTCTAAATTCATATCCTCCTCACTCTCCTCCCACATGACCCGAACCATCTCCGGTGCTCGAGCGACGCCGTGAGATGAAAGTTCGGGGATCAATGTGAGTGTGGGACCGAGGTGAGAAGTCTTTACCGCTTTCCTAGTGTTTTCTTATTCACTCCCTTTTTTCCCCAATTCCATCCATCTTTCACCTTCTTCTCTTGAGGTGCCGATCCGGAACCCGTTTCTGGAGTCGACAGCCGGTATGTTGGGTGATGGTTGGGGTGTTGGTGGTGAGGGTCTAATGATGAGGGGTCGTGGAGTGGTGGAGGCCGGTATGTTGGGTGATGGTTGGGGTGTTGGTGGCGGTCTAATGATTAGACGTCGAGGAGGATTAATGGTGGTTGATAGGTTAGGTGATGGTTGCGGTGCTGGTTGGGATGTTGATGGCGATCTAATGATTAGGCGCCGTGGAGGGTTGATGGCTGTTGGGGGAAGTGGTGTTTGGGGAGTTTGTGGGCTGGGGGCAACTCTTGGTATGGAGAGTATGGTGCGGTTTGTAGGTGGGGTTGGTATGGCGGGCATGGAGGTGATTTGATCCTCGACCTGCCAACCCTGGGAATGGTGGGTTGACTCCTCGATGGCGGAGTGGACGAGGCCGAGTCGTTGGTTTGGTGGTGCTGGTGCCGGTGCTTGTATGGGTGCATGTACCGGGAGCAGATCTTGGACTATGCCCAGGCCGGGCTGCTGTTGTGCTTGCTGTCGCCGTGGTTGATTCTGACGTGCCTTCATTGCTTGAATAGATTCTCCCATCTGTGCCCAGTCAATGTTCCCTTGATCATTAAGGTCATGGATGTAGTCTTTAAACTGGAAACATACATCCACCGTGTGCCCAGGATACCGATGATAAGCGCAGTACTTGGTTGTGTCAACATTGGCCGGCCATCCTTCTCTCTCCTTTGGAAGTTCCAACTGTTGTTCAGCCATCAATGCATTAAAGATATCGGTGAGGGGGAATGGCAGTTGAGGATAGTATTCTCTCTTGGGTCCCCCCTCCTAGGTCGGTTGGCCGGTGGTGGCATTTGGTTGTAGGCTTGTTGTTGTGGTTGGGATCGGTTGTAGACATGTTGTTGTTGAGGCGCTCGGTTGTAGGCATTTGGTTGCTGGGGCGCTCGGTTGTAGGTGGGTTGCTGTGGTGGTGTTCGGTTGTATGCAAGTTGCTGCTGGGGCTGAGGAGCTGGTTGAGGAGATGGGCGGTATTGTTGATTGGGTGGTGGGTTACGGTATTGGCTTTGGCGATACCCACCCTGGTTACCCATGGCATTGATGCTCTCATTGTTTACTACCCCTTCGGTGGTGGGTCCTACAGGTGTAGGCTTTCTAGTGTTACGGGGCTTGGTGTCGAATGGGTTGATCATGGGTGCGTCCTTAAAGTGGGCTTGGAGGTAGCGGGCGCTATCACACAACTCACTCATGGTTGTTGGGCGGTGCATGATCAGGAGGTTGCGAAGGTTGGGCGTGGTGTTCCCTATGAGCATCCTCACCTGCTCCCCCTCTGAGATGGTATCTACTAGCCTCTCAGCATTCCCCTCCACCGATCAGCAAATCTGGCAAAGTCCTCATCCTGCATCATCTTTTCGGCAATCAAATCAGTTATCGAGTAGGCTGGCCCCACCCGATCCTTGTACCTCTGTAGAAACTTTGCCTTGACGATGTTGAAATCTGCCGCCTCAATGGAATCAAGAGAATAGAACCAGTCCAAGGCGGATCCCTCCAATGACCGACATAATTGGAAGGCAAGGGCTTTGCGGTCATTTTTCCAGAACGCGGAGTCATAGAGAAAGCTCTTTAAATGGTTGAAAGGATTACCAGTCCCGTTGTAATGTTGGAAGACTGATATCTCTGAAGGAGGAAGGTGTAGAACTGGGAAGGATGGGACAGAGATTTCAGGGATGGCTTTAGAATCGAGGCGGTGCCTCATCTCTTCGAAGCGCTCATCCATCTGGTTGAGTTTGTTCATTAATGCCTGGGTGAGGCTAGATTCCTGAGACACGAGAGCAAAGTGTTTAGGTGACTGAGTTGGAATAGGTAGGTTGGAAACAGGAACAAGAGTAGTGTTATGTGAATGCCCCATAACGGGGTGAGTGGAGACACGACAGGGTTGCCCAGGAGAAGAGATGATTTGGGGCCTGACTGCCAATTGGGGTGGTGAGGGGGCTTGATTTCCCTCGACCGGATCTTGATTGGCGGGCATCTTGCCCTTTGTCAAGGATTGCACAAGCGAAAAAAATTCGGGGTCTAGATGAAGAGATAGACCCTGGAGGAGTTGCTCCACGCTAAGTGATGCAGATTGATGAGTAGGATTTTGAATTTCTGTCTCCCTGACGCCGTTGACATGGCCCTCTGGTTGGACCACGGGTTGGTGAAGCTCGTAGTGACCCATCTGGTACTCCTCTTCTTGGCCGTAGTAGTCCGACATCCCGACGTGTCTTCCGGACCTTAGAGTGGGCATCCTGTCAAATTTCCTTACAAAATGGTTGAAAGAAAGAAAATGAAAGGTGTAAATGCAAAGAGAGTTTTTGTTTGGTTATGGTTGTTTGTTTGATTTGATTTGGTTTCAATTTGGTTGTTTGGCAAGCAAGTTGAACACAAAAGTTAAAAGGGATTTTTTTTAGGTGTTTTGAAAGAAGAAGAATTTTTTGGTTGTTTTCAATTGTTGTGAGCAAGCAAGTTATGCAAACAAGGTTTTAAAATGACTACTCGACAATTTTTGGGTTGAAACCTTAGATTAAATAGATTGTTAGCAATTGTTCACTCAAGTAGGTATGGTTCTTATTGCTTCAATCTTCAAGACCTAAGGTTATCACTCGATCACCACGAGTAGGTACTTGGGTTCTTCGGGTTTTGGGAAGTGGTACAACCGGCCCAATCGTGCGGAGAGGAATACTCCACGGATGGGGACTTACGGAGGTCTTGATGGAAACCACCAAATCAACTAGGAAGGAATATCCCAGAAGAGAGGTTAGAATCCACCAAGAAGGTGTTTGGAGGGTGAGGGTGTGTTGGGAGAGAGAGCCCCCGCCTCGAATGCCCTACGGATCGGAACGAGTCCGGTACCCGATGCAAAAGCTAATGCAAAAATGAAAAATGGAGGGTAGAAGGAGAAGAAGCAATCAATATACAAACATGAATGAAAGCTATTAAATAAATCAAACAAGTGAATGCAAGCAAGACATGCAATGATAAAGTAAAACAAATAACTAGCAACTAGCAACTAAAAGGAGGTTCACGCGGGAACCGGCTTGTGATGGAGTGTCCAAGTGGGGACAAATCTGAAGTAAAGGTAAAAGGATGGTCCACGCGGGGACCGATTTGAAAATAAAGTGGCTCACGCGGGAGCCGGGTTTTGGAAATGTAGGTGGTTCACGCGGGAACCGGTTTTTTTTTTAAGTAAAAGGGGTGGTTCACGCGGGAACCGGTTTGTTTGATTGGAGAAAGGAAGGGAGGGCCACGTGGGGCCAATCTAATTGGTGCAAAGGGGTGGTCCACGCGGGGACCGATCTGAAGGTGAGTTGGTTCACGCGGGAACCAGTTTAGAAAAAGGGTTTGGTTCACGCGGGAACCGGTTTTAATGAAGAAAGGGGTGGTTCACGTGGGAACTGTTGTAAGAGTTGACAAAATAGAAGGAGGGCCACGTGGGGCCAATATAAAGGTGCTGTAAAGAGGTGGTCCACGCGGGGACCGATCTGAAAATAAGTTGGTTCACGCGGGAATCGAGTTGGAAAAGAAAGGTGGTTCACGCGGGAACCGGTTTATAAGAAGAAAAGTGGTTCACGCGGGAACTGGGTTGAAATGAAAGACAAGAAAATTAAGTCCACATGGGGGACAATCTTAAAGAAAGAGTAAATAGCAAGTTTAAAGGTAAATAGACATGGAAGATAAAAGACAAGCCGGTTCACGCGGGAACCAAGTTGGAAAACAACTAGTTGCACGGTTGAATCAGGCTAGCACGGTTGAAGACATTGGTTGTCCCACCGTGGTCACCAAAAAGTTGTCGACTCCAGAAACGGGTTCCGGATCGGCACCTCAAGAGAAGAAGGTGAAAGATAGAATTGGGGAAAAGGGGAGTGAATTGAAAACACTCTGAAAGTGGTAAAATGTCCTCACCTCGATCCCACACTCACATTGATCCCCGAACTTTCATCTCACGGCATCGCTCGAGCACTGGAGATGGTTCGGGTCATGTGGGAGGAGAGTGAGGAGGATATTAAATTAAAACATGAAATATGTGGTCGCCAGGAGCCGCGGGCTCCGCTTTATGGGATGTAAATTAATAGATGAGTTGAATTGACCGTGTACCTTAGTGTGGGAGATCGGGATATGGGTTCAACCTTCTTCTTTCTCGGCCGGCCGATGAAGAAGAGTCTCCAATCCAATGCTAGCTTGATAGACCTATGCAACTAGAATAATAAACCAAGTGAATAAGATGATTAGAACTATGGGAAGTGTAGTAACTGTAGTAAGAAGATGAGAGAGAAGCAATTGGAATTGGACTCATCGGCTTCGGGGTGAGCCTTAACCCCTTTTTTGTGTTTTTTTTGATTATGTAAAAATGATGCAAATAAACTGAAATATACTTTAAAACAGTAAATGAACTGAGTTAAATTATTTTTGAATGCTTATGGAATGGATCGGCTTGAGTTGAAGCCGAGTTGGTTGAAGAAGGCCGGTTCGGGTAGCTTTGCAACCTTCTGGCGCGACTTCGGTGCATAGGATGCTACGGACGACCCCTATGTTAGAATCGAGTGAAGTTTGTTGGAGTAGACAGAGGACTCAGATAGAAAGAGTTCCTATGTTTATGACTTCTCCTAAATCCTGCTTTATAAGTCAGTAAAAATTCTTAAAGTGGGAGGATATAGAAAACAGACCCTGGATGCGTGCCCTTAGTGTAGCAATCGCCAAAAACAAACGGAAAGTCAGAATTGAGTGCCGTCAGTTGGAGATGAAAGAGGACGAAGAGATGAACATCTTCTATGTTGAAGACTTTTGCATAAGGAGTCTCGGATTTTCTTCAGAAGTCGATGAAGTTGGCTGATTCAGAACACCCGGATCGAGCCTTCTCCTTCACCTCGGGATCGATCTCTTGACTTCGGATCGCCTTTGGACGTCGGGACTGCTTTGGAGAAGAGCTTGGACGACCTCTGGATGAGCTAGGCACCGGGGATTAACCTTGGGTCGTTGAGAATGGCCCTCAATTTATAGGGGAAGGAAGCCGGTACAAAATTTGGAAATTGGACCGACCGTGCCCCCGAGTTTCAAAGAGGACGAGGGCGCGCAGGGCGCACCCTCAAACCAAGGGTGCGCAGGGCGCGCCCCCATTTCGGGGGCGCGGTCTGCGCGCCCCCCTATTTCAAAGGAAGTGGGGACGCGTTACACGTCTCACTACTAAAAATCGACGGAAACTTCCGGAAATTGCTAAAAATCGACTTGACATACGTAACGCGCCCCCGAACCGGGGGCGCGGTACAAATAATTGAAAATCCTCTGCGGAAACCTTCCAAAAATCCGATTTAGAAGGTGCTGTAGACACGCCAAATTCACCTAATTCAGAGCATAAAACTCATGTTTTATAGGGTAACATGCATGATTGACTTTATAATGATGCCGGGTCTTTTTTTAAATTGATTTGGAGCTTCGCCGAACGAAATCGGATGTTTTCCGACGTTTTCCGCAAAAAGCCGTAATTTTCGAGCGAAAGCTGCACGTAAATCGTGTGAACACGGAAATTGGCTGAATGACCAATGCCTAATGATCATGCATTGAAGGTTATGGTCATATTCACACTCCGGACAAGTTTTGTTGCATTCCGTGCCTTTCCGGTTTGCCGTCGGAGTCATTTTGACCTGTATCGGATCTTCTGTTCACTGCCCTAACTTCCGGATAAAATTCTTAAGTTTTGGAGGGTGTGATGGCTGATCCGATGCTATAGAAAGCTTCTTCGGCCTGTTATCTTTCCAACGCAACAAACGGCATCGAATTCCGAGTTCGGGAGTGTTCGCAATGGCTTCCGGAAGAAGGACGCGCAGAACCAGTCCCATGCGCCCGGGTTCCAGGGCACATGCGCCCGGGACCCAGGGCACGTGGCCATGCGCCCTACCAGTGAGGCACGTGACCATGTGCCCTCACTTGAGGGCACATGCGCCCCACCTTTGAGGCACGTGAGAACCAGTTTTTCACCGGGACTCTACCACTGAACCGACGGACCGGATAAGATCGATTTTTTCGGAGAAGATAAGATATGCCCCCCCTGGGGGGCGCATGCGCCCTTCAGTGGGGCGCATGCGCCCTGCACCAGGGCGCATGCGCCCAGGACCAGGGCGCATACACCCTATTTTTTAGCTCCGATGACGCCCTCTGTTCTCCTATAAATGGACTCTGATTCTGGTCGTTCCAGAGAGAGGAGAACGACTCCCCAGGCATCTCAAGACGTCCTATCACCCTCCTGCATCAATTTTGTGATTTTTAGAGAGAGAATTTCGAGTTTTTAGAGAGAGAAAAGTCGGTTCAAGAGAGAGGAAGGTTGTTCTATTGGTGATCTGCCAAGTCTCTCTTCTTCAGCCTCTACAGCAGTGTGTGGACGTCTGCTGCCTGAGATCTCTTCATCAAAGTTCTTCCTCTCCAAGTCTTCTTGAGTTTAAAATCGACGTCACTTGATTCCAAGGTCGGGGCTGATCGTGACGAGCGCGGAAGCAAAGTCGCGCCTGGCAGATCCTGGACTGCTGCTCGGCTTTTTCGACAACACAGATTTGGCTATATCTTCCTCTATTCAACTCAGAATCTTTCAATTCTTTTTCCTATCTCTTTATTTCGTGATTCTCCATCATCCTATAATTTGTTTACATTTTTTTGCATTACTTTTACTCTGTTATTCCGAAAATAAAAAAAGGGGGTTAGAGATAACCCGAATCCGGTCAGTTTCTAGTCAATTGTGTGTTTTTATGTTATTCTCTTTACATATACTCCACTTTGTCTAGTTCTAATTGTCTATTTCACTTGTTTATTTGTCTAGTTGCACAGAATATCAAGCACCCACCGCGTTGAGGACTCTTCTTCATCGGCCGGCCGAAGAAGGAGAAGCTTTAACTCACATTCTTCACGCTAAGGTACACACGGTCATTTTAATTCTATAAATCGGAACCCACGGTTCCTGGCGACCACGTTTATTTCTTCTCACCTTCCTCCCACATGACCCGAACCGTCTCTTTGGTGATCGAGCGACGCCAAGGGATGAAAGTTCGGGGATCAATGTGAGTGTGGGACCGAGGTGAGAGTTGCTTTCCGAGTTTTATTCCTTTCTTTCTCATCCCCTCTTGAGGTGACGATCTGAATTCACGGACTTCCCTGAAAAGGAGAGGACCCCGTCGAATTTTCAGAGTCGACAGGTGCTAATCGGGGTAATTCGTGATTTAAAGAAACTGACCGCGCCCCTGCCTTTCAAAGTAACCGGGGGCACGCAGGGCGCGCCCCCAGTTTGAGGGCGCACCCTCCTCTTTCAAAGGGAGCGGGGGCGCAGTACACTCTCTCTCCTGCGCGCGTGCTCCGCGAGCCGTATCTTGCAAACGGGATGTCCGATTAGGCTCCCGTTTGTCGCGTTGGAAAGAGGGCCTTCAACCACACCTCCTCAAGTTGGTAAACCATCCGGCATGACTCCCGATATGTTCATACGGGGCTTTCTACCGGTTTACCCTCTCGCGGAAAGCCGAAACCCGGGGCGAAGATCCGAAAGAGCACGGTTCCGATCGAGAAATCTCGGGTCAACTTGGGATGACTTAAAATGATGACCGAACAAGTCCGGTACGACCGGAAAGCCCGAAGTCATCGAAAAAATTTGATATTAACCCGGTAAACGTGAACCAAAACTCGAAAAAGCCGGGAAACCCTAAAAGTGACCGAAATGGCCATATGGCCCCGGTTGATGAAAATATTCGGCTAGAATCGATCCGGATGACCTGAAAAGACCCGGTGATGACCGGAAAGGCCTAACATGTGGTCCGGATATTGCCGTGTCAGCACAGATCGAAAAAGCCGTAACGAAAGCCGTCATTGACCGACGCCTTCTGAAATGACTTCTCAGAAACCCTGAATGTTACGGAACACATGCGGGACTCCCGAGACCTTCAATTATGGATCATTCAAGGTCGGTCATCGAGCAGGCTTCGTGTTTTTACAGTTCACGTGCTGCTCTCGCTTTAAGGTTACGGCAATATTCCGGAAATCATTGGTCCATTCTCAACTTGCGAGGGGGCTCCACCCATGTCCTTAGCTCATGTCCACGAGATAATCCGGATCATATAACGGTCAAATAAAGGATATAGCCTATGGAATAAGAGTCTAGGGCTCCGAATCAAGCCAATTTGGCGTGTCTACACACCCCACCCGCGTCTCTTGGTGGATTCCGATCTCTCTTCCGGGGATTCCCTCTCGGTTGACTAGATTGGTTTTCACTAAGGCCTCCGTAAGTCCCCAAAAGTGAAGGATTCCCTCTTCACTGCTCGGGCCGGTTGTACCGTTTATCCCAAAACCCGGTGTCACCTATCACCTAATCGTTCTGAGAAAAGTGTTAATCCTAGATTTCTCGGCATTATGAGAGCATAGGGTCCGACCTATCATTGAGAGGACAATATTCTCTTAAAACCCACTAATCTAAAGATTAAACAAAAACTTGCGTTTATTCATTTGAAGTCTTTGCTTTAACTTGTTTGCACAACAAAAGTGAAAAAGAAAAAAGAAGAGGGGCAACTCTCTCACAAAGATCTTTAAAATTTTTAAAAAGAAATTGTTGCTTGAGGTAATACTTGTTTTCCTCACAAAAATCGAAACCAAAAAAATATGAAAACACACATAACCAAAAGGAAGTCTTTGCTTGAGGTAAGTACTTGTTTTTCCAACAAAAATTCAAAACAAAAAAATCCCTTACAAAGAAAAAAATTTCCTTTTTTGTATAACATCATGTCGGTGTCATCAAAGTCAAGCAGGATGATCGACACAGCGAGCTACTACACTGCCATCGGGTATGAGATGCAACAAGAAGGTGTACAACATTATACATATGATTTTAGCCATATCTTAGGACCCCATGCCTCCAGTGTCACTCTAGATCAGCTTCTGACTGCCATTCATGCCATCATGGGTAGCAAGTCATCTACTGGCCATGTTCCTACCAGTCATGGCCAACCTATCTCTACTCCCCGATCAATGGCTCACCAACCCGGTGCGCCCCAACTCGATCATTCCTACACTGGGTATGCTACCACCTTTTCTCCTTCCTATTCGGGTACAAACCCAACCAGTCCAGACTCGACCCACTCTAGTGCTACAAGGCCATTGGCCTATACACCTACTATCCCTCACTCTCGTTCTTATTTAGGGACAAGCACACCGAGCTCAAACTCGGCTCGTTCCAGTCCCTCTCGGCCTTTGAGCCATATCTGTAGTCCAACCCCTTTTGCTCAGCCTCCACTTTGCTCGCGGGTGGATCCCACTCGCTTAGCCACACTAGCTTACTTTACTCGTGTTCGGGCACCTCCTACACATCTCCCGATGTAGCCACCCTCTCCTATTGCCCGAGAACCCTCGGTCAACCAAGCCATGACTAATGAGTTTAACCAACTAAAGGAAGAATACAAAGAACTCAAATGTTTGATAGATCCCCAGGCAACCCCTGAAATTTCTATTCCCTTTCTCCCCTACATCCCTCCTTCTCAAACACCGGTCTATCACCGCTATGACGGCACCGGTAACCCATTTATTCATGTCCAGGATTTCATGTATGAATCGTATCAATGGCAAAATGATCGGAAGGCTCTGGCCTTCCTATTTAGATGATCATTAGATGGGACGGCCCTAGAATGGTTTTATTCACTTGACCCGATGGAGGCGGGAGATTTTGATATAGTTAGAGCGAAATTTTTACAAAAGTATAAGGATCGCATTGAGCCGGCCTATTCACTCACTGATCTAATGGCCGAGAAAATGAGAGAGGATGAAAACTTCACGCAATATGCTGATAGATGGAGGTTGATGGCCGAAAAGCTTGCATATACAATTTCTGAGCCAGAATTAGTCAAGATGATCATTTTGGCCTTGCATTATCCCACGAATTTGCATGATTTGTATGAAAGGGCAAGATACATTCAAGCTCAACTTAAGGACACACCAATCATGGAGCTATACAATCCAAAATATCAAGCCCTTAATGAAAGTGGGAATGTTAATGTTGTAGGGAACCCGACAAAAAACCCTAGGAACCGACCTAGGAGCCCTACACAACATAAAGTTATCTCTCAACAACTCCATAAGATTCATCAAAATCATCTTCCTCAATTGATTGCTCAACCCATGGCTCCTTTGCCTCGACTAGTTCCTCAACCCCAACCGGTCGGACGATTCATGGATCACCCTCCTCAGTCGGTTACACAACAAACTTTGGCTTCTCAGCCTCAATTAATCATTCAACCACAGACTCTTCAACCAATTACATCTCAACCTCAGCCGGTTGCACAACCCATTATTTTTCAACAATCTTTACAATCGGCTAAGCATAATCAAACTCTTCCACAAGTTTGTGCCCCTACCCCAGAATTAGAGCTGGCTCCCCTTATTTTCCAATCGGTCATGACAATCTTGACCGAGTCTCAAGAGCTAGCCAATAATGAAGCAGATCAACTAGTGGTGGAATTTGAGCTCGAAATCAATGATCCTCTAATATCTGACTCTCAACCAACCTCTTTGATGCCTCTTGATCTAGATATATCCTTCATCTTTGAACAAACTCAGGAGGAAGTCAATCAGGAACAAGATCCACATGTAGAAGAATCTGAAATCAAAATCTATGAAGATTCACCTGAATCTAATGTTTTATCAATTATATCCATCTCTCAGGAACACATAAAACAAGGCACACTCTCCATTATTGAACAACCTAGGGAGAGGCTGACACTTAACAACCTTGGGTGGAGAATTATGGAGATGCTTGAATATCAAGCTAACAAGGGCCTAGGCAAAGAATTACAAAGGATAGCATATCCAGTGCAAACCCTGTTTTCAATAACAAGGCCAAGACTTGGATTTCATGAATCAGCTCCTGAGCCTCAGAATGGCAAGGCAAAATTAACTATCACAATTGAGAGTTTAGATAATCATTCTACAAAAGGGGCACAATTGAAGAAAAATGAATATAGCCCACGATCGATTCCTTGACCCTTGAGAATATTGGGGCCACCCGCATGGCAAATAATGAAGAAGGCTGAAGAGAAGAGAAAATCTAATCACAAGTTGGCTAAGGCTAGAGGCAAAAGAATTATAGGACTCCCTCCAACTAGGCATTCATTTATATGGCAACCTATTAGGGCCGAGTTAGTCAACAATCATTCGAGTAGCGGAGTCCAGGGGGATAGATTATTAGGACCATCTGTAGCTAGGCAGTCCCCCTCTCCAACTCCTTTCTTATGGTCATCTCGACCTTCTAGACCGGGCCCTATAGCCCATTTTGGTCAATCGAGCCACCAAGCCCACCTTCAATGCTCGGGTTCACAAGCCCACTCCCATTCTCCTAAACTAGACCCTCAAGTCTTTACTCATTTTCTTGAACTAGGCACAAGTGTCCAATGCTTTTCTACATCCGGCCCGCAAGCCCATTACCCTTATAAATTGGGCCCTTGTGCCCAACCCGCTTCTAAATTGGGCCCACGTGCCCATCATCCTTCCAAATCAGGCCCTTGTGCTCAATCTCTTTCAAAATCGGGCCCACATACCATCATCTTCTTAAATTGGGCCCTTGTGCCCAACCTCCTTCTAAATTGGGCCCTTGTGCCCAACCTCCTTCTAAATCGGGTCCTTGTGCCCAACCCACTTCTAAATTAGGCCCAAGTTCCCATCATCTTTCCAAGTCAGGCCCTCGTGTCCATCATCTTTCTCAACCAGACCCACGTGCCTCTCCCTCAACACTCTCATCAATTCTCGGGCCATGGCCCTCACCCCACCTTTCCCAGTCGGGTTCACATTCCCACCAATTGGGCCCATGTGCCCATCCTTACGAATCAGGCCAAAGTGCCCGACACTTCTTTACATTTGGCCCTCATGCCCAACATTCTCTTACATCGGGCCCACAAGCCAACACTCCCAAATTGGATCCATATACCCATCACCAATCTCGATTGGGCCCACCTGCCCCTCCTTCAACACTACCATCGATTCTTGGGCCACGACCCCCACAACATCTTGTGCAACCAGGCCCATATGCCCCTCCTTCAACTCTACCATCAATTCTCGGGCCATGGCCCTCACCTCACCTTTTCCAGTCAGGCCAATGTGCCCACCAATTGGGCTCATGTTCCCATCATTACAAATTGGGTCTTAGTGCCCGACACTTATCTACATTCGACCCTCATCCTCTTACATCAAGCCCACATGTCCACTCTCTTAAATCGGGCCCACATGCCCAGCATCCTTTCAAATTGGGTCCTCACGACCGTCATCATTTTCAATCAGGCACATGCATCCCTCCTTTAATTCTCGGGCCATGGCCCCCACTCTATCCATTTCAATTAGGTACATGCCTCGATCAACCACTCCAATTAGACCCACGAGCCCATCATCTTCCCAAGATAGGCCCACATGCCTACTCTTCCAAAATCGGGCCCACTAGCCCCTCCTCGGGCCTATGTGCCCATCTTCAACAACTAGGCCGTAGCGCCTATGTCTCTAAATTGGACCCACGAGCCCAACTCCCTTTATTATGTACCACATTCCCTTAACTAGGCACACAAGCCCAATCAATTCCTCTTTTACCAGTTTCATGTGCCTCGTTTCCTCCATCGAGCTCGCATGTCCGCTCTCATTCCTTCAATCGGGCCCATGTGCCCAACTCCACTACTAAATCGGGTCGTCGTGCCCACATCTCCAATTGGGTTGACACCCCCATGTTTTAATTATGCTCTTTTTTTAATCATGCATTTTCAATCGGGCCCTAGCGCCCTGTTTTCAATTAGGCCATTGTGCCTTTATTTTAATTATGCATTTTCAATCGGGCCCTAGCGCCCATGTTTCCAACTAGGTCATTACGCCTTTATTTTAATTATGCATTTTCAATAGGGCCCTAGCGCCCATGTTTCCAACTAGGTCATTGCGCCTTTATTTTAATTATGCATTTTCAATCGGGCCCTAGCGCCCATGTTTCCAACTAGGTCATTGCGCCTTTATTTTAATTATGCATTTTCAATCGGGCCCTAGCGCCCATGTTTTCAATCAGGCCCTTGCGCCTTTATTTTAATTATGCATTTTCAATCAGGCCATAGTGCCTATGTTTTCAATCAGGCCGTTGTGCCTTTATTTAATTATGCATTTTCAATCGGACCTTAGCGCCCCTGTTTTCAATCAAGCCATCGCGCCTTTATTTTAATTATGCTTTTTCATTCGGGTCGTAGCGCCCATGTTTTTAATCAAGCGCCCAAAGTCTACCGAAGACTTGCCCCCAGTATCCTTCCTTCTTTAACCCCCATAGGTAGGGTAGACTGACCAAATCTAGGCAAAACCTAGCTGATGAATAGTCGAAGGTCAAAAGATTCCGAATAAAAGGCCTCCCACTCATCACGTGGTGTATGCTCTTACTCTTCAAAGAATAATTAGGGACACCCATTCCAAGTGGACCAAGGCAAATGACAACCATCCTCTCTATAAAAAATAGAAATCTAGAAAAGACAAACAAATTAAAAAATCTCAAAACTCAAAAAAATTCAAAAATCTTCAAAATCAAAACATTTTTCAAATGCTTTTCACATTTAGTCTTACGTGCATCAAAAATTTAAAATTAAAACAAACTTGAAAATTTTCAAAACAAAAACATTTTAATTGCATGTTCTTTGCATTTAGTTTCAATCTTGCATTCATCAAGTTTTCAAAGTACAAAAAAAAATTAAAAGATTTCAAAAAAAATCAAAACATTTTCAATCATATGCTTTCACATCCTCATTTAATCTAAAACCCAAACAAATTTAAAAATCTTCAAAACTCAAGAAACATTTTCAATTATGCATGCATATTTAATTTCAGTCTTGCATGTCTATTTTATGCAATGCATACTTAATTTCTTCTTGTTATCACTTTTACCTTTTGAAAAAGGTTTACATCCCTTGACAAAGGATCAAGGCAACTGCAGCCCTCCTCAAGCAAGGGAACTAAGCCACAATAAAGTTCTAATCATCTTTGTTCAAGTTAATGCAGGAAATGAAGGCCCCATACAAGGGAGCTCATGCATCAACTCTCTTCCTCAAGCACTTGAATTAGAGATGGCAAAACAACAACAAAAATTAGAAAATAGAAAAATCAAGAAAGAGGGTTTCCCCGACCCCTATTAGGACTTGCATTTTAGTATTGCATCTATCAAAATAATAGTATTTGAAATGTTGAAGACCTCAAGTCTAGAGGGGGCTGAGCCTGAGAACCCCCTCAACAAAATCAGTGATGGCTCAGTTACTCACTTGGCTTGTGGATAAGCCAAAGTTGTATGTACGGAGACGATGGTTCCTTTTGAGGTATCTTGACCGGTCACATGCAACCTATATCTTCAACTATTTTCTTATGCTAATTTTCATTTCTTTAAACCTTGCATGCATTATTTCATGCATCATTTTCATACATCTCATGACATATTGTGTTCTAAACCATCCTAAGGTCTGTCCCACCTTCAAAGTGTCACTCCATCTTGGACTTGGCATCCCATCATAAAGTCCTGCCATGTCATCATCCCATTATAGTCACATTCTTTATCCCACTATGATCTTATTCCACATCTCACTATGTTTTACCCCACCATATTACTTTTTCACTTCCGGTTCCCACATGGACCATCACGTTTTAGCTCCCATCATGGCACTCTCCACTCCCGGTCCTCATGCAAACCATCTACATTTTCGTCTAGGCATATCCCCTGTGCAGACCCCATCATCTTCAGTCCCCTGTGCGATCCACCTTTATATCCCTCAGATACAATCGTGGATTTTCTGAACAATCAGTTTCTTAGCGCGCTTTAATGATGATTCTCTATGACATATGAGGTTATTTCACTCTGAGCTAAGCCAGTGCTCTTGATAAAACCCTAATGAACCTGAAGACCCAACCATGGTCGATTGGAATTTTTGCTTAAGCACGCCACACAGTTCGGGTGCTAGCCAATGGCGATTTCCCCACCATGCGGGATGCCATTTATTCCCCCATCACATGGGGTGTGTCTTTTAGTTTACTACTATTTGTGCCCATGGCACATCCTTCTTAATCAATCGACCAAGGAGAAGGTTCGGAAGGAACAAGAGGGTGATCTCAGAATACGACAATACTCAATTTGCTCAACTAGGTCTTTGTGAGTGTGTCTAGATTAACATCCTGGTATCATTCTACTACGCTTCATTTTACTAGACTCCAAGCTTGCCTAGTTGAGAGCTTAAAACTCATATTTTCATAGATAACATTCTAGACCATCCGGGACTGATTTGTGTTAGTATGCTTAATGTGCCCTTAGAGGACGACCTTCATTGGTTAAATTAAATCCAATTGAAAGGACTTATTCCCATCCAAATATCTTCCATTTGTGACAAACGGGAAGTTAATCCGATTTTCCATTTGATCGTATCAAGCATCGGAAGAAAATTGCACTTTACAACACTTGCTTGTCTTTATAAGCTTATGAAGGGTAATCTACTTGTCTTTTTTCCAATATAACTATTGGATGATCTTCCTTGTTCTGTTATCTTTCATACGTAACAAACGGAAGTGAAATCCGAGCTCCCGTTTGTTCGTAGCAACCTCCGGAAGGAAGTCGCGCAGAAGGAAGGACCCAGGCGTCCCCCCACCCGGGTCACCTAGGTGACCCGATGCCGAGTCACCCAGGTGACCCGGAAGACGGGTCGCCTAGGCAGTTTGGGCACCCAACAAACGGTTGGGACACTCTTCTACCATATATATCTAATTGAACGTTGAAGACCTCGAGTTCAGGGACAGTTGAGCTTGAGAACCCCCTCAACAAAAAACAATGATGGATCAACTGTTTCCAAACTTGCGGATAGGCCAAAGTCTTATGCACGGGGGACGATAGTTCTCTCCAAAAGTATCCTGACCCGTTAAACATAGGACCTATATCTTCAACTATTTACCTATTTTCCATTTGTTTTTTTTTTTACCCCAACAAAAAAATTATAAACCATGCATCATCACACTCATGCATCACACACTCTTCAAACACTTCGAATGTCAAACAAGCTATGTTCTGGTTTTCTGAAATGTTTCTTGCTAAGTTCAGTAGATTCTAGAAGAACATGGAGTCATTCCACTCTGAACAAGATCAGTACCTTCACAAGGACCAAATGAACCCGGAAGATCTGACCACAAAATGATTGGATGTTCACCTTATGTTTTCGTTAGTTTAGTTAGCCCTTCTCGGTACAAGCACACCACAGAGCAGGGCTACTAACCAGGATGAACTCACGAGCCACGACTCGGGGGTCCCCCATGCTGGGGGGCAGGTTTCTTTTTCTATTTTCGTGCTCTCGACACTGTATCCATCCAATCAATGATGAGAATGATTTGAAGAGAGCAAATGGGAATGGCAAAGGACCGATAATGTCCAAACCTTGCCCAATTAGGTAGTAGTCTGCGTGTCTAATCTACACCTTGGTGCCACCTTTTTAGTCCGCACCATTGCACGCCGCTACGCCTCATTACATTTTATTTCATTCATCTACGCTTCATTCCATACCGCTCCCCTACAAAGCCGACACCAAGGCGAGGCAAGCTATAGACACGCAAATTTTGCCTATTTGAGGAGCTTAAGATTCATGTTTTTTTAGAAGATACTCGAGTTTTCCGATAAATGAACCAAATCACTGAGAAAACGGCCCAAAAACGAATTCTGGAGGGGAAGATGACCCCCCAGACGGGTCACCTAGGCGACCCCCCTGCCGGGTCACCTGGGCGACCCGTCTGCCGGGTCATTTCCCAATTCCCGCCAATTTGTCCATTCTGACGGCGGTAGGTGGGGGGTCAAATTCGGTCAGGTACGGGAAGCAACCCAGTTAACGGGTCGCCTGCCGGAACAGTGCACGGACTGAACGAAGTGACCCGCAAGCGGCGCACGCTCGTCCGAATGGTCGGGACCGATTGGACGTAGGCGACCCGTCAGACGGGTCGCCTGCCACTGTAGCAGGTCCCGAACAGCGGCTGACCAGCTTTCGGCGCACGTGCATTTAATGACATTTATGGTTTCGCAGGTGACCCGCCAGATGGGTCGCCCAGGTGACCCGGCAGACGGGTCATTTGCTGTTCTAGAAAACACTTTCCATGCCTGAAATGCCCCTGTGGCCCTTTTTCCTATAAAAAGGGACCCCCTAACCACATTTTAAAGGGTTGGAAGAGGGTGAGAAGGTTGAGAACGTCTCCAACTCCCAAGAGAGAGCCCTAGAGAGCTTCAAACCATCTCCATCCTCCAAGCTTCATTGTCCAAGAGATTGAGAGATTCCGACTTCCATCCACCTCCGTAAATCAACGTTCTTCATCTTGTTTCTTCATCGACATCCATTTTGAAGCTTCTCAAGCTCCTACATCCAAGGGGAGATCATCATCTACGTCCTAGGAGCTTCCGGGAGTCATCATCAACCTTTGAAGGCCATCCGAAAGCATCGTGGGATCATCCGGGAGCAAACCGAGTCCTGGTGTAGGAAGTGACCCGTCTGCCGGGTCACCTAGGTGACCCCCCTGCCGGGTCGCCAGGGGCTCCAGATCGCCGTTTTTGTACCCGAAACCCATTTTTCTTCCCCCATCTCCTAGCATTACTTTATTTCTATGTTTTCTATCATGGATCATCATGTTTACATGCATATTTAACTTAGTAATATCATATATCATCATCCAAAAACACATGAAAAGGGGGGTTGGGAGCTATTCCCAATCTGGTTAGTCCATTTCCATTTTTGGTTTTAGTTCATTCCCTTTGCAAGATGCTTCACTATCTTAGTTCTAATCCACTTTCACTTGTTTTCGTGGCTTACTTGTTTTTGTAAGAACAACTAAGGTGCTTCAAGCTCTTTCTTCTCGACCGGCCGAAAAGGAAGAAGATGGAACCCATAATCTCCCAACACGATCTCTCCGCTTAGATATATTTGGTCATTTTCTTTAATACTTACATTGTCTCTTTTTTTTACTCTCAGAACCCGCGGTTCCTAGCGACCACACATCAACATCCACCGGAGTCGGAACCCAAAGAACGAAGGAAGAGGAGTGGCACTCGCCGTTCTAGCCCGGGAAGAAGAGAACCGGGTCCGGATCGGGCATCCACATCGCTACGAACTGCGGGTTATTTGGATGCAAATCCATGGTCAACGGAAAAAATGGATACATTGACTCCAGAAGCTTTCGGAGTTTGGCATCCCTTTTATTGGCTGGGATGCCGTTTTCTACTGGCTGCATGAGCATATATTGTATCTTTGCTATAGTTAATCTATCTTTACTTTGTGAAAATTTTAATTATAAGTGTTTATATTTTATTTATATGTCATTATATAATTAATTTAAAATGATAAATTGATAAGCCATAACTATAAAAATATTTTTTAAGTTATATTATTTTAATGATCAAAGTATATTTTTAAAAGTATTTTTAAATAATTAAAAATAAAGTATTTTAATAATAAAATATAAGTTATGTTTCAAATAAAATAAATCACAAATAATAATGTAACATATTTATGTTTTAATTATTAAAAGTTTTTCTATATAAAATAAGTTACTTAATTTTTTATGCATCTAAATAGATCTATTTAGATTTCTTTAAAATATATTTATGATTTTAATTTTAAAAGTACGTTTAGAAAATAAAGCCTATGAGGACTTAAAAAATATTTCTAATATAAAATAGAATAATTTTAAAAAATTAAGTTTATATAGATGATAAAACTTGGCATCATGATATTCAAAATACTTTTAAAAAAATTAATATTAAAAAATATAAAAACATTTTACAATCAACTAAATAGTTGATATCATTTTCAGGAAAATCAATTTCAAGTATGCCAAATAAGAAGTTGGTAGGTTCCTTTCCATGAAAAAACAAATTCCTTGTATAACAATTTCACCCATTACACTTTTACATCCAACCAGATGGACCCTATGTTGTTGGTGGCAGCAAAAGTTAAGCATGCAGCTTGAGGAATGCTGATTCCTTTAGGTGCTTTTAAAATTAAGGGCTCCATCAAAGTGCATGGTCCACGAAACCTCAGAGATTGACATTAATTATGTCTAGAAACATGGTTTCAACGTTATCTGCTGTTGACAAGGGATGATGATCTAATGATCAATCATATCGCTTCCTTTAATTACTTTTCACACCACACATTTTATCTTGAATTACGACAAGAAACTCAATCATCTAGCCAATCTTTTTCATATGATAAATTTTTCTAGAAAGAATTTTTATGAAAAACATTCAGCAATTATCTTGGCTTCCATGGCTAAGTTTGGGCCACCCAAACTAATGATGCATGGATTTTCTTCATCATCGTCACCATATAAATATATATATATATATATGTATGTATGTATGAGGTCCAACGGACTTAAGAGTTTTATACAAATAATATGCAGCCATTTTCTTGTCTTCGTCATCATGTTGAGTTAACATGGCTCCTAGTAGAATTCAATCTCTAAGAGGTACTAAAGATAGCGGTAGAATTCCTGTAGAGGTCGCAACACAAGAACAGTTGAAAGGTACTCTTTGAAATCTTTAAAGACCATTTGACACTTGTTATGCTATTAAAAAATTTCTCATTCTTTTGATGATTCATAAAATAACTTACATCTCTGATGGCGTGACATGAATATTCAAACAAATTGCATCCCTTTGTTGTCACCATGAGTTCTAAGATGTGCTTCGAAGGAGGCATCTCTTGACTTGCTTTGCTCAGACTTTAGTCAATTTTTATGTCCCCTGACTATGAATCATAGAAATTTTCTAGATAAGACTTGAAATACACCATTCTTTGGATTTACTTTTCAATTAAAGTTTCTTGACCATTGCAAGTCTTCGGGGAAGATATTATCATGTTCAACCATCTTTAGCAAGATGTTACCTACATAACCTTTATGTATATATGAATCATGTTGTGGATGATCATCATGAAAAATCTTTGGTAAGTTGCTTCATTATTCTTTAACCTAAATAGTATATTACCACCACTATAACAAATCAAGAAACTAGTGATGGGGTAATAGCGACACTTTGAAATACCGTTGCCACTATAATTATTCATGATGGCATAAAAACAATGTAGCATTTATAAAAGAATTTGCAATTGTTGGACAACAATTGTCGCTGCTACACAAGAATTAGTGACAGCTAAGAAACGTCATTGCCACAATCAATATTCACAATGACTTAGGTCATCATGAAAATAGTGTAAAAAGTCCAAACAACAATCTTGGCCTTGTTTAGGTGATTAGTGTAAGGAATCGTTCATAAAAATTTGGTATAGCGAAAGCAACGATTCCTATGGGTTCCTTTAAAATCTGTCTCAATCGAAACCAAATGATGAAAATTGAAAATCGATCAAATCGGGTTCGAATTTACCTAATAGGGATTCATATAATCCCATGGAGAGGAAGAAGATGAGCTTAACAAGCTCTTAAAACCGTTCAAATGCCCTGTCTCCAGCAGTAACCATACAAACTTCATCCACAGCAGGTTCTCCCTTCGCACCGGCCTTGAGAATTATTCCAGAATGAAACTCCATTGCCCATGGACGCCTTTTAAATAGATAAGGAGGTAGGGAGGAGACTAGGGACATGGTTTTCACCCTTGGCTTGATCGGGTTTGGCTGAAACTATTAGTATTTATAGAGAATTTTGAATTTTTTCTTAAAAATTTAAAATCTCCATAAATTACGCCCTTGCCCCTGTACATATGAATAAGTCCTTTTGTGTGTGACCCACTAGGCCCAATAGCTTATTTGGTTGAGACCTAAATAAAATAGAATAATTCTATTTAATTTAATCAAATATGTAATCCGATAACAGATTAATCGGCGTACCGATCATGAAAGGTACAAGCCACATCCCATGATCCCAAATGGCTATGGGGATAATCTCATCTCCATTGAGCATTTCCATCATCGGTTACTACATGGATATAAACCTCGTCTATCCAATGTCCTAGTCGGAAAGGAGTATGGCATCGACTGTCAACTCCTTAGTATACCGACTCTATAGGATCCTGTACTAGGAATTGGATCAATTGGAAAACTCCTTTTCCAATCATCCTATCTACCCTGGACAGGGATCTAGAGTACTATCCCATAGGACATTCACTCTCACTTACCGAGAGTGGACGATCCCTTGTTATCCGCTCAATTGCCTCCATCGAGTTTTTCTTGTACCCGATCCATCGCAATACTAGACCATCTAAACGGAAATCCATAAGTCAGTGGTTAAAGCAAAAGTTCCACCCAACAAGGTATCTTTGGCAACTCAGGTCAAAGGTCCAACCATGCAACCGTGATGATAGAAAACCCTGATTAACAGTTCGGTAAGATACCATTCAGGATTTCTAATTCGGTTAGTTCAGTGAACTCATTCAACTAATGAGAACAAGTGTGTGTATCTCAGTGTCTCCACACTAATGACCAATGAGATTGGTCATCCTCATCACATGAGAAGATATCACATACACTAGTCTATTCAAATCCTTGATACCCCGTCTCAAGTATCCTAGACTATGAACATTTAAATCAAATACCTCTACATGATCAATCTCATTATCATGATCTCATCATGATTTAATCATCATTGCATTTGATCAAAAACTTCATTATGATATTTGCATCTAATAAGAGCTTATAATGAAGATCTGCCTAATTAATTGAATGAGATATATCTAGAAAAGTCGAATCTTATCATATATGATTGGCTTGTAGGGCATACATTTCTATCAATCTTTTAGTTGCACTAAAGCTAATCACCCATCTAGCTTATCTGTATCAGCTCAAGGTGAAGCTAAAACACTCTTTGAGTAATTGCTTCAGTTAGTGGATCTGCAATGTTATTAACGGTAGATACTCTATCTTTAATTATATCTCTATAAGTTATAATCGCTCTGATTTTATGGTTTCGCCACAGAAGTTTTAAACATCTGATGAGACATCGGCTCTATCCCATTGTTTTCTCAAAACAATGGTACACTTTCAGAATAAATTGGAACAATGCCATATCTAAGATGTAGATGAAAATCTTCATCTAGACTACTTCTCAAATAGTGTGCAACCACTATGTAAACTTGTTTACATATGTTGTAGAATTTATAGTGTTCTATTGCATAGAACTCTTCTAGCTCGCTGCACCACCATTATTCTGACTTAATATCAAACTTATTTGATTAAAAGCTTGTATTTGTAAAACTACAAGACTTCAAGTCTTATCCTCTAGTGTATAGAGATACATTCTTAGTGTTTCTCAAGTACCAAATGTTATATCCCTAAACTATCCAGTGACTCTCACCTAGATCTTCTTGATGAATGCTCATAACACTTAGAGTATTAATCACATCATGTACGTAGCATCACATAAATGATAGTTCCTATGACAAAGACATAAGGCCTCTATTAATGTGATCTCTTTATCTCTTAAGAAGTCTTCAAAGATATCACTTTAGAGAGATCAACTCAACACCACATAGGTAAGAAACCTATCTTGAAGTTTATCATGTCAAACCCTTTGACTATGGTGACTACATACATTAACTTAGCATTGCTTTTAGATTTATCTTCATAGATCTCAAAACCTAAATTATGTTTGGAGGATTAATTTGATAGCTAAGCTCACTTATGATAACACACCTACTTCATCCTTAATGAATAGAATGTCATCAACATAAAATGTCACGAAAGTAATAGCGCTCCCACTTATCTTGTTGAATACACAAGGTTCCTCTTCGTTCTTAACAAAATCATAAGATTTAATATCATTAAACCTTATATACGATCTATGGGAAGTTTTACTTCAGTCCATAAATGAACTTATTACACACTCTTCTTGGATGTTATTGGGACTTGATTCCCTATAGTTGTATCATATACACATGTTTCTCAAAATACCTTAGAAGAACACTATCTTAACATCTAATTAACTTATATTATATTCTTAGTGTGTAACAATCAAAATCCGAATGGATTAATGGAATAGGTAAAAGATCTCATCATAGTCAACTATTTGACTTCGATAATATCCTTTTCAACTATTCTCACCTTTGAAGCTCTCTTTACCTTCTAATCCACTCCAATCTATTCTTTAGTGATCCATTTATTTCTTATGGATACTATATCCTCAGGTGGTTCTATCAAGTTCTAAACTTGATTAGAATAGATAAAGTTTATATCGGATTTTATTGTCTCTTCCCAATTTAGAATCAATATCTCATATTGCATCTATATAGATCCTAGGATCAATATTCTTTCTATCTTATGCCTCATTTCATCCATCAGAGATATGTTCAACATATCTCTTGAGTTAAATGGACACAAGAAAGACCTTTGAACTATCCTATGTAATTATTAACCGGTACCTTAATAGAAGTGTCATTGGGTTGTGGGACTGAAACATCTTCCATATATTCCTTTCTCCCACTATCTTTCTTAAAGAGGAACTTTTTCTCTAGAAATGTAGTGTGCTAAGTAACACATACTCTTATTCATAAGGGTCATATATTTAATATCCATAAGTTTTCTTAGGTATCTCACAAGTCAACACTTCATAGTCTTATATTCTAACTAATAAGGGTTATACTGCTTCACTATGTCGGACATTCCGAAACCTTAACTTGCTTAAGGTCAAGTTTTAACCTCTTTTCCATATCTTATATGGAATAATCAAAACAGACTTAGAAGGTACTTATTAAGATCAAGTGGTTATAATAAGTACTTAGCCAAAAATAGACAAAGAGGAATTTTGCAAAGCTTCTCATTTTAGCTACTCAATTAAGCTAAAATATGTAAAGAGTTATCTATTAGATTCTATTATCCTTCAATTATATGTGAATTATGTACTTAAGTATTCCCCTCATTGATCTCATTAAAGAGTTCTAATACTCTTTCCATTAGTATCTCTACTTCATTCTTAATCTTAGATAATTTCTCGAAGGTTTTAGATGTGTACTTCATAAAGTACATATATCCATACCTAGAGACATCATCTTTGAAATAATGAAGTAGAAATATTCTTCTTTAGCTTTACTAGATATGGGTTAACATACATCTAGATGTACGAGTTCTAACAACTCATTAATCCATTCTCCATGTCTACATAAAGCTAAAGTGTAGATTGATCTAAATCAACTCATTTTCTCTTAAAAGGAGAATTCACATATAACATGAGAGCTAACATATCAAATATGATTAAACAATTCATTAAGCTGGCAAACATTTTGCCATTCAATCTTTTAGAACATCTATCAATTCCATAGCTTAGAATAAATCAACATTTATTCAAGTAAGAAATCATATAATGTTCTTGTAGAAGGATATAATAGTAATTTTAATTATTAAGACATCTCTATAAGGTTATTAAAGAATTGTACCTCCCACTAATAATGATGCAACTTTTGCACCATTTCATATGTGGGTCAACACCTTCTTTATTAAGCCTTCATTTACTTGTCATCATCTACAACACCTTATAAATATAAGATCCATATCCGGTATCTCATACCATTAGATGCATCTATAGTATCTAATATTATGATATACACATATAGTATCTAATACTATTAAGTGTATATTTAAAACAAGTAAATGTCAATGACTTAGATGCATGAAGCTTCTCAAGCTCCACCTTTGCATTATATACTATACACTTTGTACTTTCTCTTCCACTTACCATCATCATGATAATGTACGAATTCCGTCTTATTCTGGCTTTATTATTATCATGATAATGATTTTACTTCTTTCTATTGGTCTCACCAACTAGAAGTAATTAAGATGTATTGTTGTTCTAACTTGCCCTTAGTTAGCTCATCACTATGAGCCATGATGGATCTCATATCCATCTATCTATGTTGTCTCTACAATTTTTATCTCACAGAGACTAACATCTAGTTTAAGGCAAATAATACATCTTGTCTATAAGATAAGATCTTATCTTTCTTTCACATCATTAGATAATCTTGGAGACACCTACTTCTCAAGTTGGATAGTTAATTGGTCAACTATGAGAACAATTCTCTTAGTTCTAAACCGGTCTAAAACGTGAGCCATTAAGCTATTTGGCATCTAATATGCCTTACTAATGGTGGTTTATCATCGTATTTTATAACTGAGATATAATTTTATTAATATAACATTACAAACATTCATGAAATTAAGATATGGTCTTTCATCCTAATTTATGCTCCTACTAATTTTTGACGAATTTGCATAACCCTCATTATGCAAAGATGGCATATCACGATGAAATCTTAGTGGGGACTAAGACCCTATTAACTTTACGGTGATGACCTTATGATAGCACAACAAATCACCACATACTTAATAGGTAGGCAACTATTGCCAATTGTAACTCTTGCAACTCTTAGTCATTTAACCTCTAGAGTTATGACATTATGGTAGCACAACAAGCCATATACTCTAGTTAGGTCAAACCTGCTTATTACGTTATGAGAATGGATTCTTCACACAGCCCTTGTGATAACACAACAAAGCCATGCAAATGGTCCACCCCAAGGTTCAGCAAATGCCTTAGTCATGATCACAAATCCCTTGTTGAATGGGCCTTGTGGTAGCACAACAAACCCATTCAATATAAGATTGGCTCATCAAGACCATAACAACGGAAGGCTACGTGAGTCATTCTTAATGTCACACGTTTATCAACCTAATTATAATAAGGAGAAATTTTATTTTTGTCTCATCAATAATATGTGCTAAGTATATATAATACCATTGGAATATTATATATGATATATCTAACGTATAACCTGTAGCACACATCCACATATCAAATATTAACCCTAAGCATACACCTAAGGCACCCATATAGGTGCAAATCCTTGCTTCAAATGCTTGAGTTGGTATGCTACCACTTCAGAAGGGTGCTTCTCCAAGTGGTCCCACTCTCCAACCTTCCACGAACTGACTTCTAACTCTTACAAGCGGCTTAAGGGTAACCGACAAATATACATAATTTAATAAGAAACCTTGGTTTTAACCAAGAGGAGTACATTAATGGAGGGAGGTAGAATGTACAATCAGATTGTATAGAGAGAGAGAAGGCACACGTAGGCCCCATTTAATATTATAACCAACACAATTAAAAGCAATCATAAGTCAAGCATAATTAAGTCCATGATCACCTTCATACACACACTAACATTCATCACATGAACATAAAGCGCATACATGATAATTATATCAGATATATCATATATATCTACATAAAATTACATACTACATTTTTAAAATTCTCAATTTCATGCATGTCGAATTTTCATGAAATAAATAACACGAAAATAACATGACAACAACATATAAACAATTTATATGAAATAAACATACACATCTAAACTATTCAGAACATTCATGCATTCCTAATACTGTGCAAAGTCAGAAATTAATGTCCCAATTTATATCCTAAAAAATCTCATTTTACAGAATTAATTAAGACACTAATTATTTAAGTTAAACCTTTAAAATAATTTTAAAATTTAACCATGAGTGAATCTATGTAAATAGAGCGTAACATCATATAATATATCATTAAACACTTTAAAATATGTTAAAAAATATTATAGAATTTTTCAGAATTATTCTAGAATTTCATGGCAACCTTTTAGATTTTTCTATTATTTTAAACAATTTAAAATCATAAAATAAGGTGTCTGCGCATTGCGCCGCGCCGTCCAGCGTATTTTACCACGCTTGCGTGCGCCTACATGCGCCACCAGGCGTGCCGGCATCTATAGGCACGTGCGCCGACCGCCTTCCCCGGACATTCACGTAAAGCACTATTCATCCGGGAGAAAGTTGATCCCATTAACTTGGACATATCTCCTTATTCAGAAATGCAAAAAATATGAAAAAATATGCATTGGAATCCTTATCGAATAATGATTTCAAAAGAGTCAGTCTCATTTCCAGAAAAATTCTCAACTAACCGTAACATGAGGAAGAACAGGCAGCGGTCACCGTGATTCTGTAGCAGAAATCACCATTTTGCAACGAGGATAACTCCTTATCCTGTAAGCCAAATATTCTCCAAAAATACAATTTATAATCCTAATAAAATAAAGTTTCTAAATATGTATATATATATTCAAAGAAAAATTCTCCAACAATGGAAAAATAGGGAGAAACAAGTCGGCGCTGCCAGACTACACAGAACCCTAGTTTGCCGCCGTCGTTCAAGGCAGGAGATCAAGAGAAAAGGTTAGATAATCACATTACCCATCTCCAAAAGCTTTTTACAAGCCTCAATTTTGTCTGTGAATGGAGATTTCACAAAATCCCCAAATCCGGTGACGGTTCGGGCATGACAGAAAGACTAAATTTTGGGGTTTCTCTCGAACTCTATAGAGATCAAAACTTCGAACAGCTTGCGGCATTCAAAAGACCTATATCACGAGATTCTACCAGAGCCAAACAATATTTTATCTAAATTACATACATATTATGGTGGCCTTGACAAAATAGACGTTTGCACAGATTCGGGAACACATAAATAACATGAAATAATGTCGATTCAACGTCGGTTTCTACCGAGACTTTAGCATGGCTCTGATACCATTGTAAGGAATCATCCATAAAAATTTGGTGCAGTGGAAGTGACGATTCCTATGGGTTTCTTTAGAATCTATCTCAATCAGAATCGAACGATGAAAACTGAAAATGGATCAAATCGGGTTCGAATATACCTGATAGGGATTCATATAATCCCATGGAGAGGAAGAAGATAAGCTTCACAAGCTCTTAAAACTGTTCAAATGCCTGGTCTCCAGCAGTATCCACACAAACTTCATCCACATTAGGTTCTCCCTTCGCGTCAGCCTCGGGAACTGTTCCTGAATGGAGCTCCATTGCCCATGGACGCCTTCTAGAGAGAGAAGGAGGTAGGGAGGAGACTAGGGACGTGGTTTACACCCTTGGCTTGATCGGGTTTGGCTAAAATCATTACTATTTATAGAGAATTTTGGAATTTTTCATAAAAACATAAAATCTCTAAAAATTATGCCCTTGCCCCTATACTTGTGGGTAAGTCCTTTTGTGTGTAACCCACTAGGTCCAATAGCTTATTTGGTTGAGGCCTAAATAAAATAAAAAAATTCTATTTAATTTAATTAAATCTATTATCTGATAACAGATTAATTGGCCTACCAATCATGAAGGGTACAAACAACAACTCATGATCCCAAATGGCAATGGGGATAATCTCATCTCCATTGAGCATTTCCATCATTGGTTACCACATGGATATAAACCTCGTCCATCCAATGTCCCGGTTGGAAAGGAGTACGGCATCGACTGTCAACTCATTGGTATACCGACTCTATAAGATCCTATACTCGGAATTGGTTCAATTAGAAAACTCCTTTTCCAAACATCCTATCTACCTTGGCCAGATATTTAGAGTACTATCCCATAGGACATTCACTCTCACTTACCGAGAGTGGACGATCCCTTGTTGTCCGCTCAATTGCCTCCATCGAGTTTTTCTTGTACCCGATTCATCGCAATACTAGACCATCTAAACAAAAATCCATATGTCAATGGTCAAAGCAAAAGTTCCACCCAACAAGGTATCTTTGGCAAGTCAGGTCAAAGGTCCAACCATGCAACCGTAATGATAGAAAACCCTGATTGACAGTTCGGTAAGATACCATTCAGGATTTCTAATTCTGTCAGTTTAGTGAACTCATTCAACTAATGAGCACCTGTATGTGTATCTCAGTGTCTCCACACTAAACACTAATGACCAATGAGATCGGTCATCCTAATCACATGAGAAGATATCACGTACACTAGTCTATTCGGATCCTTGATGTCCCGTCTCAAATATCCTATGACTAGGAACATTTAGATCAAATACCTCTAGATGATCAATCTCATTATCATGATCTCATCATGATTTAATCATCATTACATTTGATCAAGAATTTCATTATGATATTTGCATCTAATAAGAGCTTATAATGAAGATCTGCTTAATTAATTGAATGAGATATATGTAGAAATGTCGAATCATATCATATATGATTGGCTTGTAGGGCATACATTTCTATCAATCTTTTAGTTGCACTAAAGCTAATCACCCATCTGGCTGATTTGTATCAGCTCAAGGTGAAGCTAAAACACTCTTTGAGTAATTGCTTCAGTTAGTGGATCTGCAATGTTATTAACGGTAGATACTCTATCTTTAATTATATCTCCATAAGTTACAATCGCTCTAATTTTATGGTATCGCCACACAAGTTTTAAACATCTGATGAGACATCGGCTCTACCCCATTGTTTTCTCAAAACAATGGTACACTTTCAGAGAAAATTAAAACAATGTCATATCTAAGATGTAGATGAAAATCTTCATCTAGACTACTTCTCAAGTAGTGTGCAACCACTATGTAAACTTGTGTACATATGTTGTAGAATTTACAGTGTTCTATCTCATAGAACTCTTCTAGCTCACTGCACCACCATTATTCTGACTTAATATCAAACTTATTTGATTAAAAGATTGTATTTGTAAAACTACAAGACTTCAAGTCTTATCCTCTAGTGTATAGAGATACATTCTTAGTGTTTTTCAAGTACCAAATGTTATATCTCTAAACTATCCAGTGACTCTCACCTAGATTTTCTTGATGAATGCTCATAAAACTTAAAGCATTAATCACATCATGTACGTAACATCACATAAATAATTGTCCCTATGACAAAGGCATAAGGGCTCTATTAGTGTAATCTCTTTATCTCTCAAGAAGTCTTCAAAGATATCACTTTAGAGAGATCAACTCAACACCACATGGGTAAGAAACCTATCTTGGAGTTTTATCATGTCAAATCCTTTGACTATGGTGACTACATACATTAACTGAGCATTGCTTATAGATCTATCTCCATATATCTCAAAACCCAAATTACGTTTGGAGGATTAATTTCATAGCAAAGCTCACTTATGATAACACACATACTTCATTTTTAATGAGTAGAATGTCATCAACATAAAATGTCAAGAAAGTAATAGCGCTCCCACTTATCTTGTTGAATACACAAGGCTCCTATTCGTTCTTAACAAAGTCATATGATTTAATCTCATTAAACTTTATATACGATCTATAAGAAGTTTTACTTCAGTACATAAATGAACTTATTACACACTTTTCTTGGATGTTATTGGGACTTGATTCCCTATAGTTGTATCATATACACCTATTTCTCAAAATACCTTAAAGGAACACTATCTTAAAATCCAATTAACTTATCTTATAATCATAGTGTGTGACAATCAAAATCCGAATAGATTAATGGAATAGGTAAAAGATCTCATCATAGTCAACCATTTGACTTCGATGATATCCTTTTCAACTATTCTCACATTTGAAGGTCTCTACCTTCTAATCCATTCTAATCTGTTCTTTAGTGATTCATTTATTTCTTATGGATACTATATCCTCAGGTGAATCTATCAAGTTCTAAACTTGATTAGAATAGATAAAATTTATATCGGATTTTAGCGAGTTCTTCTAACAATTTATACACACATGACCACTTTCTGAGTTATCTAATCATATCTATTTCATTCTTCTTTTCAGGATTGTGAATAAAGTTTTTTCTTGCTCTTCCCATAGTAATTTAATTTGGTAATAAATAGAAAATTCATTCATAAAATAATAATTTGATTTTTCTTGGATTATCAAACAAAATATCAATATGAGAAAGTGAATTTCTTTTCAAGACATGCTTTATCAAGATCTTTAAATTATATGCATATTCATATTATTTCATCGTTCCTTACAAACCAAGATGATATTCACCCTCGCAATTGGGACGAAGAACAACCATAATAAGTTTGACCTTACTTAATTTATTCACTTCTTTTATTCTCGAAGTCATTTGTGGGTGGAGTTTTTTGAGTCTATATATTTGATCACTGTTGCCATAGTTAGGTTTCATCCCTCTTAGATCTCGGATGTTTACGAAGACCAGTAATCTCACAAAGATCTATCCAAACAAGGAAATCACTTTTACAAAGGTTATATATACGTACAGGCATCACCATGGAGTTATGTATGCGAATGTTGAAGGGTACGTGACTACGTGTAGAGATTTGTGAAATTGTCCTTGTCAAAGCTGGAAGGAAAGCTAATTAGGGACCACATTAAAAAAGACGTACGGAAACAGTACAATAAAAATACAAGTGTGTATGGTCTTTTCATCTTCTAAATCCTTCTTTGATTTTAAAACGTATATTTCGTTGATCATGAACTATATATATCGCAAAGTCACTTAGCTTTTAATAAGAACCGTCATTTAGTAAAAAAAAGCAGCAGATTCTAACAAGTAAACATCCATCACTTCGCATTCTACATGTACTTTTGGGTCATTTTAGTAGCCCACTTCCATATTTTATTAATCCCATCAATTTCTTACAAACATATGGTACATATTTTTGGGAGCTCTTCTCATATATCTTACTAACTCATCGATTTAATTCTTACAAACTTTGTTGATCTTTTTACTGTCCCGCTACGGTTCTTACAGTCTCTATCCAGAATTTTACCCGCTAATGACGAACTCCATATATTAACTACTAACCCTATCTTTACAAAATCATAATTTCTTACGAACTATACGCGCATATTTCACTGTTTCACTTTTATATTGGTAACACTTTCCAAGTAATGTTTTACCAATGCAGTCATGGTAAGTACAAAACATACAGGGTTTAAAAAATTTAGACAGTACGTAAAATATGATGGGTTGGTAAAATATATAGTCTCAATTAAGTACGTAGTATAATATAGGAGTTCGTAAAATATGAATATAGTTTGTAAGAAAATGACAATATTAGTAATATATAGTCATATATAGTTAGTATAGCATATGATAGGTTGGTAAAAATAGTCTCAAATTATAGTGGTTTTGTAGAATATAATCACATTACTAGAAAAAAACGGCGTAGTAAATAAAATATGGATATGTTTTATAAGAAATTGATGTTGTTAGCAAAACATAGATAGATTTACTAAAAAAAATATTTTTTAGTAAAACAGATAGATTTTGTAAGAGTAATGAAGAAGGCAAAATATCGTCGGGGTCGCTAAAATAAATATTAGATTATTAAAATGACAAAAATGCACAGAAAATGCGATTTGACAGATATTTGGATCCACAATAATTATTTTTAGTCGCTTGTGCTAAAGACGGTAGCTCTTTTGTCCATTACGTTGCTGTTCATCACGCAAACAATATATATAAATATGTGCAAAATGGGACATATACAGTTTTTTTATTAGAAGCTGAAAGAGTGTTATCACCAAGGCAGAGTAGTGACGTACAAAGGATGCCCGCCCTTCATGGAGTTTGACAGGATGATATATAAACGGAATTTGATATCTTGAAATTTCATTTGAATTCTCGTAAATTAACGGGTTCAGAAATCGTTATTGTATCCTATACACTATTGGAATGGCATTCATTGATTCCACTTCCGTTTATTTAATTTTAATTAAAGATAAATATATATAAATAAAATTAATGTAAAAAGTTAAGTAAATAATAAAAATATGATATAAAATGATAAAACAATAAAAAAAATTTAAATCGATTATATTAATTAAATTTTAATAATAATATGTGAATGATTAACTCAATTTTAAATAAAAATTAATACATAATGTATATTTTAAAAATTATCAAATTCGACTCCTACACGTAATCGAATCAAAATTGTAACACTTAACCCTTATTAAAATTCGATTCAAATTCATGTGATTTCGTTACCAAATATAACCTGTGTTTGCAGCCCTAATACATGCAACCTTAAATTTTATAGAGAATTATAGAAATTGCAATTAGAATGCCTCAACCCTTATCAAAATCACAAGAGTTTGAATCAGCTTTTTCACTTATACCATATAGGGCTCGTTTGCAGTGTGCCATCGTTCTGATACAATGACGTTCATCATCATTAAGGGTGTCAACGGGCTTGGCCCAGCCCTACTCGAACTCGGCTTGGCCCAACATGCACTATATTGTTGACCTCACCTGACCCGATCAACAAAAATTATCAACTTGACCTAGTCTGATTCAACTAGGCCCAAATTTTTTATTTTAAAAAATATAATTATTAAATAAATAAATTTAATTATTTAATATAATATTATACAATTGATAATAAAATTAATTAAAATATATTTTTATTAAGTAAAAGTGATATTTTTAATTAAGTTATGACAAGAGTTTTGACCCGCTTGGGCCCGTATATTAGCCCAATTAAAGTCCCGGGTCAAAACCTTTGGCCTATATAATGGCTTATGGGGTGTTTGGTTGCGTGATAATGACCATTTTTTTTAATTTTTGAAAATTGTAATGAAACTGACCTTAAAACCATGTTTGGGTCGTGGTATCACTTTTTGTTTCAAAAACTTTTTTCATCCGCTGGACATTGTAAAAAAAAAAGAGGTAGAGACCATTTTTTTTTTTTGAAAGCGATCTCCCCGTCTCGTGAAGCCCTCGCGAACAAACCCTCGCGACTCCTCCCGATGCCCTCTCCGCTACAGCTCTCCTCCTCCCAGCGGCGGCCTTCTCCTCCAAGTGCCCGGCGGCCTCCTCCCAGCGGCGGCCTTCTCCTCCCGGTGCCCGCGGCCTCCTCCTCCCGGTGCCCTCTCCGCTACGGCGCATCCCATCGGCGGCCTTCTTCTCCCAGTGGGATGGTGACAAGTCGTGCTGCTGTGACCAGGGAGCCGTCCCCGGCGACCCTGGAAGGGTTTTCCATCTCCCCCGCGGTGGCCGGGCTCCGGTGCCTGTCCGGACTGTTTCTGCACTACAACGCACTGACGGGGGAGATCCCGCCGGAAATATCCAACCTCACCGAGCTATCGGACCTCTACCTCAGCTTTAACAACCTCTCCAGGGGCATCCCGCCGGAGATCGGCAACATGGTGAGCCTGCAAGATGCGGTGGTTCTTGATGGTGGTGGGGGAACAAAGATACAGATAGGTGAACGGGGTCAATTTGGATGGCGTCGTGAAGGCGAACTAGGAGGAGGAGGGGGGAAGAGAAAGGGGTGGAAGGTCGCAGGCCGAGGTGGGTGGAAGAGGGGTGCTGTGGTGGAGATGGGGAACTGCCAGGCGACGGACGGGGCGGCGGCGGCGATACAGCACCCGGGAGGCAGGATGGAGAGGCTCTACTGGCCAACGCCGGCGAGCGAGGTCATGCGCCGCAACCCTGGGCACCACGTTGCCCTCATCACCCTCTGCCGTCTCACCCTGGACACCCAGCAGCAGCACGAGCACGGAGGGCCGGCCGGCGCCGGCGGTGTCGGCGCCGAGAGCGTGCGATTCACCCGCGTGCGGCTGCTCCGGCCCAAGGACACCCTTGTGCTCGGCCATGTCTATCGCTTGGTCACCTCCCAAGGTTCAACTTGCTCCTCCTCATCTGCTAAATTGGTTGATTTTCTGTGGAGAGAAGGAGAGATTTGATCCGCTTGGGCGCGTTCTGGCTCTTGTCTTGCTCTGGTGCAGAGGTTATAAAGGGGCTGCGGGTGCGAAAGCAGGAGAAGATGAGGGCCCAGATGGAGCTTCTCAAGCAGCAGCAGCAGTCGCCGAGGGAGAAGGCAACCGGTGATGATCAGGGATCAGATTCCTCCATGGGAGGTGGTGTTCACGACGCCGACAAGGATTCCGAGGTAGATTTCCACTCGCTTCCGTCAAAGCACCGCCGAATTTCCCCGGATTGATGTCCATCGGAACTTCCCCAATTGGGCGGCGGCGGCGGCCAGATTCCGCATTTCTATCTTCGCGTGTTCCGCTCTCCTTCCCCGACCAACCCATTCCTCTGCTGACTGTTGCTTGCTCTCAGGTGGCTCCACAAGAGAGGCGCAGCCGTCACCGCGGGGCGCAGCCCGCCGGCCGATCTGGGCAGTGGCGTCCTTCGCTGCAGAGTATATCGGAGGCCGCCAGCTGACTGTTGGCTTGGCAGAGTATATGGTGAGCCTGCAAGGCTGCTGGGGGATCAGGCCGAGTGAGGCGGGGGCGCGAGCGGCTGCAACCGGTGGCCGCGGGAGGAGACGCTGGCGCTTCTCAGGATCCGCTCGGAGATGGACGCCGTCTTCCGGAACGCGACGCTCCAGGGTCCGCTCTGGGAGGGCGTCTCGAGGTGAGAGAGGGCGGAGAACTAATCTCGCCGCCGCCGCCGGGATCTGTGGCGGCCGGGAAGCGGGGTAGCTTCACGGCATACGGGCTGCGACGGGAGGCGGAGGGCCGCGGCGGCAACTTGCCGCTGGGCGTCCAAACATCTCATTATCATGTTTATAAAATTACCAAACACCTCATTATCATTTTTAAAAATTAAAATATTTTTACCAAACACATTCATTATCACATTTTCATTTTTAAAAATTATCTTGTTTGGTATTATATTTTAATTTTTTATCATGAAACCTTTTTAAAAATTAAAATGTAACCAAACACCCCATTACAGTCAGCCTGGCCCCATGAACCTATAGACCGACCCAACCCCATTGCCACCCTTTTTCATCATCAGTATTAACAATTAAGGTTAATAAGTCTGTTATCATATGCGCATATGCACAAGTCATAGTGATCTCAAAAAATGTAATTTCTTTCATGATTCATGACAGAGTTAAATTTAACAACCTTTTCACACTCGAAAGTGAAAATTGTTTCACAAGGAAAATCAAACTAAACTATTACATTGGATAAAACATGGTTCATTAGGTTAGTTCGGGGTTGGGCCGAGTTAGTTAACCGGTTGGTTTTTCGGCCAACGGGTCTGACCAAGTCTAGCCCCGGCTAATGGTCTCATAACTGATATTTTTTTTTTAAGAGACTTTGCCCCCTTGATACCTCCCACAAGAGATGTTGCTCTCTTGACCCTCGTGACCTGACCACACAAATTGATCTATGATTTTTGAGCGCACATTTATTGATAGTATAATAATATTTCAATATAACTTATACTATTATGTATGTTAAATGTTATGATTATAAATATATGATGCATACTTAAAACTTATAAAATTATTTTTTAACTATCTCTACTCTCTCACTTGAGATTAACTCTTTTCTAATATAATTAATACAACATATTCACATAAAAATGACATTTACTTGTACGCACAAATAAACACTCATATTCAATTATAACATAAAAATATAATTATATTTATATATATTAAATAAATATATATAAATATAAAATATTATTTTTTATTTCCCCTTATTTTTATGTAAAATTTTACATATTTTAAAATATAATAAATCAAATCTCGTCCGATACAAGTCATGACCTGGATCGAATTTGGGACTAACCTTCAACTTGGTCTTCCTTAGAATAGAACTTACCAAACTTGATATTTAGTTTCTATAAAACTTGCTTTTGTGAAAAATATTTTCGACTTGGATCAAACAGGGTCGGACTTGAGGTCAATCCCTAATGCGGCCTTTCTTGGGATAGAACTTACTAAACTTGATATAATCATTTAGTTTCTATGAAATTTGTTTACATGAAAAATATTTTCCTTATTTGGTTGTCTATATATATTTAAAAGTCTATCCATGTTTCTTACTAGGTGAACAGCTAAAATGTCTTAATAAATAATATTTCACTCAATAAAATGCGCTCCAAATATATATTAACTAGATTCCTCTTTTTTTAGTATCTACGAAAATTGTTTGTTAAAAAGTTCCTTAAAAAACATACATTACCGTGCAGCTAAATATGTGAAGCTTTAAACAATATGCTGATAAGTTTCGCTGCGGTATCCATAACTTCTAACTTAAATTTTAAAATTATAAACTAATATAAAATTCAGTCTGCTATTTTAGCTTTTAAAATTTTTTTCTTGTTAGTACTATGAACTCCCTATTGGAGTGTCAAAAGAGAAATTTTCGTTGAAATCAATATCACACGCAACCAAACAACGCTTCCACTTATATTTTCCTGAAAAATCCATGCATGCATGTGACTCTACATGAAACCAAATGCAAACTAGGTTCCACTTTAATCCTAATCTCGGAGTGTCGAGGGAGAACAATATCGTTGAAATCAATACTACAAGCAACCAAATAACGATCCTAGTTACACTTTCCTGAAAATCCGTGCATTCATGTAAATTCTACATGGAACCAAATGCACCCTAAGTCCCGCTTTCTATCTCCCCGGATACGGTGATACATCAACATCCTGCTCCTGCCCTTCAGTGGTTCAGTATATGAATCTATGATACTACCCTATTTATTCGGTTCATCCTTAAATAAGGTGCTTTTATTCAATTTGTTCCCTCGAGAAAATATGGCGAAGAGAGCTGAGTTTTTACATCATTTCTCAGATAACTGAAAAAAACCTAGATAAAGATTAAAACAACTTTTCCTCGTGTAAACTGTAATTTCTACAATTTTTAGATAGGGCTAAAAAACGGTAGAAGCCTGGCTGCGTGGTGTTCAGCATCCTCAAGGTTTTCTCAAAGAAGACGCAGCACCCATGACAATTGCCAAAACAATCCCTAGGCCAGCACCGAGGGAAGCCCCAACAGCTGAGGCAGTCAAAGAACCCCATGTTTCATTAGAACCATGACTAGAACCTGTAACGACGATTCTTTTCCCCATCATTTCCATACACAACCTTTCTCTGGCAATTTCCTGCAAAAAAATGAAAGCATGACAAAAGTGCAGGTTGATCACATCAACCAGTAAAGAGATCGTCTTGAGATAAAAAAAATAAAAAGAAAAACACATTCGCAGGGGAGAAGAAAACATGTGAGTAGAGCAAAATTCACTCTTTACCTCCAGGGCGGCTTCTTCCCGGTTAAGAAGAACACGATTGACTAGCTTACAGAGAGCAGTAACACCTTCAACAGGCATGATAGCATTCTTTTGAAATGGCATCTTTACAAAGTTGACCGGAGCTAAGGCAAGCCTGTGGACAGAAATTGGCATGTCTTTGCTATGATGTCCATCTGTTGCAGGATACAATGACATGGGAAGATCTCCAGCACTTGGAATAATATATGGACAAGAATTGGTGACTTCCGTGATGCTGGGAGTTGCTTGATATGTCTCCATAACAGAACTAACAAGCGTCTTGAGTTGATGTGCACTAACTGAAAATTTGTTTGTTATGGCAAGAATCCATGGAATCTCAAGAGCTTTGGCCTCACAAAGAAAAAGAGAGAGCGCAGATTGTAGCTGCGACTCACTTAACTGACGGAATCTAGGTATCTTGTGTGACAAATTATGTACGAGGATGATCAAATCAGTTTTCTTCTGAAGATCACGTCCTCCCAGCTCTAGCTCTTCCCTGAAATGGGTAACGTCCAATTGTAACTCCTGCAATATACCGTATACCCAAAATTAAATGACAGTAGAAGCAATAAGAACGTTGGAAGAATGTAGAAAAAAAATGACTTTGCCAAAGTCTACCCAAAAATAGGTCCATACAACCAGCAATTAATCAGACTTGCTTGCAACGCCGAACACCGTCAAGGCTTCTGGTCTAATTAGGCTTACATAAACAAACCAAAATACGTATATAAAAGCAGTAAATTTTACTCTTTTCTTACGTTCAGATGCTGATCCAAATCCACATAAGCAAGAATTCGATTGATTAACAATTCGCCCTATGCAAGTAGCATTTACCACCTAGCTTCCTCACCTAGGGAGCATATTGAGGGATTTAATAATGCATAAATTATGAGGTAAACTTAACTCAACTCAACTAAAAGCAAGTCTTATCTCTCCAAAGATATTTAAATCATCTAAATCATATTGAATTACTTTTCTCTAAGTTAACCTTGGTCTATCATATCTTTTTGTTTATTTTAATATTTTCCACTTTTCTTATTGGAGCATCCGTATGTCTATGTTTACTATATCCAAACTATCTCAATCTCTATTCTTTCAACTTATATACAATTGTCGTTACTCTTACATTTTCTCTAATATATTCATTTTTTATTGATTACTCATCCATCTTAACATTCCCATTTCAACAACACTTAGTTTAAAAATATATTTTTCTTTTATTATCCAACATTCACTATCATACAATATTATAAGTCATATACATGAATGATAAAATTTTATTTTCAACTTTAGAGTAATCTTAAGATAACATAGAATCCCTATAACCAATCTTCATTTCATCCAACTAATTATAACTATATTATTAACATCTTTATCACATTCTATGTATTTTTGAATAATTGATTTAAAATCGAATTGAATTCTTTAAGATAATATTACCCCATCTAAACTAACATCATCACCAACTTCTTTTTAGTTTTAATTAAATTTGCAGTGCGTATATATATATTTTAGTTCTATTCAAGGATTCAGGAATTGAAATCGACAGGGATCAAATCGGCCTAATTCAACTGATTCTTAAAAGGAAAAATAGATTCGGAATTAGTCCGAATCATTTTAAAAAAAATTCAAAAAAATCAAAAAAAATTAAAAAAATTTTAAGACACTCTAAAAATTTGTTAAAAATATAATGTTAGTGTCTAATATGTCATAAAAATCATAACACATCATCATTACAATTTTTAAATATGAATGACAAATGATATTGATGCAATCATATAAATAATATACCTTTCACCAAAATTGGTGATATTCAATATCATCATCATTTTCGCTCTACTTGTAAGTACCTCATTCATTATTATTCCTCATGATCGGTGCGGGGACTAGGGGTCCATATAAAAATACTGATTCAACCACCCGTCTAAAATCATAAGCTATCTTTTAGAGAGGATCCACTGAATAGTATGACTGAAAAACTAAATGAGAAGCAGTTTCTAGATAATTGGCTGCTGCATACTCATCAAAATATCCTTGATGCTAGAACTGATTTCTCCCACTAGAATATTGCTTGGAGCCCAAATCTGATGCACCTACACTATTACTACGTGCACTAGGAGTAGAAGCATCACCTCCTTCTCCAGATCCCCCTCCCCTAAATCCTCCTTCCCCTACACCACCACCACCACCTCTTCTATGTAAAGGCAATGAAGGCTAGGTGGGTGATATGCACTCTTCCCCAGCATTCTCAGAGGTTGCATTGTTGCTTCCAATGACATGACGTTGCCTGACGTCTAACTTCTTCTTTTTAGGTTATTCTTTTAACTGGGATGAAATCTTAAGGCCTAACTCACACTGATAAACCTTCTTCAATGTTGCAAAAGGCTTATGTGACTTATGTGTCATTTGCTTTGTTTTTTTATTTTTTTTACTTTTTGGGATTAGGTTCTGCAGCTGAAGGTGGGTCTAGGGCTAGGAGTGGGAATGAAATTGGGGTGATATAGGCTGTCTCATGAAATGTCCACCATAGGTTCACCCTCAACATCATCAAGATCCTCTTCAACTTATGCACGATCATTTGGGGTTAAACTCTGGTAGTGCCTTTCCTTCCCTCTCCTCTAACCATGTAGTAAGTGGATGTTCCTCTTAGAAAATGGTGTCTACATCTACCACTTCAAGCACTTGAGACTCTGAAGCAGCTCTTTTTTCATAAGGCCCTCTTACAAATCTTGCAAATCTCTCCACTGTCAACTTTTGGCAGGCCTGATGTTTTTGATTTGCAAGTGCATATCGTAGTGACAGAACACCAACTTGTCTAGCTTTTCAGACCTCAACTTATTCCTTCTCTTTATGTGAAGAAGGTTAAAGATGCTCCAATTCCTCTCGCAGTGAGAAGAACTAGTGTTCTATTTTAATATGCACACGATAATGAAAGCTAGTGGATTCCATCCACTTCTTGTGCTCACTTGCACCCACCATTCATTTGCAAAAAACACCTAGCAGAGCATATTGCTAGTGTTGTCAAATCAGAATATACTTAACGATAAGTTATTACAACTAAGATTTACATACCTGGAGAAACTTTATCAGAAGAATATCTCAGATCTAAATATAAGTGCACTCCAACTCTCATCCTGTATAATTGCATCTGAAAAAAATAAATGTAAAAAGTTAGTAAATTACTTTAATTTATCAAAAACACGTTCAACGTTCAATTGTAGCCTACTTCTAACTTAGTCTTTGTCCTATCCTACTTAGTCATGGAAAGTCTTCTAATCACAACCAATGAACCCCTCACCACCTCACTATCATTGGACACATTCCCTCCATATTAGATCTTGAGGTTAAAAAAATATCCTGCACTAAACACATGATGTAAGAATAAGACATACATTTAACAATCAAAAGAGAATACTGAAATTTAAGTGTGTGAAAACTACATGCTGCATGTACGTCATGGTGCAATGTCTTGTCCCATCTGACATCCACAATTTTCCACCACTTCTCATACCCTTTGGGATTTTTCTCCTTTATCCTCAACTTAGCCCTATCCAATGCATCATAAAGATTTTCCATTTGATTTTTATCATTTGAGTTCACTAACCTCAACATATTTACTGGTGTCTTAATGATGGATAAATAATATTGAATCATCTCCCAGAAATGCTTGCCATAATGTACCTCCCTATCTGTGCTAGGATCTCTAATTGATCCATCCTATTATGCAAATCAACCATGTACATTATATATTCCTGAGATGCAATGAACCGCACCAATGTATGTCTAAACATATGTAAACTCTCCAGGACAATGAAATTTGTAGCAAATCTTGTGAGCCCAGGCCTAATGAGATCATGCCTTTTTGTGTATTGTCTCATAATATGGAGTAAATAGAGATGTGAATAAATAAAAGATGTGATATGTTGTGCTTGATTGACAAGTGTAGACACTGATGACTCCTTATTAATATCCTCCAACATAAGATCTATAGAATGTGCAGCATAAGGAACCCAAAAAAGGTGGTGTCTCTTCTCCATCAATTTTCTTCCTGCAGCTTTGTAAGATGGCTCATTATCAGTCACAATTTACACAACATTGTCCTCCCCAATCTTCTCCACAACGGCATCCATCAAAGAAAATATGTAGTCAGCATTTTTAATATGATCAAAAGCATCTATTGACTTCAAAAATACGGTGCCCTTTGAACAGTAAATAAAGAAATTAATTATGGATTTTTTGTAATACCAGTCCATTCATCGCACATCACTGTGCAACCCCTCTCATTCTATACTAGCTAGAAGTCATCTATCTATGACTTCAACTCCTCTACCTCCTCCTCTAGGCCGGCTCCATATATGTATCGACTTTTGAGGACTTTTAGTCCCGGTCCGACCATCATCCATCATAGTTAGAAAGTAGGGTCTGGGGGATACATGTGTAGGGATACCTATATAAACATTTATATGTAAATGTTAAACAAAATTTTAAAAAAAGTTGAAAAAAATAAATTAACAATGTAACTTATATACCTGAATGTAAGAAAAACTTTACAATATGTCTTACTACTCTCTAGATAGCTGTGTTAGTTGCCTTGATGCCTTCAAATGCTTGCTTTAGTGTCTTCTATGAAGCACATTGCTTCCTAAGGCCCTGTTTGGTAACACTATTAGACATCTCTATCACTATCAATTTTAAAATTGATATTCATAACAATCACTAAGAGATGTTTGGCTAATAATATCAATTTTGAAATTGATAGTGAAAACAAAGCATGTTATGTAATACAAGTGTCAACTTGTATCAATTTTGATATTGATACTCTAACTTCTAAAAATATCAATATCAATATTTATATAGTATCAATTTTGAAACTCTAACCAAACAGGCCATAAAGCAATATGGGTCATTCACTAGTGGTGTAGTGGCCAAGCGTAGAGAATGTGAACGACAAATACACCCAAAATATCCCATTTCCTAATCCCACACCCTCACTTGGTGGGGTTCAGCTGGATTATGAATGATGCAATGGAACATCACCAGGTCTAGAGCCTCCTGCTTCCTTTCTTCTCTCTTCTTTTTCTCTTATGCATGCTTACTTGCATGCCTCACCTTCCTCAGCTTAGAGTCTGTGGAAGACTCATCCTTCTCGTCCTCAGATATAGGCTTAGCTTGCCATTTCCCCTTCTCTTTGTAGGTCCAGTAGGGATGACTTATCTTCCTCAACTCAGAGTCTGTGGAAGACTTATCATTCTCGTCCTTAGATATAGGCCTAGATTTCCCTTTCCCCTTCTCTTTGTGGGTCCGGTAGTCGTCTCCTCTCCCTATGAGTTCGTCATGTAACTTATCTCTCTGTTTCATCCGGATTGACCTCTATGAGACTCTTCCTGACATGTAAGTCCTCGTAGCTTCATTGCTCTCATAGGCACCTTGTCACATTTTTTTACATTGCCACCCAATCTAACTATGTGTTGCTTCAATTGAAACACTTCCCTATTCATTTGCTTTTCACACCATTTACATTGCACCCTCTTCTTTTTCATATCGACCATGTGACCATGCTCCCACCTAATGTTATGAAAAGATAGTGCATTGGACGCTCCTTGTTTCACCATTTAAACTCTTTGTTTTGTAATGTTAACAACTTAAAAAATATTAAATAAACCCAGAAAAGGTAATTTAGATGGGGGGAAGACCGAACAACCACCTTAGGAGGTTGTTTGGTGTGGACAACCCCCCAAGGGGGCTGTTCGGCCATGATAGTCACCCAATGGGTGACTTTCAGGGCAAGGGGGACCATAATGATCCTTTACGGAATAGTTCTGGACCTTTCGATCAATTTTGGATGGTAATAACTTAGTATAATGTAAAAATCAGCTATTTGAGAGTCAATCTGGACTTAGAATTCATCAAACCAAATTTCGAGGGAAAGAGGCTCACCATCAAGATTAAGAACCAACTGTCCAATTCCGACCGATTCCGGAATCGGATCGCCATGCGGAAGGACCGATTCCGATATGAATTCCGCGGAATCGGTCGGAATCGCTTGGAATCGGTCGGAATCGATCCGATTCCACCAATTCCTTGTGGAATCGGTTGATTCGTCGGAAGACCGTTCATGTGGACCGGTTCGATTCCCGGTTCGATTCTGGACCGGGAATCGAACAGATTCCGGCCCTTTTAGGGCCGGAATCAACCGCCGCGGTCGATTCCGTCGATCCCGCGGCGGAAGGGTTAGATTCCGGCAATTTTGCGGCGATTCCAGCGTCGATCCGGCGATCCAGGCGTCGATCCCAGCTGCCAACACCGATTCCACAAGGATTCCAGCACCGATTCCGGCGATTCCAGCGATTCCGGCGGTGATTCCGGCGATTCCAGCGATTCCTTCAGCTGATTCCGCCGATCCAAGCTCCGATCGGCCTTGAATCAACCTCTTCTTCGATCTTTAACCAGTTTTGGTAAGATTTCTTCGCCGAAAACTTTGTACGTCCATTCTTACGCGTTTCCGACGAGTCCGGGCGTCGTTAAACGTTGTGATTTCCGACCGAACAAGTATGTTTAAGTTCTGAACTATTCGATCGGATGTTCTTTGCACAGGAAAAATTCCAGATATCCCGTACGTCTATTTTTACACGTTTCCGACGACTTCGAGCAGAGTTAAACTCGGTGATTTTTGATCGAACAACTCCGCTCAAGTTGTTTGAACATCGATTGTATGTTCTTTGTACGGGAAAAATTTCGGAAGCCCCGTACTTTGATTTACGACCATTTGCGGGAATCAAAGCAAATACGTAACCCTTTAAACATACCCAATGGTGTGTTAATTGGGCCGTCTGCTTCCCGAACAGCGTCTAAAGCAATTTTTATATGGACTAATCATTTTTAGTGCATTGTTTACAATTTTTGCAGATATAAGCAATGGCCGATCAAGGTGATGTAGCACCAAAGACGTGCTTCCGACGTGGGTTGGGAACACGGGCACGTACGGTAGACCCGGTCGGGGAAGAGGGTACGGTCTGCAAATGGTGTGAGAAGGATATGAACGGGGGTGTTCCCGAAACAACATATTGCGGAGCAGGTGGAAATGTAAAGAAATGTGACAAGGTGCCGAGGGAGAAGAGTGAGGAGATGAGAGGCTACACGAGGTAGAGCCTCTCAACGGGCTGTTAGGATTGAGCAGAGGGAGGAGTTGCATGACGAGCTACTCCAGAGGAGGAGGGACCGCGATTTGCCTACCTCGAAAGGGAAAGGCAAGGGGAAGGCACCAGCTGAGCCGGAGCCAGAGAGCGAGGAGGAGTCCACAGACTCCATAGTTGTCAAGGCGACAAGGCGTCCAAGGCGCCTGAAGGGTATTTTACAGCTTAGGCGACTAGACGTAAGCCTGGGCGTCGCCTAGGCGTTAAGGCGAGGTATGAAGGGGAGTGGAGTGTATATGGCATTTTTTGGAGCGGCTAGGGCTTCTCTTGGAGATGAAAATGCCACGTAGAAGGAAGCCGCGGGGTGGAAGGAGCTGTGAGGCCGGTCTGTTGGAGCTTGGAGGGCCGCAGGAAGCCGTCGGGGGCGAAGTGCGCAGGCATCGGGCTGGGAACCGCGGCGTCGCGTCCGTGGGAGGCGTCTTCGGGTGTCTTCGGGCGAATGCAGTGGGGCCGAGCGGCCCGGGTTGAATAAAGAGGCCGGCTGGCCTGTTTGGCGTGAACCGGTGGCACCGGTTCAAACGCTGAACCAGCGGGCTCTCCGAACCAGGCGTCCGAGCGCTCGCCTAAGCGGCGCCTTGGCCGCTTAAGCGGTCAAGGCGTACGCCTTTTTCAGGTGCCACAAGGCGGCCGGCCCAGGCGAGCTTCCAACACCGCCTTGTCGCCTAAGCGGCGCCTAGGCGCCGCTTAGGCGACCGCCTTGATAACTATGACAGACTCCGAGCTTGGATGTGCTAGGCACGCTAGCAAGCGTGCATTTGCTGAGGAGGAGGACAGGAGGAGGGGAGCAGGAGGGTCTGGGTCCAGAGTTGACCCAGCTTTGGGCCGATCAGCATCGGCTCGCCCTACCCGGGACCGAGAGACTGACCCCAGGAGACAGGAGCCATACCGCCGTTCTACTTCTACCAGCACTCGATTTACACCGAGTGACGACTATTTATTTAGGAAACAGAGTGTTGGGCAGATGGGGATTAAACAGGCAAAGAAAGGGGTGAAGGCAACATGAACGGCTGCAAAGAGAGCTGTTCGCCACATTGTGAAGTGGTTTTTACATGCAGGTATCACTTTTTAAATTAAAATTGACATTATATGTGTTTTATTTACTTAAACTTAATTTTACCCTGATCCCAATTTTTTAACTTGATGTAGGCATCCCAGCACATGCAGCCACCAGCCCCTACTTCCAGACGATGGTGGATGCCGTGGGTGAGGCTGGACCGGGTTTGCAAGCCCCGGGCAACCGACATATATACGGCGTTGGGCTGGATGAGGAGGTCCAGGAGTTGAAGGAGTGAATGGATGGTTTTAAGTTGGCATGGAAGGAGAGGGGTTGCACAATTATGTGCGATGGGTGGACAGGTATCACCAAGAGGAGTATGATAAAATTCTTGGTGTACTGTTCTGAGGGAACAACATTCTTGAAGTCGGTAGATGCTTCTGGGAAGATAAAAAATGCCGACTTCCTTTTTTCTCTGATGGATGCGGTGGTGGAGGAAATCGGGGAGGACAATGTGGTTCAGGTTGTCACTGACAATGAACCATCATATAAGGCGGCTGGGAGAAAGTTGATGGAGAAGGGGAAGCACATGTTCTGGGTGCCCTGTGCGGCACATTCCATTGATCTCATATTAGAGGATGTAGGCAAGGAGGAGGGTGTATCCACACTTGTCGTGCGACGCGGACGATCACATCATTTATTTATTCGCATCCCCGCCTGCTACATATTATGAGATCACACACAGGAGGGCACGATTTTGTCAGGCTTGGTCCGACTCGATTTGCTACGAATTTCATTGCGTTGGAGAGTCTACACCGGCACAGGCATACATTGGTTAGGTTCACACAGTCCAAGGAGTATTATAACTATATGGTGGACAACCTGCATGGCAAGAAAGATCAGCTAGAGATTCTTGTCAGGTCTGAGAAGCAGATCACTGACAAGAGGTTTTGTGAGAGGATTGCCTACTACTTGGCAATCATTGAGCCACTGGTAGTTGTCTTGAGGTTGGTAGACTCAGATGACAGAGACCAGATGGGCACGTTGTACGATGCCATGGACCGGGCAAAGTTGAAAATAAAAGAAAAAAATCCCAAAGGTTACAAAAAGTGGTGGAAGATCATAGATGACTGATGGGACAAGACCTTGCACTACGATGTCCATACTGCAGGTAGCTTGGTTAAAAAAATTTTTTTGCTGAATAATTGTCTTATTCTTATTCATAATGTTATCTAATAAAATCTTGCAGGATATTTTTTGAACCCCGCATCCAGTATGGAGGACAGGTGGTGAAAACGACAACGAGGTGATGCGGGGTACACTTGCTGTTATACAGCGTCTGTGCCGATCTCAGCAGGACAGGATAGAGGCTGAGATAGATGTAAGTTAGAGTTCATTAAATACCTTGGAGTAGCCTTACCAGGCAACTAATGTTTTTTTTTATAAATTTTTCAGATGCAGAAGTATAAGATGAGGGTCGGCGTATACTCAGATGCTGATCTGAAATATTCAGTTGACAAAGTGCCACCTGGTATAGTAATAGCTTAATGAAGATTTTATTTTCTTTTCATATAAGTTATGGAAGATGATGGGCTAATTGTTTACCTTTTCTCTTCTTTTTTTTTCTTGCAGCGGAGTGGTGGGTTCAGGTGAACACCAGGAGTGGATGGAATCCACTTGCTGCCATCGGTATCAGAATACTCAGCCAGAGCACCAGTTCCTCCCATTGTGAGAGGAACTGGAGTACATTCAACCTAATACATACGAAAAGGAGGAACAGGTTAACCTCAGACCGGCTGGAGAAGTTGGTCTTCTGTCATTACAACATGAGGTTGCGCATCAAGAATATCAAGGATCGACAGAAGATCAGTGAGGAGCGATTTGCACGATTCGCAGGTGGTCCATACGAGCAGAGCCATTCCTCTGCCACACCACCACCTGAGGAGGTGGACATGGATCAGATATTCCAGGAGGAGCATGCATTTGCCTCCTAGATAGAGAAGAGGGAAGCCAGGGATCATGCAGCTGGGTTTGATCCCGATGACCGTGCATGGGCTGAAGGAGAGTTGGATGGTGTTGAAGCCGAGGAGGATGCTCCAGCTCCAGCTCCACCTCCACCTACTTCTCGAGCTCGGGCAGTGGCCTTCTTCTCGCCCCAAGAGCTGGAGCGCCCACCGCAGGCTTTAGCCCCGCCTGGGCCCCTAGCCGCCGCTACCCAAAGACATTCACAAACCGGAAAACGAAAACAAAAGTGACCGCACGGAAAATGGGAGGATTTGCGAAAGTTGAAAAAAACTTTGGGTTACGGACCTTACGGTACTTCGTAGATGGTCGAAGAGGTGAAGAGAAGAAAGCTAGAGGTCGGGTCCCGTCGGCCCGGATGACAAGACGCGCAGCTCCTTCTCACTCCTCGGGTGATGATGACGAGGAGTGCATACTAGCCGACGCAGCCCATCGCCAGGCGGCCGAGTCTCCTGATTCACGGCATCCAAAGCCGTATTACACGCTGGATTCGGATACACCTGATTCTTATATACAGGAGCCACAGTATCCAGCATTTGGCCAGGCTGACCCGCAGTGGATTACACTACTAGCTCCACCATCCTCTACTTACGTCCCGGTCGTCCCGCAGTCCGATCCATACGACCTTGATAGCATGGCATCGGCATTATTTTCATATGGATATGGTCCCGGACAGTATACAAGACTGAGCACGAGGTCCGAGCATCGAGAGCAGCAGGGAGAGGAGGAAGACCAATATCTATATCCTAGATATTGGTAGTAGATTGATATTATGTAAATGTATTTTATTTTCATGATGTATCAACTCTTTGATTTTTGAATCAATGGAATATGTACTTAACTTCAATTGGAGTTCTTTAGTATTTATTCGATGTGGTCCTGTGGATGAATGCTAATCTTATTTTTAATTTTTTTTCTAACTCATTTCCTATTTTTTAGAATTTTTCTGAATTTTTTAAATTTTTTTGACGAAAAAAAATTCAAAAAAAAAAAACGATTACGGTCGATCCGGAATCGATTCCCTTCCTAGGAATCGGTCGATTCCGGCCGATTCCTGGAATCGCCGATTTCGATTCCGATTCCGGAATCCTTGGTTGGAGGAGGGAATGGCCAGAATCGACGTTGAATCGTCGGAATTGCTACCGAATCACCTAGATCGCCAACCCTTCTTTAGTTCCGATGCCACAATCGCATGGAGATTGCTGGAATCACAAGTCTTAGTCGTCAAAATTGCCTACTCCCACCGGAATCGCCAAGATCTAAGCCCAATCAGTCTTCTGCGACCAGAATCGTTCCTTAAAGGGCTGAACTTAGATCGACATCAGGCTAGAATCAGGCCCAATATCAATTCGGATTGGGACTTAAGTTGTCCCGATCGAATCAATCGGATCAATTGATTCCATGTGAGAATTGGCTGAAGTGGATCGATTCCAACCGATTCAGACCAAGTTGACTGATTTCGGTGGAATTCATGCCTAAATCAGTCCTTCAAGTGGGAATCAGATCGAGGTCAACTGATCCAATTTTGTAATTGACCGATTTTGATCCGATTTCACTGATTTTGCAAACTATGGTTCTACTTATCTTGAAACTCATAGTCTCTGAAGTATTTTTTCACCATTTTAACTTCCTATTCACTCTTTCTTGTGGCTCATCTAACAATACAACATTGTCTACAAATATCATATTCAAAGATATATCATCTTATATAGTTTTCATTAATTCATCCATAACTAATACAAAAAAAATGACTAATTACATATCATTCATGTAAGCCAATTGAAATAAGAATATCTCTTATTTCTCCTCTAATTGAGCATACGATAGTGGTTACTACATCATACATGTCTTTTATCATTTATATATACCTAACATGCACTATCTTTCGTTCCAACATCCACCATAAAATCTCTTTGGGAGCTTTGGTATAAGCATTTTCCAAGTTAATAAAAATCATATGTAAATCTTTCTTCATATATTGATATTTTTCTATTAAATTTTTAATAAGAAAAGTAGCTCCAATTATAAAAAATATTTGTACAACTCCGCAATTGCTGCTTAATAACTCTTTCCCCTAATTTCATAATATGACTTATGAGTTTGATCCATTATAATTTGCATAATCTTGTATATCTCATTTTTTTTCATACAAATAGGTATAATAATACTTTTTCTCCATTCATTATACACACCTTTCGATATTAGAATTTTGTTACAATGTCCAGTTAACCATTCCATCTCTAAATCTTCCAAACATTTCCACAATTGAATAGGAATGTTATCTGAATGATGTGCATTGTTTTTATCATTTTCTATCTTTCTTTAAATTCTGAAAATTGAAGTCTCCTCATATAATTCAAATTAAATGTCATCACATTCTCAATGTTGTCTAAATTTTTAGTAAAGTTGTCATAAAAAGAGTATCAAAATATTATTTTCAACTTTCTTTGATATCATCCTTTTTTATCAAAACTTTTCCTTATTTATCTTTGATACACCTGACTTAGTTAAGATCCTTAGACCTTTTCTCTCTCATCCTGCTGATCTATAAATATCTTTTTAACATTCTTTAATTCGAACTTTCTCACACATGTTTAAAAGCATCATCTTTTACTTGTCTAATAGTCCTTTTTACTTCATTTTTCACTATCTTTTCCTGTTCATAAGTTTCTGATGCGGGACGGCAAGGAGTGGCGGGCCTCTCTCCAGGTTGGACTTGACTGATCCGTCCAATTGATCCATATGTCGAATCAAGTCATCTCGATCTACGTACATCACGTATCACGTCGCGCACGTCTTTTCATGAGTCGACTGATTTGACGGACAATTAATATTCCTCAAGATATGTTTATAAATAAGAAGGCAACTTGAACTTAAATTCTTGTAGTACGTGCACAATTTGAACCTGACTACTTGAATAAAGTGTACGAATTGAATTTGACTTCTCGAAACATGTGCACAACTTGAACTTGACAACTTATAAAAAGTGCACGAATTGAACTTGACTTCTTGAAATAAGTGCACGAAATGAACTTAACTTCTTGAAATAAGTGCACGAAATGAACTTGACTTCTTAAAATAAGTGTACGAAATGAACTTGACTTCTTAAAATAAGTGCACAAATTGAACTTGTCTTCTTGAGTTCAACGAACCTTAATTATTACCTTGAACTATGTGAAATCTCGAGCCACATGCACTGTCGCTTGGAGGTGACGATGGCGGCGGTGAATAGAGAGGGAGGCGTCGGCGGTGATAGCGGTAGGAGGTGGAGGACGCGGTGGCGGCGTCTGGAGAAGGGAGAGGCAGTGGTGGTTGCGGTGAGAGGCGGAGGAAGCAGCCAGAGATGGAGGTGCATGACCACGCGTTGTGGAACTCAGTATCATTTGAGTTCTCCTATGACCGAGTCATCTTCTACACAGTCTAGTACAGGTATGGATCCTCCTACCATTGCAATACCAGATCAATCCCGTAACCTAGAGGACCTAATTAGGGGACTTAGTGATAGTTTTACCATAGTTGAGCAGTCCTTGCAAAACTTGACCGAGCAAGTCACTACGCTCGAGGGGCATCGCCATGACCTTCCGATTAACTATAATCAGGTGGCCCCAGAAGTCCGACGTCCCTACCATCATGAGCGACGCCACGCCCCACCAGCTGTTCCACGGGTAGCTCGACTCGAAGGTCAAGAACTGTATGATGATTTTGATGACCTTGACTTTGACCATCGATACGGCCGCAATTGAGCAGAGGCCGAGGAACGGGCTCTCCGAAATGTCCGTATCGAGGCTCCTAGTTTTGATGGTTCTTTGGACCCAAGCATCTATTTAGATTGGAAAGCTGGTATGGACCACTTTTTTGAATGGTACGAGATGTCTGATGCTCGTCAAGTTCGGTTTGCCAAAATGAAACTTATTAGGCAAGCCAAATTACATTGGTCAAGCGTCGAGGCACTTCTTAGGCAACGTCGCCAAGAACCGATACAGACTTGGGAGGAAATGAAAGCCAAACTTTGAGAGAAATACCAACCCCCGTCTTATCGGCACTGTCTTATTGACCGATGGCAGTCCATCATACAGGGAAACCGATCGGTCACTACCTACATCGCTGAATTTGATGCATATTTTCTTAAATGCGGTGTTCATGAAGAAAGTGCTATGACCTTATCTCGGTTCCGCCGTGGACTTCAGCCTGAGTTTCAACGTGAACTATACCGCCAAGGGGTGACCACTCTCGAGCATGCTTATGAGGTCACCTCCGAGCACGAACAATTTGAAGCTCTTTTTGAACAACAATCTCGTGTTCGGCCATTACAGCCCATGCCGAGTGGAGGCCGAGCTCCTCCTATCCCCTCTTCTCGTGTCCAACCATCTAGGTCCTAGGAACCTATCCTCTCTAGACCTCCACCTCAATCAAACCGGTTCCAGGGCAATCCTCCTAACCGCGAACCACAATTACCTCTCCCTCCTCCAACTACCCGACAACAACAGACCATACCTCCAGCTAGGAATGATGATAAGGGTAAGGCACCAACTAGTGAGCCTAGTCGCCCAACATTTAGAGGTCAATGTCATGGATGTGGTGGGTATGGTCATATGCGCTCTCAGTGTCCATCTGTTCGAGCACTTCATATTGATGACATGATTGATGAGTAGCCACCAGATCTATCAGAGAAAATTACTTACATACCCGATTCCAGTCTTTTAGCAGAATATCAGCAAGAGGGCGAAGACCTACCTGAGGCCCCTTATCCTGAGACAGCTGATGGGCCAGGTGGGAATCATTTAGGGATAGTTCGGTGCACTCTTACTCAACCAGCGCCGAGTGAAGATTGGCGTCGTACCTCCATCTTTCACACTGTCTTTCGATTAGGAGGTAAACCATGTAAGGTAATCGTTAATAGTGGAAGTTGCATTAATGCTATCTCCACTCGCATAGTTGAGAGTCTTGGTCTCATCCCAGCCGACCACCCTAGCCCTTATCGAGTTTCTTGGGTCGATTCCACTTCGATCCCAGTTCATACCCGATGTTTGGTTCCCATCAGTTTTCCTCCATATTCCGGAAAGATTTGGTGTGATGTCCTACCCATGGAAGTTGGAGGTATTATTTTAGGTCGACCTTGGTTGTTTGACGTGGATGCAACCCTTTATGGGCGATCCAACACCTGTGTATTTGAGCACCTCGGTCGACGTATCAGTTTGTCTCCTCTTCCACCCCTACCCTCTTCTTCTAGTAGTTCGCCGCCTTAACTTGCCTCTGTGGTAAAACCTGACCCTCCGACTCTAAAACCCCATCAGAGCTCTGCCGACCCGACTTCTACATCGGCTAGCACGTTGCAGCTCGCCCCTTCTCCATCTACTTCCGACAAGCATCTTAGTCAGGAAGTCACATCAGGGGATCGTTGTATGAGCCCACGCCCAGCTCGCCCCCTTCATTTCATTGGATACCATTAGGTTGAGCTGAGCCTTCGGAAAGCCCCTATTTTTACAGTAGTTACTCGGGACATACCACCTGAGTCTGATGTATCTCATCCGCCTGAAATAGTTTCGCTACTTCAGGAGTTTGAGGATATCTTTCCCGAGGAACTCCCTGGTAGGTTACCGCCTGAGCGTGATATCCAGCACGCCATTGATCTTATTCCGGGATCCACGCTCCCAAACTTGCCCATTTATCGTATGGACCCTGCCTCCCATGAGGAATTACGACGGCAAGTTGAAGAACTCCTTAGTCGTGGGTATATCTGGGAAAGCATGAGCCCATGTGCAGTTCCCGCACTTCTAGCTCCCAAGAAAGATGGCACATGGAGGATGTGTGTTGATAGCCGTGCTATTAACCGGATCACCGTTAAATACCGATTCCCCATTCCCCGCTTAGATGATATGCTTGACATGTTAGCGGGAGCCACTGTATTTTCTAAGATTGACTTGAAAAGTGGCTATCACCAAGTTCGGATTCGACCAGGTGATGAATGGAAAACGGCTTTCAAAACAAAGGACGGCTTATATGAGTGGCTTGTAATGCCATTTGGATTATCGAATGCCCCAAGTACTTTCATGAGGCTGATGAACCAGGTTCTTCGGCCATATATCGGGCAGTTCATTGTCGTACACTTTGATGACATCCTTATTTATAGCCACTCTAGTACAGACCACTTCGATCATCTTCGACAAGTTTGTCACGTCCTTCGACGAGAGCAATTATTTGGAAACCTTAAGAAGTGTACTTTCCTGACTCCCTCAATTACCTTCTTAGGGTTCATTGTGTCCATGGATGGTGTATCTGCTGACCCTGACAAGATCAAGGCTATTGTTGAGTGGCCTGAGCCCCGAAACATCCATGATGTTCGTAGCTTTCATGGGCTAGCCACCTTTTATCGTAGATTCATTAAGGGGTTTAGTACTGTCACCGCCCCTATTACTGATTGTCTCCGAAAGGGTACATTTACATGGACAAAAGCCGCAGCTACGACTTTTAACACCTTAAAGGAGATGATGACTCAAGCACCTATACTTCAGTTGCCAGATTTTACTAAGGTGTTTGAGCTTGCCTGCGATGCTTCCGGAGTAGGAATAGGTGGAGTTTTGTCACAGGAAGGTCACCCTGTGGCCTACTTTAGCGAGAAGCTATGTGATGCTAGACTAAAATACTCCACTTGTGACAAAGAATTTTATGCAGTCGTGCAGGCTTTACGTCATTGGCGTCATTATTTACTCTCCCAGGAATTTATGCTTTACACCGACCATGAGGCTCTCTGATATTTGAATGCCCAGAAGAAGCTCAACTATCGACATAGTCGATGGGTAGAGTACCTTCAATCCTTTACTTTCGTCATAAAGCATCGGGCCGGAGTAGAGAATCGAGTAGCTGACGCCTTGAGTCGTCGAGTATCTTTACTCTCTACCATGAGAGCCGAGATTATTGGGTTTAAACGAATTAAAGAAGAATATGCTGACTGCCCAGATTTTGGCTCCATCTTCTCAACTCTCCAATCAGGACCATCTAGTGACTATAGCGAGTATATATTACAAAATGATTATCTTTTTCGAGGATCTCAATTATGTATTCCACGGACTTCCGTTCGTGACTTTTTGATTTGGGAATTACACGCAGGCGGTCTTGTCGGTCACTTTGGTCGGAACAAAACGATAGAGCTTATAGAGGCTCGATTTTTATTGGCCCAGTTTAAAGCGTGATGTTGCACATATTGTCGCCCAATGTCGTACTTGTGCTGTTGCCAAAGAGCGTAAGCAAAACACGGGCCTTTACACTCCGCTACCTATCCCAGATTCTCCATGGCAGGATCTTAGCATGGATTTTGTCCTTGGATTGCCACGAACCCTTCGTCGCCATGATTCTATCTTCGTGGTAGTTGATCGATTTTCCAAAATGGCACACTTTATTCCATGTTCCAAGACAGCTGACACATTGGTAGTAGCACGACTTTTCTTTGCAGAGATTGTCCGATTGCATGGGCTACCAAAGTCAATTGTCTCAGACCATGATGTACGATTTGTTAGCTATTTTTGGAAAACCTTATGGCATCTCCTAGGAACCAAGCTTAAGTTCTCCACTGCCTATCATCCATAGACTGATGGTCAAACTGAAGTCGTCAATCGAAGTTTAGGAAATCTCCTACGTTGTCTAGTCGGTGAGCATGTTCGTACTTGGGATCTTGTCCTTCCTTTAGCAGAATTTGCCTACAATGACTCAGTTAATAGGTCTACCGGTTTGAGTCCATTTGAGATAGTTAATGGCCATAGACCTAGGCGACCCGTAGACTTAGCACCTCTGCCCATTTCTGCCCGTGTGTCAGCCTCTGCAGAGTCTTTAGCTGAGCATATTAGAAGTCTGCATGATCAAATTAGGCATCGGATAGAGGACAACAATAAACAATACAAGCAATATGCCGACTTACATCGACGAGCACAAGAATTTCAAGTTGGCGACTATGTCATGATTAGGGTCAGACCTGAGCGACTCCCTACGGGAGCCGTTAAGAAGCTTCAAGCCTGAGGAGCTGGTCCGTTCAGAGTGGTTGAGCGGATAGGGACGAACGCATACGTTGTGGACCTACTGCCCGATTATGGGATTAGCTCAACATTCAATGTCTTCGATCTAGTAGCCTATTACGATCTGGCAGTGATACCTAGTGAGATTTCTAAGACATTTTCCCCTCCTTCGAGTGATCCCACACCCGAGTGTCCACCTCCAGCTTTTACACTACCGCAACACGAGCAAATCGAATGCATAATGGATGAGCAGGTAGTAACGATGCGAGATGGAGCCTACCAGCGCTACTTAGTGCGTTGAAAGGGTCGACCTCCCACCGAGGATACCTAGATGACGCGAGAAGAGCTGCAGTAGCGGGACCCAAATCTTTTGGAGCGCTACCAGAGCGATCGCGACCCTTACTCAACGGGGTCGAGTTCTTCCCAGCCGGGGAGAATTGGTGAGGACACCCGAGCTCAGATCCGTTTCGATCCGAATAGAGTATACCGACGTTGCCATCCGAACATAGACTCTCTATGGATCGGAGACGATTAATCGATATCGGGTGCTATTAGGAAATATATTTAAGCAATTTAGGCTAATTAAGGGTTTTTATGTATTTGTGGGGAAATTTTGGGTTTATTTTAAATTTTGTATTCCACACCTCTATATAAACAGTCCCATACCCCCCTATGTACGTATGATGCTTCAAAATTTGAGTGGAAAAAAAAACAAAGTTGTGTGCGTTCTCCTCCCCCGGACCAGGTCCGGTGCCTACCTCTCCATCCCCGGAGTGTTGTCCGGTTTTCTCCTCCCCTTCCGGAAGGCCCCTCCGCCTGTTTGGCTCTCTTTCCCTGTTTGTGTACTCCCGGAAGAAGCCCTCTGTCGGGTTACTCCTCTTCTTCTCCTTCCCTTCTCTCGTCGACACCATCGGCTACGCTTAGCGCCGGTCCGCTGCCAGCAGCCCCACACAGCTGTTGTCGACGCCCCCACCTTTCCCTTCACTCGTCGTCACCATCCCCTGCAGCTGCTGGTCACCGCCGCCGCGTTCCCCTCCTCTTGCCGCTGCCACCGCAGCCGCCTCCTTCTCCGGTCGCCCCCGCCGTCAGCACCCCCTACCGCCAACGCTACCGCCGTCACCTCCATCTTTTCTTGTTCATAAGTTTCATTGTTATCACTATTAGACAATTTTTATATAAATATCTCTTATTTTTTATTGTGTTTTGCACTTTTTCATCCCGCAACGAAGTCTCCTTTTTAGGTGGACCATGTCCTTTACACTTTTCAAGTACTTTTTTTAGCAATCTCTCTAATATTTATAATTATGTTCATCTACATAGTATTAATGTCTACGCTTACCTTCCAATCATTTATCTTAAGAAGTTCATTATTAAAAATTTGTTATTCCATCCTTTTTAACTCCCACCATGTTATTCTAAGAGAAATCCTTTTTTTAAATGTCTTTGTTTGTGTTTTAATCTTAACATCCAAAGTATTAACCTATGTTGACTTGTTAAAGTCTCACTTAGAACAACTTTTAAAAAGCACTTCTTCAAAATGTTAAACTTCATCACCTAGATGAGCAAGTTTACCATTGACTATAACTAAGAGATATTGAAGTTGGTCCAATAACATAGAATCCACCAGTCCAAGTTAATTATTTGCAACACGTAAAGATGTCATCATCAAGTACAGATCCAAGAACTGCAATTAAGATGTTTAAGTTGCATTTAATAGGGTGCAAGAGGCAAAAAAAGAGTTCAAGTAGCCTACAAGGAATTTGACCATTTAATTTGCCACTACACTTGCTTTGCTATTCACACCTTTTATTAGAACGCGAGATCTCGTGGAACGACATCCTTAAAAGCAAAAGATCATCATCATAATCAAACAAGTTACCTGCAAGTTCACACCTGCTGTGTCCAAATAACACAATCCACCAACCATTCTTTCTTGTGACTCGTTTTGTGGATGAACAGTCACAGAAGAAAAACCATCTGTTCGTCTACTTTGACCAAGTATAGCATTAAATAGGGATGTCTTACCAGCACCCTGTGAAGAACCAAAATTTTATTAACCATTATATCAATCTGATACAAGAATTTCTTTTGCAGTTGCAATTAAGTACCTCAAGTCCAAGTAATCTCACTCTACGTGCTCTGAAATACACCACCTTACGAACAGTGACAAAATCAGTCATACAATACACAGCAAAACCATTTAGACATTTGTCCATTCCTTCATTGAAAGTTGTTGCCCCCAAGTCCTGACTTATACTAACATGATCTCCAGTTGGAGATAGGAACACTAGAGATTTATCAACTACAGACTCTTTCAATTGCTGTTTAAGAGGAGGACCAATCAAGATTCTCATCTTCTGCAAATCCTGATTCAGACAACTTGTTGTCGAAGGAGGTGACTCCAAGACTGTGGAACACCTATAGGTCCATGATAAGGCTAGTCAGAATTATTAGTTTGATGAAGCAACTATAACAACATTAAACTTAAATGACAGGAAGAATGCAGATTATCATGATGCCCAATAATTAGGCTGTAAAAGTGGATAAAAGAAGAACATTACACAAAGTGAAGAAGTGGCACAATAACAGATGAAAAGTTTTAAGAAACAGAAACAAAGAATAAGAATATTAAAATAAAAAATTGCTTGAAGCTTGCTAGAAGGCCCAGAATGGTGTTCGTTGTAAAACAGGTAAACCAAATCGTCATCTCAACAACAATTTGGTTCGGCTTTGCCCTTTTCTAAATTGAAACAAACTGGTGAACCAGTTGATTCAATTGACTAGTCTATTTTATATTATATTAATCCTAAAATCATATTGTTATAGATTAATATAAAAGAATATTAAAGATAGAAGATTTTCTCCTACAAATATAATATTGAACTTAAAGTTGACCCTATTTATTTTTTATTTTTATTTAATATTATATTATCTTATTTTAATATAAATTTTAATTTAAATAAATAATATATGCTAAATTAGTGAACAGAACCAAACCGAATCATGAACACCCGTGGCCAAAATAGATAAATCAGCTACCAACCCAAGCCTGGCAAACATCATGATGATAGAAATCATAAATTGGCCAACAAGTAGGATAGACAGAGCAACCATGGCTTGCAAAATCAGCCATTCCGGATACAAATTGGCTATGGACATTTCATAAGGGGTAAAATACCCAAGAAAATCTCAATAAATGCAAAAGTCAAACACATTATGTGAGCTAACATCGATTAGTGGGAACATCCTGTCCAAATCTTTATTTGGCTATTTGCTGACTCTGGCAGATCCAGGCTGAACAATTCAACACAAAAGTAGGAAAAGAAGGAACATACCAGATTAACTTAGTTGGGACAATCCAACCTGACTTGGTTAAATCAAACTATATCTGGAGCAGGTTCACCCAAGATGAAGCCTGTCGACATTCCATCAGAAGCACAATCACCCAGCCCCCAAACCAACCAGTCCCCCAAATCAACTGGTCCACGCCAAGACACTGGCTATCTACCACCACCAGCCATTGCAGCTGCATTAATTTTATTGTTCGACCATTTTTTCATTCTTGAAGGTGAACTCCATAACATGATAGAATCTATAATGTTCATCGTGCCCTGAGTTTTCTCTAGTCCAAGGCTTGGAGTCCTTTGAGACAGAATTTGACATTTTCTCTCAAACGGATTCAGCATGTACTGAGAGCAATTTCAGCTCTCCTGGTAAGACAGCCTGTCCCACATGCCAACATAAATGGAGTGAATTATTCAGTACACCGAGTCTGAAGTCCACAGGGCCAGAGTTTAATGTTCACAGTCTCCTTTCAATTTTGTGACTACCTTTTGTAAAAAGCTTAAACATATCGTCTTTTACTAAGTCAATACAAATTTTTGAGATCCACAAAGAGCAGTGAAGACAAATTCATGATCAGTTTTTCAATGTCCTCCATAGATGTTAATATTACAACCATCAACACAAGGGGACTCTGTGAAACCTCATTTTTTTCTTCTTTTGTCATCAAAAAAATACATCTACATCTTTGAAAATTCATTTGATTTCCACTGATTTATCTTTGGCCAACATATATTACTATGGCAAACAAGTGATATGTCATAGAAGAAAAAGTCAAAATACATGGTATACAAGAAAATATGTATACCGAGGTTTAAGGTTTATTGAAAATATATTTAGACTTCTCTAGAAGTTGCAAATTTTTGATGTTAATTACATCAAGACACTTGAATACCCTTAATTAACTATCATATCAATTCATAGAAATAGAAACATGTCCACGAAACACAAACACATGTGGAAGCTATAATCCGATAAGTTCAATGGAATGCAAACTTAGTATATCAAGTTTGATTCGAGTTTCGTTATGTTTTATGAAGGTGTATTTTAAGATTGCAACATCATAATGACATAATTCTTAGTGGATTCTTAACATATTTGACATGTTTGATATGGATTCAATTCTTTGAATTCAAGGTCTTAGCATTAAGACGTGCTTTGAAAAGAGTTCATTTGGATGAGAGCATATTCATATCATACTTCATGTTGGAATTCATGTTGCAATCATGAGATTTTAATTCTAATTCCATTTCTTTTATTGTTAAGTCTTGATATTTTAGACAGTAAAATATGATTTTATGATACCTGACTATGGATTTAACTCTTTTAAGTCAAGGTGTTAACATAAGACATATTTTGAATTATTAGAGTTCATTAATTCAAACATCTATTAAAGATGTTTTGAATTTAATTCATATTGGGGTTATGATCCTTATCTCAATTAAATTCCATTTTTTTCATAAGTTGTGGCATTTTTGACTCAATGAAATTTGCTTAAATCGGTTTTTTTTATATTATCAGATTGAAGTATGATCATAGTTATTTCATTTTTAGTTCTGACTCTTTTTCATTATACTTAAGACTTATCATGCATTTTTTTTAAGTCTTAGCATTAGACGTAAAAATATTTGATGGATCCAAAATCAACATGTTGAAATATAATTATATGATAGTCATCTTGGTCATCCTCATATTTCGATTTAGACATTTAAAATTAGTATTTTGAAACCTCATCTTGTGACATTTCTGATGTGAGAGTCAAGTGTGCATCTCCTTCATTTGAAAATGACATTCTTGAGTCCTTATTTTGGCCATGTTCAATCTATGATCTGAAAATTGGAGCCTATTTAAATGGACATTTCAGTTCCAGCAAGACAAGTGCAGACCCCCCTTAGAACTCCATAGCTCCATGTCCAAGATCACCATTCATAAGCATGTTGCCATCGGAATCGGAAAGACCATGATATGTTCAGTTCTACATGTGGGATCATAATCTTAGCATTGGTTTAAATCTGATCTTGACATATTTCAGGCATCCGAACATTGTTCCGGATCTTGATTTCTTTCATGCAACCTTTGGCAATTTCATATTTGCTCATCTGATATGGTATTAACTCCTGGGCACCTGAAATTGTCATTCAAAATTTCATATTTCGTAGATTTAGTCATGTTAAGATATTTGAAAATTGTTCCGATTTCAATTCAATGATTGAGGTCCAAAACTGAAATTTAACATACTCTTACATTCAGATACAAAAGCTAGGCCTTTTCCTTGTCCAGGGTATTATCAATTTCGGATTCTGTCAGTCCATAATCTAGCTAAATCTAAAATATGGTATTTTCAGCCTGCTATTTATCTCAGTTTTCAGACTCTATATGACATATCCACCCTCCCAAGAAGATAAGACTTTCTCATGTTTGCATTACATGTAAGTCAAGAAGGTTATATTAGTGCTCACAAAACAAGGCATTTTAACATAAATGTCATTCATGTAACATGGGAATCATCGAGCTACATCAATATGTGGAGAGACTCATATAGTCATGATACCCTCAAAATCAAATCATATGATGTGAGAATTTTCATAACCTTATGTAGGCATGCTATATCTCATCAACCGCCTACTTAGGTCTAGTTTGGTGGCATGCATAACCTCACTTTGAATCAAGTGGGTATTTTCCCTAGTAGATGGAGTGTGTATATATACTCTTTGGGAAGGATCGGTTATGATGAGTGAATGGCCACATTCCTGTCCAAGATCGATCCACACCTAGGACATGCCCGTGTGTCTGTCCAAAAATATGAGGGGATGAGAGGGCCTAAGTTAATAGGCTGGCCTCTTGAATATTATTTTTTATGTTAAATATTTAAAATGTGTATTCAATTTGTTATTTTGGCCACATTTGGTCTATGTTCATTGTCATAAAGTCATATTGGCCTCATATGGCCCATTAACATCATCCTTGGTCCTTTCGGCGCATAAGTATGTCATCCTCATCCCTCATAGGGCCTATTTGCACCATCTTGGCCCTTGTAGCCCATCTCCACATGTCATTTGAAGCCCGGATGGCCTGTCATAACCTTATCTCAGACCTGGCAGCCTATTATAGGTTCATCTCGATCTCATCTTGACTTCAATTAGCTGCCCTATTAGCCACCTCCTCATTTAGCCTTCATTTCTACCTCTGCGGAACTGATAGATACCCTTTTTTAAGACCATTTGGACCGATAGAAGGGTAAGGACAGCTTGGTTATCTCCACAAATGATGTGATCAAATCATGACAGGTTCAGGTAGGCCCTTATAGTAGCCATCTAAGTCAGGTATAGGCCCACATATGAGCTGTTCTCGGATCTCATGATGATATTCCTGAAACAGGCTGTAAAACAGGTCACGTTTAGGCTTGTTTTGAAGAAAATGTTAAGGCCATAAGAAGCTAAGATGTAGATTTATCAAGGAAAACATATAGGCTATGAAACGTGTCTTGCAATGGCATGATATCAAGACCATCCAGTACCCTTATTAAGTTTAAAGCCTTGAGCATTTGGAAGGGCCGAACAAGCCTGATTTTCTAAATAGGTCATCATATAGTCATGGAAGATGGGCCAAACATGGGCTGTCATAACTTGAATATAGAATGATAAAATGGTATGAGTGATGGGTTAAGCATAGGGCAGTTAAGGCCCGAGTATAGGCATGAACAGAGAGGTTGATAGTGAACATAAGGGGCTGTGCCAAGAGCTTCAGCCATGGGGTCTAACATAGGCTATATGTTCATGGGGAAATGGAATCAGCCGAGACCATAAGGAGAAGGTTGAGGGATCGTATGGGCATACATGGAAGAGAAGATAGGGTTGAACATAGAAGTTTATAAACTGCCATGTAGCCATGAAGTATATAGGCTGATCAGTGTATACACAGACTCTCATATGGCCATGAGGATAGGCCAAAAATGGGCATTCAACTAAAGAGAAAGGTATGCATCGATCCTGGCACATAATAAGATATAGGTCACATTGCTATGGAAAAGGGGAACAGCCAGATCCTGTTCTTATATAACTAAGATGTGGATAGGTAAGAATAAAGGTCGAAGGCATGAATAGGGAAAGGAGAAGGGCTTGGGGTTTGTGTATACGGCAGATGCTCACCTTCTTCCTTTTCTCCTCCCTTCCTCTTGCTCAGGTGACAGCAGCAGCAGCAGCAGCAGCAGCAGTAGCTGACCTCCTTGAATTCTACTCCTTGATCGGCTGACAGTAGCAGTAGAGCTCTCCCTTTTTCTCTCCTCATGTATCTCGTTCTCTCTATCTCCCGGAACTCATCAGCTATCGGACCTATGGGCAGTAGCCAATGGCCTGTTTATATAAAGAGTTGGCACGAGAGTTAGTCCCATCGAAGACTCTTCCAGACTTCTCTCCCATCTGGCACATGATGGGGGTAATGGGAGAAGACCCGGTCTCCCTTGCTATTCTCCCGCATCTCCATCGGACCAATTTGAATATCAGTTAAACGTTATGCTTATGTGTACAATCCTTATTTTTGTGGGACTCTCCATAGGATAAGGAGAACTTGTCAAGTGCAATACCCACAGAAGAAGTGCATTGGAACTGCTTCCACCTCCTGTTTTGTAGGGGTCTCTGATAAGAACCCCATTGACTGAATTGTATGCAGTTGTGACCTAGTAGGCATATTTGATGCTACCATGTGGGCATGAACTCCTATTTTGTAGGACTCTCCAAAGGCTATGCATCTTGACCTATAGGAGCATCATATTGGAATATAATCAAGGCCATTGATCAGCCATTGGATCCTACAATTTAGAAACACATAATTGCTGCGCAAATAGGCATTGGATGGGCCACAATTCAAACCTGGTATGGGCCTGATTATATATCAACAAGAGACCCATTTTATATAATATTTAAACATGCACCATGAGCTTTATCCTTGATCAAATTGAGCTCAGAATTTACTTTGATATTGGGCTCAATTTGATCAAGGATAAATTTTGACATTTTATGTGATCAAATGTGATCAAAGTGTATCTGATTTAATTTGATCAAACTGTATCCGATATTAATTTTGACATTTTATGCATCCTTGCAATAAGATAATGACCCTAGTTCTATTAAAGTTGGCCTTTCAATTTCAACCCTACCAAGATTAGGATTTGGTTGCATAAGCATCGGATTTGAGTAGGAACTGGAATCAATTTGGTTCCCACCCCTATTCAAATTGATCCATTACCAATCAAGGCTATCCTTGTACAAAATTTGATGTGGATAGCCCACTTAACTCAAAGTTTGAAGACTTGCGCAAATATGATTGAGAATTGGGCCTCCATTCATGTTGTTGTTCAGTCCATTTGACATAGAATTTGGCCATTCATTTGATTCAGCCCATAATGATTTATCAAAATATCAAAAATCTGAAATCTTGAAGAAAACATCTGTCGCACGCATGACCAATGGGTCTACTTGAGATCTTAAGCCAATTAGGCCCATTAAGAGCTTTAGAAATTTTTTTGGTAACCATTTAGAATTAGGTCAACGTTTAATATCATGTGTACATAGCACCCTAGATCAGCTTTGACACCCAATTACGCCTAATCTCCCATTGATATTCAAACTGCTTTGCATATAATTTTAAATCTTGTGTCACAGGACCTCATAGTTATCCCATCATTTGAATATTACCCAAGCATAAACATTCATCATTTAAGATCTGGATCCAATCAAGGTCCCATTAAGAATAGGATCTATAACTTAAGTCACTGGAGCATCCTAGCCTTTGAATTTTTGTGCCATCACCTCATCATCCTCCCATCCACTTAATTATGACCAATCATAATTAAGTAGGATTCACTACTTAGTTAATAACCCAACAAGAATAGGATCCATGACTTAAGTTATAAATATATCATGGCCATTGGATATTGTGCCGATGATGAACTCCTTCATTCAAATATTCATTTAATCCTACTCCTAATAGGACAAGATGATGGCATCGTAAGACTCTTAGGTTTCACTTAGGATCAGATTACCTTTTGACTCCAAATCTGATACAGAATATCAGGTTTCATATATAACCCACCCTTTCCATTGAAGTTTACAGCGCAAGAAGAAGCCATGACCCATCCCTTTCTCTTCTTCTTCCTCTCCTCCTGTCATGGTGGCCTACTCTTGGTGCTAGGCCCATCGGGGCATATTCCTTGTTGTCCTGGAGAGCATTTGTCCATATGCCTACGCTTTTCTCATTCCCCATTTGACTTAGCTTGTCAGCCATCTAGCATGCCATGAATCATGGTTTCATTTTCCATCTACTAGGAGAAACCTCAAGCACATGTTTATCTCAGTCAAATTCATAAGAAATTGCGACGGGATGCACCATCTCTTGGCTGCTTAAACCCCTAAATTTTAGTGGAATCCGAAGGAGGAATACTCCCTTGTTGTTTATATTAAGATGCCAAGCATTAGCACCTAACAAGGTCATCAAATGTAGATGATTCACCCATTAGATTAGGCATCCCAAACCATCATAGGTTCCAACCAAGACAATGCATCCTTGTTGCTATTGATTATGCCCATCATACAGATAGTCTTGTACTAACCATGTTCTGGTTTTCATAGATGTTTAACAGCTTTTCCCGGCTATGATCAGATATCAATTGCAATAAGTATTTTCCAATTAACTATATCTAGGCATTCATGTAGCCTTATCGTGCTAAGGACCTAAATTCCACATAAGACAAGACTTGAAGGGAAGCATGTATTTTGCTTCTTAAAAAATCATAATGGAAATTTCATGTACCAACATACTAAAAAATCTAAGTATTGATCGATGTACCTTGATTTAACTTTTAACAATGGAGTGCATAAACAGAACTTGTTACTGTGAGAAGATCAATAATTGCTACATTATTGAATGCCTTTCCGCACTCACATGGACTGATGACATTTCTACACACCTCATGCAAATAACAGTCATCCATTATACATAAAAGGCCACTTGAATTTCAACCTGGTGTTGTAAGCTGCATATTTTTTGATCCTGGTGCTGCAGTGAATCTTCTACCCTACAAGACATCTAAACAGATTTATCCCCATCCAGTACAACTAGATAGAGTGCCAGGGATTTAGGCTTTAATCCCATGCAATGGGGCTTGTTTGGAACTTACTCCAGGGATCTTGTGACCAAGTCTTATGTGGTATGGTCAATCACTTTTACTCCTGAAGAAAAATTTATGGAGTACCTAAAAAGACCAACATCTAAGAGAACTTGAAGAAATTTACAAGGCTTCAAGACATCAATATTTTTGAGGTACTACATGATCTATTTAACACACATAAATATGAGGTATGATCTTACTTTTACCTTTGCAGCCTGTATGCATAGATCTGAAAACAACACGATGTAATGACTAGACCTGAATATCATAACGTAACTTTTTCCGGACTTGCCTATTTAATGATCAATGATTTATATAGCAATAATCATAGTTTGCATGATTGGTCCACCATGGATCAGGATTGGCAGGAAGCAACTCAATCCAGGGAGAAGCCGGATCTTGAGTCAAACTTCTTCTGGAATTGAGCTATGTTCTGTCAGATTAGCCTGGGTCAGCCAATTCCTGACTCATCCAGAACTGATGCTAGCAGGATTGCTACCTCCTGGTGGTGGGGGGCGGCCCCCACCATCCTGCCTATTCCCCGCTTCAAATGGGTGGGAAAAAACAATATCAGGTCTCTGGACCTGATACACAGGGATCTGCCAAGTTAAGTTGGCAGATCTGCTTTTATTGGGTCATAGGACCTGAGACAAGCCTCAGGAAGGTGCAGGGCAGCAACATCTGCTCCTCCATTGCTTAAGTTTTTTTGTTTTTTCAATTTTTGGAAGCGCTGATCCAGCGGATCCTAAATCAGTTTCCTTCTCTCAGATCAGCTGAGCCAGCCAATCTGATCCCAGACATGAGGATCGTCCCTGGCTGATTCAGAGGCCAATCCCACTGCAGAATACAAGGCTCTAAATGTCATATAATGTGTTCAGTTATTGTAAGAAAATGAAAAGTAAGAACATTACTAGATCTTTGTAAGGATACTGGCATTTGGAGTATCCTTAACAAGAAAGTAAGATGCAAATGGTCTAAGAAAGAAGATAGCAGCATCTGACATTTATGTATTGTCCACATTGGCAATAATGTGAAAAAGTGGAAAAAAAATGCCCCAAAGGATAAGCAATAAATGAAAGCCAACATGATTAAACACACATGACACACGGAGTTGAAACTTAAGCAATAGTTTATTAGGTCACACCAAGAGAATGGTAGGTGCCACTCTTTTTTAGCACAAACACTGATTGTATTGCATGTCACACCAAGAGAATGGTAGGTGCCACTCTTTTTTAGCACAAACACTGATTGTATTGCATGTCATCACTAAAAGTTCTGAAGTAGAAAATATATATGTGGTGATCATAAGATCTATCGAGAGGAATAGATCTTCATATGACCAGTTCACAGAATATAAACAGAGGATTGTCCACCAATTTGAGAGTGCTAAAAAAGCATTGAAACCTTCAAAATACAAATAAAAAAGAACCCAGCCAGAGAAGATTCCTTTTCAAAAATTCATCACTGAGGATTCCGGAATCGGAATTCACTACCAAATACCAATCCGATCCGATTCAAATAGGATTGACTGTAAACGGCCGATTCCTAGAAAAGAAAACTGATTCCAGCCGATCTGGAAACATTTTTTATTGTTTTCCTAATAAAAATTAAAAAAAATCATAAATAATTTCATAAAAATAGGAAATCCACTATATTTTTAAATGAAATGTAACATTTAACATGCTTAAAATGATATCCATATATAATAAGAATAAGATGGTAATAATTGTAACATGATAATAATTAAAATATGATAACATGATAAGATGCTAATAATAACATGATAAGATGTAACATGATAACATGATAAGATGTTAATAATCATACACCTCATGACTAATGTTCACCAATATCTATAATATTGGCTTTCATCCTCTTTCTCCTACTCCAGTCAAGACTGAGTTGTCCCTTTGTCTTCTTGTCAATCACTGAAGTCATAGACATTGGACCAAGGTTTTTAAGGTGACCAAGGCGATTAAGGCGACACAGTACCACCTTGGTGCCTTGGCGATAAAGCGAGGCATTAAGCGACGTCTTTTTTTGTATAGTGAAATGGATAAAATAACAAATATATAAGTAAAAATGATACAAAATAACTTTTACACTAAGCAAATCAAATAGTAACGTGAGAAGTACATAGTTATATAGACTAAATAACTGGACAAATTAGTTAATTTTACTATTTAAATTCTATTAACTATTAGTGAACACTTAAGAAATCATTTAAGCCTAGCTATTATTTCATAAAAATGTTAATTTATAGTCAAATTAAATATTAAAACTAGTTATTTTTTCTTCAAAACAACTTAATTATGTGATATCGACACTTAATTAACATTATTTATTATTAAAACATATAAAATAGTAATTTAAGACAATGGGCGCCTAGGCACCCATCGTCTTGCCCCCTCTGGGGGTGCCTAGGTGTCGCCTAGGCAACGCCTTGAATACATAGCATCGGACTGTGGCACATAAGTGGGCTCAATAGGAGGAATCCATAGTTGCTAGAGCTCATCCAATGTTGGAGAATCTAGCTCTATGTAATGATGTTGTGGCGGTTCATCAAAGAAATAGGGTCACCATGAAGTAGATGAGTCTCTGAGCTGTTACACCTACATTGGGTCCATGTCTATCTCCCCCTCCTCCTCTTGGTTGGGTGGCTGGTATGCACTTCTCATAATCGTCACCTGAGGAGTGTGAAGAACCTGTGTGCTATCATCTAGGCCCATAGGCTGTTGTTTGATATCCAGCTTTCTTCTCTTCACTTCTTCTACCATGTCATGCGATGACCCACAATCCACAAATTTTTTCAACTATGCAAATCATCCCATTTTTCTTGATGTCACTTTGTTTTGTGTCCTTCCTGAGCTGCGTAGCTGGAGTTGGGACTAAGGCTAGAGGCGCCTGGTGTACGACTGCTGGGGAAGAAAATGGAGCTGCTTGAGGAGTAATCCTCAGCCTCAACATCCTTTAACTCTCCTTTTGTCTATGCACAATCCTCAGGATCAAACTCAATTGGATGATCCCTAGGTGCTCTCTCCTCTATCCAAGAAGCAAGTGAGTGCTCCTTCTGAAATATTTGGTCCATGTCACCCTCCTCAGGTTGTGTCTGTACTCTGTCTTTACTCATATAGATCACCTGCAAACCGTGCAAATCTCTCCTCTAAGATTTTTTATCGGTCTTTGATATTCTTTATGTGCAGTCTCACGTTATAATAACAAAAGATAAGCTTCTCAAACCCATTAGATATCAGTTTGTTACTCTTCTTTGTATGTATCAGGTTGAATATACTCCAGTTCCTCTTACAATGAGAGAAACTAGTGCTCTGGCTCAATATCCTAATAGCAACTACAGCTAGTGGATTCCATCCACTCCTGACATTGACCCAAACCCATCACTTAGCTGCAAAAAACTAACAAACAATCAGATCTCACTAAGTAATTAATGGAGTTATACAATAAGGTGATAAAAACATTATCTTAAATAAACATACTAGCAGAAACTCTATCATAAGAATATCTCAAATCAACATCTGAGTAGATCCCAACTCTCATCTATAGTGTTGCATCTGAAAATTGATAAATACAAAATAATTAGTGTTCACAATTATTTCTTAACTCTCAATTACTAATATAACTTTCATTTACGTCTAACTCAGCTTCTGTTAAATCCTGCTAAGATAGACATAAATGTTGAATGACTGATAGAATACCCTGCAACACATTATTATCGTTGGATGCCTATCCTCCATATTGGATGCAGGGGCTCAAAAAATATCCTGCAATCATTCAAACATATTACGTTGTCAACAAACTAAATATTGACTAAGTAGAAAGTAAATAAGCACAAAGATATTCATTGACCTGCAGCATGCACATTATAATGTAAAATCCTATCCCATCTGTCACATATGATTTTCCACCATTTTTTGTACCCTCAGGGATTCTTATCTTTAATTTTCAACTTTGCGTGGTCTATTACATCATACAAAGTGCCCATTTGGTCCCTACCATCTAATTCAACCAACTTCAAGACAACTACTAGTGGCTTAATAATTTTCAAATATTAGGCAATCTTCTCCCAAAATCTCTTGTCTATGATTTATCTTTCAACTTTGACAAAAATCTCTAACTGGACTTCCTTATTATGCAAGTGGTCCACCATATACTGATAATACTCCTCAGACTGTGTGAACCTAACTAGTACATGTTTGTGCTAATGTAAACTCTCCAGTGTAAAGAAATTCATGGCAAACCTAGTAGGGGCTGGTCTCACAAGATCATGCCCTGTAGTGTATTCCCTTATGATGTGCAATAGATAGGGATGTGAATAAAAAAAGAAGTGATAACTTGTGCCTGCTTGACAAGTGTAGAAACTGAATCCTCCCTGTCTATATCCTCTAACATTAAGTCAATGGAGTACGCTGCGCATGGTACCCATAAGAGATGTTGCCTCTTCTCCATTAATTTATTCCCTGCCACCTTCTACGAGGGTTTATTATCAGTCACAAACTAAACCATATTGTCCTCCTCAATCTCCTCCACTATGACATCCATCAATAAAAAATATATAGTTGGCGTTCTTTATCTGACCCAAGGCATCACCCAACTTCAGAAAGGTGACATCCTCTAAACAATACACCAAGAAATTGATCATGCTCTTATTGGTGATGTCTGTCCACCCATCACACATGACTGTGCAGCCTCTCACCCTTTATACCAACTTAAAACCTTTTATCAATAGTCTCAACTCTTGAACCTCCTCATCCAACCCACTAGCATATATATGTTTGTTGGTAGGGATTTACATTCCTGGTCTAGTCTCAGCAACGGCATCAATTGTAGTGTGGAAATATGGGCTAGTGGCTGCATATACTGGTATGCCTACATTAAGGTAAAAAAAATCTATCAGACATACAATGTTAATTAAATAAAACATACATACATCACATATTAAAACTTATGCCTGCATGTAAAAACTACTTTATAATGTGCCTTATTACTCTCTTTGCAGTTGTTCCCGTTGCCTTCACACTTTTTATTGCCTGTTTAATGTTTATCTGCGAGGCACCTTGCTTCTTAAATAAATACTCATCTGTCGGTGTAGATCTCGTACTACCAGGTTGACACAATGGCTCCCCTCTTGCTCTCACACCAAAACCCTCAGTGTGGCTAGGTCGAGCTGATGTTGATCAACCAAAAATAGGGTCAGCTCTAGACCCTCCTACTCCTTTCCTCCTCTCTTCTTCCATTGTTGCTGCATGTTTGCTTGCATGTTTAGCTTTCTTAAGTTCGGAGTGTATGGATGAGTTGTCACTCTACGACTCTAGTTTGGCTCCTGTCTTGTCTCTCTTTCTCTTTGTAGGTTGGCACCTTTCCCTTTCTCCTTTCAAGTAGCTCATCATACAATTGCTCCCAACATTCAATACTAATCTCACATTATGAGGCTCTTCCTGTGTGGTAGTCTCTTATCTATTCACTCATCTCCTTAAGCATCATGTTACATTTCTTAACATTGCCATCTACTCCGGCAATTTGTTGTTTTAAGCGAAATACCCTCATTCATTTTCTTACCACACACTTGTATTTAACCCTCTTTTTAGACACATTTACCATGTGTCCATGATCCCAACCGACACATTAGATGGATGTGCCGACACATCACCTTCGTCATGGTCGACCATTGCTTGCACCTACAACGCATGTAAATAATTTATCAAGGCTATTAGACATGAATAAAATTAGTTTAAGGGATGTTTAGAAGAGAACAGCTCTTTAGACAGGCTGTTCGATATGTTTAAACCATTACGGAGTCGTCAAAAAGCGTAGAAATGAGCATATGGAAATTCCGGCAAAGAAATCTTACTAAGAAGTGAAAAGGAGAAAGGAATGGCCTATTCCTTGTTAGAATCAAGAGTTGGATCATCGGAATCACAACCTGGATCGCCAAAATCGCTCGAGAATTGTCGGAATGGCTTGAATCGCTACTGGACTTGACCGATTCTCGCAAGAATTGCCAAGATCGACATCGTCGCTGCCAGAATCAACTGAATCACTAGTGGAATCACTGGAATCGACAGATGCCTTCTGCTAGGGTAGAAGGCCATCAGAATCGGTATTTCTAGCCCTTATTTGGTCAGAATCAGATCGTTACCGAGTTTGCATCAAGCCCAATATCGATCCACCATTGAGACTTAAGTTGTCCTGACAAAATTAGTCGGATCGACCTATTCTAGGTTATAGATGGTGGAATCGGATCAATCCTGACTGATTCCACTGATTCAGACCAATTACTCCGAAGTTTTTAGAGGAAATAGTCCTTCAACTCGGAATCAGATCGAAATTGACCAATCTAATTTAAGAATGCCGATTCCGATCCGATTCCACCAATTTTGTAATCCATGGCTACCACCCATTGTTGTTGTAGTTCCAAAGACAATAGAACAATCCTTATTCTTGTATATTATTGCTCAAAATGCCTCTTGTTCCTTATTGTCCAATTGGACCACGACAGAGTCAGTAGAAGCACTTACTACACCACGGGTTTCACATTCCTTGGGGTATGGCTACCATGCCCTTCTAGGAGGTCCTTCATTATGTTGTGTGCTGCTACCTACCTACATCAGTTTCCTTGAGCATACATGCCATAACATATGAATAACACAAGTTAAAAAAAACAAAAAGGTGGTCCTAGTCTTCTATAAAAGTCCCATAGAAAGAGCACACATTCCGGTTTTTGTGGAAAGCAATTTCAATTTGTTCGTTGTAGGGAATCTGCACCAAGTGATTTTCCATAAGAAAACTTTGAACTTCGTTGGTATCTTTACCATCGAAATCCTTCTATATCATGTTAATTCAACCCTTCAAAGGTGATGACTCTTGTAATCAACTTGACAGAGAACGATTCAGATTTTGACAATTTCTACATTCTTTTGTCTTGCTTATCATTTACTTGAAGTTATCTCATCAGGGTTTGGAGCATCCTATTTTCATTTCTGTTAGATTTCTTCTAAAGGTACACCACCAGGAGTTTGAGCTAATAAACCAGTGTTGTATTGAGCAATCTTGGTTAAATGTGTTCCCATATAGCTCGGGGTAATATTCTCTAAAGCTTCATTGCAATTTCATTTGTCTTTCCAGAGCCTCGTCTTTTGACCATTTCCCACCTTGATGGAGGATACACAATTGATTATATAAGTTGTACTCATTATATTCTTTCAAAAAGCTAACCAAGAGTTGTTTGGCATTTTTTAGTCATACTGCTGCTGTTGTTGGGAATAGAATTTATTTTGTATTATCTGCACCCATTGTAGATGACTTTTGGAGTCAAGGTTCCAACTTCCAAATCCACTTACTCAACATTGCTTGATTGAAAGTCTCTAATGAGAATATTCCCAGTCCGCCCTCCCTCTTGAGTCCATAGACTTTGTCCCATCTAATTAATTGACCACAGGTTCTGCTCCCTTTGGTGTCTTTCCACAAAAAAATTGTTCTCTTTGCTTCTAATTTTCTGCAGATTCCCTTGGGAATCTTAAATCTTGATATACATTGGATAAGGATATTGGCCAGTATTGCAGTCATCATGACCCATCTCCCTACTGCTGTTAGCAGTTTACATTTCTATCCCTGCAATCTTATTTCAAAATTTTCCACTACGGGGTTCCAATCTATATTTCTGACCTTTTATCAGATAGGGAGAGTCACAAATACTTGATCAAAAATTTTCTGATTCTAACATCCATGTAGACAATGATGCTTTCACTTTTATTTAAGTTTACTTTCTACACCATTGCTGCCTGAAGAAAAAAGGGGAGCATTTTTAGGTTGTTGATTTTGTCCTAATGTGGGATAGAGAATAGCAAGGTATCAATGGCACGCTGGACATGAGAAATATGAAGTTGATTTTGACCTAACTCAACTCCTTGGATCAGACTGTTCCCTTTTCCTTTCATCCATACTGCATGGAAGATTTAGGAAGCCATTAAGAAGAGAAATAGATAAAGTGGATCCCCCTGGCAAATACCTCTGGATGGTGTGAAAAAACCCATCTTCTTGGCCATCAATCAATACTGAAAAGGATGCTATTTCAATACACTTATCACTTATCCAGCTAATCCATTCCTTGATGAAGTCAGCTTCAGAACTATTTCCACCGTGCTCCAATTTAATGTTATATCCTTTTTCAATGTTCAGATTAATAACCACCCCTCTTCTCCTTTTCCTGTTTAGCTCATGAATCATTTACTACACCATCACATGAATGAGTTGTCATTCTATCTTTCAGAAAGGCCGACTACAAGCCATCAACCAGTATATCCAAAACTTGCTGTAGTTTGTTTGCAACAGTTTTAAAAAAAATTGTAAATTGCATTCCATAGTTTGTTCCTTTTTCAGAACAAGAACAATGTTGGTTGCATTGAAGACTTGTGATGTTCGGGAATTTTTTGAAGCACTTGCATTGCCCCAACCACCTCTTCTTTGATGAGATACCAAAAGTGTTGAAAAAAAAATCTACAACAAAACCATTGGACCCTGATAACTTTTCTTTTACCATACGATCCACCGTTATCTTAATTTCCTCCTTCGACATGACAGCCATCCGATCCTAATTGTCCTCCTCCAAAGTTTCCAATATTCTCCAACATCAAGTTTATGGAGTGCGCATACAAGGAATCCAAAACCAATATGGTCTAGTCTCTATCAACTTATTCCTTACAACCTTATAAGAGACTTTTTTATTAGTGATAAACTGCACAATATTCTCTTCACCTATTTTCTTAACAACATCCACTATGAGACCAAATAAATAGTTAACATTTTATATATGGCCCAATGCAAAAACGATCCAAAAAAGTAGTGCCCACAGATGAGTAAACAAAGAAGTTGATAATCAATTTCTTTGTGATTCATGTCAATCCATCGCAATGTAGCCTCTTTCCTTCCATATTATCTTGAATCCGTCTATCCACGAGGTCGACTCATCAACATCTTCATCTAACCCACCCTTATAGATGCATTTTAAAGTTGGGATTTTTAATCTCAGTTTAGCCCCACCAATAGCATCAATTATTGTTTGAAAGTATGGACTGGTGGCGGCATAGGCAAGAACATCTACACAACAATACAGAATATACAACAATCGATATTTGTTTCAAAAAGATGTAAGACATTTAAAATAAGTTTTTATACAAGAAACAACATACAAGCATATAAAAATCATTTGCAAATGTGCTTAACTACCTTCTTTACAACCCCTTTCGTGGCCTTACTCCTTTCAAGGCCTATTAGATCGTCGTTTGACCTCTATCACTTTGCCTATTCATGGAGATATCCATCAACTAGACCGACTATAACCGACAAAACTCACTATCTTGGCTTACTTAAGGTGCAGGGCAAGTGAAAGGATCCACATCTAAGTATCTGGCGATTGATCCTCCTACACCCTTTCTCCTCTCTTCATCTTTGCAGCCCTGAGTGCTACTTACATGCATTACTTTTATTATTTGTGCCTCCTCTTCATCATCTGAACTTTATGTGTTAGTGTCAATTTGAGCCTTTTCTTTACCTTTTTTGCTCCTTTCCGACATGAGATGCATGTTTTGACATCCTAGTGGCTCTTTGTGCAGGTTGGATTTGTGCTCAATTCGTATCCCCCTTTGTGATGTTCTCTCAATTAAATATGCTCTCATCTCTTCTCTCTACTCCGTCGATACCTTATCGCATTTCTTCACATTCCTACTCACCTCATCAATGTGTTGCTTGTGGCAATAAACACCACGTTTCATTTCCCTTTCACGCCACTTACACTTTACCCTCTTTTAGTCAACATTTAACATGTGTTGGTGTTGTCATCCAATGTCATGATGAGCACTAGCACCGACATTTTTCCTACATTGCAAAAAAAGAAAGTTCATATTATATGACAGTGGGGAGGGAGACAACTGAGCAAAACCAAACAAGTTACCCTGGTGTAGTGGGGTTCCCCTAAGGAGAACCTCGTAACCGGTGGAAAATCCCCCTCCTCAGTTTTAAGGCCAACTATAATGGGGAGGGGAATTGAGACAGGAGAAGAAGGATAGGGAGAGAGGGAGAAGTGGCATGAATTGTATAATCGGCCGATTCTTGGATCGAATCGGTACCCACCAATCTGATTCTGGCTGGAACTAGCGATTTAGTTCGGACTCCCAGTTGGATCGGTCAAAATAGACCGGATCGATTGATCCTCGACTGATCCAGGTGGATCGATTCGAGAATCAGTCAATCCGAACCGATTCCCTAGAATTTGGAAGGGCCCAGAATCAAATCGATTCAGAACCCGATTCCAAACCAAATTCTAGTCCAATCTCCCCATTATTGGGGAGATCGGACCGATTCCGCTTTCTCACCCCCCATTCTCACTTCCTCCCTCCCCTTCATTGTCTAGGGCTCCCCCTGGACCTCTCCCCTCGACGATCCCCCCGTAAACAGGTCGATCCAGACCTTTGGAGCAGCCGATCCCCCCCCCTAAACAGGTCGATCCACGACTACTATGCGCCCTACTGATGCTAGTGTAAACATATTAATATATTTCACTATCACTTATACTATCACATATATAGAAGATTCATAATCATAAATATATATTATATACATAAATTTACATAAAGATCTATTTTAATTCTCCTCTCTCTCTTTTATATGATAGCCTATACTTATATAACAGTATCTTAAAAGGAACTTTCTTTGTATGACATTGTTTTGATAAAATGTCATCCACATTATTTTTTAATTTTTTTCAATTTTTATTTATTCCTATAATTTTTCCTGATTTTTATGATTTTTTAAAAAAAATTATAATTTAAAAAAATAAAAAAATTTGACCGATTCAGGATCGCCATTTCTTCCGGAGGATCGGCGATCCGGACTAATTTGATCCCGATCCCATGATCCTTGAGAAGTGGGAAGGAGAGAAAAGATGGCAAAATTTACCTTTAGAAGGGGGTTTCTTAAGGTTGCCAGAGAGGAGGTCAGAGGGGATGCCATAGGGGGCCATCAAAAGAGAGGGGGAGCCTTGGATCACAAGGGCCACGAGTGGAGAGGAAATGGGGGTAATCAAATGAGAGAGGGTAGGAGTGACCAATCTCCCGCATGAATGGGGAGAAATTGGATCCATAATTGAACCCGATTCCGAAAGTTCCAGTTTCCCAAAGAATCGGCCCAATAGATTGCAAAATCGGCTGATCTGAATCGAGATCGGCCAATTGTTGGATCGAATCAACCATGGCCAATTTGATTCTCGACAAAACCAATGATATGAATAAAAGATCCATTGGAATCGAACTCTTTGATCCAAATCGGGGCTGAAATCGTCTAAATCAGTCAATTCCAGGATGATTCCAACGATTCCCCGCCGGAATTGACCGGAAACAATGCCCCAGATTCGGTGACTTAAGACACCAGAGTGGACTGGACTGGACCAATGACTTAAGTCATTGGATCTGGGCTACCCATCTTCCCCACCCAAGACACCCGTGGTGGTCGTAGGGTCACCGCAGAGCTGTTTTAGGGTGGTTTTAGGGCTGATTTGCCCCCTAAAACAACATAGATCAAATTGGAATCTAATTTAGGCCCTTCTTTTGGTATTTTTTTAGGTTTTAGTACTTTTGAAGAACCGATCCTGAGCAATTCCGAATCGGCATTTCTTCTGACCGATCAGTCAAAATTGGACTGATCCAATACAGATCGGATCGGTATCGACCAATCCGATGGCTGATTCCAATCCCGCGATCCTTGATTGGCTTGGATCAGTTAATTCTTAATCAGGCCGATCCAAGCCAATTCTCTCAATTTAGGCTGATTTCTCGAGGAATCGATCCTAAATCAGTTGCCCAACTTATGGATCGGATCGATATGGGTCAATCAAATCTAAGAATCAGCCAACTCCAATCCGAATTGGCTGATTCTACAAATTGCCTAGTGGAGTGCCCACATGTGCATTGGTCACTTGTAAACATATGTCATCTACTCTGACTCTGATTCTTACTAGTAAATACACCTCATCATGTAGTTTTAGCAGCACCAAGAGTTGGCTAATCACGAACTTTTCTAATGCCCTCTCTATGCTATCAAATCAATCAGGGGTTTGACAATCCTCCTAAATACCTTCGGAGTGCATCACTAAAGTGGAACAACTAATATAGGGTAAAAAGATACAACTAATATAGGGTAAAAAGATGAACGGTTAGTTAGGGCAGCACCAAGCTCAACTGTCCGGTTTCTGAAGGAGACATATTCCCCTTCTGGAGATTTAAAGATCCTTCTGGAGACACATTCTTGACAGTAACTGAATGATTTATTCTTACCAGACATGCTCATTGGTAATGATTTCAGAATCGGTTGATTCAGATTGGAATCAGCGAAAGTCCAAACGAATTATATTAGAATCAACGAAATCGGTGGTTCTAGTAAGATTGAATTTAAACTCCAAAATTGGACACGAATCAGGCCCAATTCTAACAGATTCCGATCGATATCCCACGATAGGAGGGGGTATTGGCCAATTCTCGTGAAGCCCACCCTCTGATTCTCCCATTCCAGTTTCCCTCCCCTAATTCTAGAGCACCCCCAACAGATATTTCGAGGAGTACCCTCTATCATGGCAGAGCTTGTCTTCCTTCGCCTACCAGCTGACTACCCTAGAGCCCCCCCCCCCGACTAAAGTGCCTCCAAGAGGACCCCCTCCACTCCACTCTATGGCTTGTCTGCTCCCCTTCAAGCCCCTAATCGAAGGACACACCCTGCATCTGTCCCCCCTTCCCTGCCCCCCTATTTGAGCACATATCTCACCCCTCCCCATTGTCTGAGTATCTACTTTCAAGTCCCTTGTCCATCCCCCGTTCGGAGAATCCACACAGACAAGTGAACCTTGACCCTTAACACCTTGTCGGATGATTGTCAGCCCAATTCATCCTGTTGATACTAATTTGTTTTAAATGTCTCTTTTGTGCAGAGAAATGATCAATGAACAGCATGATGCCCTTGAATCACGTGAAATTGGGTGGTAACATGGATTTATGATGGAAGTCAAAAAGAAGAAAGTTCATTGTAAATGGCATGGAAAAGAATTGAGGTGTTTTTCCCCAGAAGAAGCATATAAATAAGATAAGTGAAAATGTCAAGAAATATAATAAAGTGCCCACAAAAAGTAGAGAACAAATGAGGGCCTATCTTAGATGAAGAGCATCTTAAAGGGTTATACGGATTGCATAGGAAAGAGAGGTGCCCTCTGATCTACATGGACACAAAGATACTAGTTTGATGAAAAGCTATTAATTAGGAGGATGCATCCATCACAGATGATGAACATGCATAAATTAAAAAGGCAACGTATGAAAGTAAAATATCACAAAGAGAAGATGAAGAGAAAAAGAAGAGAGCAGGGGAGTGGAGACTGATATTCAGACGTTGAAGCTACCCAACATATATATGCAAGAGTTGGGGATCCGGCATTTCGTTGATCACAATTGACTTGACCCATTGATGATGTCATGTTCAAGAGGCAAATTAGTAGTCAAAGAACAACACAACAAACATTGAAAGAGGTTAAAGCAAGTATTTTAATGGTAAAGCGAGTAATGAAGTATATTTACAAGTGATTTCTACATGCAAGTTGGACTGGGACAACCTTATCTTCTTTCACATTTATATAATTTTATTATAAGTTGAGTTTAACATTTCTTTCTATGTTACCTTAATGTGTCATAGCATACCCCGTTACTAGCCCATACTTTCATTTCATAATTGATATAATTGGAAAGGTATTGGAAACCTTGAACCAAAATTAAAAGTCTCAACCTCTATGTACATTTATGACATTGGACTTAAACAGAGGTTGATGGACTAAAGTCATGGATAGATGGAGTTCAAATGGTCTAGAAGGAGAGAGATAGTACAGTGATGTGCAACGAATAAACAAGTATAACAAATAAAAGTATGGTAAGCTTCCTTATATATTGTTCCAAGGGTACAAGTCTATTAATACATCATGATTCATGGCAGATAAAGAATGCATATTGCATCTTTCACTAATAGATGAAGTCATTCAGGAGATACGGGAAAACATTGTTCAATTTGTGGTAAACTTGAGCATTTCTACAAGGTAATGGACAAGAAACTGATGAAGAAAAAAACATCTATTTTAGTTCCATTTGTAGCACATTCCCTGAACCTTATGTTACAAGGCATGGCACTATTCATTAATTCCCGTGGGTGTATCATGTATGAGCATTTCTACAAGACTTCAAACAGGAAATTGATGAAGAGAAAACAACTATTTTTGGTTCCATTTTTAGCAAATTCCATAGACCTTATGTTATAGGGCTTGGTACAAAACACTAATTCCTCTACGTATATCATGTATATGGCTAACTTGGATAACGAGGTGGATCGATTTGATATTCTGGCTAAAATAGAGCATTTGAATATGAATAATCATTTTTGTGAGAGAATTTAGTATTACTTATCCATGAACCACTTGTAAGTGTTGAGATTGGTGAATTCAAATAAAATAAACCAATGGGATACTTGTATAGTGATATCAACAAATAGAAAATAAAAATAAAAGATAATCATCCAAAGAGTTATAAGAAGTAGTGAAAAATTATTGATGGGAGATGGGACAAGGCACTATGTCATAATATTCATGCAATGGCTAATTGTTCTTATCATTATGCATTAAATGTTATTTCTATACTTAACGAAACCATTTACGCAATGATGATTGTCCTAAGCATTTATCAAATGGTGAAAGATACTTTTTGCACCCAAGTATGCAGTGTGTAGAACAAGTATGCAATTGTGCTAAGGTATTGAAGGGTAAATTATCAGTTATACATCTTGCAAAAACTCAAGAAGGCAAAACAAAAGTTTAGAAGAGGTGAAAAGTTTCTAAATATGTATCATCTCAATTTTCAGATGTAATCATATAAGAAAAGAGTTGATGTTTACTCAATATTCAGATATGAGGTACTCATATCACCAGGATGCTCTTGGTACATTCAAAATGATCATTTCTATTATGACATTTGTTACTAGTGTGACAAGCTTATGCATCTTTGTAACTTATTTGTTATTCATAGCTGAGTGGAAGATACAAGTAAACACCGGATGTGCATGGAAACTACTTGCTACTATTGTTATTCACATATTAAGTCCAATCACAAGTTATTCACAATACGAGAGGAATTAGAGCACGTTCAACTTTATCTACACCAAGAAGAAAAATATACTAACTTCTGAAAAAAATGCAGAAATTTGTGTTCTGCCATTATTGTTGGACATAAATAAAATTGTTTTTTGGAGTACACAGCCCAATGTTATTCAGGTGGACTAGATCTAACTGCATTGAAGTCACATATTCCATCTACACAACTAGCACCAAATATACAATACGACTTTACTGACATGGCACAATCATTATTTGGATATGAATGCGGACCAATCATGAGTTCCTATTCACCATGGACTTTCAAAAACTACTAGAGAATGAGGAGTCACATGACAAAGATATTGGTGGCATTAAAGTATAATTTGTATTGCATATATTTTGTACAATATATTATACTACATAGACTCATTGATATTCACACATTTGTCTACTTATCTTAATACCTCTCAAATGATACGTGTATATTCTTAGATGTCAGTTTTCAATAAAAACAACTGATATGCACCAATTCCAAATAAAATTCCTCCCTGGGAATAGGCAGATTCCACCGATCCAATTCGATAGAATCAGAATCAAGACCAAGCAATCTGGGTCCTATTTTTGATCCAGCCATCAATGCTCATCAAAGACTTTGTGAACCCACTAGTCCCCCACACTCCAGCCAAAGCTTCTTTAGTAGGTAGAACTGATGCGGGACCGATCGGGCACCAAGTTAACAACTAGTTATGAAGACCTAGCAGCACATTGACTATGCAATGGACTAGCTAAGAAAGACACCCTGGTAGACGATTATATCAAGTTTATCCAGCCGGAGAAATGGTCCCAACTAGTGAGAGGACCGGATACCATGTGTGGTATCGAGATAGGACATTGCTGACTTCCAACGTAACCGATCTAAGTAACTCGGGACGGGGAACTCCACTCACATTTGGCAGCAATTAAATGAAATAGCTAGGAGGCCTAATCGCTCACGACACGGCAACCAATAATAGACAAGCAAGTGACTCCGGTTAGGAAACCATACCTCCACGCCTAAGCGTGGGTGTCGACCACCATCGGAGTTCTCAACTTGGCTAGTCGCGGCACACGTTCATCCGTCGACAATCGTACCACTGCCTCCTAGCTCCTTACAGATCATTTGTCAAGCCGCCCGATTCACCGGACTGTCCGCCACACGATGGAGAACCTGTCGAACAATAGTGGCAGCAGCTGGAGGGAGTGCTGGAGAGAGGGAGAGGGCGGAAGGGAAGAGGAAATGGGGCTGGCAGCTGGTCTGTCAGGGGAAGGGGGGAAAACGGGGGTGAGGCTGCCGTAAACAGGGGCGTACAGGCCCGGAACAGGGGCTAGACGGGGGGCTGGGTGCCCACTGGGATTGAGGGGGCTGAAAGGATGAGAGCAGATCTGGACGGACCTATTTGGAAGACCAAACGTGAGGGGGAAAGCTGGTGGAGGATGGAGGACTGCCGGAATGGGCTTCCGGTTCTGGTTCGCCGGAATAGGGGAAACCGGGTAAGGGGGAGAGGGGAAGGTTCACAGGGGTGCGAGGGGTTCGCTGGGGGAAGAGACAAGTCCAGACAGACCTGCTAGGGGTGCTGGAGGCAGGGGGGAGAGCTGAGGGGAGGTCCGGAAGAAGAACCGGGAAGATGGTTCCGGTTGGTGCACTGGCGGAGGAGGAAGGGAATGGGGGAAGAAGGAGGCCCTACCGGACGTGAAAGAGGTGGAGGAGGAGCCGGTTCCGCCAGAGGAAGGAGGGGAGAGCACCAGAAGGGAAGGCCGACACCGCTGGGAGGAGGAAGAGGAGACCCGCTGCCGTCTGCGCCCTAGGGGGCTGCTCCCGCCACGCACAAGAGGGGAGCTCAGGAGAGGGGTGAAGAAGAAGAATTACAGGAATGTCATCCTCCAATTTTCATTCATTCCATCATAACATAAACATACAAGTGTGGGTATAAATAAACTAAGCCCATTACAAGTATACCCCAAAAGACACTTATTTTCCAAATGCCCCCAACTCTAAGTGTAAGGTGTGTACATCCAAAACATATAAAGATCCCCAAGATACATACAAAATGTGTCCCAAAAAAAAAAACCCAAAATGAAGTGTGTGCTACACAAAATAAACAAAAATAGCACCTAATCGTCAATCCAAAGTGACACAACCGGTCGTCGACGCCGTCGATAAACGAGGGCGGGGTCGAACCGGTCTCGACCGCGAGTGTCCTCACCAATCCTCCCCAGGTGGGAGGAACTCGACCCCGTCCGAGCAGGGTCGCCGCCACTCGATAACGCTCCAAAAGATCCGTGTCCTCGCGCCGCAGCCTCCGCCCGCGTCGCCTAGCGAGTCCTCCGAAGGTGGTCGACCTCTCCATCGCACAAGGTAGCAAGGATAGTGCTCCTTCCCGAGTTGTAATCACCGCTCGTCCATTATACATTCGATATGCTCGTGTCGCGTAGAAAGAGAGGCCGAAGGTGGGCGCTCCGTGTAGACTTACTCGGCGAGGTGGGGGTGTAGGTCGAAATCTCACTAGGAATCGCTGCCGGGTCCCGGTAAGCCACTAGATCGGAAACGTTGAAAGTGGAGCTAATGTCGTACTTGGCAGGCAAATCCACCACGTAAGCATTGGTTCCCACCCTCTCAATCACTTTGAAAGGACCAACCCCTCGAGCTTGGAGCTTCTTGACGACCCCCGAAGGGAATCGCTCAGGTCTAACCCTGACCAAGACATAATCGCCTACCTGGAACTCTCGGGCTCGCCTATGCAAGTCAGCGTGCTGCTTATATCGCTCATTGCTAGCCTCAACTTGGCGCCTAACACGACCATGCGTACTCGGATATGCTCTACAAGTGACTCGGCGCAGGTCGACACACGGGTGGTGGCGGGGCGCAGGGGTGAGATCTAAAGGCCGCCAGGTCTCCGGCCGCAACTATCTCGAAAGGGCTCGAAACCAAGAGACCTATCGACCGAGTCATTATACGCAAACTCGCCAAAGGAAGAATGTGGATCTCATGTGCGAATATGGTCCCCCACTATGCAACGCAAGAGATCCCCCAAACTCCTATTGACGACTTCAGTCTGACCATCTGTCTAAGGATGATAAGCTGTGGAAAATTTAAGTTTGGTTCCCAGAAGGTGCCAAAGGGTCTTCCAAAAATAACTGGTAAACCGGACATCGCGGTCGGAGGTGATTGTCTTGGGCAGCCCATGTAAGCGCACAATCTCGGCAAAGAAAAGTCGGGCTACCACAGACGCATCAGAAGTTTTCAAGCAAGGGATAAAGTGGGCCATTTTGGAGAACCGGTCCACTACAACAAGAATGGAGTTGTGGCGGCGCAAGGTGCGCGGTAGTCCAAGGACAAAGTCCATGCTAACATCCTGCCACGGGGACTCTGGAACGCAGTCGGGGTGTGTAGACCCGCATTCTCGCTTTCTTCGCTAGATGCGGCACGATGCGGCATCGGGCAACGATGCGCCACGTCGCGTTTCAAGCTGTGCCAATAAAATCGATGCTCTACGAGCTCGATTGTCTTGTTTCGACCGAAATGCCCGCCTAAGCCGCCAAAGACGAAGCTCCCGGGACAAGGAAATCACTGGACCGAAGTCCGAGGGATGCAAAGTTCTAGTATCCAAGAAAAAAGGTACCCGTCCCGAAGGAGGTACCCGCGAGAATCGCAGGACCGGGTCGGACTCGAGAAAGCAAAGAATGATAGGTCCAAAGTCGTGACAATCGGGGTATTCATCCCCGATCCTCTCGAATCCGATCACCTCAATGCCGACGGCCGCGAGTAGGGACACTCGCCGGCTCAAGGCATCGGCCACTCGGTTCTCAACCCCAAAGACGGTGTTCGAGAACAAAAGCGAACGATCAAGATACTCAACCCATCGGCTATGTCGAGGGTTAAGTTTCTTCCGAGAATGGAGGGTAGCGGAGGGCCTCGCTGTCCGAGTGAGGACAAACTCCCGGGAAAGAAGGTAGTGTCGCCGTTGCCTCAAAGCCCGCACGACGGCGTAGAACTCCGTCATAAGTGAGTATCTCAACTGGCATCCGATGGGCTTCTCGCTAAAGAAGGCTACCGGATGACCCTCCTGAGACAAAACTCCACCAATGCCCACCCCCGAGGCATCACATGCAACCTCGAACACCTTGGTGAAATTGGGCAATCGAAGAACAAGTGCTCGGGTCATCATCTCCTTCAGGGTGCCGAAGGCTGAAGCAGCTGATTTGGTACAAGAAAATGCACCCTTCCGAAGACAATCCGTAATGGGAGCAGTGACGGTACTAAACCCCTTGATGAACCGGCGATAAAAGGCGGCGAGACCAAGGAAACTCCGGACATCATGAACGCTACATGGCTCAGGCCACTCAGTAATCGCCCGGATCTTCTCGGGATCGGCTAAGACGCCGTCCACCGAGACAATGAAACCCAAGAAGGCAACATAAGGGGTCATGAAAGCGCACTTCTTGAGGTTTCCAAATAGCTGTTCCCGCCTAAGAGTGAGGCACACTTGGCGGAGATGGCTCAAGTGGTCATCACGGGACCGGCTGTAAACAATGATGTCATCAAAGTAGACTACCACAAATCGCCCAATGTATGGCCGAAGAACCTAGTTCATCAGCCTCATGAAAGTCCTCGGGGCATTGGATAGCCCGAATGGCATCACCATCCATTCATATAGCCCATCCTTCGTTTTGAAAGCTGTTTTCCATTCGTCACCCGGTCGAATGCGGACCTGGAGATAGCCACTTCGAGGTCAATCGAGAACAATGTGGCTCCCGCTAACATATCAAGCATGTCATCCAAGTCGGGGAAACGGGGAACCGGTATTCGACGTAATCCGGTTAATGGCTCGACTATCAACACACATCCTCCAAGACCCGTCCCTTTGGGGTGCCAAGAGAGCGGGCACGCCGCAAGGACTCAAGCTCTCCCGACATATCCTCGCCCCCAAGAATTTCGACTTGCCTCCTTAACTCGGCATGGGAAGAGGGGTCCATGCGATAATGAGGCAAGTTCGGAAGAGTAGATCCCGGGACGAGATCGATGGCATGCTGTATGTCCCTCATCGGAGGGAGATCAAGAGGAAGCTCATCAGGGAATACATCCTGAAAATCCTGCAAGAGTGCCTCGATCTCGGGAAGGTGGGAGGTTTCCAGGGTCAGAGGGGTCTCACGAGTGACTATCGCCAAGAGGAGGGTTTTTCGGATACAACGCTCGAGCTCATGATAATCAACGGTAGGGATCGGCCGAGCGAGGTATGCATCGGGAACAGAAGGATGTGCCATTGGACCCTCCTTGACCTCACCGCAGAGTCATAGTCGGGCCGAGGATGGAATGACTAGCCGCAAAGTGTCCACCAACACAAGGGGTGACGTCGACGGGAACAGGAGAAGCAGTAGACCGGCACTGTCGGAGAAGTCGGAGGTGGTGACTTGGCCGCCGAAGGGAGAGGGAGCGGCAAGCCACGCGCAGAGCCTGGGAGGTGGAGGAGGAGACGGAGAAAGAGTAACGTGCCGGGTTGGGCCAGACCGACCACGCGAGGGTCGCATCTACATCAAAGAGCCAAGGCCGGCCCAAGCATAAGGCTCTCAACCTCCATAGTAGAACATCGCACCAAATCTCCCTGCATCAGGGAAGGAAGTGGACGGGTACCAAGCATCGGGTGTAAACAGACGGAAGTAGAATCCACCCCGACACACGATAAAGGATGAGGGTGGCTCGTCGGAACCAGCCCGAGGCACGATACAAGACGAGCGTAACAATGCACGCAACTCCCGCTGTCAATGATAACCTTACATGCCTTGCCCCCAAGTCAAAAATATGTGTGGAAGATACTAGTCCGACGCCAATTGTCACTCGGAATGGGTTGGGTGAAAGCGCAATGGACTATGCCAAGTGCACTCTCACCTGACCCTGTCTGAGGTACAACCGTAACGAGGGCCGCCGTGTCTTCATCCTCCAACCGAAACTCAACAGAGAGGCTAGGGGTCAGCCACGTACGCGACCTTCTCAAAGGTGTCTAAGGAGAGGTCAAGAGGTCGACCATCAAGGCAATGCAGAATACGGGCATCGGGCACGCATATGCCCGGCTGCCCGCATTCGAAATGCCTTGCCCCGAGAGATGTGGCGGGAGGGTTCACCGATAACAGGGGGCGGCCTCGCCTCGTCATACGGCCGAGGGGGAAGAGGCGGCGGCGGGGGCCGAGTAGGAGGGGGCAGTAAGGGAAGAAGGGGGGTCGCGCTGGCTGACCCGCAGCTCTAGCGAGGTAGGGAGCAGCAAGACGAGGAGGGTACTCCGTACCACGGGGCAAAGAAGGGCGGGTCGGAGGGGAGTAGGTAACCCGAGTGTCGCCCTGGGTAGGCGGAATAGCTCTAGTACGAGCAGGTTGCTTGTACAGAGTCTCAAACTACTCATACTCGGTGGCTACCTCGTGAGCATGCTCGAGGGTCTCGACCCCTCGACGGTACAACTCACGTTGATACTCAGGCCGAAGCCCTCTTCTAAATCGGGTGAGTGTCACCGCGCTCTCCTCGCATACATTGCACTTAAGCATGTACTCATCAAACTCGGCTTACGTACGCGGAGACAGACCCCCGCCCCCCGGGGCCGCAGCATGCCAACGGGCGAGAAGGCGCCGGCGATAGCGACAGGTGCAAGTACTTTCTCGCGGGAGCTTGGCCTTCATTTCGTCCCCGGTGTCCGGGACGGGCTTTCGTTAACGCTCGCCAAGGAGGGCCTCAACATTGCTCCAATGCATCTTGGCTTGCCCCGCGAGTTTCATTTGGGCCGAACCTCACCCCGCCGGGCATCCGACATGTCATACCACTCAAAGTAGCGATCCATGCCGATTCCCGGCCCGCATAGAGGCTCGGATCGTTGCTCCCCCAAACTCAGGAGCATCGACCCGGACATGGCGGAGCATCCGCTCCTCGGCTTCCGCCTGATCATGATGAGGTCGATGCCCTGGACCATGATCATGGAAGCCAACATGGGGGGGATGTCGCTCTGGGCGCCCCATAGGGGGAACAAGAGGGGGAATGGGAGGTCGGCCTGGAAAGATAGGGGCCTATGGTTGGGAACAACATAGGCCGGATCGACAGGCCTGACAGGGTCAATAGGAGGGGGCACCTCTGAAGAGTCGCAACCTGATCGGATAACTCGTGCACAGTCTGCTCGAGATAAGTGAACCTATCCCTAAGCTTCATAACTAGTTCCTCAATGGTATCAACTCAATGTGTCAACGGAGGAGGAGAGGAGGTATTGTCTGGCCTTTTGGGATTCCTTGGGATGAAGCACTAGGGACAACTATGCATGTGAGATTGAGTGTGGCAAGGGGCTGAAGTGGGCAAAAACAAAATCACTAGGGCTTCTCTCTCATCACACCACCAGTGATGTCTAACCTGCCAGGTGTCCCTCTGGGAAGAATAAACAATTGTTGAGTAAAAGAAGAAACCAAGGAGGGAGGGGTCGCGGGTCGCGACCGGGTCGCGGGACCCCCAGTCGGGTCGCGACCCGGGTCGCGACCCCATTTTTTAATATATATTTTTTTGAAAAATTCAAAAAAATAAGAAAAATGCGAAAAAAATCTGAAAATTACAGAAAAATTGGTAAAAAATAAATGACATGATTTAAATAAATAATACATCAATTTTATTCCAACGTGATGTGTTCTACACTTTGTAGGTAGTTGATGTACTCTCCCCATGTCATTTGGGTTGAGTACAAAGCTTGATACATGTATACATGACGATCATATTCGTCAGTCCCTCGGGAAACTATCCTAAGACTTGATCTAAACGAGTCACCATAACTATAGGTCGATTGGATCGAAGTATCCGATGACTCCACATAATTCATTCCACAATACTCTTGATCGTATATAGGGAATTAAGAGCCTTGGGATGAATCATACACATAGTCGGAGGCATCGTGGTATTCTGCTCCAACTCCAAGGCCACCATGACCTCCTCTTCCTTGTGGCCTTCTACCATGATCGGTATCTTGGGTCGCATGAGTATATTGCTCCTCGCCGGTAAAACGTAACCACGTTGTAGAAGATATGGGAGGATCTGAGGTCCCTTGTACTTGTAAAGTGTTCGCGCCCCGTATCCAGCACCATCATCGCTGCTACTCTTTGACGACGAATCCTCGGACGTCCGATCGCACTCGGATGTTCGGCTCCGGTGTATCTTCTCGATCGTCTTCGACCGTATCAGCATCTACAATATCAAAAGGATCAGTCATAACTTGTTTACCTTTTCGCCTACTTTGCGTACCTTGACTAGTTCCTTCTCCGGTCCTCTGGCGCTTTGCTAGAGAGGGAGGGATCTGGAATTCTTCGACGAAAGGGACATCGTCGAGCACTCCTTCGGCCCATTGTCGGTCTTGGGTTGAACTCCGGTTCTCCCAACCCTTCTCGGTCGTTAACCCAAGCTTCTAAGGAGTTCTTCTCGTAGAATATTTGATCCAAATCGATGTCCTCCTCTTGATTTGCGGCTCCTCGACCGAACGTCCCGCCGCTGTGATATCCAACTCTTTTGTTCCATCCGGTTACCTTCATTCTCTCCAAATTCCTCAACTTTAACCTCGTATTGTAGCGACAATACACGAGGTCTTCAAGCCTCCTTGATGTCAACATATTTCTTTGCTTTGTGTGAATCGAAATTTGAATGTAGACCAATTTCGCTCGCGGCCCGAAGCCGAAGTGGTTTGACTTAGGACACGATGGCTACGTTCGCCAAGTCCTCGTACCACTGGTACTTTACCACGGTCCATCCACCAATCAATTGCATAAATTGAATGTCTTACATTATTATCGAAGTAAACTTTGATTAATTAAGTGATGAAAAACATTTCTACGTACCCGGACTTAGTAGCATCACAGCTCGTTCAACTCTGCTCGTTCCAAAGTGAAAACTCCGCATTCTGTAATCATACATCTTGTTGCAAGCGATAATAGCCCGGTCGTCGTCACCAAACAATCGTCGGATGACGCTCTTCACGTCATCTAATAGCTCGTTCGTTGCCTTGAAATGTGGACTATAGCAGTATCTTGGGTTGAAAAAGTAACCTACGAACCAAATAGTATTAGTAAACAACTTATATATAACTTTGATTAATAAAAAGATTAGTAAATGTTTAAGAAAATATACCTGTTGCATGTATGGGTTGATGTAATGTACGTTCCCAACGACGATCTATAATATCTCACCACTTGGCGAAGTCGGACACGGTCTTAGAGATTTCTTCTTTCGCTCTCTCAATCGCATCATATAAATACCCCATGTCTGCTTTTCTACCTCCGTCAACTATCCTTAGTACCTTCACTATGGGTTGGACGATGTCTAACGTCTTCTTTACAACTTTCCAAAAATCTCCGCTCTCTATTGTCTCTTCTACTTTTCTCCCATTTCTCTTATCCGATGGGTTACATCTAGCCATCCAACTACCCCAACCGGGTGAAATGACCATTTGAGTTAGAGCCCTTCTTTGACTCAATAAACTTTCTAAGGAAATATAGTGGGAGGCGAACCGGGTTGCACCGGGCTGTAACAACTCTCGCCCCTTGGTGTGTTCCCTCATAAGTGCAAGGACAAAGTTGTGGTTATAAATAAATGAAGAAATAAACTGTGCTAGCTTAACTACCCTGTCTATTTGAGGATCCTTGCATATATCCTCCAACATCAAGTCTAAAGAGTGGGCGGAACAAGGTGTCCAATACAACTTTGGTCTTTTGACCATAAGCATCTGACCGGCCGCTTTGTATGCGGCCGCATTGTCTGTGACTACTTGAACTACCCGGCTCTCTCCTATTTCTTCTATCACTACATCTATCAATTGGTAAAGATACTCCGCATTCTTTACCTGTCCTGATGCGTCGATCGACTTCCAAAAGACCGTGCCGGCTTGACTGTACACTAGGAAATTGATCATTGTCTTCCTAGTTATACCTGTTAAGTATAAGATATTAACTAAGTTATACCAAAAGGAATGTTTATACATTTAATATAAATGAGTAAAAGAAAATTTAATTATCGGTCCATCCGTCGGTCATTAACGTGCAACCTCGTTCCTCCCATATTCGTTCAAATGATGCCACGTACTTCTTTGTTTCTTGCACCTCCATAGGAAGATATACATTGTATATCTCCTTTGGGTTTGAACCAGGCACTCCCCTCCCGACGTCTGCGATCGTGTTGATCATGTTCTCGTAGTATGGTCCCTTCGCGGCATTTGCCGGAATGCTATGGTGAAAGAACCACCTCGACGTTGCCCGGCCAATCCTCTCCTTACATAATTTGAGGTTCTTCATCGTCGTCGTGATTGTCGTTTGACGTTGTCGTGGTCACAGTGATTACGGGATCCACGGGACCTACTGCCGGGTCGTCGTCTTGTGTGAGATCATTAACCTCATCTTGCGGTTGGTTGTTGGATCCTCTTCCACTTCCTCGACCACTCCCACTTCCAGACCCTTGACCCATCATTCGGCCGGTGCGTCTATGGAACTATTCGTCGGCGAATGATCTTCGATGTGCTTCCATTCCCCGTAAGAGGTCATCTATTTAAGAAATATTAAAGTATTTAACTACTTAATTATCTTTTAAAATAGAAGAATGAACTATGTTTATGAGTAACACCTCCTATACCTTCGTATTCTTCGTCTCCAAAAATATCCGGCCTCTCTTGTCCGGTCCCGTAAATGTGTACGGAACGTCTCCCCGGTTGTTGCAATTCTTCTCGGACGGTCTCCTTATGCCGTTTGCTAGTTCCCTTCGTTTGCTCCATCACTTGTAGGTGCCTATGAAATTGAGCTCTGACCTCCGGCGGAGTCCGTGTGCAAGGAAGAATGTTTCCTTCACGCTCGCAAGATGAAATTTTAAACGATAAACACCACCGAATATTACTTTGTCGCAATATTTACATTGCACTTTTCTCTCCGCCTACGGAGATCAAATTGCAATGCAACCAAGTCGGATCCCTCCGGGTCGCGCTGGTAGTTTGGGTTGTTTGGCTTGGAGAAGACATTTTTTTAAGTAAATAATTACTTAAGTAAGTAATTAATTACTTAAAAAGCTAATGACATTAATTAGTGACTACTAATGTAAGTATACTTTTAATTATGTAAAATGAATGACTAACTAATTATATGATTAAGTAAGTAATTAACTATACCTTCCAACTAATAATGTGTTAAGTAACTACTAAACTAAATATCTAACTAATCTTCTAGCTAACAAACTATGTAAGTAAGTAAATAAGTATTAAAAAGAAGAAACTACTTAACTAACTAATCAATGGAACAAATATTAAATAAATATACTAAATGAACTAATGAAATGCTTAATGAAATAATTAAGTAAATGAAGAACAAAATGAGAGCAATGAGAGCAATGAGAGCAAAATGAGAGCTTGGGAGTGAGAGTGGGGGGTGGGAGTAAGGGGAGCCCCATGGGGGCTTTAAATAGCCCCCAAGGGGCTGAATGGGGGGGCTGCGCCCCCCCATGACCGTTGGCAACGGGTCGCGCGACCCGGCCGGGTCGCGCGACCCGGTCGCTGGGTCGCGCGACTCGCGTGACCCCCGCGCGACCCCGCGACCTAGCCGGGAGAGTCGGCCCGGCCGGGTCGCGACCGGGCCGGTCGGGACCAAACCCGACCGGGTCGAGGCCGGGTCGCAACCCGGGTCGCGACCCGGCGAACACTGGAAGAAACCATGATGTGACTGAACCAATTGCTGAAGACAGAAATGATGGAAATTTTGAAAATGCTCAGTTGCAAGCTGCAGAATGTAAAAACATTTCACTCTTCGATAAGAACAGAGAGAAGAGCATGGCCCTTTAGCATAGATGCGTTTCCTCACCTCTACAGAAGATGCATCCCTCATTACTCAGCTAGTCGGCCTTACTAGAGCATTTTTAGCAGAATAGTTCAACAATGGATATAGAGATACATTACCAGATGTTGTGTTGTCAAAAGCAAGAGGTGACCAAGGCAAAATGAGGTTCTCTCCAAGGTAGCCCCAGAAGAGCACCTGGGAGGTGAAGGCAAATTTTTGTGCTTTTATTTATTTATTTTATTTCATTTTTCTATATGAAGGGGCTTAGAGGAGTTCTTGTAGTCATTGAAGGCCCCTGAGACTATAAAAGACACCAGATGCCCCAGGCAGGGGGGGACGACCCTAGCCCTGCCTAATAAGACCATCTTTAGAATGCCACAGTGCACAATGGTCCATGGCATCTCTTCTTCGGCAGCATCTAGTCCAGTGGCCAGAAGACTGCTGGCAGCCTCTAAAACAACTAAAACAAGTCAAGTAATACCCACATTTCAGAAGTCCTATTACAAAATATTGTCATATGTTGTATTTCTAGACAAACTGAATTTAGAATACACCCTTAACAAGATTATTATTGAAATTCTAAGCTGCTCCTTTGGGGTCATCAACATTTAGATCTTTGATGATAATGATACTATCAATGTAGATAAGCTTATCCTGGTTCACAGTTGTCAAGGTGACGAGGCACCAACATGTTTATAGGTGCCATTTCCACTTGGGCATCACCCAAGCGGTAGAATTATATCTTCATAGTTCATGCTACATATATATATACATACATACATAAATATATATATGTATACATAATATATAGAGAGAAAATTATGAAAAGTATGCAGTAGACTTTAATAAAGTATATACTTGACTATCTAAGAAATTCTGTGCAGATTCAGATGAGAATCAAGAATTCTTCAATTAGCTTTATGGTTCTCATTGGAAAGTTCTCATTTTCAAAGGGAATCACCACCAACCACTGCACCATCCAGTGAGGCCATGATAGGTCATTGAAAACAAATGATTTCATGCAAATACTCAGTGCAATAGCAAGGCACAAGGCAGTCTGACAGTGACAGATGGTTGATTAAGAGCTGTGTTGATTCTATCGCTGAAGGCTTTGTGGTGTGTTGAGTAACATCACAGGTACAAATACAACTGCAACAACAAGGAGACAAAGCCCAAGCTATGGTGGGATGCAAGAACTGCCAAGTCTTATGCCTTATGCTTCCACAACTAAGAAGCCTGCAACAGCAAGAACTCTCAGCCAGGGCACAAACCCAGGCTAGCTTCAGGAATAACTGGCACTGTCAATTACGATTAAGAGAAGAGATGAGGAAAAGGGGTGGTCCCAACTCAGGATCTGACACCATGTTGAAGACAGTCTTAGAGGTGTTCTTGGTTTGGTTTGGTTTGGTTTTTGAGTACGTTTTCTCAAACCAAACCTCTCCTAAACCAAACCAAACTCATTTTGGTTCGGTTTGGTCCGGTTCAAACTATGTTTTGTTAAGGTATATTAGATATGCCAATATATAACTTCATTTAGTTTGTTTTAAATCATATTCTATTAAAATTTAGTGTACATGTTTATACATTTCATTAATTTTGTCAAAAAAACTTTTGAAACATTTGTATAAGAAAACATAAATAAATATTATATTATATATAACTTAAAATAAAATATTCAATCTAATTTGGGTTAAGTGATTTATCGGTTTGGTTTGAAGTGCCCAAGAAACCAAACCAGTTTGTTTTGGTTTCGATTTTCAGATTGAACCAAAATTCTATTAGTGAATAGCCCTAGACAGTCCTCAAAAAATAGAGAAGATAAAAATATAATAAAGCAAGTAGAAAGGCAATTCCAACTCTGTGCACTATGGGGCTAAACAAGTTTATACTAGGGTTAAGCACAAGATATTCACAGAAAGGACAAAAATACCCTTGACGCAAACCTAACAAACATGCATGTACCCATTTACCCACTACCATCTAGGGGAGCAAAAATCTGAGATTCCATAAGCTCCATTTGATTTGGATAAAAATTAACACATCAAGAACAATCTTAAAAACTACTAAAATTGGAATCAGATATTTTAATAGCTTGTTGGAATTGTAATCATAATCAGTCATTATTGCATCCATTTCCCTGATTTTAATAAAATTTTAATGTACATATCTAAAAAATAATATTGCATTAAAAATATAAAATTTTAAAATTTTGTTACAAATAATAAAAGAAACTAAAATTTGAACGGTATTAGATCAATTTTTAGACATCAGATGAGATGTACTAGCTTATTTTTACACGAAAATATATATATAATATATTTCAAAAATTATTAGATTCAATTTCAATTCCAATTCCAATACCAATCAGAACAAAATAAAAATACCATGAGTCTAGTTTAATTAGAATCGAAATTAGAACATATAAACCCTTATCGCATTCGAAATAAAAAATAAACAATTCTGCTAACGATTCTGACCCATTTGCAGCCCAACTAACACCGAATTCAATTGACTTCAAAAATGAAGAAAAGACAAAACATCTAGATGCCCTTCAACAGGATTCAGGTCACTATATGGGAGGTAGATCATGAAGTTCCTCCTCTTTAAGTGATCACTCTTCTACCAGAGCCCATCTCTGTCGAACGTGGCTCTTCAATTGAGCAAGTTTATGCACCAACAATCAAGCCAGTTTGAATCTCATTAGATGATAAAAATAATGATTTACCATTTATAAAAAATTGAAAGAACAAGAACTAGATAAGATTTTGGATGGATAGAAAAAGGTTGCTACCATGTGAGACAAACTTAATAAGGTTATCTAACCAAAGAACTAATATAATAGTAAGAAAGAGAATAGGAACATTATATGGAGTTTAGAAGCCACATGGTAGTAATAGATGATAAAAATAAAAAATAAGTATTTATATACATATTGCCATTTCGGTTATCTCATTTCTCAAAGCCAAGGAGAGAGAGATCCTTGGGAGATTTCTAAAGATTCTTGGGAGATCATGTTCTCTGGATACTATGCCACTTAACACTTGAACAACATAAATGATGATCCTCTTTGCAAATTTGATACTCTACTACTTAATATTTGAAGTACATAAAGAATGGTCCTATTCACAAATTTGAGGTCCAAAACATGTTCAAGATAATGTTAGGTGCAAAGCCCCATGTTGTCAAAGGCAAAAGGTGACTAAGGCAAGAAAAAAAGGTTGCCTCACCTCAAATGCCTCAGGCATGTGCCTATGCAATAGAGGCCTTTTCTAAGGCTTTTTTTGTTTCTATAAGAAGAGGGTCGCCGGTCCCACCATATTGGGTCATGGGGGATCCAAAACAACTCTAATAGGTTATTCCGCCACTCTATAAGTGCTTCATAGTCTGACATCCAATGAGCCTTTGGTAGGGGTGGCTTCTGAGACAGCCAGGCCCCAGCAACCTCTCAAACATTGTATGAGCCTATGAGGTGCCAAGGTGTAGTCTCTCTAGGAGGCAGCAGCAAGCATCTAGAGGTTTTAGCCTGAGTCAAGGTGGGGAAGGGCCTTGTCACCTAGGTGGCCCCATGTGTCTTTGGTAACATAGGTGATGGGGACCGGTACAGACCGGATCGTTCGTTTGTTCGGAGATAGCGCCTTCCGGGTTCTCAGGAAATGACATAGTTATTTCTTTTATTTCGTAGTGTTAGAATTTTATTTTTATGCATTTTATTTGAAAATTTAGAGTCCTTTGAGTCCTTCTTTTTAGTTTAGTCCTTTAGAGGACATATATGTAATTAGGATTTTTAGAGGTCCATCTTGTAATGTCCAGCTCTATTTAAAGAGCTCAAACCTAGTGAATGAAAAAAAGAGATGGATGTTTTGAAGAAAGGAAGAAGCTCCTCCCATTTTCCCCCTTTCCCCCTCCGACGTCGGCGTCGTTCCCCCACCTCCGGGTGCTCCAGGTTCTCCCCTCCCATCCCCAGTGTTCCTCCTCACCTCCGGAGCTAGGTCCGGTTCCCTCTTCCCTTATCCTGTTCGGTTTTCCCAATCTGTGTCGACATCTCCGTCGATGCTGCCCTAGGTCCGTCCGGACCTCCCACCTCGTCCCCTCACCTCCCCTCGACCCCTACAGCAGCCCCTTCACCCCTCCATGGTTCCCCTTCCCCTGCTGGTACCCCCCCTGCGACAGACCCCCCCCCATTCGGTCCCGTCCGCACCGCGAGACCCCAAACCACCCTCCCGCGTTGTGCGGCCCCTTTCTCCCCCACAAGCCTCTCTCACAGGTCTATTGACCCCTTACGGAGCCTACCGAACTCCCCCCCTTCCTGCCTCCGGTAGACACTCCAAATTCGCCTAATTTAGAGCATAAAACTCATGTTTTATAGGGTAACATGTATGATTGACCTTATAATGATGCCGGGTCTTTAAAAATTGATTTGGAGCTTCGCCGAACGAAATCAGATGCTTTCTGAAGTTTTCCGCAAAAAGCCGTAATTTCCGAGCGAAAGCCACACGTAAATCGTCTAAACACGGAAATTGGCTGAATGACCAATGCCTAATGATCATGCATTGAAGGTTATGGTCAGATTCACCCCCCGGGCAAGTTCTTTTGCATGTCGTGCCTTTCCGGTTTGCCGTCGGAGTCATTTTGACCTGTATCGGATCTTCTGTTCACTGCCCTAACTTCCGGACTAAATTCTGAAGTTTTGGAGGGTGTGATGGCTGATCCGATGCTATAGAAAGCTTATTCGACCTGTTATCTTTCCAACGCAACAAACGGCGTCGAATTCCGAGTTAGGGAGTGTTCGCAAAGGCTTCCGGAAGAAGGACGCGCAAACACAGTCCCATGCGCCCGGGTCCCTGGTCACATGCGCCCAGGACCCAGGGCACGTGCCCATGCGCCCTACCAGTGAGGCACGTGACCTCATGCCCTCACTTGAGGGCACATGCGTCCTACCTTTGAGGCACGAGGGAACCAGTTTTTCACTGGGCCTCTACCACTGAACCCATCGACCAGATAAGGTCAAATTTTTCGCGAACAGTGCCATGCGCCCCACTGGGAGGCACATGCGCCCCTCAGTGGGGCGCATGCGCCCTGCACCAGGGCGCATGCGCCCTGGGGTAGGGCGCAAGGAGCCCTATTTTTTAGTCTTGATCGCGCCGTTCGTTCTCCTATAAATAAACTCTGATTTTGGTCGTTCCAAAGGCATGAGCACGACCCCCCAGGCATCTCAAGACGTCCAAGCACCCTCCTGAATTGATTTTGTGATTTTTAGAGAGAGAATTTCGAGTTTTTAGAGAGAGAAAAGTCGGTTCAAGAGAGAGGAAGGCTGTTCTACAGGTAATCAGCCAGGTCTCTCTTCTTCGGCCTCTACAGCAGCGTGTGGACGTCTGCTGCCCGAGCTCTCTTCATCAAAGTTCTTCCTCTCCAAGTCTTCTTCAGTTTGCAATCGACGGCATTTGATTCCGAGGTCGGGGCTGGTCGTGACGAGCGCAGAAGCAAAGTCGCGCCTGGCAGATCCTGGACTGCTGCTCGGCTATTTCGACAACACAGATTTGGCCATATCTTTCTCTATTCAACTCAGAATCTTTCTGTTCTTTTTCCTATCTCTTTGTTTAGTGATTCTCCATCATCCTATCATTTTTTTTACACTTTTTTGCATTATTTTTAGTCTGTTTATCCTAAAATAGAAAAAAATGGGTTAGAGATAACCCGAATCCGGTCAGTTTCTAGTCAATTGTGTGTTTCATGTTATTTTCCTTACATATACTCCACTTTGTCTAGTTCTAATTGTCTATTTCACTTGTTTGTTTGTCTACTTGCATAGAATATCAAGCACCCACACGTTGAGGACTCTTCTTCATCAGTCGGCCGAAGAAGGAGAAGCTTTAACCCACATTCTTCACGCTAAGGTACACACGGTCATCTTTCAATCTTTATTTCATAAATCGGAACCCACGGTTCCTGGCGACCACATGTTTTAATTTCTTTCTTCTCATCCTCCTCCCACATGACCCGAACCGTCTCTTTGGTGATCGAGCGACGCCAAGGGATGAAAGTTCGGGGATCAATGTGAGTGTGGGACCGAGGTGAGAGTTGCTTTCCGATGTTTTATTCCTTTCTTTTCTCATCCCCTCCTGAGGTGACGATCTGGATTCACGGACTTCCCTGAAAAGGAGAGGACCCCGTCGAATTTTCAGAGTCGACACCTCCTAGCCGCCGCCAGCCTGTACCCAACCCCGTCTCCCGTCGCCCGTCGAAGACCCGCGAGTAGCCTCGTTTCCAGCGGGCTGAGCCGACGACGATGAAGGGGAAAGGAGGAGAAGAGGGATCGGACGGTGCCGTAGGAGCCCCTGGACGCCTCACGAGGGACGTCCCCCTCCGTCCCCGGCTCCTGAGGCCGCCGCGACCGCCGGAATCCCCATCGCGAGCGAGGTGGAGGAGCTCCGCCCCTTTCAGCCGTCGGGGACGCCGAGTGGCCTCCACGGACCCCTCCCGAGTTCCCCCTCTCTCAGTCGGGCTCACCATCAGCGCGCCACGACCCCCGCCGGGTCCGCCTCCTATCCAGCCGCCACGACCCCCCCGGGGGAGTTAGCCGCGACCGGCCGCGCAGCCGGCTCGCGCGTACGTGGTCCACGGGCCAGCGGCCGGTTCAGCCGGGTTCGAGCCCGGTTCACGCCGGTTTACCCCGGTTCAGGCCGGTTCAGCGCATTCCCAGGCTGGTTCAGCCCTCTTAGAGCCGGTTCAGGCCGGTTCAGGGCCGATTCAATGGGTTTTGACCCGGTTCAGGCCTGTTTGACCCCAGTTCAGGCATTTTAAGGCCGGTTCAGCGCCGTTTGGGACCGGTTCAGCACTTGTGGGCCCGGTTCAGCCGCCGTGGGGTCCGGTTCGGGGAATTTCGGACTTGGTTCGGCGGTTTCCAGCCTGGTTCGAAGCGGTTCAGCACGGTTCAGGATCGGTTCAGCACCCCATCACCTCGGTACAGCCTTCTCGGGCCCGCCGTCGCACACGGGCATGGCGGCACCTCATTTCCCGTCCCGCATCAATAGGCAAGGTCATAAAAGGACCATGGTTTGGAAGCTCTTGTTTAACACAGCTCAGCTCCATTCTTAATCTCAAATTATTTAAAGATGGGTATATGAATTCTCTTTCTCCACTTGTGTCAATTTTAAGTTATTTCATCAAAAATATTTAAATCATCCAAACAATAATTAATAAGCCTCCTCTAGGTTAGCTTAGATCTACTGCATACTTCTAATGTTTATAGTATCATAATGCCTTCACTTGTCTAACTCAAACTTTCATAACTGTACGTTAATGCCTAAATCATCTAGTCTCACTTCTTTCAATTTGCTTTCCACTGCCACTACTCCCAACTTTTCTCTAATATACCCATTGTGTATAATCTACTGTCATATATTCATCTTAACAATCTCATTTAAGCACCACTTACATAGGAAATATATTTTTTCATTCGTCCTCCAATATTCATTACCATAAAACATTACAAGTTTTATAGTTGTACGTAAAATGTCTGTCAATTTCAGTGGAATCTTATAATCACATAAGATCCCTATGGCTAATCTTTACTTCATCCATCATGCTTTAATGTTATTGTTAATTTATGAATCACATTGTCTACCTTTTAGAATATTGAAACCAGCTATTGAAAGTGAGTGCTTTGAAAAAATATTACACCATCCAAACTAACTTTTCTATGTTTTTCCCTTTATTTTTGATAAATCAACAATGTACATATCCGCTTATGCCTTCTATGTTTCTATTAAAGCTATCATTAAAAGTAGTATGATAGTATCAAATGTTTCTATTAAATTTTTTTAGACGTTTTATATAATTGTACCAAATATCTTTTCAATCATCATCCAACACATTTGCTGGTTCTATGAATATAATACTTTAATCGAGAAGTATCTGTTTAGCGAAGTTACATTAATGCAATGGGCAACTAAACTTATTGCAGCCCTTTGTGAAAGATAAACCAATGAAAAGAGTACACTTAGTAGATAAGTAAATGCACTAAAATGTAACAAAAATTGGTAAGAGACTACAAAAATGAATCATCACGTTTTACAACTATTACATAAACAAGAATGAGCACTAGAAAAGAACAATTGTAAAACATTAACTGCTAATATAATCATGATTAAAAGATAAATAATGCAACCCCAAGCATCACTAAGAAAGAAACAACAAATTAACTGAAGCACGAAAGGTAACTAAAATTAAAATTTAAAAACACTGAAAACCTAATAAGAACTACACCATGCCCACATGCAAAATGTGCATTTTACCAGAGCAAAGAAAATGCTGTTATACCTTTAGCAAGCAGAGAACTATTAACTGAAAGAATGACAGTCATCTTTTTCACAGTAGTTGCTAATGAAGAATCACTACACTACAGTCTACCGCAGACAATATATCGCTATGTCCTCAACAAAAAGAGTTGCTCAAAATAAGACTTGCTTTAGCTCTTTTAATTAGCATCTTACCTATGATTCCATCAAGCAATATAAAACAAAGGAGATAAAAATAAAGAAAAGAATATACCAGTTACCATTTACTTGAGCCTGGACAACTTTGCACAGATGTAGCCCGTGGCCGGTGATATCAACCTTCAAAGGTTCCACATTCTTTTCACCAGGAATACCACTCCATCCAAGAGGGACAATGGATGTAGCCGTGTGTATAACAGGAGACTCTACAATATGGCCAAGTTCCACGGCACCAGAAGCAGAAAGATCAAGCCACTGTTGCAAGTGAGGCAATTGTGTCTGTTGATCCACTCCAAGGAAAGGAGTGGTATTTGTGCACATGCAAAGGTCATATATTCTGCAATCAAGAGAAAAGTGTGTACAAACAATAAGATGGTTTTAAACTTGCACACAACACCTATACTTGAAGCATAACATGAAGATAGGACAAGCTTGAGAAACACATTTCTCGCAAACACAAAATTGAGTTACCAAGAGACCCACATAAACCACACTGCACTAGGTTATGGACAAGAAAAAGAGAATTTTAACCCAAATGGATGGACTAACCAGTGGGGCAATCATCAGACACCCTTAACCATGAAGATGAATTGGTAGGGCCCTTAAAAAATTTAAAATAGTAACTCCAAACAGCATTAAATGCAGAATCAGAATTGACCACCAGATTGGTGGGCACCGATTCCCATTCCGATTCCAATCTGGATTAGATCAAAAAATCTCCCAATCCATTGGAAGAAAAACCAATCCATAATCGGACCAGATCAATTCTTCGAAAACCCAAAAAATTGAAAAAAAAAGTCACAAAATTGGCACCTAAATCAGATTCTGGTCCGATCCAACACTTTTGGGGTCAAATCAGTGTCGAAATGAGGGTGAAACAGCGTCCACTGCAACATCTTCCCTGCGGCCCTGCCCAACCAGTATGTCTGGATCCGATGACTTTGCCATGTCAGTTCTGATGGACCTGGGATGCCCACAATGGCACCAATTTCGGCGAGTAGTATCTAGAATCAGCCCAACATCTGGCAATTCAAGCCAAATCAATCCCAATCCAGGCTGATTTGGCCGAAATCAACCGACTCGGACGAGATTCTACTTTGGATCAAGTGCTGGGGTCAAAATCAAATCAGCAACTGCAGATCTGATCTAGGAATTGGCCAATTCCACAATCAATGGCCACTAGCTAGTGAGAGCAGAATGTGGGCAAGGAACTAGCACAAATTCCTTGAAAATAGAAGCCAATGGGTGTGGGAGGAGGCTTGCACAAGGGGCTATACGTGGTCAAAATGGCTCCTAAAAGATGAGTTGTGGATCATTCATTGTTCCATCCCCATACCTATAAATACCCCCTCATCTCTTCATTGAGAGGGAATTCTCATCATAACCTTGGTGCAGAAAGCGCACACCAAAGGGAAGAAATTCTTGGCAAAAAGCCTTAGTGCACAAACCCAAGGAGAATAACATGGGAAAAAAAAGAGAGAAAGAAAGGAGAGCCAAGAGCCAAAAGCCTTGAAGCCTCAAAGGGAAGGCAATGGACTAATCATGCAATATATGTAGGATATAAAACTGAGCGTATGACCCTATATTTATTAAATAATCCCTAATGTACATGATTTTAATGATCAAGAAACATGCATAATTGGCATATAATGTGTAGGGAGTGTATGAATTTACACATTAAATATTATCCTTAAAGCCATGCTCAATTGTCTTGAGAGCTTAGGATTGGGTGCATGGCTCTTCAACTCAACTCTAGTCTTAATCTCAAATTATTTAAGGTTGACCATATGAATTTTGACTCTAATGGCATTGATTTTGAGTTAGTTCTTCATTGATATTTAAATTACTCAAATCATATTGAGTTACCCTCCTCTAGGTCAGCTCAGTTCTATCACAGCTTTCTTTTGTCTCCACTATTTTGATAATTTTCAAATGTCTAACTAGAGTTTCCTAATGTCTATGCTTAACATGTTCATACCAATACACCATCTCAACCTCCCCCCTTTCAATTTGTCTACAATTGCCATTTCTAATATATTGATTATAATAAAATCTAGTATGGCCATATATCTATAGCAATCTAATTTCATCAACATTTATTCTGGAAGCATTCATTTCAGTCAATGTCCAACATTCTATGGAGGGCATTCCTTATATGTGATGTTTCACATAAGCACCCCAATATGGTGTTAAATAGGCAAAGGTTCCCATATCAAGGATTGGTGTGGCTAAATAAGCTAAACCCTAAAGCGAAGTTAGATAAAAAATTTAAGATAGCTTTTAAAAAATATACACTAATATAAAAAATAAATTTAAGAAAAATAGATTGAAAGAAGAATGAATATAAGTATTTGGAATATTAAATGCTTCCAATAAAATTTATGCAACTTCTTGATAATAAGAAGAAAAGAGAGATAAATATTGTTTGCATTCAAAAAATCAAATGGATAAGAGAGAAATGTAAAAAGGTAGGAAGTACAACTTAATTGAAGACAATTAAAAAAAAATGCATGTGGCCTTAATAAGATTTCTATTAAGGTATGAATGTATTTGAAGGATCTGGGGTAGAATGGTTAATTTAACTTCTTAACAAAATCCTAATCTTTAAAAAAATATTGAATCAATGGAAAAAAACATTATCAAACATAGTTTTTTAAAAAAGTGTTATACAAAGTTACTCATATTATAAAAGAATAAAACTTATCAGTCATAATATGAAATTGTAGAAAAATGTTATTTATGAGATATTATAGCTATTTCAGTTGATAAATGTGGATTTATACATAGTTTGCCTACATTGAAAGCTACTTTTCTCATTAAAGCATAATTAAAAAAATATCAAGATATGAACATGGTGTTTATTGATTTGAAAAATAGCTATGAGAGATATTTTGTGATAAGTTTTGAGTAAAATATGGTATCCTCTAAGTAACCTATACAGACAATAAAAGCATGTCACATAGAGTAACCACAAGTATACTGCACAATTAAATGAAAAATAAAAGATTTCCTTATCTCAATTCGTTCACAAGACTTTACTTTTTGTATTACCATGATGAATTAATAAAGAATATACAATTTATCAATAGTTGTCATTGCTCCCATATTTTCTCTAATATATTCAATATGATTCTATCTAATCTAATATGACCACATATCCATCTTACCATTCTAGTTTCCAAACTTAATTTTGGAAACATATTTTCCTTTATTATCTAGTCTTCAATACGTTAATCATAGGATTAAAACAAGTTGAATGAAATGAAGATTGGTTTCAGAGGAATGATCGTAAAATTTCATTAAAGTTGAAAATAAAATTTTATCATACAAGTACAAGACCTGCAATGCTGTATGGTAGTGAATGTTGTATAATAAAAAAAAACATATTTCTAAATTAAGCTATGTAGTCAAAGACGTGAGGCGACCGAGACGAGGGACCCCTCGCCTCGCCTCAGGTACTTGAGGCGGGCGCCTCAGGTGCTCGAGGCAACAATTTTTTTATTATTATGATATTTATTTTCATAACGGAAAAATATATATAAGGTGAAAAATATATACAAAAATATAGTGAACGCATCATAAATACAGAAAATATATATGAAAATGCAAGGAATATATTTAAAATTGCAGGAAAAATAAAAATTATGTCCAAAAATGCAGATAAAATTATCTAAAAATGCTGAACATATCTAAAAAAATGTGAAAAATAGCAGAAATTACATTAAAAATACATAAAATGATTACTACAAAATAAGTTGAAAGATGTACCTTTTCTCATTTCATTTCCATCAGCATGCTTAAAAATTGAACATATCACCAAACATAAAAAATGCAATACATCAAGTAGACAACATTTGAATAATAATGATAAACCAAACATAGAAGTACATAAATAATGATTAGTTCAAAACATCATTAAAAGGCACATTCATCTAATGTCTCCAATCAGTTAACACATATATCAATTATCAATTGGAATAGTAAGAGTCATCATCATCGGTAACATGAACATGAATTTTCCCATCCGATTCTGAGGTATCTTCATCCATGGTCACACTCTTTCCCTTCTCAAGCCTTTGCCTTTTAGAGGCCTCCGCTCTAGTGGATGGACCTTCCTCTTCATCAATATCGGCTGCTAGTTCAACTTCCCTTCATGTGAGGTCCTATCCTTCATGCACATAGTCGTCGTCCTCTCTAGTGATCCACTCATCAGACTCATCAATATCATCTAAAGAAATAGGATCATGATTGAACTTCTCCATCCTAAAATGGCGATCTCGAAGCCTTTGATTGTATTGGACATAGACAAGATCGTTTAGCCTTTTTTGTTCCAATCTATTCCTTGTCTTTGTATGCACCTATAATATAAGGACGAAGATCAGTTTAAAGTATCATATGAAACATTCTAAAAAATGAGTGATACTAGTGCATACCTGCTCAAAGGTACTCTAGTTGCATTCACAACTAGATGCACTACAAGTGAGGCTCAATACCCTGATGGCGAACCTTTGCAATTGAGGAACCTTGCTTTCCCAATCCTTCCACCAATTTGCTAAAAGAAAGATGAGAATTAATCAAATTTAAAGCAATACTTTGAAATGTATAAATGAAAAATTTTAAAAAGTTAAATGTCAACTTGGAATGGAAGTTTTTCTTTGTCTAATGGCCATATCTAGGGGTGTTCAAGTAAAACCGGAAAACCGGTAAATCGAACCGAACTGAACTGAACCGATCAGTTCGGTTCAGTTTAACGAGTTATCCATTCAGTTTTTTGAACCGAACCGAACTAATAATTTCTTATCAGTTTGGTTCAGTTCGACACCTCCCCAAACCAAACCGAACCGGCTGGTTGACCCGATTTGACAAGTTTGACCCACTTTATTTACATATTATATTACATTTAAATATATATTATATCAATTTTAAATATATATTATTATAAATTTAAGTTAATTAGTATAAAGATGAATTATATATTATAAATAAAGTATTAGTCTTCATATTAATCTTAAATAATTATTATAATGTATATTTTATTTTATTTTTATTTTTATTTATTTAAATATACATTAAACCGATGAATCGAACCAAACCGAACAGAACCGAACCACAATCGGTTCACTGAACCGGTTCGGTTCGGTTCGGTTTCCCTTATCGGTTCGATTTCGGTTTGGAAAAAAAACGGCCAACTCAAACCGAACCGAACCATTTACACCCCTAGCCATATCTCTACCAAATAGGCCCTCAGCATCTCTGTATGTATTTAGTTGCTTGGTAATCAAATCTTGCTCATCAAGACTTTCAATTAGCCTCTCAATGGTATCATACAGTCCTTGTTTAATTTATTCATCACTCTCAACATCCGGATTTGAGTAAAAGAATTGTCGGTTAAGATAAAAACCCACTACATGTAATGGACGATGGAGTTGATTGTCCCACCTCCTATCAACAATGTCCTAAATTGGACCATATTTGTCAAATTTATCATCCAAGGCACTCTTAATGCTTTCCCTTGCCCGGTCCATTACTTTATATATGTAGCCCATTGCTGGTTTCTCACCATCCACTAGGCGTAAGACAATCACAAGAGGCTTGAAGATTAAAAGAGCATACGCTACGCCTCTCCAGAAAGTTACTTTTAAAATAATGTCACATGATTTCTTTCCCTCAATTTGCTTAGCCCATCGGTTGCTAGAGCCAGTCCACTCTTCATATGTAAACATCCTTCTCAATTCAGCCTTCAAGTTGTGTAGGCTCTCTAGATTTAGGTAGTTTGTTGCAAACCTTGCACAAAAAAAATAAACATGTTAATGGTATTCACTATCACAAGTCACAATTCACAAACCAATTTGAAACATTACAAAAATACATTTCAAATTGAGATTTTACCTTGTGGCTGTTGCCCTACACAAATTCCTTCCATTGGTGAACCTTCTCATCATGGCAATAACCTTTGTATGCCCATAAATAAATGTCGTCACATACTTGGTATGCTTAATTGTGAATTTTATACCTAACAATTTAGAAATATATTCTAGCATCAAATCAATGAATGGGCTGCACATGGTGTTCAAAACAAACGAGGATGCATAGACATCAACAATCTCCCTACAGCTACGTAACTTGCCTCGTTATCCGTTACAATTTGGATAACATTTTTCTCTCCAACTTCAACAACTATTTTGTCCAACAAATCAGCCAACAACCTTGCATCTTTGACTTGTGAAGATGCATCTATTGATTTTAGAAAGACTATGCCCGTAGGTGTGTTGACTAAAAAATTTATCAATGTTCTCCCTCATCTATCTGTCCAAGCATTGGACATGATAGTGCATCCATATTTCACCCAACTTCCTTTTTCTTTTTCAACTAATTCTTTAGTTGTTTGAAGCTCTTTCACAAGCAAGTTTTCATGAACTTCATGATATGATGACCTTTCAATCCCAGGCCAAATTGACCAATAGCCTCTAACATAGTCTGAAAACTATTCAAACGTATGGTGTTGAAAGGAATACCTGCTTGGTACATCCACCGAACAATGTATTGAACAACTTTTTCCCTCTCTTCTTTCAAATGCTTTTTGTCTTTCACACTCTTCTCTTTGGAAACTTCTGGATTTTGTCTCATAAAACGGTCCATAGGACCTCTCAAACGAGGAGGCAAAGATGTTGGATTACAAACAAGTAATGTATCTTCAGCTTCCATGCTTATCTCCGAAATGTTCGCACCAAGAAGGCTGTCTCTTCCTTCAATCTCTCTTATCACTGCAACATTTTCAAAGCAAGCTTGTTTAGCTTGCTCCATATGTTGTTAACCTCTTCTTTGGCCTCCGATGTAGCCTTCTTGCAACTTGTCACATTGGTGGATAGACCAACTATATGCTGCTTCAACCTATATATCTCATCTTTACAATCCTTGTTGTAAAATGAACATCTAACAAGATCCCGATTTTTCGGATCCACCAAAATTCCATATTTCCAACCAACATCCTTTGACTTAGGAGGATGTCTTGAGATAATGGGGCCCGATGAAGTTGTTTGGGTGTTTGACCCCATCCCCGAAACTTGCTCCACAATTTGAGACATCTTCATACAAAATACATAAACATCAAATACATTAAGAACAGTATAAATCAGAAAAAAATCAAAAACGGATCCACCAAAATTAGATTGTAAATGAAATACATTAAGAACAATAAGAAATCAGATTTAAGAAATATGTTTTAACTTTTAAGAAATCTGATTTAACAATAAGAAGATTTAACAATAAGAAATCGTATTTAACAAAAACTCTGATTTAAGACATTTGATTTAAAAAAATCAGATTTAACAATAAGAAATCTAATTTAAGAAATCTAACTAGCATTAACAACCATAAACAGAAATAAACTTTGAAGGAAAACAAATACATTTCCGAAAATTCAGAATCAAGAAATCAAATTCAATGAACTTTGAAGAAAAATAGAAATAAAACAAATACATTTCCGAAAAACAATAGACATGTTCTCCGACTACGTTGAAGTAATTTAGCCAACTATGTATGAAGGTCTTAATCAAGAATGTTCAACTATAACAAAATAAAAGAAGTGCATATGAAGAAAATAGAAAAAAAACGTAAATTATACATTTCCGACAACGTCCGACTTGTTTGGTAATCTTTGCAAACCCGGTTAACAACACTTATGCCTTCTACACGTTGCTAATGGCCTAATAAAAATATTGGAATCACATTTACAACGAAAAAAAAAGACAAATCAAAAGAACGTACCTTGTACGTATAAGTCCAGTATTCTAACAATATACAACAAGATAGAAGAAAATAAAACATAAGATAAGATTCTTGTATTAGTAGAGAGATGATGAATAAGAAGGAAAAAAGAAAAAGAAAAAAACGTGAAAACCCTAAAAGGACTGGTTGGAGAGCTCCTCTGACGGTCTGGAGAGTTTGGACAGCTTCTCCAGCTAAAGAAGGGGTCAGCGGGGGTTTCTCTGGCGACTGGCAGCGGCGGCAGCATCTTCTCCGGCGAGCAGCGGCGGCAACCAACAGTTGGGGTTCGAATAGGTCGGGTGGGAGAGAAAGAAGAGGTCGGGACAAGAGAGAGAGAAGAGGCCGCGAGGGCCCTATCTTAAGTTAATCGGATCTGGCGCTTGGGCCCGGATCCGATAGGCTGAGGCTGAGGCAAGCCTCACGCCTCCCCCGCCTAGGCGGCTGAGGCGGGGGGGGCGATCGTCGTTGGGTCGAGGCATGGACGGACCGCCTCGCCCCGCCTAGGCGACCGAGGCGGTCGCCTCTAATAACATAGAAAATAAGTGTTGCCGAAATAAGAATGTTAAGATAGATGAGTGGTCACACTATATTAGATAAAATAAGGAATGAATATATTAAAGAAAATGTAGGAGTAACGAGAATTGTAGACAAATTGAAAGAAGGGAGATTGAGATGGTTTAGACATATTAAATGTAAACCTAAAGAGGCTCCAGTTAGAAAGATAGAAAATATTAAAATGGCAGAAACAAAAAAGGGGCGTGGTAAACTCAAGTTAACTTGGAGCAGGGTAATTCAATATGATTTAGATGGTTTAAATATCTCTGAAGAAATAACACAAAATCGACATGAGTGGAAAAAGAGAATCCATATGGCTGACCCCAAGTAATTTGGGATAACGATCTTAGTTGAGTTGAGTTGTATCTAGTCTTCACTACCATAAAACATTACAGATCTTATTCTTATACAATAAAATTTCTCTTTCAACTTTATTGGAACCTTACTCTCACATAAAACCTATGTAGTCAATCTCTAATTTATTCATCTTGCTTTACATCCTATGATTAACATCTTCAACACATTCTTTATCTTTCTAAATAATTAAAACAAGAATAAATTGAGTGCTTTGAGATAATATTACTCTATCTAAACTAACTTCTTCATCTTTTTTCTTTGGTTTTCATTAAAATTACAATCCATATATTCTATCTTAGATCTTACATTTTAAAAGTGTTTCTTCAAAGTTCTAACTTCATATTGACTCATTCTTATATTTCATTTATCAATGCAGTTTCATATACAAGCATCATACACATTGGTATGCCACCTTGTAAATTCTTTACTAATTCATCTATATTTAATATAAAAAATAAAAAATTATTAAAGATCATTGATATAAGCCAATTAAAATAGGAAAATCTCTTGTTTTCACTTTAACTGTATAAACGCTAGTGGTTACTTCATTATACACATCTTAATTGACACTATTTTTGCTTCAACATTCATCACAAAATATTTCTTGAACCTTTACCAAAAATATTTTCTATAAATTTTACACTCCAAGTGCTTTTTAAGCAACCCCTTTAATCTTTGTACTTTGTAAACATGTTCATTCGTATAGAATTGGTTTTTACGTTTGACTTACACTTATTTATCTTGAGAATATCATTCTTAAATATCTCTTGCTTAACCCTTTTAATTCCCACCAATTTATTCTAACCAAATATTTACTTTAAATGTTTTCATTAATCTTAACTCTTAACATTTAAGACTAATACTTATGTTGACTTGTTAAAACCTCACAAGGAATAACTCTAGAATCTTTGCAATGAGCAAAACCAGTCTTTCATGTCAGAACGAGGTTGATTAAGTTTTTATTTTACTCACTTTTAAATATTATTAAATGACATTTTATTTTAACAAACTGAATATTTGTTAGTATAAAATCAAAGGCCATCGCAAATTCAAGGATACTTTTTCTCTCTTTATTTAAATTTCAGTATATGAAACCTCTATAGACTTTTTCACACTCATAACATTTATTTATAACATGCCCATTGAGATCTCAAATAAATATGTGATCTTCATTTGGTATACAATGCATATTGTCATCTATATCCTCCAAAACCCCCTTCTTAATCTCACTTTATAATATAATTTATAAAGCACAAGCACTAATTCCATTAATTATCGCTTGATGTAAAATTAATATACAAGAATAACCTAATCTCCTACTTTTTTTCATTGACTCGTTGGCACCACAACCTAATCTCCTACATTTTTCATTGACACCACTGCATCCCTCAATCCTTATCTACAATGATACCTATCCCATTCTTTACATTTCACTTGTACTCACTTGGTTTTTGAATACATGCAATATTAATCTTTCTTCTCTTTTTTCATATAATCAACAGTTTTTTAAGTGTGTCTATAAGGGATGCAATATTCAAAGTAATAATTTTATCCTTTTTTCAATCTTCTATTCATATTTCTTTCTATACTAATGCATATTTGTCTTTAAATTTGTCCAAAAGCTTACATTTTCCTCTGCTCTATAAATTAATTTTTTTAACACCACATCTGGGGCATAAATGAGCTAAATTAAATGATGGTCCAGAAACAACAAAAAAACATGATTATGGTGGCCATCAGTAGGCATAGGACGACTAGGGTGTCGCTAACTTTCTTATCAATATCAACATCTTAAATCTAGCCATATTTTGAGAAGAGCAAAGCAAGTATGTAACATGCATAGGAGAAGATATATTGAGGTTAACTATCATATGCACAGAACACTCAACATCCAACATATGGAGGTCATTATTGACCTTAATCAACATAGCAAGGCATAGAGGTCCCACATGTGACATACTTCTCTTTAAAGCAACACAAAATTGAATTCCTAGAGATGGCCAAATCTTTCTTATTGTTTTAAAAAGCACAGCTTCGCTATGGCTTATGTCTCAAGAACAGGGGCTTCATCTCCTTGGCAAGGCTTACACCTTGTTGGCAAAACCTAAGGTTTAGGTCTTCTCCAGATGAGGCATTCTGAGATGCTGAGGCATGGAGAAGATGACATGGGACAAGACTTGAGGTTGAGGGCATTTTAATAAAAATTAAAAAATGAGAAAGAGAAAGGGTTATAAGCTGCCGACACATTCAAATATAAAAAATATTTTATCTCCCCGTCAAGCAAGCCTTTGTAGCACTTTATTCCTCCTTTGAAAAAATAGATTTGCATTAATTTTTTAAATAGTTTTTGCAGAACTTATATAATTTATTTCAAACTACTACATTTAAATAAATAAAAATTCAAGTATGTAAAATTACAAGTGTTGAATATATTTTTGGATTCACTATTCTTGAAACAAAATTTTACTATTTTTATACTCTAAAATATTAATCGAACTTTGTTTATTCATGCAATATAAAAGTTTAAACATTAAACATTTAATAATTGATTATATTTTTATGCTAGTCCTTTAGATAGTTCATGGATTACATGATTATTAATTTAAATCTTCATAGATTATATTTTTAAAAAAATTGAGGCTTATGCCTCAATAAGTTTTGAGGCTCACACCTCAAGGCTTTGGCAAAATGCCTCACGACTTCACAAGCATTGATCTCTCTTAAGTTATCACTATAAAGATACTATGAACAATCATCATAATAACAATATTTTTGTGAAGAATCGTCTGCAACATACAATCCTCATCAATCTTTAGGTAATTTTTAAGTTGTACTTGTAAGATAAACTAAATTTACTAATTAATTTATAGTGCACAAATTGTTCAGACATAACTAATGTTTCATGCACTTGAATTTCAACTGTCATGCTAGATGTCTAATTATCTTAAATTGAATGATAACTAACTTTTCTAATTTTCTGTTTTTATTTTAACTTCTTATTTTCTTCTCATTTTTCAATTTTAAATACCTTTATCTACACTAATCCAAAATTAGAAAATTTTCAAGCGAATTGTAACTTATCCAAGTCAGTATTGTAACTAGCCAATACTGAACCAAAAATCCTTGATGTTAAGATTTGTTAACAGCTTGCTGCATATATTCCATTTCCCTTCTTGTCGACATTCATTTTCTTCATCATATACATAATATTTTTCAGCTCATATTACAGCTGAAAGCCAAAGAATAACAATAGCAAACAAATTGGGCGCCTCTCACCTATCAAAACATAGAATTGCAAAAAATAAAAATAATAAGTACCATTATGGCAATAACAATATAATCCAACTCATTCTTTAAGCCCTAATTAAGGCAAATGGAATTTTCAAGCATGCCATGAAGATGCCTTTACATATAAATGCTTATAATGATTCATATTTTCAAAATGACCCCATAAAAATAAATATGTTTAAAATTTTTTAGTAGTGTTAAAAGTGAGCCTCCATGGTCTAATTAAAATTATATAAAAAAGAGGCAAACAGTCTTCATCAAATAAAAAGCATCTAACCAATGATGTTCAGTATTTTCAAATTGCACAAGATTTTTGAGTTTCTTTAAACTTTTTTAATTTGCAAGGATATATTTGGACAAGGACTGTTATCTAAAATAAAATACCTAAACAAAATGTAGATCAACCAAAGACAAGCGTACATTGTGTGGTGGAAAAGTAACATGATGAGGTGGGAACCATAGATCACAAAGGTTGGGAACTACCAGGATACAAAAAGGAGATCTCAGATCTTTTTTCCCCCTAATCTTCTCCAGTATATAGTTTTATCATGATTGTCAAACACCCATATTGCCATAAACATGTATTTTTTTAAAGAAAAGCTTAGTCATTATACAACCAGAATCCTTTTTAGTCATTATACAACCAGAAACCTGTAAGGAAGAACATCAAGGTATTATCATTATGCATGCGCAGTGCACATGAACCTAATAATCCTGCATATTTTAAACTGATTTCACCAAGACAAAGCTGAAAAAAGTTGGCATTCCTTTGCGCTGTAATTCTACAGAAACCAACATTAACTGTGAAAAGGATCAGGTTCAACTTCAAGTCTAATATTAACCAGCCAGCGTAGGACATCAATGAGAATATTTGGCATATCTTCTAGAGGAGGATGGAAATATCCACACCTAGTGAAAAGCAGGAAAGTAATTTCCTTACCAAAAACATAGTATGTCTAGAGCAAGCTCCAAATTAAAATGCATTGGCAATTTGGCGCTCCTATCCATTTGACAGAATTCAAAAATATTTTAGTATTATAAATTACTAAATTTGGCTAGAATTGTCTAATGTACCAACAAGAAAAACAATTATTTTATTTATGATATTAACCTTGTAAAAGCATGCATTTTTATATCATAGTTTAGGAATTCATTAACATATCCATCAAGAGTTTTTGTGAAACCTTGTTATTCATCATAAAAACATATATAAAACACACATGTAAAATTTAAAATTCATTTGATTTCCATTCATAGGGGAAAAGAATTTTCATCAACTTTGGCAGCATTAACTACTACGAAAAAAACATAACATCTTATAGGAGTATTACCCAGAATACATAGCATGTATAAAAATATAAATACACCAAGATTTTAGATTCATTTAATTATGTTTTTGGACCTCTCTACATTAGAAGGTGCAAATTTTTGATGTTAATTATATCGAGATACTTGAATACCCTTGATTAATAGTCATAACAAATCATAACAGGGAACAATACATCTACGAAACACATGTGAGTTATGACCATATAAACTCATTATAATACAAACTTAACATTGATTTGAGTTTGATTATGTTTAAATGACGGTGCATTTTTTTAAATTCTAACATTTTAAGAATATGTTCATTAGTGGATTTTTAAATATACTCAACAAGGACTTTACTCTTTTAATCCGATGTCTTAACATTAAGTTATTTTGAATTATTAGAGTTCATTTAGATTTGAGGTCTAGAAAAACATCGTTCAAATTAAATTTCATAATAGAATTATGTATTTTGGTCATGTGATCTATATTCTAATTTCTATTTTTTATCTAAGTCTTGATATCTTAGACTTAGTGAGATTCACTTAAATCTAATTTTTATGATATCGGATTGAAGCATGTTCATGGTTATTTCATTATCATTGTTTTTGTTCTAAGTCTAAATATTAAGCACTTAGATTCATCTTTTATCCATTTTAAAATCTAACATCTTAGACTTAATGAAAATCAAATTATCATTTGATTTCATGTTCTAAGTTCTAGTGTTGGAATTAAGATTCATTATGTTAACCTTGCATTTTAAGTATTGGCATTTTAGATCAAAATTTGTTATGGTATCGGCTGGAATGAGTTCATTATCATTTCATTTCATCATATTCTAAGCCTTATCATTAGGCATCTTAAACTTAGGATGCATTCATCAAATTTAAGTATTCGATTGATCCAAAAATACCATGTCAAAGTCTGATTTGGTACATATAAATCTGATAATTTTCTTCCTATTGGACATAAGTGGGGCCTAGGACTTACTACATATGAAGTCATTATCTCAGCTCCTAGTTATGCCATCATAAAAATCATAATCATTCATGGACTAGGACTTACCACCTTTCATATAGTCCACTCTAGGTATTTGGATATTTAAGTATGAGATCTACATGACCTTAGGCTGAATATGAACCTAAGAGACCCGGTCCTAGGACTTAGAAGTGAAATCTGACCTTTTGCACCATAATCAGTACATCAAACCTTTGGATCTCAAAATCTCCCTATTTCGAGATTAACAACATTGTCCATGTTCTATTTCTAAAGACAAGAACATAAGTCCCATATCCGAAATTCAACCCACTCAAATATGAAATGGACATAGAAATTTTGGATCCATCTATGTTAAGATTTGTATCATATTTGATATATTTGTTATATTGAATATGAAAGCCAGCATTTTTATATTTTAGAGATAATATTCTCATCTTTTCATGCTTGCATTCCATATGATTCATGTGTGTTACAAAATGCTCCCCGACCATAGACACATGCACATTAACAACATGATGTCATTTATATAACATGGGGAGCATTGGTGTTCATTATCATATGTGGAGAGACTTACGTAGCCATGATCCCTTCAAAATCGCATCATATGAGAATACTTATGACCTTATGTGGACATAAAATATCTCAAATCCCTACTTAGATTTTAAATGTCAGCCTAGCATGGTGACATGCATGATGTCCCCTTAAATCAAGTGAGAATTTTCCTAACTGGTGAAATATAGGATCGGTCATGATGAGGACGTACTCACAATACTACTATGCGCCCCGTTTATGATAGTGTAAATACATTTAACATATTTCACTATCACTTAGACTATCACATAAAAATATGTAACAAGTTTAATACCATATTAGTATTTAAATAAGATTATACACAAGTTTAAATCTTTTAGAAGCACAAATATCATGTTTTTAGTATTGAAAGTGCTTTGTAATTGTTCATTCACACAGTTGATGTACAAAATGTGTTGTATATTTTCATGTAAATTCATTGATGTACTCCTATTTTTATAAGATATTATGTTATGTTTCATACATATAAACATTTTGATCCAAGAATCCGAGATCCGATCTCCTGAGATTTTTCCAAGATCTCTTATCTTTCACCTCCCTAAGACGAAGCCGAGATCCGAGATGGCAATCCTTGACTCACATACCCATCTAGAATCGATAAACCGCAAGGACACACACATGTGTCCGTTCAAAATTATGAGGGGACCTAATTGAATAAGCATAGCCTCTAAATAATTTTTATATGTTCAAATATTTAAGAGGTGCATTCGTTTTTGTCATTTTGGCCACATTCGTCCCATGTTCAAGTCAATGTATCCTCTCAGCCTTTTATGGCCCATAACATGTTGCTTTTGGCCTTATAGGTCATGTTTGCTTTATCTTGGCCTTGCTGACCCATCTTCATGTCATTCTAGGCCTGGTTGACCTATAAGTATGTCTTCATTTAGACCTTGATGGCATAATTTGCTCCAAAGCTACATAAGCTTCACTTCATGTCCACTTCGACATGCTCAATCATGTGTATTTTGCTACTCTCAAACTTTGCTCTCCCTTGCCCTATAATGCTATTCATATAGGTCATACAAAGAGGCTTGGGGCAGGTTTATAACAAGGAGAAGGTAGGTCATAGAGGGGTTTTATAAGCACGATACCGAGGTGGCTAGGGGCTCTGTTAAAGCTCATTATTTTGGGCATAAAAGATGTTGGCCAAACTTGGTTGTAATAGGCTGTATAGAAGGAAGTCTAAAAAAGGCAAATGGGACTGTCATGTGAACAAGGTATAAAGGTCGGACAAGAGGAAGCAAGGACTATTATATGGTCCAAGAAGGGGATTAAACAAGAGCACATGGGGGGCAGTCATGTGGCCTAGTTAAGGGGTAGAACAGTCATCTATATGGGCTGGATAAAAGACTGTTATGTGACTGTTATGGGGGTTGGATAGTAGGAGCATGAGGGGGGGGGGGTATTATATATGAAAATAGAAGATTGTTATATGGCCATATATGGGGACCAACCAGTGGGCATATGGACTGATTATAGACCAGGAATATGACCATGGAAGAGGGGTCGAGATGGGTCTGCATGGGGAGCTATGTGCCAGCTAGGTAACCATGGAGAGAAAGCCGAACAAGGGTCATTCTTGTATAGGAGCATCCCTCGGGTATAGACACATACATGGGCTATTATGGGATCATCTCATGGCTATGAAAGGAGGACCAAGCATAGGTGCACAAGGGGGTATTTTACATGGGAGCATGCCATCAGGTATGGGCATAGACATTGGCTATGCATAGGGTATCATATGGCTATGGAAAAAGGGCCAAACATAGGGGTGCATGAGCTATGCAATGAGTTCGACTATAGGCATGATAAATGATGGCCGATGGAGTCTCTAGACATGTGGAGGGAAGTAGAGGAAGCTGAAGGGACAACTAGGTAAGGGCATTGCTCCGCTTCCTCCATCTTCTTCTCCTGTGCATGTGACAGTGACGACAGCAAGATCACTTGGGAATGCTTGGACCTGCAGCAGCTCTTAACTCCTTCTCGGCACCTCTCTTTAGCTTCTAGTGGACAGTGACTGATGCTACCCATTTCATAGAGAAATAGGAGAAGAACCAGTCTGGTCAAGAAGCCTCCTATTTTCCAGCATGTTAAATTTTCCTTGAAGCTCCATGCCTTGCCGGACATCTCCCACTTGAGGAGATTTGGTCAAGCCTCAGTTGTGGGAGAGAGTGCGCCAGACCCATCACCCCCTCTCCCTATCTTGTAAGCGCATCTGATTTCTTAAAGTTACGCAGCCACTGCCAGGTGGACTATGTGGCAAGTAAAGCTTTGACCTAAGATCCCTTTAAATGGCGCAAGATCCAATGGTGCATGTTGATCCTTAGATCCTATATCTTAGGATCATCAAATAAGTGCCCAAATGACCATTATAATGAGTTGAAATTGAACTCCGATCAGGCTTGCTTTTGTGCATCTTCATGATCCATCAAGATAAGTATATCAATTGTATTACGACCATGGCAAATTAATTTAAATATCATCATCAAATCTCTGCCACTGGATCTAGCGAAAATTGCATTTTTTATACTTGATATGCAATTTATCCCATTCATATGCAGCGCATCTAATTAAATAACTTCATTGGTCAAATAATTTCCCAATTGATCCATATAGGCCTTGAGTATCGTCTTGACCCATTAAAATCATCATACAATCATTATGTGCTCGATTGTATCAACTTCTTCATTTAACCATGTGCACTAAGATCTTTGGAAGAAAGTCAATGTTTAATATTGTTATGTATATTAGACCATAAATCTCCTGAATTTCCCAATTGAACTTGACTTATCAATATTGGCCAATTTGGGCAATGTGCCATTATCAGTCTAATATTGAGCCTAATTCCTGTTATCTAAGCCCAATAACATTGAAATATAAAATTTTGATATTCAGGTCCATTTATTGACATCAGTGACCCAATAACAATGAAACTTATTTGACATTGAAACCCGTTTCTAATATATTTGGTCCGATAAATATAAAATATGATGAATACAACATGCATGCCCACTTTGCATCATCTGTGGCCCAATAAATACTTAAATGGTTATTTGAGCCCAATTTATGTTGATTGTGACCCAATAATCATAAAATATGATATAATACAACATGCAGGCCCATTTGCATCATCTGTGGCCCAATAAATACATAATTGGTTATTTGAGCCCAATTTATGTTGATTGTGACCCAATAATCATAAAATATGGTGATCATGGCATTGGGGCCCATGTTCTCACATCTTTGGCCAAATAAATATAAAATATAATGAATCAGCCATCTAGGCCCAATAAGCATACAATTTAATGATTTTGGCCAGGGGTGCAAACGAACCAATACACTCAACAAGTAGCTCAAAGCTAGACACGATAAAAATTTGATTTGACTCGTTTATTAAGTTAAATAAACAAGCTTGAACAAAAAATAAAGCCCGACTCATTAAACGAGCTGAGCCTGAATAGACTCCTGCTCGGCTCGATAAGCTCGTGAGGAGCTCGATTAAATATTATATTATTTATTTATTTTTTTAAATTAAATTATGAGTATTAATAATTATATACTGTTACTTAAATATACTAAATAATTCAAAATTTGAGTTTAAATTTACATTGAGTTTCATAAATGAGCTAAATTTAGAGTTTCAAAAATGACTTTTCATTGATTTTGAATTTTATAAACGAGTTTGTATATAGCTTAAACTTGAATGTGAATTGAATTTTAGCCTAACTACTACTCGAGTTCGAGCTCGACTCGGCTCGATTAATAAATGAACCAAGCTTGAACAAAGATTCCACATGCTCGCTAAAACTCGAGTTCATGTAAAATAAACGAGCTGAGCTTGAACACCATACTACTCGACTCAGCTCGACTCGTTTGCACCCCTAATTTAGGCATTGTGCCTCTCATTGGTCAAATTGGGCCCATTAAGTTTATTGGGCCTTGACATAGGTAAATGAGGCCCATAAAAGGACCAGTCTTGGGTCAATTCCAATCAGTTACCCTCGGTGCCTATTTATTTAAATATCCTCAAGTCTTAATCCAATTAGGACTAAGGAGTGGGGGCAGCTCCCATTTTGAACATAAGTGGGACTCAGATCCTATTAAGAACCCACTAAGAAGACGGTCCCCTACTTAAGTTAACAAGTAAGAACATATCCATTGGATCTTATACTAAGCATTGCCCCACAATCATCTCATCATTTAATGTCATCTAATCATAACCATTCATTACTTAAGTAGGATCCGAATCATATTAAGGACCCACTAAAAAGAGAATCCATAACTTAAGTTATCAAAGCATCATGACCCTTGGATTTTGTGCCATCATCATCTCATCATCTTCTTCACTTAATCACGACCAATAATTAATAGGATCCAATTATCTCATTAGAGACTCGATAAGAATAGGATCCATAACTTAAATGATTGGAGATCCTAACCATTGTCAATCATTGAAAAATATTCTACCATTATTTAAATAAACATCAAATCCCATAAGAAGATGGCAATGGTATCCTTGTGGGGCCGACCTAGGACGGATTCTCCTTTGACTTTAAGTCAAGGCCACAAGCATTGTTCTTTCTTCCTTTTCCTCTTCTTTTCCCACCATCATTGCTTGCAAAATTGTCATGCTTTGTGATGCGAGACGGAAAATGAGAAAACTGAACTAAAGCGGCAAATTGCAAAATCGAATTTAAAATGATTGAAACTAACTAAATTGCCGTAAAATGCTAAGAGAATACCTAAAAACTTTCTTTATTGTGAGCGCATTTGGACCGATCAGTCAGTATGCTGACCTGATGGTCCAACCCAAGAGAGCCCAAGTCGTGTGAACTAACTGTCCCACAGCAGTATCGCAAATCGGGCCAGGATGCTCGTGGAGAATTCTGATGATGTCTGGCATGAGCTCCTATGGAGATAGCAATCATCAGCCCGGTAAGGACTTGTAGCAACTTTTCACCGGAGGAGAGCTGTGGCGTTGTGGCATTCCGTGGAGTGTCAATAAGTCCTAGATAGGAACCAACTTCGGGTGGGATCATGGATGTCTCCTAGCTTCCACTGGGGTATGTGGTCGTTGTAGTGCAGGCACTTGGGGGTAAGCAGAGCTGGCGAATAGAAAGGAAACATGGGAGGGCGATTGCCATTAGAGCATAGGATGAGGAGGAGGTCTTCATGACAGCATCCACACGCAGTCAAGTTGAGAAGGCAATTGAAAACTTCTAGACACACTTGCATGAGCCCGCATGAGGTCTTTTGTGTGCAGAGATGCAGTCAGGGTAAAGTCTGTCAGAAGAAGAGGATCCGCAAGAGGCATCATCATTGGAGTGGATGAAGAAAATCGAGAATCACCGATCAACACCAGCAGACAAAGTTGGTTGACCAGGCGCACGGTACTGTCATTTTCAGATAGAGTTCTCTCCGATGAAGAGGTAGCCAATCGGATCTCGTGTCAACGTCTTCGAATCCGGTAAAGAGGTAGCAAAGTAGATCCTATTGTTGGATGTAGAGGCCTTGTGACCTTTAATAAGGAATTGTTGATTTATTGAGTTAACGACAGGTGGAAGCATCACCGAATCTGCAACAAACGAAGTGGTGGAAACCATATCATGACCAAGAGGGGGCTGACAATAGCTCCGTTGAAGCTAAGAAGGCGAAATGTTGATGTCATAACCTACAAAAGGAGAACGAGGGAAGGGGGAAAGAGGGGGAAACTGGTCTTGATCACCGGAGGTTGGAAGGAGAAATGCCGGCCCCACATACCAAGGGTTGAGGAGTAGAAATGCTGGCCACTTGCTGGGAGTTGAAAGAGAGGGCGGCGCCCCATTGCCGGGGTTGGAGAAGAACATACGGCCATTTGCCAGGGTAGACAGGAAGGGGGAAAGAGTGAAGATAGAGCGAACCCATCTAAACGGACCGAAATGGATCCAACAATTTTAATATTCCATTGTCTATCTCTTGAATTTACAATGATTCCTCCTTATAAAGAGGGAGAAGGTAATTTTATTAAAAAAAGGACCTTCAACATCTAATTATTTAAGGACTTAGACAAACTGTAAAAAAAATTCAAAACAGAGTTTAAACTCTCTAATTGCATTCCCATGATTCTCTCCGACCGGGAGAAAACTCATCCTCGAGTTTTGTACCCAAATTCATTTATATGTAGTCGGAATAACCCAAAACTCGACTCGTGAGAACAATTCGATAGAACTTTCTCTAATACCAAATTGATGTGGGACAAAAAATGAGAAAACTGAACTAAAGTGGCTAAATTGCAAAATCGAACCTAAAATGATTGAAACTAACTAAATTTCCCTAAAAAGCTGAGAGAATACTTTAAAAAATTCTTTATTGTGAGCCCATTTGAAGTGATCAGCCAGCTTGCTGGCCTGCTGGTCCAGCCCAAAAGAGCCCAAGTCGCGTGAAACCAACTTTCCCGCAGTGCTATCACAAACTGGGCCAGGAGACTCATAGAGGATTCTGATGGCACCTGGCATGCGCTCATGTGGAGAGAGCAGTCATCAACTTGGCAGGGACTTGTGGCAGCTTTGCACCGGCGGAGAGCTGTGGCATCATGGCATTCCACGGAGTGTCCGGGAGTCCTGGATGGGAACTGCCTCTAGGTGAGATCATGGATGTCTCCTGGCCGCTGCTGGGGTTCAAGGCAGCTGTGGTGCGGGTGCCCAGGTGCGAGTAGAGCTAGCGAAGAAAAGGGGGAACATGGGAGGGTGATTGCCACTGGAGCCTAGGCTGAGGAGGTCTGTGCGGTGGCATCTGCACATAGTCAAGTTGAGAAGGTGAAGGGAAACTTCGCATGAGCCTACAAGAGGTTTTTCATGCACAAAGATGCAGTCGGGGTGGAGTCGGCCGGAAGGTATCGTCGAGAGGTATCGTCGTTGGAATCGATGAAGATGATCTGCGAGAGGTATCGTCGTTGGAATCGATGAAGATGATCGGGAATCGCCGATCTGTGATTTATGGAACACCAGCAGACAAAGATGGTTGACGAGGCGCAAGTTGTTGTCATCTTCAGATCTCGAGTTCTCTCAGGTAGCTGAACGGATTTTGCGTTAATGTCTTCAAATATGGTGAAGAGGTAGCGAAGGAGATCCTTGTGAAACCTCGAAAAAATTGATCTCATGATTTGAAATTTGAATTGGTGTGATTGTGATTTGGAAAGTTTGAAAATTTTGTTGAAGATATGTATATATAACCTCAAATTTTGAGATTGAAATCAAATTTGGAAATTTTTTCATGTATGTGTGTGTTTCGAAACATGTGTATATGAAAATTAAAAATTTGAGTATTTCAAAAAAATTTGAAAATACATTTTAGATTTGGGTTTTAAACATGAAAAGGATTTTGATTTTTAAAGAATAGTTTTCAAAAATCTTATCAAAAATTTATTCAACAAATTTCGGTTTTACAACTATGAAAATATCAATATTCCATAGAAGTATAACTAATCCGACGATATACATAGAAATTTAAGTTCGAGGTTGGGTTCTTTGAAAATTTGTTTTGACCTCTCCCCATCGGGTGGTGCAAAGACCCGATGTTAATTATATCGAGAACATTCGAATGCCCTTGATTCGCCGCCATAGTAATTTCAAAACGATAGCATACATCCATAAATGAAATGAACACAAAAGGAGCAACGGCTCCATAAATTCGATGGAATGCAAACTTTTTATGTTTAAAAAATGAATTTGATTTGATTTGATTTAAAACTTTGATCCAATTGGTTTGTTGCTTAATATCTTTTACGGTTGATTTAAGATTTGATTAAATATTTAAATTAATTAAATTTAATTTGACTGATTTTTAAATTTATTTAATTCAAATGTTGTGTAATTGTTTGGAGATATTTAGATTAGAAATTTAATTTATTTCGAATATCATTTTATAATTGAAGATGTAATGTTTGTTTTGTTTATTATTATTTTTTATTAATTGTGATTTATATGTGTTTTGTTATTTAATTGAATTCATCAATTAATTAGTTAATAGTTTAATTTAGGAGATTTGATTGTTTAATATTTTGATTGATTTAAGAGTGTAAAAATTAGTTTTAACTTAAGTATGTACATTTTGTGTATCTTCATATTTATTTTTGTGATTGAATTGGTATTAAGTCTTAATAGGTGTCTTATGTTAGAAAATTTGTATTGTTTTGTTTTATTTTGTGTTTGTTTGTTTCTTAACTTTAAAATTATCTTAAGATTAATTTTAATTTATGGAAGTTAAGTTTGATTAACTTTGATTAATTTTGGAATTTTCGGATTATTTAATTAATTAATTTTATTTCCCCTTTTTTATTGTTATGGTTTTAATATAATCTTTCTTTAAATTAATCTTTTCTTATTTGCATTCCATACGACTTATGGAGCTATTTTAGCTCTCATCAACCTCAAAAATATACACAACATGTAATTTCCATTAATTGGAAAATTGGTACAACTTACAAATATGAGGAACATAAAATAATGTCATGATCACAATTGGTACAACTTACAAATATGAGGAACATAAAATAATGTCATGATCACAATGAATCGAATCGGTTTTGAATCCATTGAGTCATTGATAGGCATTATGGAATGGATCACATCGATAATGGGCCTAGCACACCGACCTTCGGTTAAAGTTTGTGGGTGCTACCTATCGATATAATCACTATCATATCGGTTTTATATTTTGGCATTCATGCATATATGTATATACATTTAGCCATCATATAAAATTGATATAATCATCCCTTGATAGGAAAATTGATATAGCATTGGGGTCATTTTATTTTGACCTTTATATGCTAATCAAATATTTATTTATTTATTATTCTTTTAAGTTATGCCGAAGCGTAGAGCATGCCCGATTGGACCGGCCCCCATTAGCCTCGATTGTTTAATTATTTTCCAAAGACGTAGAGCGTGCCCGATTGGACCGGCCCCCAATTAGTCTTGGATCGATTTATTATTTTAAGTATAAACTTGAGACGTAGAGCGTGCCCGATTGGACCGGCCCCCAATTAGTCTCAAATCGGTTTGATTGTGAATTTTATCAACGTCAAACTTAGAGTTGAACTATCATATCAACGGATGACATGACCGCTCTCGCCATCGTCCTCCAATGGCTAGCTAGTTGGCTGCGACCGAAGCTAGTTTGAACAGGTTTGAGCCGCTGATTTGTGTCAACAGTGAACAGGAGAGGAGAGGAAAGGGAGGAAGGGCGACCGCGGCTGTTTAGCGGAGACAGAAGAGGAAAGGGAGAGAGGGGGGCTGCGGCTGCTATAGAGAGAGATAGAGGGACACGCGTGGCGACGGAGGAGTTACGCGTGGGCGGACAGAGAGAGAGAGGGACGCGTGCGGAGATGGCGGAGGTGTGCGCGCGGCTGGCTTACGGCCGCGGCAACGGTGAACAGGGGGCGTGCGCGGCGACGGCGAACAAGGGGCGCGCGCGGCGACGGCGGAGGTGCGGATGGAGAGAGAGAGAGAGACACGCACGGCTGCGGGCAGAGGTGCGCGGGACGACAGAAGAGGAGGAGGCTTGTGGTGACGGTGGCTCGAGGGGGGGCTACGGCGGCAGAGGAACGAGCGGCGAGGAGAGGGAGGAGGCTTGCGGTGATGGCGACGAACGGAATGACGATGAAGGGCTCGCACGTAGGAGGAAGACGCCGACCGGCGACCAGCGTAAACCTCACCTTCCTCCTCTCTTCTGCTCCTCTACGCTTCTCTTTTCTGTTGTTGAATCTTCCCTTCCCGATCGCACACCCGAACCCCCCTATTTGAGGTCGCAAGCGGCTCCTTATCCTGCGGCTGCCATTGATGACCCAGGAGGCTCGCTCGCTTCCACTGTTATGCGCCTGGCAACGTACGCATGGGCCGCTGTCCTTCTAACTTCATGAAGACATTGCATGGTTTGGACAAATAGGTGCCGGCGACCTCATCCAGCCGCGGTAACGGCTGGCTTTTGATGAACTTGTTAATGTCTTTCAAAAGCGCTAACCCTGCTAGGAGCTTTGATAGACGTCAATATTGTTGGGACGTCGCTACAACCCTCTCGGTTGCCCTCCGTCGACGTGTTGAACTGTTGTACGCGAGTCAAGAGAACTTTCAGTGGATGTTAAACTCGACAAAAATGTTATGACGTCGTTAGTCATCTTCTGTCGATGCATCAGGCCGTCGTCGGAAGCTGTAAGAGTCCCGATTACTGTTTAAGTCGGTGGGGAAGGATTATGATCCCCTCAGTTGCCCTCCGTCTGGACGTCGAATTGCTGCACATGATTTATGCAAGCTCTGCCGAGGGTTAAAACTGATTGATAAGTGCTTCGACGTCTTCGATCGTCTTTCGTTGACATGTCAAAATATTGTACGAGAGCTTCGACACTCTTCGTACGAACATCGTCGTTGTTATAACCTTGTCGATAAGACACTGTTTGTAACGAATTTGGAAGACGGACGTAAACATTACATCTTTGACGGCTGAACCGCACCGTCTTGCCCATTTTTATTTATTTTGAAAATTTCCCAGCATTTTAGGTGTCAACAATCCCATTGTCAGATGTAGAGGCCTGTGACCTCCAATTGGAATCACCAATCAACGAGTTAACTGCAGGTGGAAGCGTCGCCAGATCTGAAACAGACGAAGTGGTGGGAGCAAAGATTCCGGAATTGGAATCGGAATCGGAATCGGTTGGGACCGATTCGGCCGATTCCTGGGAAGGGAATCGATTCCGGATCGGTCCGGAATCGGTTTTTTTTTTTGAATTTTTTTTTCGTCAAAAAAATCCGAAAAATTCAGAAAAATTCTAAAAAAAATAGGAAATGAGTTAGAAAATTTTTTAAAAATAACCAATGCATTCATCCACAGGACCACATCGAATAAATACTAATGAACTCCAATTGAAGACTTAAAGTTAAGTACATATTCCAATTCCATTGATTCAAAAATAAATGAATTGATACATCATAAAAAAAAATTACATCATATCAATCTACTACAAATATCCAGGATATAGATATGTGTCTTCCTCCTCTCCCTGCTGCTCGTGATGCTCCATTCGGTATGTTTAAAGGGTTACGTATTTGCCGGAAATGGTCGTAAATTAACGTACGGGGTATCGGAAATTTTTCCCGTACAAAGAACATCCAATCGATGTTCAAACAACTTGAGCGAAGTTATTCGATCAAAAATCACCGAGTTTAACTCTACTCGGAGTCGTCGGAAACGTGTAAAAATAGGCGTACGGGATATCCGGAATTTTTCCGTGCAAAATGGACATAAACGGATAGTTCAAAACTTAAACGGACTTGTTCGGACGGAAATCGTAAAGTTTAACGACACTCAAACTCGTCGGAAACGCGTAAGAATGGACATACGAAGTTTTCGGCGAAGAAATCTTACCAAAAACCTTACAAAGATCGAAGAAGGGGTTGATTCGATGCCGATCCGAGCTTGAATCGGCGGAATCCCTTGAAGGCCAAGCTTGGAATCGCCGGAATCGCCGGAATCGCCGCCGGAATCGCCGGAATCGGTGGAATCGCCGCGGAATCGGCCCTGGATCGACGGAATCGGCCGGAATCGACCCTGGATCGACGGAATCGAGGCCGGAATCGACGGAATCGCGCCGGAATCGCCTGCGCAGTCTCCTTCCGCCGCGGGATCGACCGAGAGCTGCTCGTCGGTCGATTCCGGCCCTAAAAGGGCCGGAATCGGTTCGATTCCCGGTCCAGAGTCGAACCGGGAATCGAACCGGGCCGGGGTTGACCCGGCCTTCCGAAGAATCGGTCGGATCGACCGATTCCACAAGGAATTCCACAAGGAATTCCGCGGAATCAGATTCCGACCGATTCCGGACGAATCGGACCGATTCCGCGGAATTCTTCCCGGAATCGGTCCTTCCGCCCGGAATCTCCGATCCGATTCCGGAATCGGTCGGAATCGGACCGATTCCGCCGATTCTGCAATCCATGGGTGGGAGCCAGATCCTGACCAAGAGGGGGCCGACAGCAGGTCTCTTGGATGGAACACGGGGAACTGATAATGTCATAACCTGCGAAGGGGGAATGAGAGAAGAGGGAGAGAAGGGGAAACTGATCTCAATCACCGAAGCTTGGAAGGAGATATGCTGGCCTCACATGCCAGGGGTTCAGAACGAGAAATGCCAGCCACCTGCCAGGGGTTGGAAGAGAAGGTGGTGCTCCATCGCCGGGGTTGGAGAAGAATGAATGGCCATCTACCAGGGTAGAGAGAAGGGTCGGAAAAGGGAAAAAGCGAGGATGGGGCAAAGTGGCAAACCCCTCTAGAAGGACTAAAATGGCTCCAAAAATGTTAATATTCCATTGACTATCTATTGGATTTACAACGTTTCCTCCTTATATAGAGGGAGGAGGTAATTTTATTACAAAAAGGCCCTTCAACATCTAACTATATACAGACTTGGACAAACCTCTAAAAAATATCAAAACAGAGTTTAAACCATCTAAATTTCGTTCCAATCACTCTGCATATGTTGGTCCGAGCACCAAATTGAGCATATGTCGAAGCTATTTTGGAGGAGGAACACTCCCTACAGTTCTATCTAGCTGTCGTGACCATCAGGTTCATATATTTCTTGTTCCATCCTTCTTTTTGCCATGGTAACATCAAGGCCCATTGGTGCCTGTTCTAATTATGGTGTGCAGGGGACCATCAGCTAGGGCCGAATTGAAGAGGTGATCCTTCCTTGAAGGGCCGGCCATCCATCAAGGCTATCAGGTATGTGTTTTTCATGTTTTCTGTCCCTCTCTCTACCGAAATCATCAAGTGCTATAACAGATCCAAGGCGATCTTTTCATGTTTCGGTTCTTCTAGTTGGGCACCAACAGGATCTGAATTGGACAGAAAATATTGTTCCAATGATCCAGTGGATTTTGGACCAGTCCACCACTTCAATTTTCATCTTTAAGGCTCAACCATCCTTTGGCAGTTGTGGGTATACATCTTACCTCCTTGTTTTTTTTATTGATTGCTATGATGCATCGGATGTGTGGCTAAGCATTTTTATTTCTTCAGAACTGGAAGTGTATGTTCTTTCTCAGTTTTAGATGTCCGTCAGCCCATGAAACACGTGTTCTTCCTTTGTTTGTTCTATGTGCCATGATATATTAGATGGAAATGTTCAAGATTAGAGATGATATGTCTCTACCTAAGTTCTAAACATGTGTCAGGTATAAGAGACCCTTGCCCCTTTCATTTTTTCCATCTTGCACCCCTTCATCAATGCTCGGACTGTGCAAGAGCACTGTCATCTGATTATTACTTACTTACCATATACTTGTCATAGCCAAATTAAAGAAGGGATCCCTCTTACCCATCCAGTCACGTCTCAAATGTGGCAGATTTTTACCTCTTTCATATCTTGGTAGAATTACCCTTAATCTGCCTTGTTTAGGCTTTCACAAGTGCATACCAGTCCATCTTCTTGATATGATCAAGATGTTAATTGGCAGCTAGAAGACTTCCGCCTTTCCATCTAACTTTGATGATGAGAAGTGTTAGCATTTCATGTATCCAAGCCATTGCCAGTCCAATTATGCATATAAGATGCATTCAAAAGCTAAGGATCTGAAAAGACATTCTCGCATGCAAATTTCAGGTACTAACATCTTATAGATACAGGTGAAGCAATTGAAGTCAAAACCTATATGAATGAAAACCCCTGCCAAGAACAAGAAAAAGAAACAAAATTACCCCATTACCTACCAACCCAAGGGAAAACAAGAAACACTTGAGAAGTAGTTCAACTTTTCATCAACATGGAAAAGTAAGACACCTAACCCATGATAACCTGCCCTAGGTGGACAAGTTGCCACTACGGGAAATGAAAACAAGATAAATTTAGGACAGGACAGTGTGAAACAATAGTGATCAGTACCGCAGCCCCCCCCCAAACAATAGTAAAAATATGCTATGAATATATCATTTATATAAAAATAAACATATAAATTTAAGGTTATCAGGGCTACAATTAAGATGAAACTAAATTTGGTCAAATAAAATGCAAAATTCTGGTAGTTGAGCAATAGATTCACCCATAAAAATGAATCAATAATTAAAGTAGAACTCGCTAGGATTAATAATCAAACTTCAAAAACTATATTCTTCAGAGAACTCTAATTTCATTTTTATAGGTTAGCCTAGTGAACGGCAACCCTATGAGATATGATATACCACAATTCTAAATAAAGCATTTTTCACAATAAAAGAAACCATGTTATTCAGGATTTAACTATCTAAAACTAACAGTGAATTATTAAAAAAGTTCTTATCATAAAAAATTGCTTCAACACCAGAATCTTGATAAACATGACAAGCAGCGTGTGGCAGAGAAGATGACCAACAATAAATTGGCAAAATGTTGGATGCATAAACACTACAATGCAGAAGATTGGATTTATAGAACACCTGCAAAAATAATAGTTTTTATTTTTTTTCCTATAATCATCATAAAAGTGACTAACAGGATGTCCATTTACATCCTCACGGCCATAACTGAATCAATACTCACTTTTGGAAACGTGATCTGTAGGACCTCATAGAATGTGATTGAAATCTTTCCCTCAATTCCGAAAGCACTGAACTAACCTGCAAATGCCTTTGCCAGCACAAAGCAACTAACATGAGTCTCTTAAATGGCATCCAGCACTTTTGGATACTGCAATTATGATATTTTAATAAGCAATATAATATTATTAAATGAGTAATACCAGTGTTCATACCGATGTTAACTTGGAATATTCAGAATCAGGGAGGAAGTCTACTGAAGCATTCCCCAAGAGATAAAGCTGATACAGAGAAGTTCATAAGACCATCAGCCTAAAGAAAAATAAGTAAAATGATAAAAAAATAGAAAACATCTGAGAAAGAAATTCTTCGAAAGTAATCCATATGAAGAAAGGAGATGTCCCCAGTTCTGTAACAGCTATTTTATGAATCAGATCAAGGCACTTTGACCATTAAAAGATAGATCTAATTAACTTAAGCAGGCATTTGGAGATGGTACCAACAGCCCAAAATTCGTTGTGCCAAATGAAGCACAAACATTAAACAGAACAATATAGGAAACACTATTTCCACATAGCACAAGACAGAGCACCACAAGAAAGCATTTCCCTTGGGAGCATAAAGATTTCCATGAAAGAAATATTTCTCCAAGATTATGATAAAAAGTTTAGATAGCACCTTTTGCAATGTTCGTAAGAAATAAGAATTGAGTCTTACGATAACTTTCTTATTCCAAACCATCTAAGCACAACTAACAGATAACCATCCGAGTGTGGAACCTTTTTGGCACATTTGGAAAAACAACCATCTCAATTCATTTTCCATGTCCATGTATCTGACTGATTAGTAGAAGTCTTAACTAAACCCAACAGATTTAGAAATTCAAGTAATTGGACCTCCTTGTCCAGCACTGCCAGAAATGCCTTTAAAATCACCTGTTACATAAGTGTTGCTCAGCCATACAGTTGTCACATCCTTGCCACTTGTTACACTCCGGAAGAAGAAATTCCGGACTAGAAGTTTTTGTAATTTTTAGATCAAATTGGTAAAGTTTGATTAAATGACAAGAATTATGAATAGTAATAATAATAATAGTAATAATTAGAAAGTTCCAAAATTAAATGACTAGAAATATAAACATTAAGTATTACTAGAAAGTTTCATTATGTCCGAAATACATTTATATAAGAAACAACAAGTACAAAGAGTTGTATGGATTTTTGCTGAACATGCTATAAAATGACATTTTGAGATATCTCAAAATATCAGATTGGATCAGAGGCTGATAATTTGGTCTGCAATTTTTTCTGACCAAGAGGTGGTTAATGCTTACAATGCTTCAGGACAATATGACTTTTGGGCAGGATTTATATTCACTATCCTAGGATATCATTAAAGATGACTATACGGATCTGAGTAGAGAATTTGACAAAGATCTTAGTTGCATCAAGTATTTAAATTCTACCACCCTTATTTTGTTGCTTAAGAAGGACAATGTAAATGATATTAAAGATTTAAGACTAATCAGCTTGTTAACTTGCAGTTACAGAAGTGTGACAAAAATTCTCGTAACTAGACATAGTAGATCCATTGACAAGCTCTTTACCTCTACTCAGTATGCTATCATCCCTAGAAGATGTATTCTGGATAACTTTATGACTGTCTATGAATGTCTTCATGATCAGAGGTTGACATAAAGAATGCATCTTGTTGTTGGACTTCAAGAAGGCTTATCATAGAGTGAGGTGGGGCTATCTTATTAGAATTATGCAGTTGATGGGTTTCAATCAGAAATGGATCAAGGTGAATCAAAAGTTGCATTTCAACTGCCAGGTTCTCAATTGATATATTAATGGTAAAGATTATGGTTTTTTTGCTGCATCAAGAGGTCTCAGGCAAAGTGATCCGATCTCTCCTCTCTTGTTTGTTCTTATCGGCCAACCACTTAGCATTATGTAGAAGAAAATTGAAGAAGAAAATTTAATTGAAAGCAGTGGAGTGCGAGTTAACATGGACCGTATTACTCATTTGCAGTCTGTGGATGATATTCTTCTCTTCTCTTCTGGCAAGGTGGACAAATGTATCAATCTTCAAATTCTATTTTGCTTTTTACAATATGTCACAGCGTTGAAAGTCAACAAGGAGAAATGCGAGTTCATTAATATCAACATTGAGGAGCGATTGAGGCTTCAGCTACAAAGGGTTTTCAACATGCCTAGGACCTCTTTGTCTATTAAATATATTAGATCACCTCTTTCTGATAAAGGTACCAAAAGTGAGGATTGGCAATGTGTAGTGCACAATATGGAATGCAAATTACAAGGGTGGAAGAGTAGGATGTTATCTGCAAGTGGAAGATGGCTGCTCTCTAAGTAAATTCTGCAAAACATTCCACTATTTTTCTTTTCAATCCTGAGAGTTCCCAAGGGCATTTGTAAAAAAATCAGGACTAGGTTATTCAGGCAAGGCACTAATGACATAAAAGGTATTTATCTTATTAAATGGGACCAAGTTTTAGATCAACGAAAGAAGAGAGAGTGGGACTTGTTCCATTGAGATCCATCAACAATGCTCTTCTGTCTAAATAGTTATAGAAGTTGAAATGTTAATAGAGATGCTTTGTGGGCTAAAATAATTTACTTCAAATAAGGCATTGAGGGTAATGATTCATGGATTAGAGATTTCAGGGATATTGACAGAGCGTCGAATATCTGGAAAGGCATCCATGGTTGCTGGCATTTCTTCAATTCGTCATCATGTATTGAGTTGGATAATGGCAAGAGGACCTTCTGGGAGGATCATTGGGTTGGTCACGCACCCTTGGCAACTATGTTTCCCTCTCTTTTTAGATTACAACGCTATCCCCAAGATAAGGTGTATTGCCTCACTTTTCAAAAAAATTTTAAAGATGAGAAAATTAGAAAACTTTATAACATACTGTTGTTTATCAATAAGTGTAGGTGCATGGAGGAAGACTGGATGCCTTGTAACAAAACTACCTTCAAAGTGAGAATTGCTTTGCATAAACTTACTCTTTGACAGGTGGTGTCGTCTTGGTATCAAGCTATTTGGCAACCCCCTTTGCCCATTAAAATCAAACTTTTGTTATGGCAAATCGAAAAGCAAAGAGCTACAAGGAGCTACCTCAAAAAAATTTCCCTAATATCCCCACAATTTGTCTTTTGTGAAATGTAGGATGAAACTATAGATCATCTTATTATCAACCGTGGGAATAATTAATTCTCTATGAATATTTTGGTCAAGACTTGGAAGTTTCATTGGATAGAACCAGCCAACATCATCCAATTTCCGCATTTATGGTCCTCTCTAAACTTATGAGGTTCGGATATGAACATGTGGATTGCGGAGTTGTGTTCTTCTGGCTTTTCTATGCTCTGTTTGGCGAATGAGGAACAGAGAAATTTTTTGTCATCATTATGAGAACCCAAGACTGATACTACACTTGATGGCGAATTAGGTAAGGGATTGGTCATTTGCTCACACAGGTACTCTTGTGGATGTCCAACATCTTCAGGGGTAAATTCCTTCACTCTAGAACTGTTTCTTTGTACTCCTGTAGAACCACAAATTTCAAACATATCTTAATTTTGAAATGTGTTTTTTTAAGCTAGCATCGCACACCATGAAGATAGTTGATATTCCATAAGACTACTAGCTAATTTGCGTGATTTTTATATAATATGTATTGAGGTTTTAGGTTATTTATTTTTGACCTCTCTCCATCAAATGAAACGAAGATTCGATGTTAATTACATCAAGTAATCACTCAATTATCCTTGATTAACCACCATACCAATTCTTAAATAAAAAACAGATCCACAAAATAAATAGCGCAACGACCCCATAAACTTGTGGGAATGAAAAAATTAGTATTTCAGATTTAATTTGATTTGAGTTTGTTGATGTTCATACAAATAAATTTGGTTTGATTAGCGGATTTAGGTTCGAATGGCTTTGTATTTATTTGAAATATGTTCTACTTTGAATGTGATTAGACGTTTTTATCTTTAGGGTTTGTTTTGAATTTAATTGAGTTCTTTTACCTCTTTTTTTGTTGAGTTTGAATTGATTGGAATCTTTTATTATAAATGGGTTTTGCTTAGTTTATTGATTTACTTAAGATTTGAGTTCTTTTAAATTTTTGTTGTTGGGTTTTTGTTGGCGTACATTTTTTTCAAAAAAAAAGAGAGGAGGAATGCATGGGCCAGTAAGAGCAGGCCGGAAGGCCCACAATTCAGCCAATTTTTGGGCCCAATTGGCAGCCCATCTCCTGCCCTGGCACTCCAGCCCATAACCAAGTAATTGGGCCCATGAAAAGGCCTTGTGCACCAACCTACAGCAGCTTGGGCCACAGCCTCCTGCTGGCCCAGAAAACAGGCCCACCCGAGGCCATTTGCAGGCACAAACTGGGCCAGGCCCACCTGCGGCCTGGTGTGAACAGCACCTGCCACATCAGCACCCCTTTGCGCACCAGCCCTGCCACCTCAGCCCATCGGTCAGGTCAAGGCTGGGGGAAGGTCAAGGTACAGCAGGCCAATCAAGTCCATTCAATGGAGTAACTCCCAATGGGGAGGCCAAAAGCCATCGGTTATGGCAGCCACCTGCTGGCCTTTGATCTGCCCTCCACTCTCTATAAGAAGAGGGGGGTGCGCCAGCTTCAAGGGGGGGAGACTGCTGGAGGAGGCCGCCAGGCTGCCGAAGTGTCACCTGCTGTGCCCTGCTGCTGTGCCTGCTACCTGCTGCCAGGAGAAAGAAGGAGAAGAGGAGAAGAAGACAAGGTAAGAAGGGATAGTTGGTATGTCCACATAGCCCCTTTAGGGGGCCTTCTTTCTGTCAGTTTTACCTGCTCCTTCCTGCCCCTATCCGCCTTCACAAAATGCCCCATTTCAGCCCATTCAAACCCCCTAGATTGGACGGCAATCCCCTTGAGCCGAGCCCATAAATCTGGCCGTTTCTGGTCCTTGTCCGGAACAAAAACCAGTCCTCTTGTGACCCGGTTTCAGCCTCAATCAAGGCCCAAGAGAGCCCCCACTTCGGCCCATTTCCAGGCCCACCAGCAGGCCCATCTTCAGATCACCTGCAGGCCCATGTTCAAGCCCGTTTCCAGACCACCTGCAGGTCCCCATTTCAACTCGGTTCCAGCCCCTGCCTAGGCACATAACCGCCCACCTGCAGGCCCAGGTTAAGCCTACATCCGGCCCCCTTCTGACCCGGTTTAAACCATCTGCAGACGTCCCACATCTAGGCCCATAAACAGCCCGTCTGGCCCACCTGCTGGCCCTTGCCCAGTCCATCAACCAGAGCCAAGTTCAGCCCAAAAAAAAAACAAAACCCAATTCAGGCCCATGTCTGGCCCCTCAATTCAGGCCATTCTCAGCCCAATTAAGCCCAACCTGGCCCCTGTCCAGCACCCTAACCAGCCCACGAAATGCCCCTTGTGCAGGCCCATTTTGCCCCTTTTAAAACCACCTGAACGGACACCCCTAAACAGGCCAATAGACTGCCCATGTTCAACCTATGCCCAGACCTCAGGATTGGTCCCATTTCAGACACCAATCAGGCCCATTCTTGGCCCATCCAAACAGTCCCCCTTGTGGCCAAACTTCCGCCCCTCAGTGGCTTAGCCGAACAGGCCCCAAACAGGTCCTGTTCATCTCAAAAAAAAGAGACAAACTCGAGGTCCCTTCCAGCAGCCCCCTTGTGGCTTTCCGGGGGGACAGCAATCTATGGAGCTTCAGAAGTGGGCAATACTGCAGCACTCAACCAGGGTACAGAAATCTGTCATTTTCAGCAATGGTGGGTAGAGGCGATGTCCCGGACCCTCTCGGAATCCGTACGATGGGCTGATCGTTTTGTCCGGGAGGGTCCTTACCCTACCATCAAGATAGATGGAGGCGCACAAGTCCAGCAGGCCCTTCCGGCTCGAAGCAGTCCAAGACAGGCCCTTCCAGCCCAAGAAGATTGAAGCCCAGCTTTGAACGCCGATGGAACTCAAAACTGGCCCAAGTGGCCTTGTCAAAAAAATACAAAAAACAAAAAAAACAGAAATGCAAAAATGCAAAAATGAACTAAGGAGTAAAAACTCCATCTTTTGGACGGCTCCCCCGGGTACGTCCCGGGATGTCGATCCGGACGTCGGTGCAGGCACGCTCCCATAGCCGATGATCCTTCCCCCAATTTGGCTAAGTCATTGGCTAGCAGTATTGGATGGGTAAACTTCACCGAGTTGAAAACTAACCGGCATGCCGTTATAATGCCAAAATTTTCTAAACCGATGAAGAACCTAAGTTGGGAGAAGGATCATCTACCAATGTACTCAATTTTCAATGAAATGAAGTGACTCCGATGTCAACTTGTGATGCTTGATTCCGGGCACCGAATGGCAACTCCATGGGCCGGATGGAATGCAAACCGCCAAAACATAACGTAAAAACAAAACAGCATTACAAAAATCTGCAAGTTCAATAAAAAACAGAATTAAAACAATTCTGAATGTTGAACTTAAAAATCATCCTGGTTACAACACACAACCGATCTTTAACAACAAGGAACCGATTTTAAATCAAACATCAAACAAAAAAAAGAGATTTTGAACAACCCAAACTCAGAAATTTCAGATTTTTAATCAAATCTGTCAACACCAAAAATCAGGTTTAAGCAATCTGCCAAAAAAAAACAGATTATAACCAACTTGAAAACACACCCATAAAATCTGGTTTTAGCAATATGAAAATCCATTCAAAAGGGCACCAAACCTTGCTTAAATAAATGACAAAAGATCAACCTTTTCAAAAGAAAAACTAAACAAGCAACATAAACCAACATAAAAGCAGAAAATTCAGAAGTCTGAAAATTCAGAAAACCAACCAAATAAAAAATCCAAACATGCTTAAAACACTTCAAACACATCAAAATAAAAATCAAAACAACTTGAGCCAATCAAACTCAAATCAAAACAAAAATCAAAACCAAACCAAAGCCAAATCAAAACAAATCAAACAACTTCATTTAAACTCAAATCAAAAAAATTGACTTTTAAGTCAACCAAAATCAACCAACAAACCAAGTGAAATCAACCCCAAATTGGTTTGTATTTCATTGGGCCCAAAAGGCCGCTGCCCTTTTGTGTTCTTTATATTTTGTGGATGTGCACGTTCTCTGAAAACAAGTTGCCGCAACGGTTAATCAAAGGCATTTGAGCCGTTGCTCGATGTAAGCTAATGCTGGATACTCGCACCATCCGGCAGAGAAGGGTAAAAAAAATGAAATTTTCAAAGAACCCGAACCTCGGTACCTATATTTTTAAATTATCACTGGACTACCTAATTTTTTTAGGATATCACCTATTTTCCTAAATAAGTACGGGGTATCAAAAAAGGTCTTTCTTTCTCGAGAACAGACACAAAAAAGAGGTTCACACAGTTTTCTTTCTTTATTGGTTGAAGCCTATTTCTTAGTATTTAGTTTATTTTACGTAGTTAAGTTTTCCATCCCTTTTTTGACATGGCTCTGTAGGTTGGGATTCGGTTTTCCTTTTTGCAAGACTTCACAAAATCTGAATTCAAAAGTGAGTTTTGCCCTTTTATTTAAGTTTTGTTTTAGTTAGGGTTTGGCATTTTAGAGACCTGGAGATTTTTTTTTATTATTCTTTTTTTATTTCAAACTCAGTTTGAGTTTTGATGAGCTCTCAGATCTCAGAAAAATAAGATTTGATGCATTTCAGACTTGAATATTTTTATGAATTTTACATTTAAGATTAAAAGCCTTCATGTTTGGATTTTGTTGGGATTTAAATTTAAGATCTGTTTTGGTTTGAATTCCACATGTTTTAGACTACTGGTTAAGAATTTGAATCCTGGTTTCAGATTAGTTCTCTTTATCTCTCTTTTTATTCTTTTAAACATTTTTTAGTTCATTGATCCAAGACTCCCGGCTTCAGATTTTAAATTTTTATTCTTTTAGACATCCTTTTATTCTTAGCAGTCTTGAATCCATTTTTGTTTAAGCCTTCAACTTTGGACTCTTGAAATTTTAAAGATCTTAATCTAAAGCTTAGATTTGAAATTTTAGGATTTCAAATTTAAGTTTTAGACCTCATAACTGGGAAATTCCTTGTTACATATCAGATTTCTTGTGGTTTACAAATTCTGTAGATTTAGACAGTCTGGGTTTTCTTCTTTTCTTTTTCTAATAACCATCTTTTATTCTGACCTGGGTGACCTACAGCCTTCTAGAAATTCTATAAACTGAATGTTTGCAAAAGTTTTGGATTCCTTTTCATTTTTTGAGTACTCAGATCTGAGAGTCTGTGGTTTGATATGGTCTTAAACCTATTTTGTTGTCTCATGTTAAATCATAAGAATTTGACATTCTCCCCTACCGAATCTGCATTCCTCCAAATTAGTTGAGCTATTGGTATTCCCTTTACATCACTCAAAACAGTGGACATTAAATTTTCTCCATTGCTTGTATCATTCAAGTGTACATATGCAATGAGGGAGACATGGGTGTCATTTCATTAAGGATATTCCATTGACCCTTGATGGGTATGGACTATGGAGTTATCCTTCCTTGGTATTATCTCATTGAATTCAAGAGGATTTCTTCCCTCTTAGAATTAATGAGATTTACCTCCCTTTATAGATGGAGTTTAATACTACCTACATCGGGGGAAGGATCGGTAGAATATGGAAACATGCCCATTTTGCCATCCAGATCAAACATGTTGGGAGCAAGTCCTAGTGTTCGTCCAATGAGGGGCCTATGTTAATAGGCCTCTTAGGTGTTTTTTTTTCAAGTTTGTTTATGATTTTTTGCATGTCTTTCCAGCTCTATCCTGCCTTAATTCTTCTTTATCCTCAGCTTGGCCTGGGCGGCCATGGGAAACCATGGCAAGAAGGGACCTTGGCAGCAAACCGCTCTTCTGTAGCTTTGAGAAGAGTCAAAATTTGAAGGTGTTTTGCAGGCTGTGGCAGAGGGCTGTGAAAGCCTCTTCCCCTTGACTTTTTCTTCTTCTTTGTTCTCCCTTGGATAGCCCTTGTTGGTGCGTGCAGCAAAAAGAAGGCTCACTTCTATTTGTCTTGGCAGCAGTGGGAGAAGCAGCATCTTCTCCTTCACCCTCCTCCATTGGCAAAAGCAGCCAGGGGGTATAGCCGACAGCATCATCTTTTTTTCCTCCTTGTGCAGAACCAACAGTTACGGGCCTTCCTTCTCCATCCCTTTCTTTGGCATTGGAGGAGTATCTGAGAGCATAGGGGGAGATGGAGTAGCCGCAGGAGAGGTAGCATCATCAGGAAGCCTTGATGGCTTCCTCTTCTTGGCCTGGTGACAGCAGCAGCAGGATGCTGACGGTGACAGCTAGGACATCTGCCAAGGGTCCAACAGCAGCAGCATAGGCAGCCGGTGGAGCATCTCCCGGTCTCTCCTTCTGAGTCAGATGGATCCCATCCGGAATAGAACGGATTGGTATTGGCCGATTCTTGCCCCAATTCCAATCCGGCAAACCATGTTTCAGATCCATCTTAGTTAAGATTTCATTGAAGTTGTCATATGTTGAAACATAGATTATATATTAACTATATTAAATCTAAAAATTAACATTTTGATATTTTTTAGATCATATTATCAAAATGAATTTTTACATTTAGTTATCTTTGTATTTTTATCTTTATTTTCATGTTTGCATGCCATATAGGCCATATGGGTTATGTAATGTTTTCCAACCATAGATACATGCACATTCGACATATAAATGCCATTCATATAACATGCAGTCCATAGGGTTACATCATCATGTAGGGAGGCTCATATAATCATAATCCTCTAAAAATAATATTATATGATGTGAGAATTTCCATTACCTCATGTGGGCATGGTATATCTCAACTCCCTACTTAGATTTTAAATGTTGGTCTAGCATAGTGACATGTATGACCTCTTACGAGGACCGATTTAGAAAGTTTAATCTTTTTTCATAGTCCAATCCTTAAATGGACATGTTTGTAAATATATTTTAGAGGTTTTTCTGGAATTAATGGGTCCTCTATATAAAGTGGTACTCCCAAAGTTCAATAGAATACATAGTGATTGAATTTTTTAGCATGTCTCTGGATGGCGGTTCTCCACAAAAGGGGCTCACCCCCGTCTCCTTCCTCATCCACTTCTTTCCCCTTTGCCCCAGCTAGGAGGGCCATTCGTTCTTCTTCTAGCTTCCCACTGAGCACCGCTGCCATTTCTTCTCCAACCCCCAATAGGATCTTCGGCTTTCCCCTACAAACCTCCAACAGAGAAGGTTGACATCTTCTTTCCCTCTCGTTCTATTCCCAACATTGCTAGGAGAGTTTCTTCACCTTCCCCATCTTCTGTGCCTTATGTTGCTCACAAGTTCTAAAGTTCTTAGTCATCGACGCTACTCCATCGTCCTTTTTTGGTGATTTCCTAACAATACAATATTGTCGGCGATCAAAGATGATAATGTCAAAGTCCTCCTCAAAAGTCTTCATCATCGTCTTCTTCAACTATTCTATCAATGACCTCCTCCATTCTGAACAACATTAAAAGAATCCCTTCCCAATGATAGAATCAACCTCGACAAGGCCACATTGGGAGGTTGATGTTGTCAGATCAGGCAGATCTTTGCGATCCTTGGGCTAGTCTCTTACATAGTTTTGTTGATAGATCCAACTCCACAGAATCCAACTCCACAGAGCGCCTTCACGCTAGTTACGTCTGCAAGGGGCCTCGACTCGTCTATTCCTCTCCCTCCCCTTTTCCTGCTTTCTCTTTGCACTGCCAAAAGGGTCATCTTCTTGCTCACCTTCGAGAAAGATCCTGGTGCTCTCTCCTCCAGCCCCGATAGTAGGTCAATGTTCTCTTCATCATCTCCAACCCTGGCGAAGAGCCTTGTTTCCCCTTCTTCTTCCCTTCCTCATAGAGCGGTGTCATCTCTCTTCTGCTTCATCGACATTAGTTGTGGCATCCTATTCTTTAACAACGGCCTCCTCTACTTTGTCTTCTACGACCTGATCCCATTCATCAACATTAGTCTTCCAATCAAACGGAGGAGGCAAACCGGCGATCCACAGATATGCTCCACCTCCTATGGTTGTTATCATCGCCATCCCTAAATCTAGCTGTGGACACACTAGACAGAGGACAATGGTCTTAACTAGAGCTTCAGCAAATTCAATGCCCTTCTCCGATGAATCCAAAGACGGCGATGCAATTTTCGGTCATTTTCCCCTTCACTAGCGACTCATCCTCCCACGGCTGCTCTTTTGATAGAACCAGCAACCTACTACTGCGAGTTCTTCACAGTTGGATCTAATAGATCATACAGTGGCAACCAAAACCTTCCAGCCGGATTCCTCCCTCACACCAACTTCGCAACGTTGGATGTGGCCCTTAATTGGCTTTTCCTTTGTCGGCTTCCTTCCTCTCCACTTTCGGTCAATCCTTCCACGGTGACATCTCCTCTAGCGAGCTCCCTTCCGAAAGGAACCAAAGGGTTCACAGCGAAAGCACGGCTGCGAGTCTTCTTCTCCTTCATGTGGCTATGATTCTCGACTCATCTTCGGCTACTGTCTCGTACGGTCAGGTGCTCACCGAACAAGTTGTGCACACACGTGGATGCCTTGTTGCCATTCAGTAGCTTCCGCTCCCCATCACAAACTGTCAAGATTGCGCCACGACCCTCCTCCTGTCAACGGGCTTCACTTCAAGTGCACGTAGACAGGCGGGCACTCCGTCTTGGCAGATAACTTTAACACCCTTCGCCTAGAGCCACCTCCACTCACCACGACTTACCTGGCAAGATCGTCTTCATGTTTACACACATACTACTCGAACAGCCACTGGCCCTAGTCCTGCGATTAACTCATGCAACAAGCTTTGTGCAACACGTGCACATGCCAGTAGATTGATCTACCATGAGGCCTCCTACACAGTTGGGCCTGCTGAGGAACACAATGGCCTCTAAAGTCCCTTAGTTTGACAGAATAAAATAAATTTTATAAAAATTTAGTTAGTTTTCGTTATTTTAAATTCAGTTTAGTAATTTTAGTTTCTCAATGTCATTTTAAAATGTTTGTCCCACATCAACCTACTTTTAAATCAAGTGAAAATTTTCCATAGTAAATGAAGTGTGTGTACTCATCTTGTATCAAAAAAGATTAGTATGGATGCATACCCCACATCCTCATCCAAGATCAGTCCGCACAGGGGACGTGCTCGTATGATAGGATGGCCTCTTAAACATTTTTTATATAATTTAAATATTTAAGAAATCTATTTTTTGAACTCGTCTTTCTTGGGTTTTCTTGTTTTCTGACCTAACTAAGCCTACTGAAGATAAAACTAGAAATGTGGTATTTACGATGGGAGGAGGATCAAGCATATCAATCAAGGATTTGGTGAAGAGATGCCACTAGTTACCAGCACCCTCCGGGATGAGTAGGAATGTCTCATTAGAAATGTGAGCTTTGGGGAAGATTTTTTTTTTTGGTTTTCAAGCTTAAAAAGGGAATGAGTAGGGATGATTCGAGACCGATGACCGGCTAATATGATTAATGAATGGCCCATAACATGTCAATCTCGACCCTTATTGGGTACATTTGCATCATCTTGGCCATGGCAGTCCATCTTCATGTCGTCTAGGCCTAGATGGCTTGTCATAGCTTCATTTTGGCCCTAGTGGCCAGCTCATTATTTGCCTTAACCTTCTCCCACTTTCAAGCCGCCAAGCTCCCTTTTGTGACTAATGTGAATGGGTATTTGACTGGTTGCTTTCATGAGGGATGCAATAAGGTTGTTTTCAGATAGACCTAAAAGATTGTCATTTTGACCTAATATAGACCTGTATTTAGGTCATTTTTCAGACCACTTAATGAAGTACCCAATGTGGGTAATAGAACAGGCCATATGATGATTGGATATAGACTCATCTAGAAGAACAAATAGGTCATGATGGGAGTTTTTATAGGCACAGTGCCGAAGTGACCAGACATTGTTAAGCTCACCGATTTGTGCATTGGAAGAGGCTGGTCACACTTGGCTTTTCCTATGGATCTGAATATAAATATAAGGACTGTTATAGGCTATGCATAGGGACAACCATGTAGCTCTAGAACAGTCGAGAATCTCAGTTGTCATATGGCCCTAAGATAGGGTCAGACAAAGAAACTGCATGCATGGGTATATGCCATCGAGTAGGAAGTATATGATGGTTGTGCATAGGACCGAGAGGGAACCATTGTATAACCAAATAGGAGTTATACATGGATTGTTATAAGACCATGGAAAGGGGCCGAACAATAAGCTGTGGGATAGGCCATCGAATAGGGAGCATAAGATGGTTGCGTATGAGGGCTATCATATGGTCATGATGAGGGGCTGAGCAAAGGCCGTTTGTATGAAGATATAGCTATAAGGAAGGAGTTGTGCACATGGGGATATGATTATAAAGAAAGGGGGGTTGAACAGTGAACTATATGGGTTGTTCACGGAGTTTCAGCCATAGATGTGAAAAGAGAATTGATGGGACTATTTAGAAGTGTGAGGAAGAAAAGAGAGAGTCAAAGGGGCATGTGTATATCGGCGTGGCTCATTATTTTCTTCATCTTCCTCTTGGCCTTCTTCTCCTTATGCAGCAACAATAGAAGTTTCTTCTCCTCAAGTCGCCCATCTTTCTCTCGGATATGCATACCCTTAAACGGTACTTAAGAGACTATCTTTTAAAGCCCCTCAATGGGAGATGTACTCCCAGCAGAGACTATTTTGTATGGGCATGAAGGTGGAAGAAATGAGAGAAGCATTCGATAGATGTTCTCCTGTTTCCGAACATTTTTTTAAATCGGTTAAATTTCTTAACCATTTGAAGAGCTTCTATTGGAGGTCATTCCTCCTAAGACCTGGTCAAGATTGTGAACATGGAAAAGATGCATCAAAGCCATCTCTTTCTCTTCCTTTGTAGAAGCATTCGAAGAAGATATTTTGACTTGGATCTTCATGCATTTGTAGTCTATATCGTAAACTTCCTCCAAAGCTGCCAAGTGGCAAAACGTTGTGAGAACCTCAAGATTCCTTTTTTAAACAGTTGTTTGAAAAGAAATTATTTTAGTGTTTAAAATATCGACATCTGAGTTTTCTAGAAAAATAAGTGATAGACTATAAAGGTACTAGAAAGTCAGGTGGTATTATAAGCAAGGATCGCGGGATCAGGATCAGGATCGGTGACCACCGATCCGATCCGGATCGGGATTGGATCGGTCCGGATCAGCCGATCCTCCGGAAGAAAGGACGTCCTGGATCGGTCCGGATCGGGCAAAATTTTTTAATTTTTTTCAATCATAAAAATCCTCTAAAAAATCATAAAAAATCAGTAAAACTCATAGAAATAAATAAAAAATAAAAAAATAATGTGGATGATATTCTATCAAAGAATGTCATACAACGTAAGTTCCTTTCAAGAAACTTTCATATAAGTATAAATTATTATATAAAAGAGAGAGAGAGAGAGAGAGAGAGAGAGAGAAGAAAGTTAAATAGATCTTTATGTAAATTTAAGTATATAATATATATTTATGATTATGAATCTTCTATATATGTGATAGTATAAGTGATAGTAAAATATATTAATATGTTTACACTATCATCAGCGGGGCGCAGAGTAGTCGCGGATCGACCTGCGCGGTCAGGTCGCGGGGGTAAGAAGGGATCGGAGCCCCCCCTAAATTTAGGGAGGGATCGGCCAATGTTTAAGGTGGATTGTTGGGGGGAGGGGTCTAGGGGGAGCCCTAGACAATGAAGGGGAGGGGGGAAGTGAGAATGAGGGGTGGGAAGAAGGAATCGGTCCGATCTCCCCCTTATTGGGGGGGATCGGACCAGAAAATGGTTCGGAATCGGGTCCTGAATCGATCCGATTCTAGACCCTTCCGGGTTCTAGGGAATCGGTCCGGATCGACCAATTCCCGGATTGATCCACCTGGATCGGTCCAAGATTGACCAATCCGGTCGATTCAGACCGATCCAGGCGGGAGTCCCAGCTAGATCGGTAGTTCTAGTTAGAATTGGATCGGTGGGTACCGATCTGATCCAAGAATCGGCCGATCCCGATCCGGATCGGCCGATTCTGCAATCCATGATTATAAGAGTATAAAACTAAGATTCATGTTCTGTGAAAATTTTGTTTTGACCTCTCTTCATCGGATGGTGCAAATATCCGACGTTTATTTGCATCGAATAACTCCTCAAACACCCTTGATTAACTGTCATAGTAACCTGTTTATTGAGAGTGTGCACATCAACATAACGAAAAGAACACAAAAGACTCCAGCCTTTCAAGCCCGATGAGATGCGAACAAATTTTGTTAAATTAAAATTTGTTGAGCATTTGATTTTTATTGTTTGGAGTTCGTTTAAGTTTCGGTTTGCAGTGTTGATTCCAAGTTTGCATTTTAAGTGTTGGTTTTGGTTCGTTGGAATTTGGTTTCGGTTGTTTCAATTTTGATTGGTTGAAGTTGTTTTGTTTAAGTTTTGATGAACTTTAAGTGTGTTAAATAATTTAACTTGTTTGAGTCTAGTTGACATGCTAATAATTTTTTATTGTTTCTTTATGTTGGTTGGTGTATTTTGATACCGATTTAAATGTATTCGGTATGTTTTAAGTGTTTTCAAACTTTAACGCAACCTGATTAGGTTTAAGTTTCAAATTGTTAAGGATCTGATCTTTTATGTTTTGAGATAGAATTTAAGTGTTTCGAAGTGTCTTTGATGTGTTTTACTTCTTCTTTAAAAAGTTAACTTTAATGAATTAAATGAATTTTAATAAGAACTTTCAGATATATTAAGTTCTGATTTGAATTACATGTTCAGATTTAATTAAGTGTATTCTTCCGATTTGGTTAAGTATTTTCAAATTTAGTTAAGTATTTTCAAACTTAACTTTCATGTTCAGTCCACATCTCATCTGGTCCATTGGGCTAGTATCAATGCCCAAACACATATAGTCAAGTCGGCACTTGAAGTTCAATGCATTTGTTCATGCCGAACTACAAAGTTGTCGGCAATTCGTATGTCGTGTCATGAATGTTGTCCAAGTGTAAACAAATGCATGTTCTTGACATGTCAAAATGAGATTTCCTTCCCGTGGTGTAAACTGCCATGGGATCAAGAAATTTTCACCAGTATCCCACCTTGTTTTCCAATCAGTGTAAATATTTACCTATCCTATAAATCTTTCGACTTTTCCACATAGTGGGAAGGGTCCATCTACAACATGAACTTATCTCATGCCTACGCCTGAATCAACATACCAGGAGCTTGCCTAAAGTAGCCATCCAATGGAGCATCCAGTGGTAGATTAATTCTTTAAACTTAGTTTCTTTTTTAAAGCTTAAGGTAGCGTTTAGTGATAAACTAACTCCTTAGACTTAATTTTTTATCAAGTTTGAAATTTAAGGTAACATTTAATGGTGGACTAACTCTCCAGACTTGGTTTTTTTTTTTTTGAAGTTTGAAATAGTGGTGGACTAACTCCACTGGTGAACTAACTCCCCAAACTTAGTTTTTTTCTGAAGTTTGAAGTGTCCAAGGCAATGTCCAGTGGTGGACTGACTCCTCAGACTTAATTTTTTCTTTGTCCAAGACCCAGTGGGCCGTTCATGTTCCAATGACGCAATGGGCTGGTCTTCGAGTCCTATGGGCTGTGAAGGCCCGTTCTAGGGCCAAAAGGCTTATTTTGCAACCTGCAATACATGACTTTTTTTCACTGTTCTCCTTGATGCGGCACTAGGCAAAGCGGGCCTTAATGGGGCTGAAATGGACTTGTTCTGAGTCTGTTTCAATTAGCTTTCAAGAGAACTGCACAAAGGGCAGATTCAGGACAGATTTAGAAGCTGCTTTTATGGTATAAAACAGGTCTTGTCTAGGGTCATTGGGCTGATCAACGAGACTGCACAATGGGGTGTCTTCAAGGCTGTTTTAAGAACTAGATCTGGGGCTCTTTAAGAAGCAACATAGAGGTGGCCAACAAGGGGCTTCAAATGGGAGGTGAACAAGGGCTTTGAAGGGGATCAGCAGGGACTGGTTTGGGTGCCGACAAGGGGCTGTTGTAGACTATCCAAGAACTGTGCACAGGGAACAGCAAGGTTGGCTTTTGTGTAGGCCAATTGGGAGGTGCCCAAGGGGCTGTTTTGGCAGGCGTAAAGGTTTGATTGAATGGCCAAAAGGGGGTACCCAAGGTGCTGGTTGATGGCTAGTTTGGCCATGATAAGGGATGGAGAATAGAAGGAGAAGAAGAGAAGAAATTGACAACTACATCATGCTCTCTTTTCTTACCTCTTCTTTTTTTTCTTGTCCTTCACCTTGTTCTTACGCACAGGTGCTGCTACAGGTGTGCTGCTGTCGATGGAGGGAGGAGCTAGCTTCTTCTCATTCTCCTCCTCTTAATGTGTAGGTGCTGCTAGAGGAAGAGAGGCTGCACAAGAGTTTGCTGGAGATGGAAGGCTGGCGCACCTTGTTCTTCTTCCACTTCTTGGGCACAGGTGCTGCAGGAGATGGAGAAGGCCGCAGGGAAGCTGGATGGAGAGCTGTGTGCCCTCCCCTTTCTTCTTCTTCTCCACTTGGCACAGGTGCTTCTGGAGATTGGCGCCATTCTCTTGCTCCTGCTGAGGTTAAGAAGACCACAGGAGAGATGAAAGGAGAAGGATGGCAACTTTGCACACTAGGGAAGAGGGAGAGAGATGGGGTTGTGACTGTGCAATCTGATGAGTGGAGAGGGGAATGAGCGCCCAGCCCTTTTTGTTAGCCAAGTCTCTCTTCCAATGGAGAGACCAAGGAATAATCCTCAGATGAAGATAAGGATGATAGTCCTAGTATAAGAAGAAGTCTTCTGGTTGAGGTGTTCTAACTAAGAGGGAGTCCCACAGGAGGGGGAATCTTCAAAATGTGTGCATGGGATGAGGTGTTGATGCACCAACTCCTATCTTGTAGGTGTTTGTGTGCACAAATGAGGTTGGAAAAGCAACTGGCACACCAGAATTCATCTTTTTCAATCTCCTGCTGACCGGGTGTCTAAGCAAGGATTGCAGAATCGGTCGATCCGGATCAAGATCAACCGATTCTTTGATCGAATCGGTACCCCTCGATCCAATTCCTAACTAAACCAACGATCCAGCCAAGACTCCCGGCTGGATCGGTCGATCCTTGACCGATCCATTGGATCGATCTGGGAATCGGTTGATCCGGACCGATTCCGCAATCGATTCCGAACCTATTTAAGGTCCGATCTCCCACAAATTGGAAAAGATTGGATCGATTCCAGCCTCCCCTTGCCCCCTCCTCCCCCTCCCCTTGGGAGATCTAGGGCTCCCACCCCTGAAGGTCCTGTTGTTTAAAGGCGATCCAGAATTTTAGGGGCCAATCCACCCTCCAACAGGTAAATTAGGGGGGTGATTCTCCCCTTCCCCCTCCATGCCACTCAAGGCACCCCTACAGCTTGTAGGGGGTCGGCTTCAACAGAGGGTCACCCATTTGGGTGACCCTTAGTCGGTTAGCTCCCACCCCTTGGGGGGGTTGATTGCACCCTCGAAGGGGTGCTGAGGGTGCTAATCACCCCTTTGGGGGTGATGAACAATCACCCCTTCGGGGGTGAATGTATGCCTCCCCCCCCCCTCGATGGGGAGGGGGGGGGCCTTCTATTTAATTCACCCCCATTGCACCCCCAATCGAAGGTTGATTGCATCCCCGAAAGGGTGCTAATCACTCCTTCGGGGGTGATGAATAGTCAACCCTGAAGGGGTGACTGTATGCCCCCTCCCTCGATGGGGGTGGGGCCTTTTGTTTAATTCACCTCTATTGGGGGGTGAATTGCACCCCTGAAGGAGTGATTATATCCCCCCATGCAGAGGGTCTTCTGTTTAATTCACCATTATTGGGGGTGAATTGCACCCTCAATGGGAGGTTAATTGCCATCCCGATGGGGTGCTAATTACCCCTTCGGGGGTGATGAACACTCACCCCAAAGGGGTGACTTTATGACCGGATGACCCCCAAGGTTGAAGGAGTGAATATATCCCCCCATGCGGAGGGCCTTCTGTTTAATTCACCACTATTCGGGGATGAATTGCACCCACAATAGGGGGTTAATTGCACCCCCGATGGGGTGCTAATTACCCCTGGGGGTGATGAACAATCACCCCCGAAGGGGTGACTTTATGACTGGATGACCCCCCAAGGAGTCTTGGGGTGAATTGCACCCTAACCCCAAGGGGTGCTAAACATGTCTTTAATTTTGATCTTGATCAAGTTTTTCATGTATTTAATTTTATGTATGACTTGATATGATGTATATAAGATGTCAGACGAGGAGCATGGAATCGCGGAATATCACGACACTGGATGGAAACATGGCCATCTCCTTGATTCAGAGAAGAAGAGGGTTAGATGCAAGTGGTGTCAAAAAGATATGAATAGAGGTGTGTATCGTCTAAAACAACATATAGTCAATACGGGTGGCAATGTAAAGAAGTGTGATAAAGTATCGGTTGAGCTTAGGGAAGAGATGAGAAGTTATTTAACAGGAAGAGCTTCCCAGAGAGATGTGAGAATTGGTCAAAGACAAAAGCTACATAACGAGTTGTTAAGTCGGAGAGACATCGATCTTATGGCTGGAAAGAGTAAGAAAGAAAAAGGACCAACACATGTCCAAATTCAAGTTGATTATCATCTTTAGAAGATGAAAAGGAGGCTCAAGCCACAAGAGCTGTGCATGAGAGTATGGCTCAGACCTGTAAGAATGAGGAAAGAAGACAATGAGTAGGAGGTTCGGCTGCTTCTGGTAGACATTCTAATGTGGGGGCGAGCACATGCCCTGTTCGAGAACCTGAATTTTGTCAGACACATTTTGTTTGGCCGATGGCAGACACTACCATGTATAGGGAGAGTGGCAAAGGCCAAAGGGATATAAAACAAACATTTAAAAGAGTGAAAATCTTGACTGGGGCTGCGAAGAAAGCCCTAAAGTACATGGTGAAGTTCTTTCTACATGCAAGTAAATCTTTGATGAAGATGTTGATAGTTTTTTAATGTTGATATGACTTGCATGTAATGTTTATGAGATTTGTGTTAACAAGGATGTCTTCTTCTTTTGTTTTGGTTTATGTAGGTGTCCCGACACATGCAGCCACGAGTCCCTATTTCTAAACAATGGTCGATGTCATTGGTGAGGCCAGGTCGGGGTTGAAAGCTCCCACATCAAAGTTTATATATGAGACAAGCTTGGATGAGGAGGTCGATGAGTTGACCTCATGGATAGATGGATTCAAATCTATCTAGAAGGAGAGGGGGGGGTACACTGTAATGTGCAACGGGTGGACTAGAAGCATAAGGAGGTCACTTATAAATTTCCTTGTGTATTGTTCTAAAGGAACCATATTCTTGAAGTCTGTTGATGCATTAGGTCAGGTCAATAATGTAGATTACCTATTTGGTTTGATAAATAGTATGGTGGAGGAGATAAGGGAAGAGAACATTGTGCAGTTTGTGATTGACAACGAGACATCATATAAGCCTGCAGGGAAGAAACTCATGGAGGCTATACTACACTTGTTTTGGGTGCCATGTGTGGCACATTCTATTGATTTGATGTTGGAAGACATTGGTAAGGATCCTAATGTGAAGTCTTTGGTCAATCAAAGACAACTGATCACCTCCTTCATTTATGGCCATCCAAGACTTTTGCATATCATGAAGCAGCACACTGATAGTCATGATTTGATTAGACTGGGTCCCACCAAACTGTCGCCCATTTTATTGCATTAAAGAGTCTTTACAGGTACAAGGCTAGTTTGAAGAGGTTCATCATTTTCACTACTTATCAGGACTACATAGATACCTACAGGAACTCCTTGGATCAATATGAAGCATTGTTGAAGATGGAGCAGCTAATAGAGGACAACAGATGATGGAAAAAAGTGCAATACTACATGTCTATCATAGAACCCTTAGTACAGGTACTTAAGTTGGTAGATTCAAATGATAAAAATCAGATAGGGTACCTGTATAATGCTATAGATAAAGCAAAATTGAAGATTAAAGAAAAGTACTCCAAGGGTTATAAAAAGTGGTGGAAGGTGATAGACAACAGATGAGACAAAACACTACATCACGATTTTCATATTGCAGGTATACTTTAATAGTTTAATTTGTTGTATATTATAACTTGTATTCTGTGTATTACTTTTAGTCTTTCAAACTAAATTAGTGTTAACACCGTTACAGGGTACTTCTTAAACCTGACAATACAGTATGGTGGCCAAGTGTGCAATAATGGTGAGGTATTATCAGGCACACTGTCTGTTACTAAGCGACTTTGTATGACTCAGAAGGACAGAACATCTACTGAGGTTGAAGTGAGTACTAATTACAATCTTAATAACCTTAGAACTTTATAAAAAGCAATGAAGGTAACTGCTTTATTTTGGATTTTTAGATGACTTCATATAGGCATAAGATTTGAGTGTATGGGGATCCTGATTTGCAGTACTTAGATGACAGGGTCCCTTCTAGTAAGCTGACTCATCCAAATAACTTTAAAGGTATCATGGTTTACTGTAAGAATTTCTTAATAACCTACTAATGCATATATTTCTTGTCTTCTTTATAGTTGAGTGGTGGATTATAGTGACAAACAAGACTGGTTGGAAACCACTGGCATCCGTTGCAATTCAAGTACTAAGTCAGAGCACTTCCTCATCCTAGTGCGAGAGGAATTGAAGCACCTTCAACCTCATTCACACGAAGAGATGAAATAGGTTGAAGACCGCAGGATTAGAGAAGCTTGTCTACTGCCATTATAATATAAGGCTAAGGATCAAGAATATTAAAGATAGGCAAAAGACATCCGAGCAAAGATTTGCACAATTTGCAGGTGGATTGTACTAAGAAGAGCCTAAGTCCAAGCTACTCAGGACTTGTCCCAAGGAAATGTGAACTTGTAATACCTATTTAAAGAAGAACATCCTCTTGCAGCATGGGTGAAAGACAAGGATGCTGAGGGAGAGCTAAAATTCGACCCAAATGACAGATCATGGGCCAAAGGTGAGCTTGACAGCATCGTTGGTAAGGAAGAACAAATGTAGGAAGGACAAGAAACTCAAGTTTTGTGCATAGCTCCCCTTCCTGATCCACCCCGAACTACATCTTCTACAAAGCGACATCCAGCTCCCGCTACAGCTCCAGCTCGGATTCCAGTTACAGGTCTATCTATCACCACCACCACCAAGAAGAATGGTGGCTTATTCAGGACTTTAAAGAAAGTTTGTTTGCCTTCACAACAAAATAATCAAGGAGATCCTACATTGAAGAGGAAGAAGTTAAGTATCAAGCGTCGACATCATCTCCTTGATACTGAGACCACTTAGCCACCTTCATCAGATAAAGATGAGGAAGAATTTGTTCCACCCACACAACAACAATGTACGAGGGGTGGAGGTGGAGGTGGAGGCATAAGTGGAGCCTCACATGATGGTGGCTCTACTAGTAGTGCACATACAAGTGAAGTAGGTCAAGATGAGTTGAGTGACAAAAGACATTCATGTTCTAGTGGAAAGAGCAGCGGATGTTGGACGAGGATGAATGTATTTGACGAGTTCACATCTTCCTATCCATAACATGCTTAAGACACTAAGCCTTACTATCCACCATCTCCTCCAGCTCCAGCTCTGACTGAGGGTGGACCTAATGATTTTAGCCAAATAGCCCAATCATTATTTTTCTCTGGATATAGGCCAATTATGATTGACCCAAGTCAGTGGAGATTTCAAGAAAATCACGATGAGTAGGACAAGGATTCAGGATGTTTTCATAGTTGGTGGTGATGACATGATGAGTTACTTATGTTATGATAGAGTGTTAAGTATACTTTATATCATGTAATTAAGTGATTGTATGATACCAATGTGTTGATGTATCATGTATGTCATTTAGTCAATGTTAAAGTTGTATGGAAATGTCCAAGATTGGAAAATGATCTTATGTTCTTCTTTCCTACAATTTTTCACATTTTTTTAAAAATTTTAAGTAATTTTTCAAATTTTTTGACAATTTTTCCAAATTTTTCCACAAAGAAAAAAAATAAAAAACAGGCTGATTCAAATCGATTCTGGACCGGTCTGTCTTCCAATGAATTGCCCTAGAACGGACCAATCCGATCGAATCCAAATCAAACCCCACCGATCCAAAGCCCAATTTCGATCCCGCGATCCTTGTGTCTAAGTGATAAGAAGGATAAAAGATAATGTGATAAGATGAGATGGGATAACGGTAAGAGTCCTATCTTATGATGAAGTATTCCACCGAAAGAATTCCAATCAAAGGAGAAGTTTGGGCAACTTGATGTGTGCCTAGGGCTGGGCTGATGTACGCACAAGGAGATAAAGAGCTGATCCGATTCATCGATCTAAATGCTCATAATCCAACAGACAAGGTTAATTCTAATCAGAATCAATTAAATAAACCCCAAATTGTTTTGAAAAAATCCGAAATGTGCCATGATGGCCGCCATTGATCTTGTGTTCTATTATGATATATGGCCAAGATCTCCTAAATTGTATTAGATCTCTAATTTTACCAATTCCCTAGATCGGTGCAATCTAAGTCATCAATAATATCGAAAATTGCAATTGAATACAATTAAATCCTCTCATTGGCCGAATTTTATTTTTGATGCAACAATATTCCCGAGACTAAAATCATGGACCAAAAAAATGTAATTTTCAACCCATAAATCGATTTAAAATTGATTGGACCATTATGTCCCTGTGACGATAGGTATAAACTTTTGTCCAAATTGATCTTTTCTGAATAACTTTTCAACCAGTGGTCGGATTTTCGCTCTGTTTCTAGCATTGTCAAACTCTATATTAGATTGACAATGTGGTGAGGTTGGATCTTTCCAATAGAGTCTCAACTAGTCCTAAAGTGTCGGGGGCAAAATGGTCATTTTGGCCTTTTGTGTCTATTTTCAATGTTTTAGGCACCATTGCGAAACTCTCGACTAGAACTACACAATAAACTCATTGTCCTGACTATTTGGAGCCTATCAAGTCATGTCAAGACATTTCCAGAGTTTTTTGGTAACATGTCCTTGTTTTACCAAATTTGGGTCGGATTTTCAAACTGACTTCGGCATTGCTCAAAGTTGAATTGAGCGAACTAAATGGAAAAATTAGCACCAACAAAGTGGCAGCTATACCTTTTGACTTAAGATCTCATCATATTGCAAATGATCCAAGGATTTTAAATATCCATCATATCCTATTATTATAGATAAGTAGGATCTGGATCCTATTAAGGACCCATTAAGAATAAATCCATAACTTAAGTCACAAATGCACCATGACAATTGGATTTAGTGTCATCATCATGATATCATCAATTTATTTAGATTTGACCAATCATAATTTAGGAGGATCCAAATCCTATTAAAAATGCAATAAGAGTAGGATCCATATCTTAAGTCATTGACATATCCCAGCTATTGAATCAAGTGCCAATCATTGATTGATCCTTTCATCATTTAAATAATCATTTAATTCCATAAGTAGATGGCAGCGCAACCCATATTGGATTTGACATGAGATCGGGCCTCATTTTGACCCTAACTCATATTCACATGATCAATCATCATATATATTGTTGTCCTTTAGTGATTTCGACCCAAGATGAAACCAAAGCACCTTTGAGGTTGACAAGGACTCGGGTCCCCTTTTACTCTAAAATGATTCCAAAGGATGTTGGCCTCTTTTGACTTTATCTTTAGGAGATTCTAGTCCCAAAATGAGTCCCGGTGTTTCTCTATCTTTTCTCCTTTTCTTGCCAAGGCATCACCCTTGGCCAAAGGCACCCTTAGTATTCATATCATGCTACTCTAGTAGACAATTGGGCATCTTCCAGCTCATGGCTTAAAGGAGTGTTGCTCGGACCCTCTAGGCAGCCAGCAAGTCAACCAGGTATGCTTGTACATTTTTTTTTGTTGTTGTTTCTTCCTCTCTCAGCTGCAGCATCCCCTTCTTGCAATCAACAATATCAGGCTTCAAATTTGTCATGTCCAATGCCTAGTAGGCTATCAACCAGTTTTGGATTGAAGGGACCTCATTGCTCTTTGATTCAACATAGCCATCAAGATATTCAAGTGAAATATTTCCTGGATTTCTACCTCTCTTCCTACCATGATTTTTAGATTTCATAACAGTCCTATCGGAGTCTGTTTCAGTGCAGATTCAAGCATATATTAGATCCCAATTGAGGAGGCCACAGTTCTTGTAAACCTAGCATCATATAGATGTATTGGAGCCTGCTATCTTCATCCTTAGCCTAAAACTTCCTGTTTGCACAGTCGGCAGTGACAACTATGGTCTTTATCTCTATATCCTGACTGCTATGGTGCATCGGATATGGCTAGTATTAAAGAGGGCATATCATCTTTGTTTATAAGCATCTTCTGGCCCATCAAGCATGCATATATGCTTACCTTTCTATGCCATAATGCCTTTGGAGCATGGTTTACGAAATCGGTTGGATAAGAACAGAATTGACCGATTTTGAAATCGAATTGGTTAGTCTCAATCCAATCACCACCTGGAGAACCAATCCAAAGTTGATCCCTAATGGAATCGGTCTAGATTAGTAGAATCAACCAATTCACATAAATCAAATTAAAATTGATCAATTCCAAAAATAGGTCTTAAGTTTCTGGCCCTATTCAATTTTGGGTTTGATTTGGAACCAACATTGATCCAATATCGGGCCAATAAGGTGGGAATTGGGCCAATTCCCCCAATTATCACATCAAAACCCTTAGGGCTTCGGTGACAACAGCGATCTATGGCAATTCTACACAGATTCTCTAGCGATTCCATAGTGATCTAGCGATACTCCAAAGATTCGGCATCTATCCAACGATCTTTGGTCAATATCCTTCAACGATCCTCAGTTATCCTAGTGATCCTCTGGTGATTCATCTGCGACCCCCCCCCCCAATTTCCTAAGTTGACTGAATGGTGACTACTTTTTCTTAAGCAGCCCCTTAAGAGGGTACTCTTTCTTCATGGCAGTTGGGGCACTTCTCATCCCATCCCAAATTCGTCCTCTAACATATGAGGTTAACAACTTAATTTTTATTAATGTGTTAATATTATAAACCAAGGACAAGAAGCAATAGCCAAGTAAGGAGACACCGATGCTACATGTGATATCAGGTGGGAACATGACTTTTGGGTGGATTTTGACAAGAAGAGTGTACAATGTAACTAGTGGGCTAAACAAATGAATGGAAGAGTATTTCGTTTAAAACAACATATTGATAAGGTGAGTAAAAATGTCAAAAAATATAACAAGATGACAAGGGAGAGCAGTGAGTCTCTAAGGGCATACCTCATAAAAAGGAAGTTGTGTTGAACAGAGAGAAGTTACATGAAGAGTTGTTAAAAAGCAGGGGTGACAGACCTAGCCAAAAAGATAAGTAAAAAATACGAACTCAAGAGGTTGAGACATCGACTCAATCCGAGTCTAATGAATGTAATGGTTAGAGAAGAGTACATCATGAAAACAAACAATCTCAAAGAGAAGATGAAGAATGAAGGGAAGCGAGAGGCTTTGGAGCCAAGATATCATCAGTTCCACTCGACCTAAGCCACACCCACTGAGGATGTAGGTGTGGAAGAGAAAGATTTTCGTCAACTAACTTCGACATGACACAGACCTAGTGACAATGCTCACATGTTCAGAAGACAAAATAACTTGCAAAAAACAATAAGATAAGCATTGAAATGGGTCCAGGTGACCACTTCTGCTGCAAATAGAGTTGTGAAGCATATTTACAAGTGATTTTTGCATATTGGTAACAATATGTCATTGTCATTATTCATCATAGTCATATATATCATTTTTTTTATTTAGTAGGTCAATAACAATTATATTATATATGTTAAATGTAGACATTCTAGCACATACCACCACTAGTCCTTACTTTAAAACTATAGCTGATACAATTGACAAGGCTAGAATAGATTAAAGGTCCAAACTAGTCGGTATGTCTATGTTACTGGCTTAGATGATGAAATGCAAGAGCATAAAACCTAGATAGATGATTTCAAGACGATTTAGAGAGAGATGTACAATGATGTGTGATAAATGGACATGCATCACAAAGAGACCAGTGATTAATTTTCTTATTTATTATTTAAAGGACACAACGTTTTTACTATTAACTATTAATGCTTCAAGTCATATCAAAAATGTTAATTACATTTTTTACCTCACAGTGATGTTGTAGAAAAAATTAGAAAGAAGAACATTGTCAAATTTGTGACAGATAACAAACCCTCATACAAGGCAGCAAAAAGAGGTTACATCTCTTTTGAGTTCCATATGCAGCACACTATATCAATCTGATGTTGGAGGACATAGGCAAAGACACTTCAATTTCTACACTTGTGAGTCAGGCACAGTTGATCACATCTTTTATCTACTCACATTCTTATTTACTGCACATCATGAGACATCATACAGAGGAGTACAATTTGACAGGGACGGATTTTGAAAGTATTATCTTTTTTTACAATATAGTCCTTAAATGGACATGTCTGTAAATATACTTTTAGAGGTCTTTTGTAATTAGTGGGTCCTCTATATAAAGTGGTACTCCCAAAGTTCAATAGAATGCATAGTGATTGAATTTTTTGAACATCTCTGAACTGGTTCTCCTTAAGGAGGCTTGCCCCCATCTACTTCCTTCCCCTTTGCCCTGGCCAGGTGGGCCATTCATTCATCTTCTTCCTTCCCGGCAAGCACCACTGTCATTTCTTCTCCAACCCCCAAAACAATCCCCAACTTTCCCCTTCAAACCTTCAGCAACGAAGGCCGACATCTTCTTTCCCTTCCATTCTATTCTCAACCCCAGCCAAGAGGGTTGATTCTGCTTCCCCTTCTTTTATCCCTTATTCTACTTGCAAATTCTAAAGTTATCAATCATCGATGCTTCTACATCGTCCTTTTTCTCCGATTCCCCAACAACGTGGTATCATCGGCGATTGAAGACAATAACACTAAAGTCCTCCTCAAACATCTTCATCGCCTCCTCCATTCTAAACGGCATTGGAAGAATCCCTTACCAACAACAGAATCAACCTTAGTAGTTCTAGATCAGGAGGTTGGTGTTGTCAGATCAGGAAGATCTACACGATCCTTAAGTCGGTATCTTACACAGTTTCAGTGATGGATCTAGCTCAACGCAACACCCAAACTTCGTCTTCCTCAATTTCTGAGCATGTGCCAGATCTAAGAAATCCACGCTCTCTTCATTTTTCCATCTTGCACCCCCTCCCCCTCATCCATATTCGGACTGCATAGGATCACCACCATTTGATTGTTGCTCATATGACACAACCTATCATATCTGAATTAAAGAGGGAGTCCTCGTCTTTCTAGACATATCTCAGATCTGGCAGATTTTGCTTCTCCCATATTTAGTTAAATTTTGCCTTTATCGACATGTTTTCACTTTCATAGATGCATACCAGACCCTTTCTCAGATATGCTTATATACATGCGTTTGTGCTCAAACTCACATCCACCCACCTGATTTGCTCGCTAGGATATGCTCATATAACACTTCATATGTGTTAGGGCATATAGTCATCATATGTTGATGATCTAGCCATTATGTTAGGCATACCGGCCATCTTAAAATACTTGAGACCATGGAATGCGATCTCCCGAGAATCTCTCAAGATCTCCCGAGAATCTATTTTCTTCCGTGCATCCAAGAAACGAGATCGCCGAAACGAGAATATCTATGTAGTACCTATGATACCTTGATCTTCTCCGCCTATTATTATCCCCAACTTGTTAGATGATCTTGTTAAGTTTCCTTCTTATATTGCCAATTTTATTATGTATCCATCCAAATATTCATCTAAATATTATTGTTTGATAAAAATTCATAGTTAAATATTTTAATGACTATATATGTACAATTGACTCAAAATGTTATCAATCTCCTATCCATATTGTTTCAGATGAAACTTTGATCTGACATAAGATCTTTTGTATGTCTCATGCTAACAATAGTTCACCATTTCTGTATTACGCTTTTAATTCTTTCATGACTTATTTTAATATTTAATGAGTTCTCTTGTCCTTTTTAAAGAGATTATATGACACTCTACATTTAAACATGCACATTGATTGGTATTTCCAAGATCTAATCCCTTGAGATTTTTTCGAGATCTTTTATCTTCAATCTTCGTGAGATAAAATATATGTGAGATGGCAATCATTGGGTAAAGCATATCCTGCATAAATGAAATCCGAGATCCGAGATCCGATCTCTCGAGATTTTTCCGAGAATCACACGAGATCTCTTCTCTTTCACGCTTCCGAGACGAAGCCGAGATCCGAGACGACAATCCTTGCTTGAGACCTCCATTATCCAAAGAATGATTTCCCAACACCCATCCTAAAAAATAGGATGTCAATTCCAATCCAAGATCTGCTGATCTCAATCCAGATTGGCTAATCACGCAAATATGCATACAAGATGTGAGCAATAGTGACCACCACACTAACAAATTTCACACAACATACTATACATACTTCGATCTCTCTCTCCAAGCTGATCACCTATAGAGTCCCCCGGTAAGGATTGTCCATCCTATTTCCTCCCTCTCAGGCTATATCCCCTATTGCTTCTTAAAATCCATCCCCTGTTGAGCTTGAGCCAGTAAAGTTGACATCTCATCACCTTAAATTTTCAATTTCAGTTTGAAGAGAATTTGTCAAATTGCATTAACAAAGATTTTGCTCCACTGCCTCAACTTGCATCCTAGCTTTTAAAGAAGATAATTCACTGCATTATTGCCTGCCTAAGAAGCTACCCACAAATAGCAGAAACATGTAAAATATGCACCATGAAGATGTTGGTCTCCTATAAGAAAAAGTGAAAAAGACCATGAAGTATTCACATCACCGTAGACATGTTTACTTCGACAAAATAATCAATTTCACTTTATGAAAAGAGGCACTATTTCTCTACTTGATGATGATGATGACAACGACGATGATGATGATAGTAAAAATAATAACTATGTAGGTTGCCTTTTAACCAATAATCCTTGCCTCATCATTGTGAACTAACCATTGTAACCGTAATGTAGGATTTCTGTATAGCTTCATCCTTCGGCCTAAGTACAAGTCAAAGACTATTTTTATGCTAATGTACAAACAACAAATTTCATATCAGATACTTTTGAGGATGACAGTTTATATGTTGTTGTGATCATTATACATGATCTGAATCTGACACTTCAAATAAACTTGATTTAGTGTTAATTACATTGGAAATATGTCAGAATAGATGCATATGGAACAGTCATAAATTTAAATTGAACAAACAAACTTGACTTAGTGTTAATTACATTAGACATATGTCTGAATATCATTAATCACTTACAATAGAAGCATAGGGAATAGTCACAAATTTAATTGAACAAGCATCCAAACAAAAAACTTTATTTTACCATGGTCCCAAAACATTTTTGTTAAGACTAATGTTGATCAATTATTCTCAAAATGAATAGCTTCATTCACCAAGAAATAGGAAGAGAACAAAATGATACCTGTCCAAATGGTACATATGGAAGAGAACAAAATGATACCTGTCCAAATGGTACATATGATGGTAGATAAGGAACCTTACGCCATCCGCCTGATTTCCTGACCTCAGGCTCATTTCCACTTTCTGGCAGACTGCTCACTTCATCATTAACCATCTCTCCATGTACAGTAGGAAGAGGAGCAAGAGATACACTTCCAGAACCTTCTTGAATCTCAAGAGACGGTGGTATATCTTCAGCTTCATCAATTTTTGATGTCAACGATGCAACCACATCAGACAAATGTCGTTCAGATTGACCTTTTCTTTTAAATTTATCCAAATGTTTCTTTATACCCTCCAAGGGAACAAGTCTGGATAGCCTCCAAAAGGAAGTCTGAACAGGACCCAATCCCATTACAAGTTGTTCCTTGCTGCGTGCTTTTGATTCTTCTATTAATGAGCTCCTAGCATCTTCATCAGTCCCAATTGATGAACCAGAAGCTTTCACATCAAAAGAAGCTTGTAGAGGCTGTGCATTGTAGTGGTGAAAGTAGGCAGGTGACAATATGCGTGGAATTAAATCTTCTGGAATACAGTAGGACTTAAAGTATTGTTGCCATCCTTTACGGTGGACATAGCTGAAAGAAAGCAAAAAAAAAAAATGAAGGCTTTCATTGAGGGAAAGGGGGAAAGAAAGCGACCTGCAGTAAGCACCCCTATTCAAATTTGTGCTCTATGTAAGCAGAGCTGATAACAAAAACCTACTCTCTTAGAGCTGCATTGCCAACTGGTGGTTGGGAGAAGGTGATGCACTTGATCTGGACTTTTTCTTGATCTTTGGATGGAGATGAAGCAATTACCCTTAAAATTGCGAGGGTGGTCAATGCTGCTACCTACATACAAGAATTGAATGGTTGCATATTATGAAATTCTAGACAAGTCAAAAGTGAAGAAAAGATTGAAATTAATACACAAAACTTACTGCACCACCAAGGGAATGCCCACATAAAACAAGTTTCCTTTTCTTTTTCTGTGCAAGTTTATACAATTCCAAAGCTGGTATACCTTTAGCACGAGCTAAAAATCCCTAAAAAGGAGTTAACAAAGAAGAGTAAGAGGCATCATCCAGCTTGAAACAAGTAATAATGAAAAATCAACAAGCTGCAAGTAAAACCCTCTTCCTCTATCATATCAAACTACTTTTCCTTCACACGAGAAATAACTGAAGATGCAATAAATCTTAGTTGAGTTAAACAGTAATCTGGTATCATCAGTGTTAGGAATTGAGCTAACAGCACAAAAGTGGCCGAGAAAGCATCCACACAAAAGAAAATTGCACCACATGTGAAACATTGTACATGTACCATACACGGACACCAAAAAAAATTACCTCTATATACTCAACTCAACTCTAACCTTAATACCAAATTATTTTGGGTCGGCCATAAAGATTCTTTTTCTCCATTCACAATATTTTGAATTACTTCTAGATATATTTAAATCATCCAAATCAAATTGAATTACCATCTTCTGGGTTAGCTTAGGTCTACGACATGTTTCTTTTACTTGTTTGATATTTACAACTTTTTATCAGGAGGCTCCTTAGGTCTTTAATACATCTAAACCATCTCAATTTCCTTCTTTAAAATTGGCTATAGTGTCACTACTCTCATATTTTCCTTAATATATCAATTATGCATTCTATCTGATCTGGTATTACCACGTATCCATCTTAACACTCTTATTCAGCAATATTTATTTTAGAATATGGTTAACTTTCATTGCCCAACATTCACTATCATACAATATTGTAGGTCATAATGTACAATAAAATTTTCCTTTCAATATTTGGTAGAATCTTTAAGACCCCAAAGTCAATTTCTACTCCATTAATCTTGTTTTAATCAGATGGTTAACATGTTTATCATATTCTCAATCCTTTTGAACAAAAAATTAAAATGTTTATATTATGTACTTTGCGATAATATTATATCACAATAATCCAAATTCACTTTCAACATGAAACATAGAAATTAATGGCACATAAAACGAATAGTAAAAAGTTAAAAATATGATTGCAATTGTTTCCTCGTGATGTCAGTCTAAGAACACACAGCACGCAACATTTACGATCTTAGTGATAAAAAACAGAAGACTTATTAATCATCTTAGTCAATTCAGGTCCTAACAAGTATAATAGATAACCATTTAAGATCTCCAAGCACACCATTTCCATTGCTTGGTCTCTTTGTCATAAAAGGTGGTTGAGATAACCACCAAGGCGATAGGGCAAGGCAAGGTGAGACAACTCTCCCCAACTCAACTCGGACTAAAACACACTAGTGGTTGCTACTCCTGTTGCCACTGCCACAACCAAGACACGCACTGAAGGTGCCTTTGGTACTTAAGCTACCATCATGTTGATTTGCATCTGGATATAGTAGATCAGCCCAGAATTTGCTAGATTCACTAGCATATTAAGCATACATCAAAATGTTGGTAATTTAGGTTCTGCTTATTTGGTTTTAAATAAATTTGGTATTAATACTTAATATGTGTTGCGTAGGAAAAAAGCCGATCATGAACATAAAGTTGCCAGATCAGCCAGATCCTGTGATATTAGATTAGACCATGGATTTATAGCAGATGTGACTAACAAGAAGGTACAATGTAAGTAGTGCAAAAAATAAATGAATAGAGATACGTTCAGCCTAAAACAACATGTAAATGGGATCAGTGGAAACGTCAAAAAATGTGATAAGGTCCTTACATAACTAAGAGAAAAGATGAAGACAGACTTAAGATGAACAACATCACAAAGAGATAAGGATTGAGTACTAGAGAGACTTATTGACGACTTGCTAGTAGGGGTGTTCAAGCAAATAGGAAAAATCAGTAAACTAAACCAAACCAAACAAAAATGACCAGTTCAGTTCAAGGATTTGGGTGTTCGTTTTTTTGAACCAAACCAAACTAATATCATTCTTTCAGTTTGGTTGGGTTCAGCCCCTCCCCAAACCAAGCCAAACCAATAAAGTATTTGACAAGGCTTGACCTAATTTACTTATATAGTGTATTAATATTAAATATATTATTAAAAATATATGTTAATTAATATAAAGAATATAATAATCTCTTACAAATAAAGCATTAATCTTAATGTTAATCTTGAGTAATTATTATAACTTTATTTTATTTTATTTTATTTTTAAAAATAAATAATATATGCTAAACTGATAACCAAACCGAACAGTTCACAATTGGTTGGGGTTCAGCCAAACTGGTCCGATTTGGTTCGGTTTGGTTTCAATTTTGAAAAGAGTGGCTTGAAACGGAACTTAATCGTGAACAACCCTAGTTGCTAGGTTGCATAATTACTAGTTTAATGACTAATAGGGTGTTTGTATATAACTTTTTTTCAAACAACCTTGACTTTAAAATTTACATTGTGATAAACATTAACACAAATATTACATTTTAAATAATAGTCAATTGACCCATTTAGTAAAAATGACAAAATTATCAAAAAATTAGTTAGATGTGTTTGGCAACAGTCCTCCATATCCGCATCTCTAGGAAAAGTGGCTTAGCCACGTTCTGAGGTTTGTGCCTAACTTTCACATAAACAAAATAGGTGCGTTGTTGTTTTTATTTTGAAAGAAGTTAACTGAAGAAAAGTCTCTCTTTCAAAATTAAGATAAGTAGGGCCAAACACAGGTTTGTGTATGTTTCACTTTTGTTTTTTTTATTTTAAAAGATAAAAAAGATATAAAGTGTATCCAAACACGCTATCAGAAAAGTAAAGGAAAAGAGACAATTTAAATTGATGATAACTCAACCAGCTCAAATGAAGATGATGTATGAAAAATGGAGAGAAAGAAGGGGGCAGAGAGATAACATGCTAGACATTTATCTATTGAGCTCTCTCGAGCTACATAACCTGGAGCTGAGGGTTCTAATTTTTGTCATTTGCAGTTGACTTAACCTATGTATGTCATGTTTAGAAGACAATTTTCTGTAGCAAAAATAAATCAAACATTCAAAGGAGTAAAAGAGACTACTAAAATTGAAAAGCACATTTGGAAGTGATTTCTATAGGCAAGTTGATAACTTAAAAGTTTAACAAAATTACTATCATTTATGTTATTGATAATTTGAGATTAATACTTGGTTATGTATCATATTCATGTAGGTGCCGTAGTTCATACAGCTTTTAATCCATATTTACAGACTATGGGGGATGCTACTGGAGAGGTTGAACAAAAGTTTCAACTTCAAAGTATATAATGAAATAGAATTTGATGAAAAAGTATCTAAATTAAAATCTTAAATTAATAAATTTTGCCTAATCTGGCAAGAGAGGGTGTACTACTGTGAAACCTCGAAATCAGAAAATATTAAAAATCTGTGTATGGTTGCATGGTTTGAAATTTCATTTGGCTTCCATTTAATTGAAAATTGAACTTTCATTATCTTATCCTTGGCTACTAAAAATATATATGATATTTCATAAGAAATATTAGCCAAAACATTTGGTATGCATATAAAATATGTATGAAGTGTGTTTTAAAATTTTCAATATCTTAATGTTTATGTTCCTTATTAGATTCTTAAATGTATATTTGACATATTTTATATGGTGTCAACTCTTTTAATCCAAGGTCATTCATTAAGATATTTTGAATTATTAGAGTTAATTCAGATCCGAGTATATTCGGATCAACTTGTATCGTGAACTTCATGTTAATTTTAGTTGAGTCGTAACATCTTAGACTTGATGAAATCTATTTACATCTGATTTTATGATAATGGATAAACATTTCTCCACCATTTTATGGTCTAAGTCCCTTTCATTAAGAACTTATTAAAGTCTAGCATCTTAGACTTAATGAGGAAACCCATGGTTCGCCGGGTCGGCGACCCGGTCGGCCGGGTGGCCCGACCCGGTCGCTTTTTGGGCCGACCGACCCCGACCCGGCCCTGACCCCCCGACCCGGCTATTATTTTAAATTGAATTTTTTATTATATTTTTCCCCGACCCCGACCCGACCCGGGTCGGTTTTGGGGCCGACCGACCCGGGGCCGACCCCCGACTATTCCTTCCTTGAGGAAACCAGATTTTATTATGTCTAAGTCTTTACATGTTGACTTGGTGAAATGGCATATGTTGGAGTACGCTCAATATCATGTTCAAAGTCTTTCCATAATCAGACTTAGGCTTATTCACTTCATTTTAAGTCTATCCGAGAATCTCACATAAATCTAGTAAAACCTACACATTTTTTTGTTGTAAATAGGGTTTGGGACCTCAGATAGAAAAAGCCTTCAGAATGACTATCTTTCACATAAAATATATTTATATTAATGTCTGACAGATTTTTTTTATCACCTATCCTTGTGCACTAGAGAATTACCAAGATCTAATCTCATCTCATTCAGTTCTTGGATTGCCCATCAGTTCTATGTTCGGCCTCCTGGATATGATCATATGCCTTATACTGATAACAGGGGCCATGGATTGAGCTCATGTACGTTCAGGTGTTCCAGCTTGGCTAGATCTGAAATTCCTTATATCCCCAGCTCACCTGAGTACATGATTAGAATGCAAAAGTCAAATTTTCATTACATCCGATTAGAACATTATTTAACTTATTAAGTTTGGGAGCTTTTATCTCATCTTACCAGACTGTCAGCACCTTCATTTCTTGTTCTAAATCTTAGCACATTATATTATCCCTCCATTGGACTCAGGATCTCTATGGATTCGCGATTAACAGGGGACTCCATTTATATTTATTCTTAACTTGACATGATCGGTCCCCAGATCCTTACAGCCTGTTTGGCACCATAAAATTTTGGGGATAAACCTGGTTTATCCCCTAAATTTTGGGGATAAACCAGGGTTATCCCCAAGTTATCCCCGTACCAAACATGCCCTTAGTGAATTTCAAACCATCATATATATTTATTTTTGATTCTATCAACACCCCTTGAACCTAGTAACAAACTCAGAAATCTCCTTCTGACAATCTGACTTAGGGCGACTTAATCTAAGCACTAAATTTTTTTACCCACTAAATCCTTAGACCTTGATGCAATTGATCTGATTATCTCTCAAGTTCTTTCATCTAGAACATGTGACCTAGGGGCTTGAAAATTTTCACATTATCTAAGCCCAATCTTTGAGAGTTTTAACATCCATACCTACCATTCCGGGTCAGGACGGATTCAACTTTAAATTCATTCATTCGTTATTGTCGTTGGTTTCACAGCAGACTATCCATGCTCATACCTTCTAGGCTAAGACTTATTCTCTGATTAACTGTGAGATCACACATGCTTAAAATTTATTTACCTCCAGCTGTCAGGTTCAGGGCATTTACACAAGCTTCCACTTAGGATGGGAGTTCGAACCTTGCTACCCGCAAAATTTTATAAATGAACGGATTGCCCCAAAACTTGTGGGATCTTTGTATACCTCGTTAGCTTAGCTGAGCACTTGAACATCAGGTCTATTCTCGGCTAGACCGAGATTCCCATGTGCTTGTCAAGCTCATGAGAATGTTGAGACTCATGGGTGACTTATCGGTGATCTTGGCTAGTTGTTTTAGTATGTTCTCTCTCTTTTTTTGCATGGGACTGAATGTCTAAGTCCATCAATGAATGTATAGACCTATGGGTGATCATATCATCTATCAGGCATCCCATGATTTGAAAATGCACGAACCCTGATTCGCTTAGAATGATGCTGTTGAAACCTCGTTTTTTTAATCTCTTTTTTAAAATAAAAAGAAATTTTCGTTGGGATTAGAATTCATTTTTGAAATTCTTTTCCTTCTTTTGGGCTAACACTGACTACTATGAAAATATATGGTATTCATAGAAGTAATAGCTAATTTGGTATTGTATTACTTTATAAGAATACCGATGGTTCCACATATTTGCTAAGTGTCGATATGGGTATCACCCACCACCACTTAGATGATCCAAACTATGAATTTGATCTGTGATATTTTCTGAGTTCTTTGAAAATAAAATTTTGACATCTCTCCACCAGACTTACGATATTCTAGTGTTAATTACATTGAGCAAATACCCGAATTGATTAACCGTCACAGCAACATATTAAACGAAAGTCATTAATCCACATAAACACAAAGCTGGAAGACATATCTCCATGGCCTTATGAGATAGAATTTGGTTGAACTTAATTCAAACTTTTTAGTTTAAGTTCATTATTCTTCTTCTTCTTTTTGTTTAGTTTAAAATTTGATTTGATTTGTTTATGCCTTTGGTCATTTGTTGACTTAGAAAATTTTAAGTTGATCTCCTTTTTTTATTTGTTTATAGAAATTAATTTTATTTTTTGTGTGCCTGTTAGCATTTTTGTTTGATTTAAGTGAATTTCTTATTATTATTAAGATTTGTTCTTAATAATATTGACCACTTCAATTTTTCATGGTTGATTTTAATTCAACATAACTTGTTTTGTAGTCATTGGTTGACATTTTTATGTATTATTTAATGACATAATTTTGGCTGGATTATGTTTACATTTTATTAACATTTTGATCATTTATTTGATTTAGACTTTGTTATGCATACTTATTTATTTAAGTAGCATTAGACATTTGGGTTGATTTATTTTTTTTTGTGGTTAAGTTGGATTCGAACTTAACATGTTTTGTAACCGTTTATGGTCATTTTATATGTATGATTTTATGGCATAGATGTAATTTGATTATGATGGCATTTTTGTTAATAAATAAATCATTATTTAATTTTTATTTAATCAAATTTGATTATTTGATTAAGTTTAAAAATATATTTAAATAACTTATTTAATTTGTATCTATCAATTTAAAGTCTATGGGGATTCGATGTCATTTTTTGAAATAACATAACACATCAGTCGAACTTGAATTTTATTTCATGTCGATCTGAGTACATAGAACAACAAATGAGGGGGCATTCAAGCTTTTCTCCTCAATACATGTCAAAGTTATTCGGTTTGGCCGACATTACGGCTTTACCGATTTAGGTTTTCTTTTTGAATTCTCGTTCGGTCTGACCGACATTTCAGCTTTACCGATCTAGGTTTTCTTTTAGAATTCTCGTTCGGTTCAACCGCCATTTTGGCTTTACAACTTGGGTTTTCATTTAGAATTCTCGTTCGGTTCGACCGGCATTTTGGCTTTACCAACTTGGGTTTTCATTTAGAATTCCCGTTCAGTTTGACCGACATTTCGGTTTTACCGATATGGATTTTCTTTTAAAATTCCAATTCGATTTGACCGACAATTCGGCTTTACCAATTTAGGTTTTTTATTTAAATTCTCGTTCGGTTTGACCAACATTTTTGCTTTACCGATTTGGGTTTTCATTTAGAATTCTCATTCGGTTTGACTGACATTTCGGCTTTACCGATTTAGGTTTCCTATTTTCTATTCAAAATTGCTTACTATTTTGGACCCCTTTTAATGGAAAGGTAGCGTAAAACCTTTTAATTTTGGTAACATTTTGGCTAGACTGAAGTTAGGTTGGTTTTTTTTTCTACTCAAAATAGTTCACTATTTTAGGCCCCTTTTATAGAAAAGTAACACAAAACCGAGGTATTCTTTCTTACCTTCTTTATGGCAGGATGTGAGAACTCAAAGCTTCTCTCTCTTCCCAGCTCTCTTTCTCACAATAGCCAACCTCTTGTACATATAGCACCTGTGTGAACCTCTTTTTCCTGCGTCTGTTCTTTAGAAAGAAAGACATCTCCGGACTTTTCTAGGAAAATATGTGATATCCTAAAAATACTAGGTAGTCCGGTGATAGTTTAAAAATATTAGAACCGAGGTTCGGGTTCTTTGAAAATTTCATTTTTTGACCCTTCTCCGCCGGATGGTGCGAGTATCCGGCGTTAACTTACATCGAGCAACGGCTCGAACGCCTTTGATTAACCGTCGCGGCAACCTGTTTTCGGAGATATGCACACCCACAACATAAAATAAAGAACTCAAAAGGGCAGCGGCCTTTTGGGCCCGATCAGATGTAAACCGATTTGTTCGGGTTTGTTTTATTTGTTACTTTTGGATGGCTGTGATGCTTTCTGATTTCTGAGTTTCATCTGCTTTGAATTCGGTCAGAATCTGATTTTTATTTAATGACTGATTTGGGATTTCACCGAGCCACAAAGGGGCTGGAATGAATGGATTATGATGGGCCAGAATGGGCCAGAGTGGAGGACTATTTTGATACCTGTTCCAGAACCTGGACGTGGGCTGAGCAAGGGCAGCTTCGGTCCTGCTTAAGGGCCTGTTCAGGTGACTCTGAATGGACCGGTCGGGGACCTGTTTGAGGTGTCCTGGACGGGCTGAAAACTGGGTCACAAAGGGACTGGTTCTAGGCTTTGAGCATAAGCTTGCAAGTAGGCCGGTTATGGACTTGTTTGGAGGTTGGCTGGATGGGCTACAAAGGGCCTGAAAGGGGCTGTTTGAAGGCCTGTTTTAGGCCAGCTCTGGGTAAGCTTCAGAGGAGTGGAAATTAACCACATGAGGGCTACCGGACTTGGGCTGAACTGGGGACAGCTCAAGGCCTGGGAAGGGATCAGGAGATAGGCCGGTTATGGGCTCGGTTGTGGGCCTGAACAGGGTCAAAAATGAGCCTGCAAATGACCTATTAGGGATGTTCTAAATGAGCTGAAATCAGGTCGCAAGGGGACTGATTCTTAGGGTCTAGCCATGGGCTTCGCAGATGTGCTGATGTATGGGCCTAACAGGGAGGCTGATCGCAGGTTGATTTGAACTGGACTTGGGCCAGATTTGGGCCTGACATATAGGTTCAAACTGGGTCTGCAAAGGGACAGCAGGTGGGCCGAACAGGGGGGCTGTTTATGGGCCTGGATTGGGGTCTGCGCAAGTGGTTTTAGGTGGGCAGCCATGGGCCTAGACAGGGCTTGCAGCGGGCGGTTAGGTAGATGTGGCAATAAAATCCCATTTCAGACCTGCCTTGCTTTATTTTTTGATTGTTTAAAAGAAGTTCTGCTTACTTGATTCTGGCGGTTTGCATCTGATCGGGCCCATTGGGCTGCCAATCGGTGCCCACTTTCATGCATCAAATTGACATTGAACTTTATTTCATTGAAATATGAGTAAGGTACATCGGTGTACAATATGGTTGGTCCTTCCCCCAATATAGGTTCATCTCCACTACTTTGAAAAAAATTTGGCATTACGACGGTATGCCGGCTATTTTTCCAACTTAGTGAAAATTTACCCATCCAAAATAGTTAGCCTTAGCTTGGCCATATTGGGGGAAGGATCGACGGCTACGGGATTCATGCCCGCGCCCCCGTCCGGGTCATAAGCTACGGGATGCATGCCCGCGCCTCCGCCCAAGGTGGAGTTCCCCCGCTAGGGGTGAAGTCCTTAATTTAATATTGCTTTCGCATTTCTGATTTTTTATTTGTTGATTTTCTGAAGGCCACTTCGGGCCGGTCCATTCCTTCGGCGTTCAAAGCCGGGCTTCAATTCTTGCTTGAATTTGGAAAGACAGCTTCTAGGAGGGAAAGCCGGACCCGTGAAAGGGCTGTTGAGGCTCTCTTCTCCTTTGATGTGTTGAGGGGAGAACCGGACCCGTGAAAGGGCCGTTGAGGTTCATCCCTCACTTTGCAGGTACATGCCGCCAGGGGCTGCTGCAACTTCTTCTTTCACTTCCTGCTGGTAGGGAGCTAAAAAATGGACCCTTTTTGAAGGCCTGGATTTGGGGTCAGACGTGGGCTGGTTATGGACCTGGCTGCGGTCTGCTTGTGGACTGGACAGGAGGCCTGAACAAGTGTGTATTTGGGTGGCTGCAGGAAGGCCGAGATGGGTCTGCGCAAGGGGATTTGGCTGGACCGAAAGTGGACCTGCAGAGGGGGTCTGCTAAATGGGCCGCAAAGGGGCCTTGATAGCAGGCTGTGTTGGGGCCGGTTATGGGCTTCTCTTTGGGCCTGCACTAGGCTGTTTCTGGATGGGCTGTAAGGGAGCTGAAGGTGGGCCTGAATGAGGCCTATTTCAGACCTGCAGGATGTATGTTCGGCTGGGCCACATAGGGGCTTGGTTTTGGCTGCGAGAAGGGCAGGCAATTGGGCAGATTTATGGGCTCTTTTCTGGGCCTGCATAGGGATCTTCTGGGTGAACTGCAGGTGACCCATGCAGGAGGCCGAACAAGGCTGGAATTGGGCCTGCAAATGGCCAGTTTGGGGGCCTGGACATGGGGCTGGTTTGAGGCCAGACGTGGGCTGGTTGTGGGCCTGAACAGAGGTCAGGTTATGGGCCAATTCCAGGTCTGATCAGAGGTCAGATTATGGGCCGAGATGGGGAGTTTTCCCTGCTGTGGGAGGGTGTTCGGCTGGGTCATATGGGCCTGCAGGTAGGCCTGTTAAATGGGCTGTATGTGGGCCTGAGAGTGGGTCGGCCATGGGCTGAAACAGGCATGCGCAAGGGGGCTTCTAGAGGGTCTGATCTAGGTCCGAACACAGGCTGTACAGGCTGACCTCTGCAGACATACGAGGGGCAGGAGATGGGCCTGGAATAAGCAGAAAAGAAGGCCCCTTGAAGGGGCTACATGGGCGCACCAATCAGTCCTCTTTACCTTTTCTTCTTTTCTTCTTCTCCTTCCTTCTTCTGGCGGCAGCAGGTTGCAGCAGCAGCAGGAGGAGGGCGCCAAGCAGCAAGGGGCAGGGTGCAGTCCAGCAGCCTGGCGGCGTCTCCAGCCTCTCTCCCTGATTTGTGCGCACCCCTCCTCCTTTTATAGAGAGTGAAGAGGGCAGGTGAAGGGTCAGGAGTTGTGTGCACAGGTGACCCTTGGCCTCCCCCATGGGAGTTACTCCACTTAATCACATTGATTGAGTGGCTGTCTCTTGGCTTTTCCTCTCCTTCAAGTGACTGTTGAGGGGCTGTGCTGGCAGCTGGGTGCGCACCAAGGAGCTGAGGTGGCAAGTGGGTGCGGTTGGGCTTTGATTGGCCTGGCTGCTGAAGTGGGCCTGGCCCAATTGGGCAGGCTTCTGGGCCAGCGGGCCGAGAAGAGGCCCAGGCCCTCCTGTGGGCTGCGCACATGGCCTGAACATGGCCTAATTTGTGCCAATTGTGGGCTGGATGGATCCGGCCCCTGCTAGGGTGTTTTATTGGGCCCAAATGTGGCTAATCTCATGGGCAATTGGGCCAGCTCCTGGGCCAGGCCGCCTGCTTCACTTCTTTCTCTTCTTCTTTTCTTTTTACTTTGTTTAAAAAAAAAAATGTGCACCAACAGCACCTCAAGGCTATTTATAGAGATTTTTAGCGGGACATTCTGGTCATTTGGCAGGCCCCCACTAAGTCCATTTTCGCAATAGTGGGAGGTGACCCGATTTGGGTGAAGTTAACCCTCTTTTGTCCCTTCTTTTGGGTTTCTGTTTGACCAGAGGTCAAACTCGGATAAGGTCACCGATAGGTGACCATACCTAAGGAGTGGGCCCACTTCTTTGTATGTGGGGATCATGGGGGAGGCAGGTTGATCAAGTCACCCCTCTTTTCCCTTTTTCTTCTTCTTTTCTTACCCCTGTTCAACCAGCCGTGGCTAGTTTGACCAGAGAAAGAGCGCCCACGGCTGCGCGTGCGCATGCGTGTGAGGCCCGCCGGCCCATGTGGCCGGTGCAACCCTTTCTTTTTTTTTAACCCTTCCCCCGATTTGACTAGGGGACACCCGGTTTGACCGGGGGCCACGCGCGGTCGCGCCTACCACGCGCGGTCGCCGCGCAACTCAACGACCACGTGGCCCTTCTTTTTTTTCTCTTTTTTTTTCTTTTCATTGTTCACCCGAGGCGGTTTTGTCGCCGTTAACCAAGAGTTGACTTGGGACACTTTTTACCCAAGCCCTTCTCTCCCTCGCGGTTCTCTCTCTCTCGTGACGGAAGTGCAAGGTCCTACGATAGTTTATCCCGCTTCCGGCGGGCTTGACGGAGGCCGCGAGGCAGCCTAACAGCGGCGACAGTTGTGGGAGCAGGCGACGACGACCACGGCTTGTAAGGGCGGGGGCAACGAGGGATTCCTCCCCTTCTTTCTCCATCATTTTTTTTTTACTATAACGGAAGTTAGCGAGGGCTTCCTCTTTGTGGCACTCTCTTTAGCGACGGCGGACCTCAATGGCAGCGGCAACGATGGCAACAGAGGTTGGCAATGATGGCAGTGTGGTCCGGTGATGGCAGCAACAACGGACCTGGCAGTGGCGAGCTCGACAGTTCATTTCTCCCCAACGGTCTTCCTTCGCGACGGAAGTGTATGGGCTTGCGGCATGCTCTCCTCCTTTCGGCGTCCTTGGTAGCAGTGGAGGAGTGGTCCAACGGCTCTCTTTTGACAGACTCGGCTCGACGAGGGCAAAGGCGGTGGCTTGGACTCCCTCGAGGGTGGCTTGCGGCGATTCTTTTTTTGCCAATCTTCTTCTCATTTCTCCCTTCTGGCCTCTCTTTTTATTTATCGACATAGATTTCTCCCAGCGGCTCTCCCTTCTGAAGACAACGGCAATAGGGGAGGTTACTCGGGTCGGTTTAATCCAATGATTGCAACGGTAGGGATGTTCGGGCTTGTTTAACGGTGGCGTCGACGTTGTTTTGCGACGTCAACGGTGATGATTGTAGGAGATCTTCAGTCCTCTTTTTGACAACGTCAATCCGTGGTAACGCTTCTATCCTTTTTCTTTCCGACAATCGATTTCCTCGACCGTCACTTTTCGACTGGGTTGTTTTATTCCGGAGGGGATCTCATCCACCTCTTTTAAAAAGGGTACCGGTCGATTTCAGCAAATCGCCGACAGTTTAACCGGGTAGGTTTTACTCCTTTTCATATTCGGTTTCAACTTATCAATATCGGTTTCTACCGATCGACACACTCATGTGTTTTGGCCTCTTCTGGGCTTGAGATTTTTTCAGTTCAACAGATGCACACACGTGTATATATATTTGCATGAAAATTTCAGGTGCCAACAACTGCTATGTTTGATGGAGGACAATAATCACAATGAAAAGTTCGATAAACATCCTTGTGTATTATTTCGAAGGAACAACACTTTCTAAATATATTATGCAATTAAAAAAATTAAAAATTCGGATTAATTGTTTAGTTTGACGAATGATGTGGTAGACGAAATTGAAAAGGCATTGAATAAAAAGTAAATAAAAAAAGAGAAGATATGTCTTAAGTATCATGTGCTACTCATTCCATTAATCTTAAGTCGGAGAATATTAGGAATGATCTAACTATCATGACACTAGTTAATCGAACTCATCTAATCACGTATCATATACAGTTAAACTGTTAGCTTCATATTACGAAGATGCACACAAATGGCCATAATTTGATTAGACCTGGTCCCACTCAATTCGAAACAAATTTCATTGTCTTGGAAAATCTAAGCAAAGATAGATCTTAGGCCATTATGTACATGTAGTAGATTATATTGCTTATATATGTGATTTGCCATTCAAACATGATCAGTTAGACACATTGGAGAACATCGAATATTTAATTCGGGATAAACATTTTTTAGACAATATTTAGTACTATCTGAGAATCACATAACCCCTTTTAGAAGTACTAAAATGAGTAGATACCAGTGACAAAAACCATATAGGATAGTTGTACAATGTACTTAAGAAGATAAATATTAGAATAAAGAAAAGACATTAAAAAGAGTACAAGTAATAGTAGAAAAATAATTGATGGAAAATAGAACAAAACACAACACTGTATTTATGCAGCAAGTAATGATTGTGTTTATAAATGTTATGTTTATTTATCACTTTAGACAATAATTAACTGTATTTTGATTTCTTCACGGTATTGTTTAAGTTCAAAAACCCATGATGTCTAATTATGTAGTATATATGGCAGAACTACATAATATCCAATAATTAACCAGCCTTGTTATGGAGCATGTTGATACTCAACTCAACTCAACTCAACTAAGGCTTTTATCCCAAATTACTTGGGGTTAACCATATGGATTCTCTTCTCTACTCATGTCAATTTTGTGTTATTTCTTCAGATATATTTAAACTATCTAAATCATATTGAATTATCCTCCTCCAAGTTAACTTAGGTCTACCATGTCCATTTTTTGTTTCTGTCATTTTAATATTTTCTATCTTTCTAACTGAAGCCTCTTTAGGTCTACGTTTAATATGTCTAAACCATCTCAATCTCCCTTCTTTCAATATGTCTATAATTCTCGTTACTCCTACATTTTCTCTAATAAATTCATTCCTTACTTTATCTAATATAGTGTGACCACTCATCTATCTTAACATTCTCATTTCGGCAACACTTATTTTAGAAGTATGTTTTTCTTTTATTGTCCAACATTCACTACCATACAACATTGCGGGTCTTATACTGTGAAACCTTGAGATTTTACATATAAGAATATATTAATATAAAAAATATGTTGCATGACATGGTTTAGTATGGTTTGAAAATTCATTTGACTTCCGTTTATTTGGGAAACGAACTTTCATTATCTTATCCTTGGCAACTATGAAAATATATGATATTTCATAGAAAATATTTGCCAAAATATGTGATATGCATATAAAATATACGTCGAGGTTAGGGTTCATAAAATTTGTCTTTGGACCTCTCTCCATCGGAAGTTGCGAATTTCCGATGTTAATTACATCGAGATTCTCGAACACCCTTGATTAACTGTCGTAGCAACTCGTATATATAAGAAAACATTCATCCGCAAAATATTATCGTATGGGAATTATAGCCCATAAAATCAATGGAATGCAGACTTAATATTTAAATCTGACAACATAGTGACCATATAAGGTCAAACTTAGTATCTAAGCTTAAGAGTATGGGCAAGGATTCCAACAATACCTTGCGAAAGATTAGTCTCCCAACTCAATGTCTTATATTAAGACATAGGTTGAATTATTAAGACTAATCAAGATCAGAGCATATTCAGATCAAATTCTATGTCGATTTCATTTATATATGAAATCTAGTCCCACATATGGACTCATCAAAGTCTATCCTCTTATATTAAGGATGGAGACGAGTGTATGCTTGGATTTTAGGAGAGGGTCATGGTCTTTTCCCATTGATTAAATCCTAGGCCTGGGTAATTGGACATTCTCACAATTGCCTTGGCCTCCAACATAAACCTTCTAAGTTGGGCTCCTGATATTGCCCTTATGCTGGCCATTGCCCGGGGGCTGGCCCATATACTAAGGCCTATCCTATGGTGGATATCAAACCCATCCCATAGATAAAATCAAAAGCCGGGACCTCAATTACTCACCCTTCAAATTTAATACCCGAACTTGACTATGGACCCTAGCCTACATCCTCGGAATCCTGGATGCTTAAGGATGTTGATCCTACCCAAAACTTGAAATTAAAAGCCCAGACGCAGACATTTAACTGCTGGGACTCGTATTTGTGGCTGACTCTGAAATTGACCCTACATTGGTCAAAATTCGGCACTGAAATACATATTAGCAGATATTGAATCTGCCCTATATGGGGTCTGGAATTCTATGCAAAATCAACTGACTCTGAAATTGACCCTACATTGGTCAAAATTCGGCACTGAAATACATATTAGCAGATATTGAATCTGCCCTATATGGGGTCTGGAATTCTATGCAAAATCAAGCCTATACGGTCTTGAAATCCCTGCCACTCAAAACACCCTAGTTTGGGTATCATTCTGTCTTACGAGGCCATGGAATACTCACCCTAACCTCCCTCACAAACTCTCAAAGATCTAATTATATTCAGGTCTAAGGCTATCTAAAACCCTCCTATAGCCGAAAGGCTCAACAGGAACTTGTTCAGGCTGGGCCCTGTTTAGGTATAAATTCTGGACCTTAAGATAATCCAGGGGGAAGACCCTCTTTGACTTGGGATTCATGTGCTCATAAATATCAATCTGAATTTGAGCGATTGCTCTTCCAGATAACACCCGGACTCAGGTCTACACCTGACCTTGATATGGTTTGATATCAAACCATGGATTAAGTTTTGTCCTATGACAGATGTTTATTAACCTTGAGATCCCATATGAAACCCAGGCTTATGCGAGCCTGAAATATATATGTCATTTGAAGGATCCAAATTCAGTTAACATGTTTTGAAGTTTTGACATTATATGAGTCTCAATTCAGATAATTCTTATGTGGAACACATATAAGGGGGAGCCTGAGATGGATCCTTTCATAATCAAATAAGGCTAAGTTTGGCCAGATTCATGTCTGAAATGGGTATTTGAAATCTTATGATTTCAAAACCCATGACCGGGGGAGGTTATACCCTAATAATTACTTTTGCTTACCCCTTGGACAAATAAAATCCTGGGCAGGCCCATTATACATCCGGTCTTCAATATATGGGACCATTCTCCCTCTATTCCTAAGGGATGATCCGGCACCTAGGTGTCTTGGATATAAGCCTGAAATTTAGGAATAAAGGCCCTGATTGACTTACCTTTTATGGCAATTCGGCTCTTATAAGTGTGTACATGTAATGTTCATCACATGAACATCCATAGATGCATATTGTTTATGTCAAGATTTTGAACAAGATCTGATTATGTTCAGATCTAAGGGTGATCCAGCACCTAGATGTCTGAAATCAGGTCCATAAGCCTGAAATCCGAGGGTTAAAATTCAGTCTCTTATTCTCATAAATTCAGATTTATCATCCTAATGAGCTTCCTAAATATTATATTTCATTTGTGCCATATGGTGCAGAACGCATCCTCCCACCATTCCATCTTGGTGATTAAGCCTATTAGCTCCCTCTCTATTGGGAGATGAACCAAGTGAATGAATATATATATAGCCCCAGCTTTAATCCAGAATATGTGGACACAGCCTCGCTAATCAATTGGATACCATATATATTACCAATTGTGATAGTATGAACAGCCTTCTGTTAACATAGATGTTCGGTTCATGATGGACCCTCTCTTTACATGATATCCCCTATGGAATAAATTGAGAAGAAATGGGCATATTGTCCCAATTCCTGTCCAGGAGGGGTGTGTATAGCTATACTCCACCTGATCATGCTTCGGATTAGGATTTATTTCCACAGGCCTTACTGGCCTTGATCTCCAAAATATGTTATGTATATATTGGTGATCAACATATTTTAAAGTCCCATTAACTAGAATATTTATGGGGATTTTGCCCATTTATGTCCGGGCTTTGCAACCTGTTTTTACTTTGACAGATTTCATTATTTTTCTCCTTTTTAGGCTGACATTAATATGTCCCGCCCTCCATTCTCTTATGTACCTTGAGCAGGCCGGTCAGGACTTGGATATCAGGTCTCCAAACTATGGGAGGACCTGGCAGGTCAATGCTCAGCCTGCTCTTCTAGCTCCCTTATTCTCGGTCTCTTTTATATATATGTAAGAGATGGTCTGAAGTCATCTCTCCCACTTCCCATATGGGTCTGCCCCATGACCGGCCTTCTCTATTATGAGATAAGCCGAAGGGCTGTATATGGTTATGATCTTGCTTAGGACAAATGCACTGAACCAGGCCCAATATATTAGGCCTCCATGATGACTTGTTATGGGCATAAATTCTGCACCACATATGGTTCTTGTAACCGGGATGTAAATATATATATGCACTGGTTTTTGCTCATCTTTACAAGTATCAATACTTGGCTCAATCATGCCACATGGCATATTACATATCCTCATATGGTGGGATATACATATAACCATAGCCTCATTATGTTGAGACTATCCTTCCCTTCTAGGGAGTACATATGGAGATGGACCAAAAGGACTGTATGTGTATGCTTTCAGTCCTGTCCGAGATGTGCTCAAGGAGCTAGGCCCAATATTGCGCTCCAATTATGCCCTCGGCCCTCTGATTTTTTTTATAATCAGAGGGTAATTCATTGCAACATGTTCCTTTTCATGGTCGGATATCATATCTTCTTCCAGGCCCGGTTGGCCATCTCCTTCCCATGTCCAAGGCTACCCGGGGAATCTTTGGTCCATCATATGGGTTCCAAAGAGGCCGGGTATAACCTCCATCCTGGCTTGCCTCATTGTACTGCTGCTGGAGTAGTAGAACTTTGAGGGAGATTCTCCATAATTTCAAGGCCGGGGAGGACTATTAGAAGAGATATGAGGGAGGAAGGGCAGGCCTATTCAACAGGAAAGGGTCTGTAAAGGTGGTATGGGAGGGTATCCGGGTAGCAATATGGGATCAATTATGGGACTAATTTGAGTATTTGGATATGGCCTCCCTCATGTCCAGGACCAGACCCAAGTATATCCGAGAAGGTGAAGAAAGAGGGCCTGCGGGATCCTAGTATATGTCTAGGAATTGCAGGTTCAAGCAGGGATATTTCCTGCTAATATAGGAGAGGAATCAAGGGGGTTGAACTCATGATGAGTATAGCATCTAGAGGAGAGGACGGCTTAGGTAATGGCCATGATTTCTTACCTCCAATCCCTCAAGACTTGCCCTTGATTCTCCTGCAGAGCCTCTTTTACCCACTGCCTCTTCTTTGAGCTGCGCGGGAATCTCCTTGACAGAATTTCTGCAGAGCTTCCCTTCTTCTCTTCCTGTCTCCTCTCCCCCCTCCTCCCTTGAACATGGGCGGGGGCTGGCCCTTTTATAGGCCACTGGATGGGTGATGTTCACCCGGGAGAGAGTGGGAGATCATGGGAGTGTGCGCACCATTGGGAGTGGAGAGAGTGGGAGATCATGTGTGGGGACAGTCCCCCTCTCCTATATTCCCTCTCACGAGGGAGCATCCAATGAGGCATATCTCATTGACTCACGGCCCCTCACTTGATGGGTATGCTTGATTGACCGATGCTCCATTTAATCATGGCCCTTCATCCCCTAATTGGACATTAATCCCATTAAGGATCCGGTTGATCCATCATGATGTACCGCTGGCCATCCAGGAGATCTATGCTCCATTTGACTTGTTCAACCCTTAATCCCGGCCCTTGATCATGTGTCTCTCCAATTAATCAAAGCCCTTGATCTCTTATTGGATATTAATCCTATTAAGGATCCGGAAAGGCCTTGACAGCCGATAATTAGACTTGTTAATGACTTGCCCATCGGATATCCCATTATGGTGGATCCATTGGATCTTATCCCATTAAGGATCCAATAGGGTCACTTCAGTGGACCGGGGAGGATCCATGCTCCAAGTAATTTGTTGATTGACCAATCTCGTCCATTGGATGGTCCCGGATCCTTTTGAATTCGCAACTTTGTTCCTTCTTCCCTCCTTCCCCCGCGGATCCTCCTCCTATCTATTTTCTTGTTAAGTCTCCTAGTTGGAGACAAACTCTCCACCCGCGAGACCTTCTTCTAGCTGGCTTTTCCACCTTCCTCTGTCGCACCGTTCTCTTCTAACAGGCCTGCTGCAGCTTGGATATTGCCAAGGGAGATCATTGATCCTGCTGGTTAGAGCTTCCGGGTGCTTTCCTCTTCTACTTGGGGTAAGGCCGAGGAGGTGAACATCCTCCTAGCTATTCCCGGGTAAGCAATGCTCCAATCATTCATAATTTTGTTCATCCATACTATGCCTTCTCATCTATTCTCTGTCGGCAGCATGCCCATTGCCCCAATTATTCCATATCATACCATATATGCATGGCCGGTTGTATGGAGATGCCTGATTCTTAAATCTCCCATCTATTTTGTGTTAATTTGCATATGTATGCGAAGACCCGGCTCTTCAATGTATTGAATTGGGCCTTCTTCCAATTCCCGGGCCAAATGGCTGCCCTCTAGCATGTCATTCAAACAAACATAATCCGGACTTATTAAACAGGAGCCAGGTCGCTTGTTTATTACATTCCGGCCCTCTCTCTTTTCATGTATATATATCCGGTTGTGAGCCTCCTATTGACAGCCTATCACTTAGATAATTATAGCCGGGTCTATTAAACAGGAGCTAATTTGGCTTTTGTTTGTTATTTCCGGCCCTCCCTTCTTCAGATTTTTGTTGGGAGCATATCTCCCTATCACTAACAAGTATATGTCCAGCTGGATATATATATCCAAAGCCTTCAAAGAGGAGCCAATTTGCCCTTTTGCAGATTATCTCCGGCCCTCCCCCCTTACGAGATGTCCATCGGCAACATCCCTCCCGTCTTAGGTCATATATTTTGCATCCATAAGCAAGGTGGGTTACATTGGGAGGTCCTGATTTATGGGGGCATATTCATCATATGTAGGAGGCTCAACTTCTTCATATGCTACATTTTGGCCGGCCTTGGGTATATGACCTTGGGCCCTTCCTTGATCCACATGTGGTAAGCTTTGCTCTCGCAATCTTTTGCCCTTTTGTTTGAACGGATATGTGCCTAAACTAGTCGAGAGAGCCTTATATGGCTTTGCTTCTTTCATGACTTTCTCATCCTCTATTTTCTGGATTCCTTCAAATTCTGCCCATATATGTGCTGAATTTCATGTATTTGCATCCATCCCTTATAGGTCTCTTTGCTCCATATAGTGGTGTTGGGGTGGGGGGGGGAATTGAGCATTTTTTAATTCCCTCTTACTTATGTCTATGTTTCGTATGAAATTTTGAGTGCCAACATATACATGTACGACAAAATTTTCCTTTCAACTTTAATAAAATTTTACGATCACATAGAACTCCTGAAGCCAATCTCCACTTCATCTAATTTGCTTTAATCTTATGATTAACGTCTTCATCACATTCTCCATCTTTTTGAATAATTGATCCAAGATACTTGAACTGAGTTTTTTAAGACAATATTATCCCATCTAAACTGACGTCCTCACCTACTTCTCTTTGGTTTTTGTTAAATTTATAATACATATATTCTGTTTTAGTTCTACTTATCTTGAAATATTTAATCTCCAAAATTTTTCTCCACATTTCTAACTTTTTATTCACTCCTTGTGTTTCATCTATCAATACGATATCGTCTGCAAATATCATACACCAAGGTATATCATCTTATATAGTCTTCGTTAATTCATCTATAACTAATGCAAAAAGATAAGGACTTAATGCAGACCCTTGATGTAAGCCAATTGAAATAGGAAAATCTCTTATTTCTCCACCAATTGTGCATATGCTAGTAGTTGCATCATTATACATGTCTTTTATCATTTGTATATACTTAACACGCACCATCCTTCGTTTCAACACCCATCATAGAACATCTCTTGCTACTCTATCATAAGTCTTTTCTAAATCAATGAACACCATATGTATATCTTTCTTCATATCTCGATATATTTCTATCAAACTTCTAATAAGAAATATAGCTTAAGTTGTAGATCGACCAAACATAAATCCAAATTAATTAGCTGAAATATTGTACAGCTTCGTAATCGCCGCTCAATAACTATTTCCTATAATTTCATAGTATGACTCACGACTTTGATCCCTTTATAATTTGCATAATCTTGCGCATCTCCTTTTTTCTTAAAAATAGGTATAGTGATGTTCTTTCTCCATTCATTCGGCATTCTTTTCGATATTACGATTTTGTTAAAAAGTCTAGTTAATCATTCCACTCATAAATCTTTCAAACACTTCCACACTTCAATAGGACTATTCTCCGGATCACATGCCTTACTTGTTTTCATCATTTTTAATGCTTCTTTAACTTTTGAAAATTAAATTTTTCTAATATAATTTAAATTAAAATTTGTCACATTCTCTATGTCGTCTATATTTTTAGTAAAATTGTCATTAAAAAGAATATCAAAATAATTTTTTCATCTTTCTTTGATATCATCATCTTTAATCAAAATTTTTCCTTCTTTATCCTTTATGCATCTAATTTGATTAAGATCTTGAGACCATCTCTCTCTCATTCTTGCTAGTTTATAAATATCTTTTTCACCTTCTTTAGTTCCAAGTTTCTCATACATATGTTTAAAAGCATCATCTCTTGCTCTTCTAATAACCCTTTCTGCTTCTTTTTTTGCTATCTTATATTGTTCATAAACTTCATTGTTATCACATTTCGGCAATCTCTTATAACAATCTCTCTTATTCTTTATCGCCTTTTGCACTTCTTCATTCCACCACCAAGTCTCTTTTTTAGGTGGAAATGTCCTTTAGACTCTCCAAGTATATTTTTAGCTATCTATCTAATTTTTATAGTCATATTCATCCACATAGTATTAACATCTATGTCTAACTTCCAATCATTTATCTTCAAAAGTTCGATCTTAAATATTTATTGTTTCATTCCTTTTAACTCCCACCATTTTATTTTAGGAGAAGACTTTCTTTTATATGTGTTTGTTTGTGTTTTAATCTTAATATCTAAAATCACTAACCTATGTTGGCTTGCTAAAGTTTCACTCGGAATTACTTTACAATCTTTGCAACTAGCACGATTGGATTTTCTAATGAAAATAAAATCAATTTGACTTTTATTTTGTCCACTTTTAAATGTTATTAGATGAGATTCTCTTTTAATAAAATGAGTATTTGTGAGGATAAGATCATAAGCCATAGCAAAATTTAAAATATTCTTTCCCTCTTCATTTAAATTTTCATATCCAAAGCGTCCACGAACATTTCCATATTCATGACATTTGTTTACAACATGTCCATTGAGATCTCCTCCAATAAATATATTTTCTTCATTTGATATAAGTGCATAAGATCATCCATATCTTCTCAAATTTTTTCTTTAATCTCGCTACTTAATCCAATTTGTGAAGCATATGCACTAATTACATTAATTATTTCTCTTTCTATAATCATTTTTATCATAATAATCCTATCTCCTACTCTTTGTATTGAAACTATTGCATCCTTTATTGTTTTATCAACAATGATACTTACCCCATTTTTATTCTCTCTTTTCCTGTTGTTGGCATCAGATTTTTCAAAAAAAAAAAAAAACAGCAAAAAAAAGGGGGGAGGAATGGCATGATCGGACCAAGCTCCAGCTGGCCCAGTCCTTAATTGGGCCAAAGCAGGCCTCAATTTGGCCCATGAGCACTATTTCCAGCTGTCTAGCCCTTTATATTTCATTTAATATAATTATTTTCCAGCTCCTATAGCCCACTTACGTACAGCCCATTGAGAGGAAAGGAGAAGTGGGCCGCGGCCACCTGCAGGCCCAATTCAGGCCAGACCATCTGCAGGCCCAGTGTGAACAGGCTGCTGGCCCACCTGCCACATCAGCAGGTCCCAGCCGCACCAACCCATCTGCACACCTGCCACCTCACCTGCCAGGTCACCTTTGACTGGTTAATGGCGTGGGGAAGCTGAGGGGACTGGTCAACATGGGGAACACCAAAGGGCCAGTCAAATCTTTAATATCCTTGGGCAATTCAAGGATTAAAGAGAGTTTAAACACATAGAAGAAGGTGAAGGAGGCCATCTACGTACTCCCCAGCTGCCTCTCCATCTCCCCCTCATCTCCTATAAAAGGAGGAGGGCGCCCAAGGGAAAGGGGGGCTGGCTGATCAACGCCGACAGGCTGCTGCCCCAGCCACTGCCTGCTCTGCCTTCAGCACCTGCCAGCGGTCAAGAAGAAGAAGAGGAGGAGGAAGAAGAAGAGCTCAAGCTGCTGCCCACGTGCATACCTGCCAGCGGCCAAAGAAGAAGGAAAGAAGAAGAGGAGAAGAAAAGGTAGGGACATACACATATTAACTATGTAGCCCTTTAAGGGCACCCTTCCTCCTCTTCTAAATTCTCTTCTCAACCCCTCTCATGGCCTAAACCGGTCTTCACCGTCATCGGCAACCCATGACCCAGAAGATTGGTCCCTACCAGCCCCTGTTCGGACCACCTAAACAGTCCCTGTTCTAGCCCTTGCGCACCCCACTGAACAGGCCAAAAAAAAACTCTCTGTAGGCCCCTCAAACAGGCCCCATTTAGACCCCTCTTAGTCTGCCAGGACACCCCAAATCGGACCCCTGTTCAGCACTCATTCAGGCCCTGAAATGCCTCCAAAATCAGACCCCAGCAGGCCCTGTCCGGTCTCCAAACCAGACCCATGTACAGACCTCACCCGGTCCCACTTCAGAGCTCTGCACAGGTCCTGTTAGGTCCCCATTTCAGACCTGCTAACAAACCCCTGCAGGTTCACTTTTGGTCTAGCCAAACGCCCCCTTGTGCAGACCCATTCCGGCCCACCTGAGCCCACTCAAACAGACCCTAAATCGGTCCCAAATCAGGCCCAAAAATGCCCCTTGTGCAGGCCTACTTTCAGCCTAATTAAGGCAACCTGATCAGCCCCCTTGTGGCCCATCAAAACCGACCCCAATCTAGGTCCATTTCCAGCCCAAAGTCGGCCCTCAATCCAGGTCCAAAACAGATCTTCTTGTACCCCGGTTTCAGCCAGCTTGCAAGCCCATAACCTGACCCTTGTTCAGCCCACCTGCAGGCCCATTTCCTGACCCTAAACAGGCCCATAACCGGCCCAGTTCTGCACACTGAACAGGCCCCTTGCCCAAGCCCATGACCGGGTCCATATAGGCCTGTCGTACAGCCCCCTTTCGGCCCAGCCAGGAAATTCCAAAACAGGTTCAACCTCGGCTCCCTTGCAGCCAGAAAACAGGTTCAAGCTCGGCTCCCTTGCAGTCAGGCGCCAGCCCCCTTTGCGGCTCAATCAAAGGCCCTTTCACGGGTCCAATCCGCTGCCTAAGAAGCCCTACAGCAAGCTCCCTCGCAGCAGAGCAAAAAACGAAGGCAAACAGCAGCCCCCTTGTGGCTCAAGATGCAGCACATGTGCGGTTCAGCAGAAGGTGCAGAAATCCAGCAATGGTAGGCAGGGGCGATGTCCCGGACCCTCTCGGAATCCGTACGACGGGCCGATTGTTTTGTCCGGGCGGGTCCTTGCCCTACCACCAAGACGGAGGAAGGGCGCACAAGTCCACAAAACAGGCCCTTCCGGCCCGAGAAGACCGAAGACCGGCTTTGAACGCCGATGGAACTCAAAACCGGCCCAAGTGGCCTTTAAAACAATAAAAACAGAAAACAAAACTAAAAAGAAATGGACGGCTCCCCCGGGTACGTCCCGGGATGTTGATCCGGACGTCGGCGCGGGCATGCTCCCGTAGCCGGTGATCCTTCCCCCAATTTTGGCTAAGTCATTGACTAGCCTTATTGGATGGGTAAACTTCATCAAGTTATAAACTTGTCGGCATGCCGTCGTAATACCGAAATCTTTCTAAGGCGGTGAAGAACCTAAATTGGGGGAAGGATCATCACTTATTGTACACCAATGTATTGCACCTTCTCTTTCAATGAAATGAAGTTCGATGACATATTGATGCATGGAAGTGGGCACCGATTGGCAGCCCAATGTGTCCGATCAGGGGCAAACCGCCAAAAACTAAATAAACAAACTGTTTTTTTTAAACAATCTAAAAATAAATAAAGCAAATCAGGTTCTGAAATGGGATTTCCCTGCCACATTTCCAAACCGCCTGCAGGTCTCAATTGCAACTCTGTTTCAACCCCTGCCTAGGCCCATGGCTGCCCACCTGCTGGCCCAGTTTAAGCCCATAATCCAGTCCCTATCCGACCCGATTTTAAACCACCTGCAGATGCTCCAAACAGGCCCATGAACATCACCTGTTCGGCCCATCTGCTGTCCCCATTTGCAGGCCTATATTCAGGTCCTAAAAAGGGTCCCCTTGTGACCTGAAATCAGCCCTCTTTGCAGGCCCATTTTCAGCCTTGTTTGGCCTCCTGAACAGGCCCTTCGTAGCCCATCCAGCAGACCTCCAAACAGGCCCATACCGGCCCACTTGCAGGCCTATGTCCAGAGCCTAAAACCAGTCCCCTTGTGACCCGGTTTCAGCCCATCAAAGGACATCCCAGACAGGCCCATACGCCAGCCCACCTGCAGGTCTATGTCCAGACCCCTAAAACCAGTCCCCTTGTGACCCGGTTTCAGTCCATCAAGGACATCTCAAACAGGCCTCAATCGGTCCATTCAAAGCCATCTGAACAGACCCCTTAAGCAGGTCCGAAGCTGCCCTTGCTCAGCCCACGTTCAGGTCCTAGAACCGGTTCCAAATCAGCCTCCTGTGCAGGCCAATTTCGGCCCACCATAATCTATTCATTCCAGCCCCTTTGTGGCTCGGTGAAATCCCAAATCAGTCCTCAAGTAAAAATCAGATTTTTGACCGAATCCAAAGCAGATGAACTCAGAAATCAGAAAAAATCAAAGTCGACCAAAAAAAACAGATCAATAAAACAAACCTGAACCAGGTCGGTTTGCATCTGATCGGACCCAAAAGGCCGCTGCCCTTTTGAGTTCTTTACTTTATTTTGTGGATGTGCGTATCTCCAAACACAGGTTGCCACGACGGTTAATCAAAGGCGTTCGAGCCGTTGCTCGATGTAAGGTAACGCCGGATACTCGCACCATCCGGCGGAGAAGGGTCAAAAAATGAAATTTTCAAAGAACCCGAACCTCGGTTCTAATATTTTTAAAACTATCACCGGACTAATAATATTTTAGGATATCACCTATTTTCCTAGAAAAGTCCGGAGATGTCTTTCTTTCTAAAAGAACAGACGCAGAAAAAAGAGGTTCACACACCTGTATACCATAGTTTATATCCTATATTACCTACTTCTTTACCTTTTTCTCCTATCCATTTGGTTTCTTGAATACACATAATATTAATCCTTCTCCTCTCCATACTATCAACAAGTTCCATAAGTTTTCCTATAAGAGATCCAATATTCCAAGTGCCTATTCTTATCTTTCTTTCAATATTTTCTTTCTTACATTTCTTTTTGTAGTAATGTCTATTTGCATTCGAGTTTATTCTAGAACTCATATCTTGCTCTTTATTATAGACTAACTTCTTTACCTACACCCGTCCTTGATGTGGGAACCCTTGCTTATTTAACACCACAATAGGACGCTTATGTGACACGTCGCATATGGGGAACGCCTTCACCCTTGCTGTATTTTTCGCCACACCCGGACTCCGGTGTAACGCGCTGTTTGGTGAGTACGCCCCAACGTTTATATCATTTGAATCCATATCATGAAATGTGGCTTCATTTTTACGCTGGTTGTCACCTACCGCAACCCTCCTCCTTTCTCATCCGGGCTTGGGACCGGTCATGGCGGAGTTTATGGAGCATGTCGATAACACAAAATAATCATTCATGATATCGAATTACGATAAAATACAGAGTATTCAAACCCATAACTAGGCAAAGTAAAAAGTTTTAAAGATCATGGTAGGAAGGACAGATCGAGTCAGCTGGTATTAATTTTTCCTCTTGTCAATCACATTTTGCGGCAGATCAGGTAATCAGTTATGGGAAAAGACAGGTATAAGCCCGTTAAAGGCCCTCAAATTGACCCAAGATTGACAAATAAAAGGCCAACTTTACTTTTTAAAATATTAATATTTATATTATATTTGATATATTTTGATGCTTATTTTTATTTCCAACACTATCTTAAAGAAAACTAAAATAATTCATGCAATACCCATTTTAGAGACTTAACTGTAAAATCTATTTTAAATACCTATATAAAAATGGTTAATAACAGAAAAAATTTTAGAACATATAAAAGTAAAATATCTAATCAACATATATAACCCTTTTCCTCCTACCTTATTCTTTGTGCTTATGTTATCTTTTAAAATATAGTATCTATGATTTTTTTCTCTCAAACTGCTTTATTGGTAAAAAGAGATGTACAGCAAATATGTAAGAATAAATCACTATGATTAAAATTCAATAAAATTGCATCCTACAACAAGAAGACGTTAGGATAAGCGTAAGAATATAAGGTTGTTGCTAGTGATGAGTTAGTTCAGAGGGGATGCAAAAACGTGGAGGGCAAACATTCTAATGTTGAAGCTCATCTTAAAGAGACATTGGAAGAATGATAAAACGATAATTGCCAATAATAATATAAGATAGTTGACAATAAAGTGCTTGTGCATGGGGTTAGTTCTGATGGGCTGGAAGCCTGGAACAGTGAAGGTACAACGTGAAAGTTCTGATGGGCTCCAAGCTTCTAGGGATGTTAGAAACAGTAAGTAGCAAGGGGTGAGTTTTGTACAAAAAAGGTAGGAACATGTTGTAGAGCTTTTACAAAGACAGAAAATTATGAATGATGAATGTGACTATGTCTGCAGGGTGGGAGTGATATAAATGAGGGTTCTCCAGATGAATTAAGTATGAGGGTGTCCTAATGATAGTAAAACAAGAAGTGCTTAGAAACAGTTGAACATCATGCTTTGTTGACAGAGATGTTGCTGTTACTTATAAGAGATATATGTAACTTATATGAGAACATAATTGTAGAAAGTTAACTAGTTATAGCTCTAAAGATGGTCTATTCATACCGCTCTTTTAAGCAGTTGCTTATTGAACCATGGGATATGCAGATGCCTAAAAAATCTAGATACTTCCACAGGTGGGCTCCAACCTTTTCTACCTCATCTAATCTGTATTATCTCTCTACCCTCCCATACTTTCTAAATAGACACATTTCTTCATTTTTCCATCATTTGAACTTACACTTCAAAAAAATAGGAACTAAGTTCCAGAGGCACCAAAATTTCACAGAAGTGTATGCTGGTTAAGAATAAGACTCAACTCTAGCCTTAAATTTAAAATATTTGGTGTCAGCTATATGGACTTGCTTTCTCCTCATCTATATAAAGTGCAACAATAACTGTAGAAGGGCAGTTTCCACTTTCCACCGTGAACACATTCACATGAACTTTACTTTGCTTAATAATAACCAGTTAAAGATCAATCCACTGCTAGTCGACTGAACCCCCTCAACAGATTGCATCATTTTGTCAAGTTGCATATAGACAAGTGACAAGTTTATATGATCAAAATACAAATGAAAGAAATAAAAAATGAGATGTTAATTTTTCCTCTGGAAGAGTTTTTTTTATACTTTGGAGTATCAATTAATGCATCTGATACATGTCATTTCTTTCATTTGTATCATAAACATAAAGTTGCATACATACAAATGACAAAAATATATGATCAAAATACAAATGAAAGACTAGACAAGTATCGGATGCATTAGGTAATACTCCAAAACGTAAACCAAAAAAACAAGAAACAAGTAATCAAGTCACTAGCAAACTGAAAAATAAGCAACTGGATAACATAGTATCAGCTAACAGTGAATAGTAGAATCAGTAAATCTTTTATCAAAAAGTAATGTTCTCACGCGATGTGCAGCAGGTTTTGACTTTTCTTTTGTTCTATTTGGTTTAAAAGTCTTATTTTCACCATTGATGTTGGTGCTCTCAGTGTAACAGTTTGAACTGATGTCTCCTTCAGTTTCTTCATGAAATATGGTTCGTTGCAGTATATTTGCATCAGTAATAATATCCCTACAGAAAACAATACATACGACCATAATCCGTGTGTACAATATGACAGGTCTTAAAAGAGCAAGGAAATCAAACAGGTTTAAGTGAGAGTCCCCACTGACTTGTACTGCTTCGTTCCAATAAATGAAGCAAACAATGTATCTCCTGCTTCAGCCAAAAGGTATCTACACAAAAAGTAAAGCATGCAATAAACATCATGTAACAAAAGCATCCAACAAAAAGGAGGCAGCAAGCAGGAATTACATTTCAAAGCAAGATAGAGACCATACAAAAGGCAAGATCAGAACAAAACTATAATTTACAGTTTTACACCAAGTGTTTAAGAGGCAGTAAATCAAGGTACTGAAGACAAAGCCAAGGCACTAGAAAAATAAGATGATGTTCCTCCAGCCAGCACTCTAAGGTTTATGCCTTTTGTAGGTTAAGATGCTATCCATAAAGGCACGGATCAATCACCTTTAAATGATATCAACATCGTAATGGAAGAGACCAATTTTTTACATAATCAAAGTAAAAGGATTTGAATCAAGTTTTTCCATAATCCATGAGATTGATTTCATGGTAACTATTGCAACTTGCTTGAAGCATGATATTTCTCTAAACATCGATATGTAAATTCAATTTTACTTATTCCTCCACCTTTGTCCGCTCCCCTCTTTTCCATCTTTTGAGTCCAATCCCGCTATCCTCACCTTGCCCTGTCTATGAACACCCAAGATCTAGGATTTCTAGCTGCATTGCAATGGATCACCAACCACAACACTAACCAATATATTTATTTTGCTAATCTACTCTAATACTCACTCTGCCAAAGGAAATATCAATTGGATGGCAAAGATGAACAGGTCTAAGTGCTACCTCTATCATAGGCAGCCCGAGCATATGTCAATGAATGCTTTCAATTCTAGGATCTTGTCTTTGATGAATGACCCATGGCTTATCAACTGGGCCTAATAGATAATACAGCCAGCATGATCAGGCCACAACAATAACAACATCAGCAACAACCACAGCAGTTCTAACCACAATAATAACAACTATTAATAAAGCAACAGCTACTGGACATCATTTAAGATCCGGTCCCCAGGCACACTGAACTGGCTCAAGTTCCTCTCCCTCAATCTGCATCACAATAACTAAATTCAATCCACCATCAATCACAACCGGGCCAATCCAAACCTGGACATATGATAGTGAGGATGTGCCTTGAGTCATGACCCTCCACCATAACCCAAACCATGCAAGCATACCATTTTCTTTTTCAGTCTAGCAGTTCTTAACCATCTTCAATTTCTTCCAACAACAAAAGGTTTTCTTTTTTTCAGGCTGCCCCAGCTCCATTTATCAACAATATTACCCATCACATCGGTTCAACCTCAAAATCATCGACCACAAAGCCATATTTCCTTGTATCTTATTCCCCTCTACCTCAACTATTCTTCCAATTAATGCTTCTACTAGGCTCAACCAACAAAACTGCACTATAAGAAGTAGCCAAAGCTGCAATTGATTCTCTCACAAGTACCACCTCCACCACTGTATAACCGACCATTTGCTTCCCAACAGGAGAAAGAGTCAGTGCCAGGCATAAGATATGATTTAAAAATAGTAAAAAGATCAGCAGATAGCCATTGATACAATCAAACATCTGGCTGATTTTACGCACATTTTATTCAACTAATAAATTTCTCATTAAAATTTAACATGTAAATAATACTATGGAGCTTTTGACAAGAACAAACCATCCTTTGGTGAATGCTGGCTGCTTATCATCAATATAGTTATGATGCACCACATCAGCCAATAGACCAAAAGTTTGGAAATGATTCCACAGGTGTCATATGAGAAACTAATACGTCTACCATATAATATTTGCAGCCTCATCCATTTATAGCAATGTTGATGGTAGACTAAAAATTGGCAATGGCCGCTTTTCTGAAATTAAAAGCATTTGTATGGCTTCAAAGAATTGAATTGTCACAAAGGTGAATGAAAAAAGTAAAAATCCATGACAATGACTCAGCCATTATCAACAATGAGTATTGGAGTTCGACACTTACAGCGCTTAAGAGCAATATTTTGCATTTTCAAATGAGCAAGGAATGCAAAAATTTTAAGATGGTCTCCAAAAGTTGAATGTCATAATGCAGCAGACAATATTTGCAAATACTTTCATTCAAACTGCAGGCTGTGGATCAATCCAGAAATAACAAAACAAGCCAGCTTCCAGAAAAATTTTTGTTTGACGAATTGTATATTTTATATCACAGGAGTAGGTAAATTTACGATTTAAGAATCAAATATCTGTTTGGAGTCTACAACACCAAGTCTCATTTGAACCTACATGGCTCTTTTGGTGTAGTTGCTTTTTGGACATAGAGACATCTTGTCTCTAATCCAAATTGGTCGCACTATGGTTTTTTAATAAACTTGTGGGATAACTCTTTCATTTCAAGAAAAAACATATGGCTCTTGTCTCTATCCAAACACCTGCTCTGCTCAAAAAAATATATAAATTCAACACCCAAATGATAACCTGTGCATTGTCACATTACTTTTGCAGATAGCATGGACATATAACAGCAAAAATACTCAGCATTGAGAAGAAAGTGAATCCCCAACAATCAGCACAATCTTCTTACCAAATAACAAAGCTACAATCTGCCAACAAAAGTTCATCACTGATAATCAAAGATGAATACAACCATTACGTACCGGTGGGGAACATGATCTAGTGAAGGCTGTACACGTTCTAATGAAACAACTTCTCCACCGAAATCAGCTTTGAACTTGTTAATTACTCGAACCATCTCACTAGCTGGTCTCTGCAGCAAAAAATAATTAAACTTTAAGTGAAATAATCAACTCTTATTATAGAGTAATGAACATTAACTTGCCAATTGCAAGATGTTACCACATTATGGGGAGCTCTTGATACCATGGAAACCAATGAAGAAAAATAAGCAGAAGTGAGAAAAATGTGGATGAGGAGAAACAAAGGCTACCCTGAAAAGAATAGAATGAACTAGAAGGTGCGATCCTTCAACCCTGACAAAAGCCCAGAAAAGCAATGAATTGATAGCATTAATGCATAAGGTGCATTTAGCTCACTCCCATACTGTAGACTGAATAAAAAAGCAACCAACTTCAGTCAAACAGAAACATGCCAATTGCCAAAACAGATCTTTTTGCTCCTTCCACCTTAGATAGCCCACAATATAGCATAAGCATAGCAAAACGATCAGTCACAGGATGTCCTTATTGTCCTCCAAAATCCATGATGGCTTCAATGTTTACAACAGCTTTGACACACTAACCACCCAAATAAAGCAGTATTTGAATTTCCTATGATAAGGGGCCAATAGCCACAACACCAAAAACACCATTTGCAAATTAAGCTGATCCAGATAGTGATCAGCTATGGCCAACCTATTCAACAAGACATGGACTTACCCAGGCCAATCAATCAGCATCATCTGGAAGTGGACAGATTGGTGGATATGAGATTGGGATCAAACATTTCCAGGATGGGATTGGCTGAATTGACTTGACTGATCGGCTTGACAGTCCTAATCCTGGGACTGCTGCTCCCAGACAGGAATAGGCCAACTTGGCCACATGTTGGACCAAGTCAAATTCTTATATGCACATTTCAAACCACAAACACTAATGATGGGGTCAAAACAACCAGCAATCGTAACCAAGAACCAGTAGCAACTATATGCAGCCTTTAAAAGATGTGAGCACAAGATGGATTACTGAACCAGGGATGACTCCAGATTAATCTGGACTGTGCGGCTCTAATTCCTAAAACCAGTCACCTACAAAACCTATCTTTGCATCTTGAAAGTCACCCTTTCATTAGGAGATACAGCTCCCATCACATGTCCTCTGGAAGGCAAACAGGGCCTTTCTGCATTTGGTGTCGTTTCAATTTACCCAATAAAGTGTTGAATTCCTAAGCATTTTAAGGCTACTTCCCAATTTGGCAACTGCTTACATACTCAATTCAGTTACTTCTCCCAATGGCATCCTGGAGCTCCAAAAAACCCATTAGTAGTAAAGATGAAGTTGGAGACTGATCTGGTAGTTGATCACTGTGAGAACCAGGTTTTCTTTTAAAAGTTTTAGACGTATCTCCTTTGAACAACTTAAAAAAAATAGGTGATAACCTATAAATATACTAAGTGGTCCGACAATACTTGTAAAAGTAAAGAACTAAGGTTCAGATTCAGTATAAAGTTTTTATTTTAACCCCTCTCCGCTAGAAGGTGCGAATATCCAACGTTACCTTACATCGAGCGACTGCTCAAATATCCTTGATTAACCATCATAACTTATTTTCGAAGAGAGTGCACATCCATAGAGCATAATTGAACTCAAAGAGACTACGACCTTTTGGACCCGATGAGATGCGAACAAAATTTGTTTGGAATGAATTGGTTTAAAGTTGGTTTAATAAGTTTCATATTTGAATTAGTTTTATGTTGATTTCAGATTATTTGAATTTGGTTTGATTTAGTTTCAGTTCGGTTTGTTTTGGTTTTCTGGTTTGGCTTGGTTTTATCTCTTTTAGTTGATTGAATTTTTACTTTGATTGGTTAAAACTGTTTTTTTATGTTTTAAACAAACTGATTTTTTAGTTTGATTGGCATGTGAGTTAAGGTATTTTGGTCACCTTTTATGCCGGTTGGTGTTTTGATTTTGGTTTAAGTATGTTTTAGGTGTTTTAGGTTTTGATTTGACTTGATTGATTTTAAAATTCCAGATCTGATTTTCTGTTTTTATAATTGGTTTTAGAGATTTTTAAAGTATTTTCAATGTGGCTTTTTTAATTTACTTTGAATTGTTTAGTTCTCTTTTAATTAGGGAGTTGGATTCCATTGGATTAGGTGAATTTGATCTGAATCTCCAGATTTGCTTTAGGTCTGGTTTTTTGTTTTAGGATTGATTTTGCTATCTTTTAACTGTTTTCAATATTGTTTATTAAGTGTTTAATGATGTTATTTAGTTACCACTTAATTTTTTTGAATTTAATTCCATTGGTTTTAGTGAGTTTTAATTCAATTTTTAGATTGTTACAAATCTGATTTTTTTTTCAGATTTTCACGAAGTGTATTTTTTGTAATGATTTGTGATTTGTTTGTTTAGTTTGAATTAGCTTCCCAACCGGTCCGTCGGGCTTGCACGGATTGCCCTGTTGCAATTGTTCACATCGACACTTGAATGATACCTCATAACATTGCATTTGTTGGGACACAAGCATCTGTATTGTCAATGATACAACACCAGACGGTATACAAGTGTTCTTTTTTCCGATGTAAATTTTCATAAGATCGGCAGAAGTTCGACATGATGATGACATGCCGACTTGTCTCCAATTAATATGTAATTTACCCAACCAAGATGACAAATATTTGACTTATCATATCAGAAGAAGGATCGTCGGTAACAGGAGCTAGCTTGCACCACTGTCTGGATCAACATCTCGGGGTGGATCTGGGGGAGCCGTCCAAAGTGGAGTGCTCGTGGAATGGTGCTAACTCTTTAACTTTATTTTTGCCTTTCGCATTTCAAATTTAATTAATTTCATTTTTTTTTGTCAAGGCCCAATGGGTCAGTTCAAGTTCCATCGACCCGGTTGGCCGGTCTTCATGTCTTTTTAGGCTCAGTGGGCCCGTCTTGTGTCATGTGGGCCTGGTTGGCCTACTGTGCCATTGGCCCATTGAATAGTTTCCAAGGGGTACCAAGCCGTCAACCTCAATCTAACTCTTGCAAGGGGCTGTTGTCTTCTTTTTTTGCTTTTGCAGGACCTGTTTGGGGCAGATTTTATGGGCTGTAGCATTGGAATGAGTGGACCAAAAGAAGACTGAAAATGGGCCTGCTGGAGACTGGTTTGGAGGACTGCACAAAGGGCAGATTTTGGACCTGTTTAAGAATACTTGGAGGGCAGGAAACAAGAGAATTTTGGATGCCACGGAGAAATAAAATGGGGCTGTGTAAAGGTAGGCTGCAAAGCGGCTGTGTAGGGTACAGTTTGAGTAGGAAAATTGAGTCTGCTCGGAGAAGACTTGGTCCATCAGATGGATTCCAAGAAGTTCCAGGACATCACCCTCACCTAGGGTCCTAAAAGAAAATGGACTGGGGGTGTTTTGAGGACCTGTTGGTGACCTGTCTAGGTCGGTTGGAGGAGTCAACAGGGGACTATTTTAAGGGGACGAACAGGGGCCTGTTTGGGAACTGGAATGAAATTGTCAAGGGAGTCCGATTGGGGTCGTTTTGTGGTTGGGACTGTGTAGGAGCTGTTTGTTGGGCCAAACAGGGAGCTGAGTGGGGGCGCCCAAGTGGTCCGATAGAGGGTTTAAAGATGGACTATTTTAGGGGTGCTGTTGAGGTCTGATTTAGGGGCTGGAAAGGGGCTGTTAAGAGACCAAAACGGGACTTAATTGGGGCTGTCCAGGTGGACCGACAATGGTCTGAAGATGAACTACTTAGGGGGTCCAATTGGGGTCTGATTTGTAAACTGAATTGGGATCTGTTTGGGAACCGAAAATGGGACTGTAAAGGAGGTCCGGTTGGGGTCTGTTTAAGAGACTAAAATGAGATTGTTGAGGAGTCAAATTGAGGGCTGACTGTGGGCTGAAATAAAACATATTGGTGCTATTTATTGGGCCGAACATGGACCTGTTTGGGTACTAAAATGGGGCTGTCAATGAAGTGTTTGATGGGCCAAACAGAGGCTGTATAGGAGCAGGCCGATGGGTAATGAGATGCTGATGACGATGAATGCCGGTTCAGGACATGAGAGAGATAGAGATAGAATGGAGGAGAGAAGGGATGCCCATGAAGGGCAACAAGGTCAAGGCTTGCCTTACTTTTTCCTCCTCCTCCTCCTCCTTCTTTGGCCACAACTGACTGGAGGGCAGGTGCACGCAAGGGAGGCCACAAGGCTGATGGTGTCCAAGTTTTCACCCTTAGGTGGCCAGCTTCTTTTACAAGGTGAGGGGGGTGATGAAGGGATGGGAATCATTTATTATTAGATGACCTTTCACTTATCATGCGCCATTTACTTCAACTTACCCTTTCACTTTTCTAGGCCATTTTAATGCCTTGCCATTAAGTCTTCTAGACCTTCCCATTGTCCCACGTTGACTTATTAATGGGATGGGGTGAGGTGGCAACAAATGTGGCAAGAGGTTGACCAGGCCATCTTTAGTTGACTTCAGCCCACCCATTCTTCACTTGGTGGATTGCGCAATTGGGCCAAGTTAGTGAGCCAATATGCTTTCTTTTGGACGATCAGGGACCGGATCAGCTTGGTCCTTGGTCTGATTCTTTAAAAAAATGGCACCACCAATCACCATGTCAAAATTAAGGATTAAGTTGTAAGCATAGTTGTCAAGGAAACAAAGCCCCCGCCCCCAAGATGTTGAAAGTAAAAATTTTATCTTAGATGATAAAGTGGCCGACTAAGTGGTAGAATTGGCAATAAAAGCATTGAATTCCTAAGGATTTTAAGGCTACTTCCCATTTGGCAACAGCCTACATACTCAATTCAGTTCCTTCTCGCAATGGCATCCTAGAGCTCCAATAAATCCATTAGGAGTAAAGATGAAGTTGGAGACTGGTATGGCAGGAGGTCTCAACTGTGAACTAGATGGGACCAAATCAGCCAATCCAAACTGATTCTCCAAGAGGAATCCCAATAAGAAATCAATCTGCATCAAAAAAAATTTCTCATTCTAAAAATTTTTTAAAAAATCATTAAAAATGTTAAATAAAAAATGTAACATCTTTTACAACATTGCGAGAGATTTTTAAAGTGTATAAATATAAATTAACCAGAATAATCATTTCAATAAATAAAGAAAATGGTATAAGTCATATATAATATAAAATATACTTTCTTATCACCAATATCTATAGAAAGACCCTCGTCCTCGTTCTTTTGATTCTCCTAAATGTTCCATTGAGAATTGTCACTCGTGATTGACCTATATCTATGTAAAAATAATGATTTGCCATTTGATTAAAATCATACACAGTGTCCTGCACTGTAGCTATGGGTGGAATATAAGTTGAAAGTCCTTGTGAGGTTTTGGATAATTTCTCTCCATGTACTCATCAAAAAAATCTTACCTGATTCCTACACTGATTTCTCCCACTCGAATGTTGTATTTGGCTCTAATTATCAGTCCCTATTCCACTAGTACGTGCACTACCAGAAAAACCTCATTCTCCTTCATCTTCACATCCACTTGAACCTCCTACATGCTATTGTATAGGTAGAATGAATTCTTTCTCATCATCATAATCATCTAATGAGGATGCCTATATACTATGTGTGTGACTCAGGTCTACACTAGAAAATCAACTTCCTCCTCTTCCCCACTTCTTCTTATGTACCATATCTAATACTGTGCTGGTAGACATTCTTCAATGATTTGAATATTGTAAATCCTATTTTATTTTGTAAACATTTTTTAGTATAAGAACCTGCATCAAAAGTTACAAGGGCGTGCCTGTCTTCATCCTCATCGTGTACACTGTCAAACTCACCTTCGGCTCATGCACGATCATTCAAGTCGAACTCTATAGCTAGTTCAGCATCCTTGTTCTTCATCCATGGTGGAAGTGGATATTCTTTTCACGACAATAAACATCATCAAACTCAAGCTAAATAATGCCTTAATAATTAAGAAAATAACAAAATAATCAAATTAACTTCACTCCATAAATTGTACAGAAGAAATTGTCACCAATCGTTACAAAATATATTAAGTTAAAGCAAACTTAACCACAAAATTAAATAGATAATACTACTTAACTAAATAAGTATGCATAATAAACTCAAATCAAATAATAATTTAAACATTAACAAAAAGTTAACATAATCAAACTAATATCATTTCATAAAATAATAAATAAAAAATATCTATCAAAGATTACAAAGCATATTAAGTTGTATCAAAATTAATCATTAAATTAAAAAGACAATGTTGATAAAAATAAATCTAAATAATAAATTTCACTTAAATCATAACAAAACAACAACAAACTTAAACTCAAACTCAAAGCCTTAGTCCCTAATGATTGGGATCAGCTATATGAATTCATCTTTTCCATTCTCCACGGTCTTCTGCCAACTCCTCTTATGTGCCTAATTCATCCAAGTCATACTAGATACATTTACGTCAAATTAACTTGGATCTACCTTTCTATCTCTTCTGTGCTGACAACTTTAGGGTCTCGACTCGTCTAATAGACTCTTCAAAAGGGAGCCACCTAATATGTCCAAATCAATGAAGTCTTCTCTCCTTAACAATATCCTCTATTCTTGTAACTCACACTTTATCTCTTATGCACTCATTGTGAATTCCATCTACCCGAGTATGGCCACACATCTACCATAACATCTACATTTTAGCTACACTCAATTTGCCAATATATTTCCGCTTACTTGTCTAACACTCACTACCATAAATCATAACGGGTTTTATATCTATGTAATAAAAATTTTCTTTAAATTTTAGAGGGATTGTACGGTCATACAAAATCTCTATCGCCTACCTTTATTTAAACCAAACCACTTTGATCCTATGATTGGCATCTTCGTCACATTTCTCGTCCATATATAATATTAAACCCAAATATTACACAAAAACACATAAGAATAAAAAATTAATTCCTATAAAAACACAAACAAATGTATAAAGCAAAAAGAAATCTAACAGCTTATAAAAAGTTAACAAGAATTGATAAAAAAACATGAAATAAACAAAAATCTCAATCCAAATTAAATGAATAACAAATGACACAAAAAATGAAACCAAATCAAACAAAACTTCATAAATCCAACAACCTTTTGACATCTTAAAAATTCAATTAAGATGATCTTCAAACCCAAAACAAATCAACCCACATAATTAAACCCATGAAATAAAGGCAAATTAAATCTAATAAAATCTAATCTCATAAGACAGGGATGTCTTTCAACCTTGCATTTTATATGGATGAATGACTTCCATCCAATACATTGTTGTGATAGTTAATCGAGAGTGTTCAAGTAGTTGCTTGATGCAATTAACACCGGAATATTGCGAATCTGATAAAAAGATGTCAAAATTTATTTTTAGAGAATTCAGATAACCTCAACATATAAAAAATAAGGTTCAAATCATCTAAGTGACGTATAATCTCCATGTCAACATTTGAAAAATATGTAGAATTATTTATATTCTGATATTTAAATACCGCACACCAAAATTAGTTAATGCTTCTATGAATACCATATATTTTCATAGTCATTAATACTAAAATCAAAATATTTTCCATAAAAAATAGTCTTTAAAAATATTTGAAATTTGAAATTTTCAACGCATCCTTAAGTTAAAGAAATATTCTGCCAAAATGAAATACAATGATTAACATATTACTACAACACTTAAATAAAAAATATAGACAAATACTTAGTACATAAGCATCATGGTAAAGTATCTTATCTCATATATTGTCCACCACTTGTGATAACCCTTTGAATGCTTATGTTTGATCAATAGCTTTGCTTTGTCCATTACATCATAAAGTACCAAATTTGATTTTTGTCATTGGAATCCACAAATTTCAAAACTTGTATAAAACATTCTATGATAGATAAGTAGTATTGCACTTTCTCCAACCACCTATTGGTCTCAATAAAATGCTCCATCTTAACTAGTATCTCAAACTACTCCATTCAGTCGATGCTATGTAAGTCAGCCATGTATAGGATTTATTGGTCAACATGAATAAATCTCTTCAATTCATATCAACGTCTATATAGGTTCTTTAATGCTATGAAATGTATAACAAATCTAGTGAAATCTAGTCGCACCAGATCACTATTGTGTGTATGTTCTCTCATAATATGCAGTAATCTAAGCTAGCCATATATGAAAGATGTAATCAGTTGACCTTAACTCACTAAGAACCTCACAAATGGATCCTTCCTAATATCCTTAAATATGAGAACTATAGAGTGTGATACATAAGAAATTCAAAAAAAAAAAAAACACTTTCTTCTAGCATCTATCAGTTTCTACCTTGCAATCTTATAAGATAGTTCATTGTCAATCACAAGCTGCACAATGTTGTCTTCCCTATTTCCTTTACAACATCGTTCATTAGACTAAAGAGGTACTCAATATTCTTTATCTACCCGGGTGCATGATGTAACCTCAAAAATCTCTCAAGATTTAATAGATTTTGGTTTTGGAAATTCATTTTCCTTTTGAATTTGGATTAGACCTTAGCATTGACTTCTTAGGAAAATAGATAATATTCCATAAAGGTATTAACTATGGTCAAAATTATATGTTGAGGTTGTTAGGTTCTTTGAAAACTTGTCTTGACCTCTCCCCGTCAGATGGTGCGAAGATCCGACATTAATTACATCGAGACTACTCGAAAACCCTTGATTAGTCGTCATAGCAATTCATGGGAATAGAAGAACGTGCATCCACAAAATAAACATTCACATAAAAGAAAAACAGTCCCATGAACTTTGTTGGAATGCAAGTGTTTGATTTGTTTTGAATCTGACTTTGGTTAAAATTAGTTTAAATTGAATGGGTTTTGAATTTAGTTTGAGTTGCATGCAATTTGTTAATTGCTCCTCTTTTCCTGTTTGGATTGAAGTTAGATATGTTCATTAAATCAATTTGTTTTATTTAGTTTTAAGTCAAGAGAAATCTAGCTTGAATTGAATTGATTTTTGAATTGGGTTGATTGATTTGAGTTAAAAGATTTGTTTGGTTTAAAGTTAATTTGTTTTGAGGTTTCATTTAAGAATTTGATTTGGATTGAGTGAAACTGATTTAAATTTGTTCAAGTTAGATTTGGCTTGAAATGAAGTTTGTTTGGATTAGTTTTGTTTGAGCTTAATTTAAGAGTTGGATTTGAATTGAATTTGGTTGGTGTTTCCGAATTTCAGATTTTTTACTTAGAATTCTGCGGATCTACAGTTTTCGATTTCTGTTCGGTGCATGCATTTTCCGATTTAGATTACAAGTTTCAGATTTAAGTGATCTGGTTTTGAATTTTAGACTTAGCAGACCTTATATTTCGAATTCTGCAGATTCTTAAATTTTTCCAATCTCAGCTCCTGCAGGTTTCAGATTTCAGATTTTTAAGAGTTAAGTACCTCTTAGATTTACAAGTCGGCTTGGATTTGGAGTTCAGATTCTGCACTTCCCATTTTCAGATTTGGAGTTTTCCAGATTTATTCAAATCTCGGACCTCAGTTGCAAGTCTAAATTTCAGGCTTCTTACAAATTCTGCATATTGCAGACTTCTGATTTTTAATTCTTGATTTTTGTCTACAGGCTTTAGGAGCTTCAAACTTTCAGATTTAAAACTCTACACTTTTCAAGGATTTCCAGATTTCAGATTTTTAACTGGGTTCTACACAAGTTCAGATTTCAGATTTTATGGTGCATTCAGATTTCCGATTCTCAGATGTTTCAATTGCAGATTTTACGTTTCAAAATTTCAGAGGTGATCAAATTTGCGTTAGGAGATTTCAATCCCAGATTTTTGACTTTTGTATTCTTTACAGGTTCAAGTTTAGTTTTGGGGTCTCTTCCTCTGTTGATTGGCCGAGCGTACCCTGCCTCCTGCAGGTCAAACCGGTTCCTCCCCCACCATCACTTGGTTTCACCTTGGGCTTGATTAAGAGAACTGATTTAAATATTTCTGGATTGGGTTTGATTTGTCCTGACTTTAGTTGAAAAAAGAAACCTGATTGCAAGCTTTTGGTTAAACCTTGAAATATATTAACCTGTACAGATTTCAGATTTTATCTAAAATGTGCTGATTTTGTGGGTCTGACGCCCTGACTACCCATTTTGAGTTTTTCTATTGAAATTTGATCTTGCTCTGTATTATTCAAGTCAACTTTAGTCTTACAAAGACTGGTGGAAACCTGATATCGTTGGAATTTGAGTTAATCTCGGCTTGTTATGATTTGGTTTGGATTTGAAGCCAGGGCTTAAAAAAACATGAATCCAATTATGCGTCTGACTCTCCCTCTCCCCTCTTTTTTTTTACAGGTTCACTTGAGAGTTAACAAGTCACCACCGCTGTGGCTTAGATGTATTGGGGACTGATGGCTCCAAGCAGAGCTCGATCTGGGCTACCTTGCAGATTAGCAAACCTCGGAGCAACCTTGGCATGATGCTAAGACCGGATACCTACAGCAGTGGGAAGCGAGAGGAGGAGAGGTTTCTGCTTAGGCGGGACCATCAGCCAGAACAACCGCCACATTTGTTCATTTTTTTTTACAACCCGCGAGATGTATCATCTGGGTTCTAGTATACAAACATTATTCTGTATTCCCTCTCTCTCTCTTCTACTGCTGGACAGCCGGATGTATAGATGGAATTATGCAATACATCATTTTATTTGCTCCAACCAGTTCATGCGTCAGGATACAAAGAGCTATTCTTTTTCTTTCCTTTTCTTCTTTTTTTTAACAGCCTCAAGGATTTCAAAACAGGATTTGGAGATTAATCCCTACGATCTGAGATAGTCCCGTGTGGGCATAAAAAAAACTTTGAGATGCAAGTGTTACCTTGCATAAAAATTTATTAAGATTAAATTTCTTGTAGCCCTTTGTGAGCATTAAGAAATTTATCTCGAATGGATTTTGGGCATCGAAAATCGACCCCACAGAGGAAATTAAACCTCACGCGGCCTTTTCTAGGCGTTAAGAGATTTAAAATTGAATGGATTTTGGGGAACTAGAAGTTATCCCCACAATTATTAAAAATTTAAGGGAAAGTAGCTCCGGTCCGTAAGGACTTATGGAGGACCTCCCAAGCATGCCACCTCATCAACTCATGGACTAGCACACGGCCGCCCACTGCTGAAGGATGAATATCCTTTTAATTCATGACCTTCTATTCAAATTTAACATCTTTTATTGTTTGATGCATTTCAATATATCACTACTAGACCCCTGGGCTGGGTCTACAGGTTGTGCGCTGGTTCTCCTCCTCCTCCTTCCTCTCCTTCTTTTCTCCTTTTTTTATGGGCCTCCGGATGAGTTTGGGCCGGACGGAGAGAGGGGGGGGCCGGCTTGCCTGACCGTGCGCTGCCGCGGAGCTCGGACTCGGCTACTCGGTGCCGCGAGCTCGCGAGCACGCGATCACGCGAGGCGAGTTGGTTTCCAGCGACCTCACGCCCCGACAGCTTCCAGGCCGCCGGCGGGCAGGATCGGCGAGACCTCCGGTCTCCTTGGAAATGGGCGACTGCTTCAAGACCTTCAACAAGCAAGGCTGGCCAGGCTTCCGGCCTCCTCGACGACACCAGCTCCTTTCCTACCGAAGGGGGAAGGCGCGGACCAGAAATCGCGACGCCAAAGGCTTCGGAAGGCCCGGGCGATGACGGTGATGGACCCCAACCGTGAGGGCTGTAGGCGATCGGAACCGGTGGGAACAACGATCCAGGTACGCAATTCCTACCTCCCGCCTTCCGTCTCCGCCACGCAAGCTCTCCTCCTCCCCTTCTTCTTCTCTGCCTCTCCTTCCTTCTTTGCAATGCCCGCGCCCCAGCCTCTGCCTTCGCGATGCCTCCGAATCCCCTTCCGCAACACCACATTCCCCCTTTTATCGTCGGGGGTCCTCCGCCAAGAAATAGAAGGCGGCGCCGTGGCTTGCCCTCGTAGGGCCTCGCGGGCATAGGGAGGTAAGTCACGCCGGCCTTCTTTGAGGGGGGGAGGATCAATGATTCCCTTCCTCGCGACGGATCTCCCTGCCGTCTGGAGGAGCTCGACGAGACGCCCATATGTGCTAACTTGGACCAAAGTGGGGGAAAATATAACCCCCCTCCCCCACGTGACCGGCTGGCAACGCGCGACTACCTCCCTCGGCGACGGTCGACGGCGGCGGCTCGCAGCTCCCTGCTCCATCCGTGGCCTTCAGTTGTGTCTTCCGCAGTTGGCCGCTCCAGACTGCAGCAACAGTGACGGCAGGATAGACTTCGACTGCGTCTCGACTCCCTTGTTCTTCCTCTTCCTCCTTCTTCTTCTCGGCTCTCTCCACCATCCGCGGTCTGCTCTGTTCATCCGACCACGGCAGTGGCTTACGGCGGAGAAGGAGAGCTCGTGATGGCTACTGCAGTAGGGGAGGCTTCTGGTGGTCATAGGATTGGCGGTAGGTACTCCCGGTGCACAGCACCTTTCTGGCAGACGCAGCACCTGCGGGAGGAAGGGTTCGACGGCTTCCACCACTTCAGGGGAATCCGACAGCTTCCACCAGGTTCCGGCTCTCTCCACCATTTTCTTCTTGGCACGAACTAGACTGCTCCTTTCAATTGTTTCATTACCTTTCCTCTTTTATTTTTGTTAGACATCGACAAGATGCGTTCTGTTTTTTTTTTAAATTCTCTCCGAACAGGGAGAAGAAGTATGATACATGTTTTTTTTCAATCTCACATTTGTATGCTACATCCACGCCTTTGTGTCTGCCTCTGTCTGTCATGCTTATCAATTCGTCCATGTTCTTCCCTTTTCTTTTGTCACCATACAGCCCCGGTGCAGTGTATCCAGTAACATCTAGTTATGTGTACTTATGTGACGACCCACAAAAATTTGTAAATTGTATTTTAAATGTACGTGAGCAGAACTAGAACTTTTTAGGCTGTACATTTTTGGCGTTAATAGTGCATCAATACTATTCAAGAATGTTATGATCTCAAAAAGGTAAATGAGAAAGTTGATCATAAATCTCTTTATAATTCATATTCATTCGTTGCACATTATAGTCCAAACCATTTCTTTACACACCGCCTTGAATCCATCTATCCATGAGGACAACTCATCAACCTCTGCATCCAATCCACCCTCATATACATATTTATATATCAGGACTTTTAATCCCACTATAGCCTCATTAATAGCATCAATCATGATCTAAAAATATGTACTAGTAGCTATATGGGCTAGGACACCTATATCAAAGTAAAATAAAACATAAATGTTAATGTTTGTTGCACAAACACTTGAGACACATTTAAGGATGTTAAGGCTTAAGCTACCTATATGTTCAATTTACAAATATATTTGACTATCTTCTTTGCAGCCCTTATCATAGTCTTAACTCCATTTAAAGTGCTTGATTTATTGTCATTTGACTTCTGTCACTTTGCATGTGCATGGATGTATGCACTAGCCGAATTGATTGTGATTGACAAAACTTGTTATCTCATCCTATTGAGAGGTACGGCAAGTGATTTGATCTACATGTGAACATCTAGCAATAAATCCTCATGCCCCCTTCTTCTCTTTTTATCTTTATAGATCTAAGCCTTACTTGCATGTATTGTCCTCCTCATTTGTGTCTCATTTTCGTCTTCTGAACTTGATCCACCAATCTCAACTTGAGCATTTCCTTTACTTTTCTATGACTTTTGGATATGAGATTTGTGTCATTTCATCCGAGCAACTCATCATATAATAACTTTGAATTTCTAGACAAAGAGAGACAATCGGACAAGGATCCAGTTTCATACTCGAAGGGGGAGGAAATGGATAGTCACCCCTCGGGGTGACATACAATCTTATAGCAATTGTGGGTAATTGTCACCCATCGGGGTGACTTTGGCCGGGGTTCCCCCTCCGTAGGGGGAAACAAGGGACTAAGGGAGAAAGGAAGAATCACCCCGATCTCCTAGAAGAGTAGGGGAAGGGAAAGGAACGAAGGAGAGCAACTCCTTATCGGAGGGGACGCCAAAGGGCCTTGTGCCCGAGAATCAAGAGGGAGGCTAGGGGAGGGAAAATCAAGGGTGAGAGGAAAGGTATTGTCGATCCCTCCCATATTGAGGGGAAATCGAATCGGAATCGGGATATAAGGAAATCAAATCGGAATCAGGCCTAATTCTAATCTTTTTGGGTTCCTAGGGGATCAGCTGACCTAAGGTCAATCCAGCCGATCCAGGTCAATCCCTCCTAGAATTGGCTCTGAATTGGTCCTCTAGGTTGATATTGGATTGACAGGTGTTGATTTGATCCACGAATTGGTCAATTCCGATCTAAATTTGTCGATTGTGCAAACTATGTCTGATAGTTAATATGAAGGCAAACATAGTAGTCAAGATGACAAGCCCCCCACCCACAAGTAAGGGTGTCAATGGGCCGGGCTTGGGCTGGCCCAGCCCAATCCCACTTCAACCCACATAAATAAAGCCTAAGCCCAAGCCCATGTAAAAAGCCCAACGGACTTGAGTTTTGTAAACGGACTTTAACCTTTCAAAGCCCGCTATAATCCGTTAGCCCAATGGGCTTCCATTGTGTAAAACAATTTTAAATTAAAAATTATATATAAAACTTTAAAAAAAATTATTGATCAAAATATTATACCTTTTTAGAAACAAAAAATTTAAATTCTATATTCTGCAAATAGATTTTTTAAAAAAAATAATAATTAGGAAAATTTTAAAAATTGTGAATAGCCATATTTTAAGAAATGAAAAAATATAAAATGTTTGAAAAACTCATAATTCTTAAATGGATGTCTAAAAATTAGTAGAAAATTCAATCAGAAAATCTGAAATTTTTAAAAAATATGAAAGATTTAGAACACCACAAAATCTGAATTTGGTGATTCCCTAAAATCCAAAATACGAGAATCAAAACAAACTAAATCTAAAACTTAACAAGAAATTTCTATGTACTCCACCTTATTTTAAAATATTTTAATTTGATTTTAAAATATGAGAATCAAAATATTTAAACATGACGATTTTAAATTTTTATTTAACTCTGATTTTTTGTAAAATTAAATCATCAGACTATTTAATGTTAAATCAGTTTTTTTAATATTTTATGTACTCCACCTTATTTTAAAATATTTTAGTTTGATTATTTTTGTAAGTCACTGTGAAATGATCTACCAAGACGACATAAAAGTTATTCACACTTTTTTCTATTATTAAATTTTATTAAATTATACTTTCCCCGTAAAATTAAATCATCAGACTATATAACATTAATTCCCAACTGCAGCTTCTATATAAAGATGTAAAATGAAATTAAATATGTTCATAGATATTTATAATCAATTATAAAAATATAAAAAAAATGTCAATGTAGCCGAGAGTATGGCGTCCAGGTAAATCCAGCTGTCATTTCCTATATGGCGTAACTGCCTCTGTTACGTCATCGCCTTGTGCCCTCCACCTTGCACTGCAAGCCTGCTTTCAGCATGCCGTCTTTCGCGGGGTGGGGGGCCTCGGAGCCGGAGGAGTCTCGTGACGGGCCTGTCACGGGCTGGACGGGCTATGATCAACGGGCCATTGATCAACCAAAAAATAGAATCGGGTTTCTCCAAAAGATCTTGTTAATATCTTTCAAGGGCCGGAGCCCAGCCCGCGTCACATTTTCTGACGGGCCGACAGGCCAAGCCCGCCCATTTGACAGGCCTACCCACAAGATGTTCCAAGTAGCAATTTTTGCTTAAATAATATAGTGACTAACTAAGTGATCAAATTGGTACATATATATAAATATAATCTAATAAATATTTAAAGGAGAGGGAGGGAAGAGTTAGTTAGGGTATAAAGTGGACTTCAAACCATTTAGGTATAATAGGGAGAAAAGAAAGAAGAGCAAGAGTAAAAGAAAGTGTAAAATCAACTTTTAAACCAAATAAAAACATATATTATATGTATATTGTAATGTGTGTGTACATCAATGTAAATTTGCATTCACCTTACGTCTGACAATGGTAGCACATTCAGAAACCATGCATGCATAAGATGGCAGTCAAGTTCCGTATCAACTGAAGGAAGTCTACCATCTACAATCCACAAGCAAATGGCTTAATAAAGGCCTTTAATGAAAACCCTTTGCAAACTCTTAATCTAAGTGGCCAAAGGTAAGAACCAGAGTTGAGATGAGAAGATATAAGAAACACTTCGAGCCTATCGCACCATAGACATAACTCCTACAAGCTGTTCTCCATTTTTCCTAATCTATAGAAGTGAAGAAGTTATACCACTAAATGTGGAGCTGGCATCTTATCAAGTAGCGGTCCACCATAATCTTCCCTCTGATGAACGCAATGAAATGTAAAGACAATTCATAAAGTTAGAAAAACTGGAAGGCAAAAGGTTAAAGACCTACGATTATCTTTAAGTATATCAAGCCAAGACATCTTGTGCTGATAATAAATTATTAAAAGAGATGACATTCTAGAAAGAAAACATCATCATGATCAAGTAGAAAAATGCCATGGCACGGTGCCTTAAAAACAAGTTTCTTCTAAATCGACATGACCCATATACCATTGACAAGGTGTTTGAAAGTGGCACCTATACCATGATTAACAACAAAGGGAAAGTTTCCTTCCCTCTAATTCCACTCAACGGCAAGTACATCAAGAAGTACTATGCTCAAAAGCATGAATTTCATGGAAACTGGCCGCAAAATGAGAAATGATTCCGCATCAGGTATTCAAAAAAAAAGTGGCAAAAAGTATAGACGCCTAGCAGTCTTAATCGATCACCCAATAATGATCAATCTGACAGTAAAATTTTCGAAAAATTCTAGTAAAAGTGAAAACCTGAAAAGGGCACCTTAAAAAAGTGGATCAGAGCGCTATGTAAAAACCCCACAAAGGAGCATGCAAGCAAAAGAGAAGGGAGTTGGTCTAGGTGAAAGCCTTGTGAAAGGTAGTTGAGCTAGTTTTTGAAATAATAAAAAATCAACAAGGCAGACTCCCCTACCCGAGAAGGTGGATGGGCAAGTTTTCCACTAATTTTATTCAATAGTAATCTGACTTGCCAATAACGAAATAGCACTCCAAAGCTCGTCTACCGAATCATAAACCAATGCTTGATGATCTCACCTAAGGCGACAAGGAAAACCACCTTCTACTAATAAAACTTATGAGAAGTCTCGTACATCATCTCAAAGAGAAAAGGAGATGAAGCCCTGTCGCCCCAAAACAAAATGCCAAGTGACATATGGCATCACGGCCCACGTGGCCCATGCATCTCGACAATCATTCCATTACAACCCTTCGAGTCCAAATGATTTCCAAACCTTTGAATCCATACCATAATGACGATTCAGATCTAATACTTTTCAAATTTTTTAGATTCATACCATAATAACCTTCCAAGTCTAAATGGTTCCAAACTTTCAATTTTGTGTCACAATGACCCCTCAAGTCTAAATGATTTCCAAATTCTCAAATCCACACCATAATGGCATGTCTGGTATTCACATTTTAAAACCCTTCACAACATCAAGACCCTTCCAGTCAAGGATTCCGGAATCGGAATCGGAAGGGAATCGGCCGATTCCTGGGAAGGGAATCGATTCCGGATCAGTCCGGAATCAATTTTTTTTTTTTTTGAATTTTTTTTTCGTCAAAAAAAATCAAAAAATTCAGAAAAAAATCTAAAAAAATATGAAATGAGTTAGAAAAATTTTTAAAAATAACCAATGCATTCATCCACAGGACCACATCGAATAAATACTAATGAACTCCAATTGAAGACTTGAAGTTAAGTACATATTCCAATTCCATTGATTCAAAAATCAAAGAGTTGATACATCATAAAAAAAATTACATCGTATCAATCTACTACCACGATATCCGAGGATATAGATATGGTTCTTCCTCCTCTCCTATCTCGCTCGTGATGCTCCTCCCCGTGCTCGGTCTTGTATCCGTCCGGGACCATATCCGTATGAAAATAATGCCGATGCCATGCCATCAAGGTCGTATGGATCGGACCGCGGGACGACCGGGACGTAGCGAGAGGATGGTGGAGCTAGTGGTGTAATCCATGCTGGTCGGCAACCCAAAATCTTTGGAATCGTGGCTCCACAATATAAGAATGCGGTGTACGCTCATCCGGCGTGTGTCTGACTTTGGAAGCCGTCGAATCGGGAGACTCGGCTAATGGGCCGCGTCGTGTGTATGCACTCCTCGTCATCATCACCGAGTAGTGAGAAGGAGCCCATGTCGTCACCGGGCCGACGGAGGACGTTCGACCTCTGGCCTTCCTTCTCTTCACCTCTTGACCATCTCCTCGAAGTACCGAAGAAGGAACCCAAAGTTTTTTTCAACTTTGCAAAATCCTCCCATTTTAAAATCAGTCATCTTTGTTTTCGTTTTCTCGTGATAGCGAATTTCTTTGGGGGGGCTGCTTTGAGCTGGGCTAAGGCTGGGTGGCGCTCCTCATACTGCAGGGCGAGAAGAAGGCCTGCCACGAGCACGAGAGGTAGACGGAGGCTGGGCGGAGCATCCTCCTCGCTTCACCATCAACTCTCCTTCAAATTCCGTACCGCATCATCATCGGGATCGAAACTCACCGCATGATCCTGGCTTCCTCTCCTCTATCCAGGGAGGCAGGGTGCGTGCTCACTCACGGAATATCGGGGTCCACGTCCACCTCCTCGGGTGGTGGTGTGGCGGATGAATGCCTATGCTCGTACGGGCCACTGCCGAATCGTGCGGAAATCGTGCCTCGGCCGATCTTACGTCGATCCTTGATGTTCTTTATGCGCAGCCTGCGTATTTGTAATGACGAGACCGACTTCTCGGCCCGATACGAGGTCAACCTGTTCCTCCTTTCGTATGTATCGGGTTGAATGTACTCAGTTCCTCTCGCGATAGGAGGAGCTGGTGCTCTCTAGGCGAGTATCACGATGCGATGGCGAAAGTGGATTCCATCCACTCCCGGTGTTCACCTGAACCCACCACTCGGTTAAAGAAAAAAACAAGAAGAGAAAAGGTAAACAATTAGCCCGTAAATCTACCATAACTTATATAAAAAGAAAATAAAATCTTCATCAAGCTATTACTATACCGGGTGACACTTTGTCAACCGAATATTTAAGTCGACATTCGAGTATACGCCGACCCTCATCTTGTATACTGCGTACCGAAAAATTTATAAAAAAAAATATTAGTTGCTGGTAAGGCTACTAGTATTTAATAAACTCTAACTTACTCTATCTTACCTCTATCCCTGTCCCGCCGAGATCGGCATTGTTGAATACCGCAAGTGTACCCCGCATCGCCTCGTTGTCGTTCACCACTTTGTCCTCCATATTGGATACGGGGGTTAAAAAAAATATCTGCAAGATTTTATTAGTTAACACTTGTGCGTATAAGACAATTATACGAAAGAAAATAATTTTTTAACCAAGTTACTTTGCCGAGCGTGGACATCGTGGTGCAAGGTCTTGTCCCATCGGTCATCTATGATCTTCCACTACTTCTTGTAACCTACGGGATTTTTTTATTTGATTTTCAGCTTTTCGCCCGGTCCACGGCATCGTACAACGTGCCCATCTCGGTCCACATCGTCATACGAGTTTGCAACCTCACAACAACGGTGGCTCGATGATTATGAAGTGGCAATCCTCTCAAAACCTCTCGTCGGAGATCTGCTTCTCGGACACGACAAGAATCTCTGTTGTTCTTTCTTGTCGTACGGGTTGTCCACCGTATAGTTGTAATACTCCTCGGTGTGTGAACATAACCAACGTATGCATGCTGCCGGTGTAAACTCTCCGCCGCAATGAAGTTCGTGGCAAATACGTGTCGGATCGGGCCTAACAAGAATCGTGTCCTCCCCGTGTGAGATCTCATGATGTAGGAGCGAGGATGCGAATAAATAAAAGATGTGATGGTCTGCGCTATGCACGACAGTGTAGATACACCGTCCTCACTTGCCTATATCCTACAATATGAGATCTATGGAATGCGCTGCACAAGGCACCCGAAGATGTGTTTCCTCTTCTCCATTGACTTCCTCGGCCCTCGCCTTATATGATGGTTCGTTGTCACCGACAACACGAACCGCATTGTCCTCCCCGATCTCCTCCACCACCCCATCCGTCGGGAGAAAAGATGAAGTCGGCATTTTTAATCTTCCCGAAGCATCTACCGACTTGATAATGTAGTCCCGAACGGTACACCGAAGTTTATCATACTCCTTCGGTGATACCGTCCACCCATCGCACGTAATGGTGTGCAACCCCTCTCCTTCCACACCAACTTAAACCCATCCATCCACTCCCTCGACTCACGGACCTCCTCGTGAGGCCAACGCCGTATGTGTACCGTCGCCCGGCTTGCATGACCCGGTCCGCCTCACCCGCGACATCCACCATCGTGCGGAAGTAGGGGATGGTGGTGCCGTGTGCCGTCGATGCCTACATCAAGTTAAAAAAAATTAGGATCGAGGGCTAAAATTAAGTTTAAGTAAATAAAACACACATAATGTCAATTTTAATTTAAAAAGTGATACGTACGTGTAAAAACCATTTCGCGATGTGGCGAACGGCTCTCTTTCGGCCGTTCTGGTTGTCTTCACCCCTTTCGTGCATGTTTTATCCCGTACATCGACACTTTGTTCTAAATAAATACTCGTTACTCGGTGTAAATCGAGTCTTGGTAGAAGATGGAACGGCGGTATGGCTCTGTCTCGGGGTCGCCTCGGTCCCGGTCCGGGCGAGTCTGGCGTCGGCCCAAAGCGGGTCAACTGCGGACCCACCGAGACCCTCGCGCACCCCTCCTCCCTCACCTCGGCCAGAACGACGCTTGCCGCGCCGTGCTCAGCAACGCGTCTAAGCTCTGAGTCCGTGGACTCGTCCTCGCTCTCCGGCTCCGGCTCGGTGCCTTTCCACTTTCGAGGTAAGCGAAATCGCGGTCCCTCCTTCTGCGAGTAGCTCGTCGCGCAACTCCTCCCTCTCGCTCGATCCTAATGTTCGTTGAGGAGGCTCTATCTCGTAGCCTCTCGTCTCCTCACTCTTCTCATGGGCACCTTGTCGCGTTTTTGACATTCGCTTTCGACGATATGTTGTTTCGGTAGGAACACCCCCCATTCATCTCCTTCCCACACCATTTGCACTTGTACCCTCTTCTGTTGGGTCTACCATCTACCCGTGTTCCCAACCCACGCGTCGAAGCACGCGTGCGCGCCGCATCACCTTGATCGGCCATCGCTTATATACCGCAAAAATTGTAAACAATGCACTAAAAATGATTAGATAACATAAAAATTGATTTAGATCATGTCAGAAAGCAGATAACAGCCAAGTAACACCATTCGGTTTGTTTAAAGGGTTACGTATTTACGAAACGGTCGTAAATTAACGTACGGGATATCCGGAATTTTTCCCGTGCAAATGGACTTAAACGGATAGTTCGAAACTTGGACGGACTTGTTCGGTCGGAAATCGCAACGTTTAACGACGCTCGGACTCGTCGGAAACGCGTAAGAATGGACGTACGAAGCTTTCGGCGAAGAAATCTTACTCAAAACCGGTCAAAGATCGAAGAAGAGGTTGATTCGATGCCGGTCCAGCTTTGAATCGGCGGATTCCGCGAAGACTGGCTTAGGAATTGGCGGAATCGCCGGAATCGGTGGAATCGGGCGGGAATCGACATTTGGATCCGACGGAATCGGCCGAGTGTATTGGATCGACGCCGAATCGACGGAATCGCGACCGCAGGACCGCCCGCCCGCCGCGGGATCGAGAGAATCGACCCTCCGGCCCTAAGGGCCGGAATCGTTCGATTCCCGGTCGAAGGTGAGCAGGAATCGAACCGGGCCGGTTGACCCGGTCTTCCGAAGGAATCGGTCGGATCGACCGATTCCACAAGGAATCGCCTGGAATCGGATCGATTCCGACCGATTCCACGCGATTCATACCGATTCCACGGAATTCCTCCCGGAATCGGTCCTTCCGCCGATTCTGCAATCTATGCTTCCAGTGTACAGGGAAGAGAAGAAAATAAGGAGGAGAAGGAACCTCAACCCAACCCATCCAGCTGCGTTCCAAAAAGGAGCACTCAAAGAGATAGAAGGAGAAGGAAAAGGGGCCATCCGCTTGATGATGTGGTCTTGTCCTACCGTCATGTCAGAAAAAAAAAAGAGAAAATGTGAGAATGAAAAAAAAAATTACGAAGGCACACCCCCTTTCTCACTTCCTATCGCCGAATCTCTTCTCACCATCCTCCATAGTTGTCAAGGCGACAAGGCGCCCAAGGCGTTGAAGGGTACCGATTCCACTTAGGCGACAAGGCGGCCGCTTAGGCGTCGCCTAGGCAGTCAAGGCGGTATTCAAGGAAGGCTGAGTCGGGAGGTTGTTATATATAAAAAAAACATAAATATAATTATATTTGTTATGTTTATAATTGAATATGAGTGTTTTATCAATGCACATAAGTAAATACGATGTGTGTGAAAGAGAAGAAAGTTAAATAAATATTTATAAAATTTAAGTATATAACTCATTTATGATTATAAAATTTATATATGTGCAATAGTATAAGTGATAATACAATATATTAATATATTCAAACTATCATAAAATAAGTGTCCCTTGTGAGGGGTATCAAAGGAGAAAAATCCCTCAAAAACTTTTTTTAATGATGTAAAAATACCCAAGGCGCCTTGCTTGGGCGCCTAGGTTGGCGCCTTGGGCGCCTTTTTGGCCCCAGACAAGACGCCCTGGAAAGGCGCCTTGGAAAGGCGCCTTGCCGCCTAGGCGGCGCGTAGGCAGGCGCCTTGACAACTATGCCATCCTCTAAACCCGTCTATACCCTTTATCCATACTGTACATCCCATGAAAACCCCTGTTTTAGGCCTATGTTCAAACCTCATACAAGTCGCCATATCTGCATTGCACAGCTTCCTTAAGTGGCCCTAGACATGCCTTCTTTCAGACCTTATATAGGTCACCATATCTCCCTTGAGCAGCCTCTTTACATAGCCCTACACTTGTCCATTTTCAAACCTTATATAGGTGATCAAACCCCCTCTCCCTCCCCCCACGGCCCCCTATTCAACCTATCACTCATGCCATTGTCCAAAGCCTAATAGCCTATGCACAGCCCATGCTGAGCCACCTATGCCCTATAGATTCATAAAAAATATGGAAACCCCCAAATTGCCCTAGAAATATTTCTTTCATCCTGGAGACAGTTGCCATGGGTCCCACCATTGCCTTCTTTAGTTTCAAATTTCATATACAAATGTTTAAAAGTATCATCTCTTACTTGTCTAGCAATCTTTTTAGCTTTCTTTTTCGCTCTCTTATAATGTTCATAAGCTTTGTTGTTATCACACTTTGACAATTTTTTATACCAATCTCTATTTTTCTTGATTGTCTTTTGCATTTCTTTATTCCAACTTCAAAATCTCCTTTTTAGGTGAACTATGTCATTTAGACTCTCCATACACTCTTTTAGCAATCTCTCTAACATTTATAATCATGTTCATCCACGTAGCATTAATGTCTACATCTGACTTCTAATCATTTATCTTAAAAAATTCATTCTCCAATATTTGTTGTTTCCTTCCTTTTAGCTCCCACCAACTTTATTATAAAACAAATATTTATTTAAACTGTGTTTTTTATGTTTTAATCTTAACATGTAAAGCCACTAACCTATGTTACCTTATTAAATTTTCACTTGAAATAACTTTACAATCCTTGCAAATAGCACAAGTAAGGTTTCTTGTGAGAATAAAGTCAATTTGACTTTCATTTTGTATATTTTTAAATATTATTAAATGATATTCTCCTTTAACAAAATAAATATATATATCAGAATAATATCATAAGTCATAGCAAAGTCAAAAAAATTCTTCAATTTTAAAGAGATTTTATTATCACATAATTCTCGTTGTCTACCTCCATTTGATCCACCCCACTTTAATCGTATAGCTAGCATCTTCGTCACATTCTCCATCCATATGTAAGATTGGTCCCAAATATTTAAATTGGGTACAACGTGTGAAGACCTTTCTATCTGAAGTTATTTCGACCTCTTCTACTCTCAGAGTTTCATTAAATCTGAAGTGCATATATGTTGTCTTCGTCCAGCTAATTTCAAATTCCTTAACCTCTAACATAGTTCTTCAACATTCAAGTTTTATGTTAATACCCCATTGAGTCTTATCAATTAGGACAATATCATTAGCAAACATTATACACCAAAGTAAACTCTCTTATATATATTTAGTTATTTTGTCTGTGACTGGGATAAAAAAATAAAGACTTAGAGTGGATCCTTGATATAATCCAATTGATATAGGGAAGGCTCCAGACTCCCCGCCTGGGGTGTGAACCTAGGCAATAGCACCCTTGTATATGTCCTTAATGAGGTTGATGAGTCCACTAGGTATCATTTCCTTTCTTAACACCCGTCACAAAGCACGTCTCTTGGAATTATATCAAATTTTTTTCTAAATCAAGAAAAATCATATGAAGATCTCTCTTTAGGTCTCTATACCTCTCTACCAATGATCTAGCTAAAAAGATAGTCTCCACAGTCAATCTACCTGATATAAATCCAAATTGATTCCCTGAAATCTTTGTACACTCTTGAAATTTCCTCTGTATAACTTTATCCCACAACTTCAGAGTCTGACACATGTATCTACTTCCCATAATCATAAATGTCTATTTTCCTCTTAAATATCGGGATGGTGATGCTCTTTCTCCATTCATTTGGCATCTTTCCGGATAAAATTATTTTATTAAAGAGAATAGTTAGCCACTCCGCTCCTCTCTCACTCAAACATTTCCAGACTTCAATCGGGACATTATTGGAATCACACACCTTTGAGATCCCCACTCTTCTCAACGTAATATGCATCTTTAAAGAGGTAATTTTTTCGGAGTACTCTACATCATGCCTCTATTCCCTTTTCAATTCGACTGTACTTTCCAAAATATGCTCATTAAAAGGCATTTCAAAGTAACCCTTCCGTTGTTTCCGGATATCCTCATCACGTATCAACACCTTCCCCTCTTTGTCTTCAAGACACCGAGCATGTCCTAAGTCCCGAGCTCTCTTCTCCCTCAACCTGGCCAAACGATAAATATCCTTCTCACCTTCCCTTGAGTTAAATTTGTCATATAGCTTGCCACATGCTAACTCTCTAGTCTGTCTAACTGTCCTTTTTGCCTCACTCTTAGCTCTCTCATATTGTTCAAATGCCTCACCAGAGTTACAGTTAGGTGTTTTCTTAAACCACTCTCTCTTGCTCTTTATTGCTCACTGCACTTCATCATTCCATCATCATGATTCCTTCATAGAGGGACCTCGTCCAGTAGACTCACCAAAAATATTCTTTCCAATCGTCTTAATCTTCGATGTTATGTTAGCCCACATTGACTTGGCATCTCCGTTCATATCCCATTCTTTGAATTTAAAGACCTCATTCCTAAAAATCTCTTGCTTCCTTCCTCTCATTTCATGTCATTTGATCTTAAGGATATTCTTTTACCGCACTGTTTGCAACTGTCCTAGGACCTTAAAATCTAAGACCAGAAGTTTATGCTGAGCTGTGAGCGTTTCACTAGGTATGACTTTGCTTACATAAAGTGCGACTCGTATTCCTAATAAGGATAAAGTCTACTTGACTTTTACTTCTCCCATTCTTAAATGTTACTAGGTGAGTCTCTTTAAATGAAATGAGTATTAGTTAAGATCAGCCCGTAGGCTACCGCAAACTCTAATATCCTTTTCCCCTCTTCATTTTGCTCCCCATACCCAAAATCTCCATGGACGCTCTCAAATCCGCTTCCTTGGGACCCGACATGACCACTAAGATCATCACTAATCAGGATGCTCTCCTTATTTAGTATTCCTTGCATGATACCGTCCATGTCCTCTCAAAATTGAATTTTCAACTCATTATAAACTCCTATTTGAGGTGCATAGGCACTAATTACTTTAATTACCCGTTGATGAGTAATCGCCTTAATTAGGATGATCCCATCCCCCACACGGACCATAGACACCATTTTGTCCTTAAAAATACTATCCAAGATAATACCAACTCCATTTTTATTGGAAGTTTGCCCTTTGTACCAAAGTTTAAAACCTGACTTTCCCACCTCTTTGGCTTTCTCACCTTTCCACTTAGTTTCTTGAATGCATGTGATATTGATCTTACATCTTTCCATTGTGTCTACTAGTTCCATCAATTTACCAATAAGCGTTCCTCTATTTCAAGTTCCAATACGTAAATTTGTTTCTAACTTTACCTAACCTGGCACAAGAATAAATAAAATTCGAATTCATACAAATAGAAATAACATAAGTTTTATGCTGGTAGTCACCTACCGCAACCCTCTCCTTTTCTCATCCGGGTTGGGGACCAACAATGGCAAGAGAGCTAAATACTAAGAAAACAAGTAAACAATAACTATGAAAGTACTGGCACCAAAAGAAAAATGTCTAACTTAGCATAAATCAGTGGAGGAATACAGACAAGACACTCTCATGCAAAGCATCACCTTGCCTTAAAATGCCTACAGCAACAAAAAGCAGAGGCCAAAAACCAACACAAAAGTTGAAGACCGGCAAATCACAAAAAATTCTAAGAGGAAGAGAATCCATGGCAATACCACTCAATACATGTACAAAGCCCCAACAGGTCTGTGAGCTAAAATTAATAATAAAGATAAATACTAATGATTAATTTGATTTTTAACTCCAAAAATAGCCTCTCCAAAAAGTACTCCTCAATAGCCTCCGACACAATCGACAATTGCTATTGAGCTCTACACCATACTACAGCCAACGCCAACACAAACATCTTGAAGGGAAAAGTGTTCTCCATATCTTCCCCTTCTCCATCCAACAGTCAGGTATTACATTGCTCAATGTCTTATTTCTATTCCCTAAATTTTATCCTTGCCTCAAGTTTTAATGCATCGAGTTCAATCACCAGCTTAACTTTGTTTTGAGTCCGAATCAAATTTTTATTCAAGCTCAACTTAGCTGGTTTATGTAAATAACCAACTCAACGAGCCGAGCTCAAACTCATCAAGCTCAAGCCAAGTTTGGGTATGAATAGAACATCAAGAAGCTCAACAACTATTGAGTCAGGTTTGAGCAATGATAAAATTCATCAAACCGACCTTGAACAATACCCTACTCAACTCAACTCGATTGCACCCCTAATTTCAAAAACACATGTTAAAAGCATGTTTTTTATTGTCCAACATTCGCTACTATGCAATATTTTAGTTCTTATAATTGTACAACATAATTTTTCTTTCAACAAATCTTACTATCACATAAAACCTATGTAGTCAATATACAAGTCACCCAACATTCTTTAATCTTATGATTAACATCTTCAACATATTCTTCATCTTTTTGAATAATTGATTCAAGATACTTGAATTGGATTCTTTAAAATAATATTACCCTATCCAAACTGTTGGCACACAAATTTGTCATACAAAAAATGGAAGTAAGAGTCCTTACGTCAAAAAAAAAAAAAAGGGAGGAGAGGGAGCTGGCGAACATGGCCCAATAAAACTAGCCGTCCACGGATGTAGCTAAAGCCAGCCCAATTCACGCCCATCTCTCCTGGCTGGCCCATTCAAAAAAAAAAAAGAAAAAAAATATAAATAAAAGAAGAGAAGCTGTCGGATTGGGGAAGGGAACCAATTCCCGTCGGATTCTCCCCCGGAGCCAGCGTTAGAGATGGCAGGTTTTCGAAGGCGGTGGGAAGCCGTCGAGAGCAGAACGAGCAATCGACGTTGAGAATCCTACAAAGAGGGAAAGACTTCCCAACAAATCCATCCCGTATGTTTCGGGATTGCTCCGAGTCCCTCTCGAGCCGCAACCCTAACTTTGGGAGGTCTCGGAGGAAGAGGGACGATTCGGGTCTATAAGAGAAGCCGCGTGCATACACCCCAAAAAGGGGCGAGAATCGCGAAGAGGCGAGAGAAAATAGAGAGGGCGGACCGAAGCCTTGCGAAGGCCGCCGGAGCCCCGCTCGGAGTGGCCGCGACACTGCCGACCTCGCCGGGAACCCTCCCGGAAGGAACCAAAGACCGCCCGAAGTCCCCCGGGAGAGGTCGGCGTCGCCGAGATCTTCTTCGTAGCTGCTATCGCCGCTGGAAGTCCTCCGGCCCGCGGTCGCCGGAGATCCTCGAGGAAGACCACGATTGTTGTCGCCGTCCGGAGCGCCAACCGCGGGAGGAGCCCGCCGGAGGCCGCAGTGCCGCCAAAGTCCCCTCCGGAACCGTCGAAGGTCCTGCCGTCGTCCGTCGCCGGGAGGAGAAGCCGCGGGCAGCAAGTGAACAGTGCCCGGGGGGGATGAAATAATACCCTCCCCCCCACTATCGTCCACGGTGGAAAAAAAGGGGCGGGGCCCACTCAAAAAAAAAAAAAAAGAAGGAGGAAGCCGCGGCTGCGCGCGGTCGCACGCGTGAGGCGCGGGCACGCAAGGGTATTGACCCTCGGGTCAACATGGGTGGGCCGGGCCCATTAGCTTGAAGCCCGCGAAAGAGATAAAAAAAAAAGAGAAGACCTCTCTTTTAAAAGGAACAATCAAGTTCAAACTTAAATAAAAATGCACCTAATTAATTAAACAAACCGAGGCGAGCATCCGGCCGGCTAAAAACCCGCCTCATGGTCTCGGCAGAATTTAAAAGAATCAAAATAAATGGGCAAGCAATAGGCCGGCTTTAAGCACGTCTATTGACCCATAATTCAAAAACAAAATAAAACAAACAATAAACAGAAATTAAATAACAATTCACCTAATTAATCAACAAACCGAGATGAGCATCCGGCCGGCTAAAAACCCGCCTCATGGTCTTGGCTTAATTTAAAAGAATTCAAAACAAAGAGGGAAAGCAATGGGCCGGCTTTAAGCACGCCCCTTGACCCTTTAAGGTGGACATACAAAGGTCTATAAAAAAAGACCCCAATGTCTTACCATGCCCCAAGAGGGAGTTACTTACCCATTATGCCATGGGAAGGCTATGCATGATCAACATGCCGATATGCCAAACTATGAGCTAATGAGGTTCAGAAATTAGGAGATGAGTCCCCATAAGCTTATCAAAAGCCGGGTGTGCTCAATCTCAAATCAGTGAGTTGATTGCCCATAAGCTTGTCAAAAGCCGGGTGTAGTCAATCTCAAACCAGTGGGGGATGCCCATAAGTCTATCAAAGACCGGGTACATGCCGCCCATGAAATGACAAATTCATCAACTCCTGGAGAAGCCATAAAGATAAAGAGGAGCTAATTTCCCACAAGCCTATCAAAGGCCGGGACATGCTCAATCTCAAACCAGTGAGAGGAATGCCCACAAGTCTATCAAAGACCGGGTGTTTTTCCATCTCAAAGTGATCAAAGCAAGTTCCATGTTCATCAAGGACTCAAAAAGACCTGATTTCTGGTCATGCAAGTTATAAATCATGTCTCATGATTGAGAGGAAATAAATGAAAACTCATGTTCGGTGCACGGACTTATGTCACAAGGAGAGGACTGCACCATGACATTTTGGAAGGCAAGGCAATAAAAAAAAATCTGAAAATATAATCTGTAAAAAATCTGAAATATACAAATCTGCAATCTGTATAAACGAAAACACCTTCAAACAAATCAAACTAAACCCAAATCAAATCACATAAATCTGAAATCTGAATTTGTGCAGAAACCCATTTAAAACCTGCAATCTGAAAATTCTAGGCTGGTAGGTCCGGAGCTTATAGGGTCTGCAAAACCAGAGGTCTAAGACTTGGAACTGGAATTTAGAAACAGAATTCGAAATCCAGACCTGCAACAGAAAAATCTGAAATAAAATACATCAAATCTGAAATTCTGAACCTGTAAAATCCGAAATCTGTTAAATCTGCAAATCACATCTGGAATTCAAGGCCTAGGAGTCTGGAAACTGAAATTTTGAAACACAAAATCTGCAATTGAAACATCTGGAATTTGAAAATATGAAACCCATAAAATTTGAAACACATAGGAAATCTGAAATTTACAAAACACTGAAATCTGGAGCGAACAAAAAAATCTGAGACCCAGATCCCCTGGAATTAAAATTGAAAACGTGCCTGTTAATCCACATAGCTCGAACAGACCAAGTCAACTTTTTCCAAATCAAAATAAACCAATTTCTCAAACCAAATCCCCAAATCAAAGCACCCTCAAACAAATCACAAACTTAATTAGATTCATAAGCAAGAAATCTGGAGAATCTGAATCTGCAATCTTTGAGAAATGCAGAATCTGAACTCTGAGGTCTAAAATCTGAAACTCAATTTAATGTGCAGAATCCGCAAGAAAACCGAAATCTGCAGGGGGATCCGAACTAAAAATTCTGCAATCTGAACTTGAAGGTTCAAATCTGAATTTCGAAGTTTCAAAATCTGAGCTTTATAAGAACATTGTAATCATGGAATTTACAGGTCCGTTCCAAACCTGAGTCTCCTAAACTTAGATCAGAGCAAGTCAGAAACTGATCCACAATTAGGTAGTCCCAAACCAAACTCAATTCCAATTCAGTCCAATCCAAATCAATCAAATTCAAACTCAATCAAATCAACTCAAATGCAAATTAAATCAAACTCAGATCAAGTTTAAAATCAATCAACCCAACTCAAATTGAATTCCCCAAATCAAATAAAATTCAACTGAATTCTAACAAATTTAATGAAACAAACTCAAATTAAACCAAATTCAACACAACCCAAAATTTCTCAAATTAAACCCATAAACAAACTGTCTAAAACCCAAACCAAGTTTAAAATCAATCAAACAAAATTCAAATTAAATTAAATTTAAATCAATTCAATTCAACTTAAATCAAATTCAAACAAAATTCAAACAAATCAAATGCATGCCTTCCATCAAATTCATGGGACTGTTTTCTCCTATGTGTGTATGTGAATGCTTATTTTGTGGATGTATGTTTTCTACTCCATGGATTGCTATGACGTTTAATCAAGGGTATTCGAGTTATCTCGATGTAATTAACGTCGGATCTTCGCACCATCCGACGGGGTGAGGTCAAAACAAATTTCAAAGAACCTAACAACCTCAACATAAATTTTGACCCTAGTTAGTACTTTTATGGAATACCATCTATTTTCCAAAGAAGTCAATGCTAAGGTCTAATCAATTCAAATTCAAATTCAAAATGAAAATGAATTTCCAAAGCAAAAGAATAAATCTTTTTGGAGATTTTTGAGGTTGCATCACAAACTAGCACCCTCACCTACTTCTCTTTTATTTTTATTAAATTTATAATGTATATATTCAGTTTTAGTTCTACTTATCTTGAACCTCTTAAGTTATAAAGTATTTTTTACAATTCTAACTTTCTATTCATTTCTTCTTGTGTCTCATCTATCAATACAATATCATATTCAAATATCATATATCAAGGTATATTATCTTGTATAATCTTCGTTAATTCATCCATAACTTATACAAAAATGTAAGGATAAGCCAATTAAAATAAAAAAAATTATTATTTCTCTTCCAATTATGCATACACTAGTAATACTTTCATCATATGCTTTTATCATTTGTATATACCTAACAGGCACCATCTTTTATTTCAACACCCACCACAAAATCTCTCTTGGAACTCGATCAAAGGCCTTTTTTGAGTCAACAAACACCATATGAAAATCTTTCTTCATCTCTCAATATTTTTCTATCAAACATCTAATAAGAAAATTAACTTCAATTAAAGATCGATCATGCATAAATCCAAATTAGTAAGTTGAAATATCTATACGATACCGTAATTACCACTCAATAACTCTTTCTCATAATTTTGTAGTATGACCAATGAGCTTAATTCCTCTATAATTTACCTAGTCTTGTATATATCTTTTTTTCTTAAAAATAGGTATAATGATGTTCTTTCTCCATTCATTCGACATTTTTAGATATTAGAATTTTGTTAACATGTTGAATTAACCATTCCAACCCTAAATCCTTCAAATATTTACACATTTTATAGAAATGCTATATAGACCACGTGTCATACTTGTTTTCATGATATTCAATGCTTCTTTAACTTAAGAAAATTAAATTATCATAACATAATTCAAATTAAACTTTGTCACTTTCTCTCTATTTCTATGTTTTAGCAAAGTTATCGTTAAAAAAGTACCAAAATAATTTTTTCATCTTCCTTTAATATCATCGTCATTGATCAAAATATTTTCCCTTGTATCTTTGATGCATCTTACTTGGTTAAAATCCTAATATTTTTTCTCTCTCATCTTTGCTTATATATAAATATCTTTTTGGTCTTCTGTAGTTACAAGTTTTTTATACATATGTTTAAAAGATTCATTTCTTTCTCATCTAATAGTCTTTTTTACTCTTTTTCTTTTTGGCTATCTTGTATTATTCTTTAAGATTTGTTGTCATCATCTTTAGACAATCTTTATAGCAATCTCTCTAATTCTTTATCACCTTTTGCACTTCATTCCACTACCAAGTGTCATTTTTAAATGAACAATCTTTCTTTGGACTCTCCAAGTATTTCTTTAACAATCTCTCTAATATTTATAGTCATGTTAATCCACATAGCATTAAAATCTATGTCTAACTTTCAATCATTTATCATAAGTAAATTTTAAATTTTTATTATTACATTTATTTTAATTCTCTCCATTTTATTTTAGGAACAAGCATTTCTTTTAAATGTGTTTCTGTGTTTTGATCTTAACATCTAGACTAGAACCACTAACATATGTTGCTTGCTAAAGTTTAACTCGGAATAACTTTACAAACCTTGCAATAACATGATTCTATTTTTGGGAGAGTGAAGTCAATTTTACTTTTATTTTACCCACTTTTAAATATTATTAAATGAAATTCTTGTCTATTTTGGCCCCTTTCCCTATGTTAGCCTATATTGTGTGTGGCAATTGGCTATTACTCATGAGGAAAGGAGACACCAAACTTGTCTCAGGCAGCTCAGCCTCCAAGAACTTGGAGACGATGCCCAGTCACTTCAACCACATAGAGATGATCAGATTCTCAATTTTCATCAATTGTCAACCGTATGGTTGTTTTGGGAGCTCTTAAGGTCATAGACAGAAATAGCCTCCATCTTCTCTACCTTTTGACATTATTGGCCAAGTTCTCCACGTTATGTGGTACATGGCTAATGACTGTAGCTTCTTAAACCTATCAAATGTAAGGATGCTCAAATTTTAGATGCTACTGCAAATTTCAAAAGTAACTTGTCTAAATTTGAAGTCCAAGGTGTTAATACTGATGAAGGCCAGCTATCAATCACATTGATGTTATAAATCGCATCGAGCTTTTTTAAATTAAGACATCGAGAGAAAAAAAAACTCTCCTTAGGTGCCTCCATGAGAAAAACATTTTGTACCCTCATTTGAAGTAACAGACTACTGGTAGCTTCATGTTTTCTTGTAGAAGAAACTACTCCTAAGCACTCGGCTTTTCATTCAGTTTGGCACGTTGCAAGTTGATACAACGTGACACAGAGGAAACAGAGGACAAAAAAGATGAATAAGAAAAGTGTGCAGAATATTAATGGTGTTCATCAGTTATAGGCTAAAGAATCGTATGCATAAAAATTGCTATAGAATGAGAAAACAACCAGAATCTATCTAAATAATCTCATGTTGATAGTTTGCTCCGAGTTACATTAATGTTTGTTTATCCGTCAAACATGATACAAGGTCAAGCTTTCAGGAACATTTAGCGGTTTGCAACTTCGCTTGTAAAAATCAATCTTATTGCTCATGTAGATTTCTACTACACTGTCTCAGTATTGCATGGAGTATTGCTCATACTGATTTTCCTACACAATTTTAGGTGATATTTGACATGTATTACGTTGAAATGGAGAATGGGAACTACCAAACAGTATTAATACAAACTAACTCCACATAGCAAGCGCGTCATCTTAGTGAACCAAAACTGCAGAACGGAAAAAGGTAAGAAATGAATTCCTATTAAGTCCTCAGCCTACGTAATGAAAGAATGCATGCACCAGAAAGCATAAGGATTAATTTTATATATAAAGATATATGTGCGCTATTGGTATTTCAGGGAACAGGTCGACGAAACCTTGTAGACGCACTCCGAAAGGACCATGGAGCAGAGAACGTCCTGTAGGTCGGCAACTGTCTCGGCCTTGACCGCCCTGCACAGATCATGTAGCTGCTTTCGCCGAAACTCGTATTCCTCGCGTAGGAGCTTCTCCTGCTCCTTCCGCCCACCATCACGCCACCACGGCGGCCACCTCCATCGCACAGGGGGCGCGTGCATCAGCGCAGGTGGCGGCGGAAGTAACCAAGTAATTGCCCCGATCTTGGTCGTCTGATCCCTGATCCAGGCTTCCACCCTGCCGCGCAGCGATGCCATCCCCTCTCCCTCCGTTTGTACCCAGGAAGGACAAGAATCTAGTGCTATGTGCTAACGGGAGAAGCCGGTAGCGTTAAGGAAATTGAAGAACACCAGAATATGCTTCGGCATCAGTCAAATGGCTTCGATCGGGTGATGGAGTCCGGAAGTCGAGCGTCAGCGGGAAACACTCAGGCCTCAGAGGGAGGGAGGGGGGCCGAGGGGGGACCGACCGTCGCATCTAGGCAACTGCCGCGACACGCTGACTGGGTGAAATATTGAGTTCGCTGTTTTAAAAAGTATTAATAAAACAGCATCATAACAAATATATTTAACAAATAGCATTCTTTGACAAACCGTACTCCGAAGCTTCTTTGATTGTTTACCAATTATTTAGTTAAAAAGTAAAACATGTACTCTTATTAAAAATAAAAAATATTTAAAATATTATTTTAATTTATTTTAAATAGTATCAACAATATAAATACCTTTGCAGCGGTGAGGTGCAGCGGTCAATTAATTTACGTTGTATAAATAGTGGATGCAAAGCATGCATTGTATTTGCACGTTCTCTCCATTTAATTAAACAAATAACCGAACTGGTCAAACAATAGAGTTCAGATATTCTTTAGATTTGTATGAATATTATCTTATTTAAAATTTTGATTAAATTATTCATGATTAATTAGTTAAATAACATATAAATACATAGAGTCAAATTTTGAAATATGGAATATATTATATGTACCATTGAGTTTGTTTGGTTAGAATATTAAAAATGATATAGTATTGATATTGATATTGACATTTTTGAAAGTTAGAATATCAATATCAAAATTCATGTAAGTTAACGCTTATATCTAGAGGTGGCAATGGGCCGGGTCGGCCCACGGGTTCGCGGGCCGGGCCGGCTGCGGGTCATTTGACGGGTCAAATATTTTGGCCCGCGGGCTTTAGTCGGGCCGACATACGGGCCAAAGCGGGCCGACGCGGGCTAAAACGAGCCAAATAACTTTTAATTTTTTATGTCAAAAACATCATTTTTACTTATTAAAAATATATTTTAATTAAATTATTATTAATTTTATAATATTATCTTAAATAATTAAATTTATCATATTTAATAAATATTTATTTATAAAATATATAGTTGGGCCGGGCCGGGCTGGGTCGGGCCAAGTCAATAATTTTTGCGGGCCGGGTCGGGCCAGGCCAACAATGTAGTGCGGGCCGGGTTGCGCCGGGCCAATATATTTTGGACCGGGCCGACCTCGGGCCGGGCCGGGCCCGGCCCATTGACACCCCTACTTATATCACATAACATCTTTTATTTGTATTACAAATTTCAAATTTGATTCTATTAATCAAACATCTCTGTTATCAATATCAATTTTATAATTGATAATAATAAAGATGTGTAATAATGTTACTAAACATAGCTTTATGCATGCCAACTAAGTATATTAATATATGTTATAGGGTACTAACGGTGATACCACATGTATCTTGGTGACTTTTAAATTTTTAACTATATGACATTATTGATATTGATAGAGGCGAAAGGTTGTGTTTAGATATTAATATTAGTTTTAAAATTGATAGAACAATAACTCATCAAAATCAATACAGGTTTGGACTTATATTGAAAACGATAGTCTTTCCTACAGCGGAAGCCCTCCCCTCGCAAGCTCCCTACAACTGAAGCCCTCTCTCCATTGCTGACCACCTCTCCGTGATGAAGGCCCTCTTTGTGGCCAAGGCCTTCCCATCGCAAGCTCCATTTGGCCAAAGCCCCCTCTCCCCCGGTGAACCCCTTTTTGTGGCCAAAGCCGCCACTCTGTGGCTGATTTCCTCTCCGTAGTTGAAGCCCCCTGCACAGTTATGATGGATGAAATTGGAGCTAGAGAAAGGTTATAGTTGTTCTCTACTTTGAGTTGAAATTCACACAGTTTTGTTACAAAAGAATGCATTACATTGTTTTGGTTTAGGACCAATCATTTAGGCGTCGTTTGGTATCGGGATAAAAATATAGGGGATAGGGATAAGTCACTCCTTATGACTTTTGGTTTGACTTGGATAAATTTTAAGGATAACCTATCCTATGTTTGGTATGTTCACAATAAATTTGAGGATAACCTTATATTTTAACTTTTATTTTTATAGTCTTATTTTATTTCCTATAACATATTGATAAAGATCTTAACAAACTTACATATTCATATAATAAATATAAAATATAATTTAAAAATATAAATAAGAATACATTTAAAAATATACATTTGAAGATATAAATAGTATAATTTTAAAAATCCGATAGTGCAAATCAGATTTGAAATTTATTTTTAAAATCCAATTAAATTAGAAAATATTGATTTCCGGTCGCTCCCGCCGTCCCGGTGCTCGTCTTTCCGTCCCCAGCGTTCCCAAAGGTTCTTGGGCGACCTCGGAGACGCCGCGGAGAGGGCAATCCACGCGGTCCTCCTGCTTCTCGACGATAAGCTCTTCTGATCTTCTCTCCACCTCCGGCGAGAAGACTGGCCTGCGGCCTCCGCCCCCTATGGGAGGGTTGGATTTCCGCCTCCGGCAATGGCCGGCCTCCGTTCCACCCCCCGCCGCCGGCCGATTCCAGCCACTCTCCGCCTCCGGCAACGGCCGGCCTCCTTCCCGGCTGCTGTCAATCCCAGAGACTTCATCGTCTCCCTCTGACGGCCCTCCACCGTCCTTCCCGCACCATCCTGGATCTCCTCCGTCGCCACACGGTCACCGCAAGTTCGCCCCGGCTTCCCGGAATCATCTGAGCCCCCCTTCGCCTACCCCGCACGATTCATCTCCCCCCTTCCCGTCCCGTCTGGAACCGTCTTCGCCATCGGCTCCTCTTCTTCTTCCGATTCCAACGGGGAACAAGTGTGTTCCCGCGTACGGCATCTCCCCCACTCGGCGGCCCGCGAACGAGGGGGCCGCGGCCCCACCCCCTCCCCGAGGAGATGGTCCCCCCCACCTTCCTTCCCGGCGGTCCGCCCCCCTCCCGCGGACACCCCCCTCCTCGGCGGACGCCCCCCTTCCCCCCGCTCCCCCTTCCTTCCCGGCGCTCCCCCGCCTCCGCGGCACCGCCCCCCCCCCCGGAGCTCCCCCCCCCCCCCCCCCCCGCGCGGATTTCCCTCCGCGGCGCCCCCCTTCACCCCCCTCCCCGGAGATCCCCCCCCCCTCGCGCGGATTTCCCTCCCCGGAGCTCCCCCCGCGGCGCCCCCCTCCCCCCCACCTTCCTTCCCGGCGGTCCGCCCCCACTCCCGCGAACCCCCCCTCCTCGGCGGACGCCCCCCTTCCCCCCGCACCCCCTTCGTTCCCGGCGCTCCCCCCGCCTCCGCGGCACCGCCCCCGCCCCCCGGAGCTCCCCGCCCCCCCGCGCGGATTTCCCCCCGCGGCGCCCCCCTTCACCCACCCCCTCCGCGGAGCTCCTCCCCCCACCCCGCGCGGATTTCCCTCCCGGAGCTCCCCGCGGCGCCCCCCTTCCCCCCCCACCTTCCTTCCGGCGGTCCGCCCCCCTCCCCGCGGACACCCCCCCCTCCTCGGCGGACGCCCCCCTTCCCCCCGCTCCCCCCGCCTCCCGGACACCCCCCCTCCTCGGCGCGCGGGGGGGGGGGGGGCTCCGGTGGGCGGGGGCGGTGCCGCGGAGGCGGGGGAGCGCCGGGAAGGAAGGGGGAGCGGGGGGAAGGGTGGGCGTCCGCCGAGGAGGGGGGGGTCCTGCGGGAGTGGGGGCGGACCGCCGGGAAGGAAGGTGGGGGGGGAAGGGGGCGCCGCGGGGGGAGCACCGGGGAGGGGGGGTGAAGGGGGCGCCGGGGGGGGGAGCTCCGGGGAGGGGGGTGAAGGGGGCGCCGCGGGGAAATCCGCGCGCGGGGGGGGGGGGGGGGGGGGGGGGGGCGGGGGTGGACCGCCGGGAAGGAAGGTGGGGGGGGGACCATCTCCTCGGGGGAGGGGGTGGGGCCGCGGCCCCCGTTCGCAGGCCGCCGAGGGGGGGGAGATGCCGTCTGCGGGAACACACTTGTTCCCCATTGGATTCAAAAGAAGAAGAGGAGCCGATGGCGAAGACGGTTCCAGACGGGACGGGAAGGGGGGAGATGAATCGTGCGGGGTAGGCGAAGGGGGGCTCAGATGATTCCGGGAAGCCGGGGCGAACTTGCGGTGACCGTGTGGCGACGGAGGAGATCCAGGATGGTGCGGGAAGGACGGTGGAGGGCCGTCAGAGGGAGACGATGAAGTCTCTGGGATTGACAGCAGCCGGGAAGGAGGCCGGCCGTTGCCAGAGGCGGAGAGTGGCTGGAATCGGCCGGCGGCGGGGGTTGGAACGGAGGCCGGCCGTTGCCGGAGGCGGAAATCCAACCCTCCCATAGGGGGCGGAGGCCGCAGGCCAGTCTTCTCGCCGGAGGTGGAGAGAAGATCAGAAGAGCTGATCGTCGAGAAGCAGGAGGACCGCGTGGATTGCCCTCTCCGCGGCGTCTCCGAGGTCGCCCAAGAACCTTTGGGAACGCTGGGGACGGAAAGACAGAGCACCAGGACAGCGGGAGTAGACCGGAAATCAATATTTTCTAATTTAATTGGATTTTAAAAATAAATTTCAAATCTGATTTGCACTATCGGATTTTTAAAATTATACTATTTATATCTTCAAATGTATATTTTTAAATGTATTCTTATTTATATTTTTAAATTATATTTTATATTTATTATATGAATATGTAAGTTGGTTAAGATCTTTATCAATATGTTATAGAAAATAAAATAAGACTATAAAAATAAAAGTTAAAATATAAGGTTATCCTCAAATTTATTGTGAACATACCAAACATAGGATAGGTTATCCTTAAAATTTATCCAAGTCAAACCAAAAGTCATAAGGAGTGACTTATCCCTATCCCCTATATTTTTATCCCGATACCAAACGACGCCTTAGTGTGTACCAAACAAGGAATTAGGGATAAACCAAGTTTATCCTAGGTTATCCCCATACCAAACAAGGCCTAACAGAACACAATGAGTGAAAAGCTTTCAAGTATGTGAGTGCAAGGGCATAATTATTAAAATAGGATTTGTGTTCTCTTCATGTATATTTTCTTAACAGCTCATAAGCATTCTTGGTATTCCGGTTGGAGTTATGTAGGTATCAAATTGAAGTAGAAGAGCTTGCTATTCGTGTCTAAAATAGGTTGTAGTAATCATCCATGCCAATATCTTTTGCATTTTCAGGTAAGCAAGCTTCATTATAAGGATAAGTTGTTCACGATGGTATACAAGGAATAAAGAACAATTAATTAGACAAGGTTGAGTTGCAGGAGATGGTACAGGTAACTCTGTTGTGCACACAATGCCATTTGTCCCACCACCCCAAAGTGTTCGAGGTACTAAGAATGCTCGAAGGTGATGGACTAGAATAGAAGTGAGAAACTTAACGGAAACTTGATACCCCAAAATCCAAGAGTGGTGATAGACATTCACACTATATATAGATTGATATTTATTTTTGTAAAGAATGATAACTTTTAGTTAATTAATTTTTATGTAATTTCTTTATTCATTAAAAATATCATTATTTTAATTTTATTATTTTAAATCAAAATTTATGAATATATGTTAGGTTATTATAAATATTATTAATATTTTTATCTTCTTAATAACATATCTTGATATTAGTGTAATATTAGTTTTGACTCTAGAATCAATCAAGAACCAAAAATTGATTTTGATATTGATATAGTGTTAACAAACACCTAACATCAATCTTAATATTGATATAGTATTACCAAATGCTTAAATAGATTTAATACAATCACTTTTGATATTGATAATCTAACCTTTAGAAATATTAATATCAAAAATGACTTAGTATCAGTTTTGAAAACCGAATAGGGCATAAAACACTTTGACTTAAAAGAAACTTGAAAAAAATTTCAAACCGCACCCCAATCTCAACTTGGTCGTAAACGAAATTAGGATATCTTTTTAAGTCTCCTTAAGTCTCAACGTTGACTCCTTCGTGGCCCAGCTCTTGGCAATCTCTCCTCTCTGGTTGCACCTCTTCTCTTCGGCATGGGAAGGCCTCTTCTTTGCCATCTCCCCCAAACTCTAGCTCTTCCTGTCCTTGGTTTTCCTCTTTGCTAATGTCTTGCTACTGTAGAATCGAATGCACTAAAGGTGCATGGAATTGTGGTTCTCTACTTTGGCCTTTGTCACGACCCGGATTTTTAACATGCACAGCGGAAGATAATCCGATGACGTAACGGGGAAGGATATCGGTTTGAAACCAAATAAGACTAAAAATCATATTATAATACATAGGATTTAAACTAATTATATATCTTCCATTATATGATTACAATGTCATTCTACTACCCCATATGATAACATGACTCTATATGCATTAAAACCAACAAATTCTGCACAATTAACTACTCTAGGTATGCTCATAACACATACACCTGACATAAAACCAAAGACACAACTAGACCACTAATATCTATGCCAAAATGCACAACTAAACACATGTCTGAGTAAATATCATGCTCCATTTGAATAATGTAGTCACATCACAAAACTAGCACCAGATTTACCATATAGTAGGAAGTAACATATAGTAACTAAATCCCATAGTACCCCTAGGCAGGGGAGTACTTAGGATAAACCGCGGTATCCAGGATCGACGGATGCTCCGGATTCAACTAATCTCCGCTGCCCACGGGCCACTAACATAGTCTGGTGAAGTACATTTTCATCACAATGTAGCTCACTGCATTAACCACATTCCACACAATGCAAGCATATAAATAACTCAGACAGTAACCATAATTTGAAATTGGCAATCCAAACATGAAATACATAGATAAACACCCATGGTTCTATGCACCACATATTTGCATACCACACCACAACCATAACCAATCAATCATAAGATGCATATAATTAGGATCATGCAAGCTACGACCTACTTTGACAAACACTATCTTAAACCTTACATCGGCTTTTTAACAAATCGGGATATACATATTTAAGATCACCGCAATGCAAACATGTTAAACTAACTAGACTCAAACATAATAAAACCTAACAAGCCAATTAACATACATGGATGATTAAATCAACCTAAACATGAAGGATTAAACAAGTTAATCAAAGTTAATCTAACTCTATCTAATCATGCCAATAAATCCAAAACAGCCCATTAATTACAATCTTCTAATCCTGGTGATCTAAGCATGATTTTTACGGTTTAAACAAGTATATTAAAGTGCTAAGAATAGCCGAGACGCCAACTTTTACGGCGACGACGAACGGTGCACGGAATTCCAACGGAATCGATCCGGGTGAAGAATATGCCGCGGTCACGATGATGATGAAAAACAGAACGGAACGGTATCTTGACAATATGCTAGAAGGAGTAGAATAACATAAAATAGAAGAAAAGAGAGAGGAGTGATCGGATTGGAGAGAGAGAGAAAACAATAGGAGAGAGAGGTCGATATGAGAGAGGAAAGATTAACCGCGAAGGGGGTATACCAGCGCTAGCAGGCGCCGCGGCAGCCGAAACCACAAGGGGTGGGGGTCAGTTGGCCGCAACCAAGGCTGGGCGCGCGGTCGCGCGGAGGGAGGCGGCGGCCGGGCGTGGGACGGCGCACGGCGGGACGGCACGCTGGCGGCGGACGGCGGCCATAGGCGGATGGATGCGCGGCGGCGGCGACGGCTTCGTCAACGCACGGCGGCGGCTGGACATGCGGCGGCGACCGCGTGGTGCGCATAGCGATGGCGACCAACGAGGGGGGTCAACAGGTGGCGGTGGCGGCCACGGAGGCGGTCAACGCCGCTGGTGTTCGCGTAGGTGAGACGCCGGGGCGAGGAAGGAGGGGTGACGGGGGCCGGGTCAATGGGTTGGCGGCGATGGTGGTGCGGGGGCGCCGAAGGCGGCAGAAGCCGCGGAGGGGGGCGGGTCAAAGTGGCGGACTGGCGGCGGACAGTGGCTGCTGCCGCGCTGGGTGGCGCAGGCGGGGCCACGAGGTCAGCGGGGGGGGGGAGGGGGAGAGAGAGAGAGAGGAGATGCCACGCGGTGACTGCCACGGGGGCCGAAGCGCGCGCACCGGGTGAAACGGCAGGGCGCCGCGGCCGACGTTGGCGAGAGGGGGGTGCAGGCCGGACGGCGACGGGGCGGCTGCGGAAGGCGTTGCCGCGGGCGCGGGCGCAGGCGGGCGGCGGCACTGCACCGGTCGTGGGCGGAAGGTGTCTGCCGTCGCGCGGGAGGGTGGGCCGAGGCTGCGGTGCGGCAAACGCTGCGCGCGAGCGGGAGAGAAGAAGGAGAAGGAAGGAGGCAGACGGGGGTGCGGGAGGGAATATACGATAAGGAGGGAGAGTTCGACCGGAAGGGGGAGGAAAGAGAGCGGATCACCTCAGTTCCCGGGTGGAGAGAGCTCCCGCAGTCTTCAATGGCATGAGGACACCTGGTGTCGCGGAAAATGAAGCGTCAGTGCGCTTTAAATAGGGTGTAAAGTAGATATGACGTCGCTCAGTAGTGGGTAAATAGAGGGTCGGTAGTGGGTCTTTGAAGCCTCGGTAGCTCGGTAGTGGATAAATAGAGGGTCGGTAGTGGGTCTCAAGGCTCGGTAGTGGGTTAATAGAGACTCGGTAGTGGGTCTTTAAAGCCTCGGTAGCTCGGTAGTGGATAAATAGAGGGTCGGTAGTGGGTCTCAAGGCTCGGTAGTGGGTTAATAGAGACTCGGCAGTAGGTCTTTGAAGCCTCGGTAGCTCGGTAGTGGGTAAATAGAAGGTCGGTAGTGTGTCTTTGGAGCCTCGGTAGCTCGGTAGTACCCTTTATTAATCCACTACCGAGTCTAGTTTAACTTGCTACCGAGTCTTTAAAGACTCGCTACCGTGACCTGTTACACTTGCTACCGAGGCTTCAAAGACCCATTACCGAGTCTCTGTTAACCCACTACCGAGCTTTGAGAATCCACTACCGACCGCTTATCAACTCGCTACCGAGCTACCGAGGATAATCAAAGGAAATCAAATGATTATGTTGAAATTACTTCCCACTACCGAGCCTTGAGAATCCACTACCGACCGCTTATCAACTCGCTACCGAGCTACCGAAGCTTCAAAGACCCACTACCGAGTCTCTATTAACCCACTATCGAGCCTTGAGTACTGTTCTTCATTTTCTATTTAGATCTTAACGTTCCATTTAAGACCCGCTACCGAGCTACCGAGGTTTCAAAGACCCACTACCGACCCTCTATTTACCCACTACCGAGCGACGTCATATCTACTTTACGCCCTATTTAAAGCGCACTGACGCTTCATTTTCCGCGACACCAGGTGTCCTCACGCCATTGAGGACTGCGGGAGCTCCCTCCACCCGGGAACTGAGGTGATCCGCTCTCGGGAGGAAATAGCGGAAAGAGTGGGGGAGATAAGGAAAGGGAGGCGGCGGTTTCGATAGGAGATCTGGAGAGAGAGAAAAACCGAAAAGATTAAAGAGGAGAACAATATAATTAATATTATTATGTTTTATAATAAATATAATAATTATTTTTTTAATTAATTAAAATACCCTGATCATTACAGCCTTCTCAAGTCATCTACCTTTCTATGGTCCTGCCTTGTCTATTCCATATTTCCCCGCTCTAGTGGAGGCTTTCTTCGCTTCTAAAGTAGGTAAAGCTGATGGTGTCGGGTATCTATTGACTATTGTCCGTCAATGCTTCTTTTTTTTTAGAGGAAAGAGGGTTGGTACTATTGTTGCGTAGCAGCTTCTACCCCGCCTACAGGCATTGCTCCTTAGAGTGAGCCATGGGACATTCTTTGAGGTTCTTCCACATTCCTGGCCACATATTTTGTCGAAAATTCCTTGGTTAGTGCCACAAATTTTCACACTTCTTGGTGTTGATGGGGCCACTCCAAGCTTCTAGATTGTTCTAATAAATATGTCATTACCTCCACCCAAATGATACCACTCCAGAGATTCTGTTTAGATGCCACCCTGCAATAGAGAAAAATCATCGTTTTAGCTTGGTTTATATATATATATATACATCCCCTCTTCTATCCCTAGTAACAACAATGTATTTTCTTTAATATTTTTGTGGGAAATAAAAATGAGGATTGATAAAATAAAATATATAGATGTGGGGATAATTTCATAAGTCCCACAGAGAATTCCAATTTAATTAAACATATCCCTTTATTTTATACTAGTAGTATAAATTCAATTAAAAACTAACACAATAATAGCTTCAACCCATAAGAGTTTAAAAACCATTTTGTGTGCTAATTTTTTATTCTTTCACCTAATGATTTTTACCTCAGTCCCCATCAACAACTTGTTATTCTTCTAGTTATTTTATTTTATTGCATGAACCTATCTCAAAGGAGTCCATGCTAATTAGACATGTTCATGCATTCTTATATACTGAAAAGATCTAATCATTGACAAATGGGCATTATATTTTTTATTTATTTAGTTCTTCCCTTGCTTCTATTGGAAGATCAACGCTATAGGTCTAGTTTATACAAAAAACTAGGTGTTATTGTGCTATATCATTCTCCCATGTTCTCTAATCATCACCCCTCTGACCAAGCTTAGAGTGGTCCCATCATAGCATGTAGAGGAACGCAGCGAATATCACTGATATAGTGAGAAACTAAAATGCCGACTCTACAAATAATAAATAAACAAAATATATATAAGAAGTAAAGATAGAGAGGAGCACACCAGGATTTACGTGATTGGGAGGCGATGTGCCTTCCTATGTCTACGAGCAAAGACGAATGACTTCCACTATATGAGATACAAGTACAAATGATGGAGAATCTCTCAAGACCCAAAGCCCTTTACACTCACAAACTCTCTCTATAATATCTCTCAAGAGAATACAAGAAATAGGGAGAAGAAGAGAATAGAGTGTAAGATGTAGTAGTGACTCTCTTGCTTGCTAAGCTTTTCTTGCTTGTGTTCATCGTCTCCTCCACATGTCTTTATATAGAGGTGGTAAGAACTCTTTAAAATTGGCTAGAAGATACATTTTGGACATTTGTAGAAAATATTAAAGCACTCTCTAGATGTGCCTAGAAAATATCTAAGCACTTTTGAATGTGTCTAGAAAATATGTCTAGAAGAGTCTGCAAAATTATTAAGTTGACCAAGCCAATCTTTACATAGCATCTCTTTTTTGAGAACCTACCCGCAACTTATTTATAAAGAGACTCCATTATGGTTTTTCTCTTTTAGTTATATGGAATTGCATGTTCTCTTCATTGGTGTATCGCTAGTTTATCTTTACTTAAGATTTCGAAAAATACTTCAGCGACTGATGTCAACTATTGTTGTCCCCCACCTAGTCGAACAAGGCATCTAATTCATTTTCATATTGTTTACTTAGTTATATTTTATTTAACTTGCCTTTTTATCCTAGTGCTGGTTTTTGCTTTTTGCCATGTCTATTTGATGTTTTAGTGTTCACTTGAGAATAACGATATGTTGTGTGTTGAATTCCCCCATGTAAATGCTTTATTGACCATGCATGTAGAAAATATATTACAAAAGTGTGGTAATTTTGATGTTGTTTTTGAGAAAATTAACAAGAGATCCAACCCTTGTAAGAAACTTTAACTAGAAACCTAGTTTCAAAAAATCTGTGATGCAAAGTCCAGACTTTGTAATTCTTACAGCTTCCACCACAATCTTATGAGAGGGCAATTAAAATTTTCTTAATTGACCCATTTACCCCCACCCAGTCAATGGTGGTTTCGGTTATTCTATGCATGTTTAAATACACAAAATCACACATTTTCAGCATATAAATATTCAAAATATTTAATGTGTTGTTGGATGCATATATATTTAAAACCAAACAATTAGTAATCAAAATTTGTAGAATATGATACATTTTATTCAATGTCAATTAGTAATTATGGACAGATTTTACAAATTGTAGAATAAAATGTATCATTCGTTATCATTTTAAGAATTATTACATATCTTGTTGGAAGTATATATATTTAAAACATATTAGTTGCTATAAAATGTACCGTTGACTGTAAAGAAGTATAAAATTTCAAGTAAATCATGCGTATGTGATTTGTGCCTTCACTTTTGTTACAATAACTTTGTGAGAATAATTGGGGGTGTATTCTAAATTCTGTGGAACATCAATGGAATTGTCATTTGTGAATCCCTTGGTGCATTATGCATAGATAGTATGTGTGAAAGGGGATAGAATGATCTCACTTTTACCTGTTGGTGGAGCCATTTGGTCTTAGTAAAATGAGTTGGACTCAAGTTCTTGGCTAGCTTTGTTTCACAATCAGCTTTACAACCCTAAATAAAGTGTTCCAACTTGATTTGTTGGTCAATTTAAACCAATCTAGATAGGTATAAGGTGATCTACTTGTTTGAAATTTGAGCTGCCTAAACTGGTTTTGGCAGCTTGCCTTGATCGTTCCATGTCAACTAAGAATGGCTTGGTCCAGGTTTGTTTCACTTGGACTTGTTGGGTCACCTAATTGAATAGGCCTGAACCAGGATGGCTTGGATCAATTTGATCAAATAGGAATTGCCTTGTTCGACTAGGGGAGACCAATTTGGACAATAAATTACTCTCATGATAATGTTTGTTCGACATAAGTTGTTGCAATTTGCAAGGATATGTTTCTTTCTTATTCAAGAGTTAGATGTCTAACACATTTATTTTCTATACTTTGTGGTGACCAGAAAACATGTGGACTACATTGACTTTCTATTACATTTAGTTTTATCAAAGAGAGACTATCTAGTTAGATTAAAATGTGGAATGTCAGCTCCTGAAGTCACATAATTCATGTTTCTAAATAGGAGGGGGAGATTTACAAAGTGTTGGACAAATGATCTTGGTTCTTCTCTTCCTCAAGTCCTTAGGTAGACAATTTGAAGAAGTGTAGTAAGAACCAATTCTAGAAAATTAAATAAAAAATATTGCTTATAGTTTTCTAGTAACTTGAGCATATTGATGTGCATATTTGTTATTTACATTTCACTTAGACAAATGAATTTGTATTAGGCAATATAACATATTTTCTATTTACTGAATTGAATTCTTTTTATAGATACGTAATTGACGATTGCAAGCCACATTTTTTTGACAAGGATTCATCATTTTAACCAAGATGAAACTATCAAACCAATTTGAAACTCTTTTAATCAGGTCTTAATGCCCTGTTTGGTTAGAGTTTCATTTTTGGTACTATATCAATATTGATATTAATATTTTCAAATGTTGGAGTATCAATATCAAAAGTAATACAAGTTGACACTTGTATTACATAATATGCTTTGTTTGTACTATAAATTTTAAAATTGATACACTTAGCCAAACACCTCTTAATAGTTCTTATCAATATCAATTTTAAAATTGATAATGATAGAGGTACTTAATAGTGTTACCAAACAGGGCGTAAAGTGTTGAATTGGACTAAAATGACTGGTTGAGCATTGAACCAACCACGTAATGCTCTTGTAAGAACTTTTATAAGTGGAAAGATTGTCTCTTCTCTATTTGCTGAATGTAGGAAATGGGTTGAAGAGTCAAGTAACAACATATCTAACAAAGTTTTGGCAAAACCATGCTTTTTCCTTAATTTTAATAGTTTAATTAAAATGTATAAGTATATTTTATATTTTTATAAATAGAATTAACATCTTTAAATATATATTATGATATTAAGTGTTTTATTTTGATATTTATACTAGTTTTGAGTCTATAATCAATCCAGTACATCTTAATTAATTTGACAATGATATAGTGTTATCAAACACATAATATCAATTTTAATATCGATACAATATTACCAAACATCTAACATATTTGATACTCACACTTTTCATTCTACAAATATCAATATCAAAATTGATACTCTAACCAAATAGGCCATAACATACTTTGTTTCTGACATGTTTGGTTAGGATTTATGGCATGTTTGGTTAGGGCCCTATTTATGGCTAATAGTATCGATTTTGAAATTTGTAATATAAATGTCAACTTTTATCAATTTTGATATTAATATTCCAACTTCTAGAAATAGTAATATCAATACTATTATAGTATCATTTTTTATATTCTAACAAAATAGGTCATAGAGTGTCAAAAATGATATTGTATTAATATTGATATTGATATTTCTAGAAGTAGAGTATCAATATCAAAATTGATACAAGTTGACACTTGTATTGCATAACATGTTTTATTTGCACTACAAATTTTAAAATTGGTACTATTAATGAAAAACCTCTTAGAGATTGCTACCAGTATCAATTTTAAAATTGATAGTGATAGAGGTGTCAAATAATGTTACCAAATGGGGCCTTATAGTACAATTTTCAAAATTGATACTATTAGTGCCAAACATCTCTTTGTGGTTACTATCAATATCTATTTCTCAATTGACAGTGATTGAGTTGTCAAATAGTTTTACCAAATAGGTCATAAAGTAAGGAATTAAAAAGTCTAGACAATTTTCAACCTTAGAATATTAGTCATATTTCTAATGTGCCAAAGCCACACCCACACCTTCTATTGTTGGGAAACCACTTATTCCGAAGATAGGATTTCTAGATATCTTGATCATAATAAGTAGAAAGTCATATCTTGATAATGGGCGCCAACTTCTGGCCTATTTGGTTATAATATCAAAAGTGACACTATAACAATTTCGATATTGATATTTGTGAACTTTAGGATTATCAATATCAAAATTGATATAGTGGACACTTGTATTATGTACCATGTTTTATTTGTGCTTAAAAAATCAATATTGTTATTGATAGCCAAACACTTTTTAATAATTTTTATCATTTTCAATTTTAAAATTGATATTTTTATATGTGCTAAATATGGTACCAAATAGAGTATTGTGTGTTTTTTATTTTGGCTTAATCTAAAAATTTGAGATAAAATTAAAATTTTAATTCGATTAAGATATTTACATGTCAACTAATCAAATTTTTATTTAAAGATACAATATTTATATGTTATTTTTTACAAAAGATTATATGTAAAAATTAAAAATTAAATCATATAACATATTTTATTAGACTATTAAGATACAAACGATATATATGTTTAGAAATTGATTAAGACAAAATATCAAATACCAATCTCTAACCAAGTAAGCCAAATGAAATCGAGTGTTAAGCCTAGTTTGTTTTGACTTGATTGATGTCTAATCAGTCAAAAGTTAGACATTGAAATCATTTGATAAAATGTCTAATATATTTATAATTTCATGATAAATTTTATGACATGTTTGGTTAGAGTATCAAAAATGATACTAAATTAGTATTGATATTAATATTTTAAGAGGATATAGTATTAATATTAAAACTGATAGAAATAGACACTTGTATTATATAAGTTACTTTGTTTGTTTTGTAATTTTCAAAATTAATACTAATAGCCAAACAACTCTTGATGATGGAAATCAATATCAATTTAAAAATTGAAAATGATAGAAATGTCTAATATGGTTACCAAATAGGATATTAGATAGTTTATTAAGTCAAATCAAATGCCACCTTATGGCCTATTTTCTTTTAGGATCAAGTAGCTATATCAATTATAGTTTTAAATTGATATTGATACATTGCATAACCATACCATATGTTTGAATATCAATATTAATTTTAAAATTAATAGTAAAAAATTGTGAAAATAAATACAGGTTGGACCTGTTTTGAAATCGATAGTATTCCTGTGACGCCTTTGGCCTCTCCATGGAGCCCTGTCACCTCCCAGACCTCTCCTCTCCCCATTGCCGAGTCCGCTTTGTGAAGCATTCTCCCCCACGGTTGATATCCACTACATGAAGCCCTCTCTTGTGTGACCTCTCCTATCCATGATCAAGATCCTCTTTGTAAAACATTCTCCTTCGCGGCCTCTCCTTTCCATTATCGATTTCTCAGGTGATCTTTCCTCTCTTTGCACTTGCTGTAGGATGATCGCTAAGTGGTTCACCTCTTATAGGGTTCTTCGCCATTTGCTTTCTCTCTATTTTTGGAAAAGAGGAGTTTTCTATTTTTTCTGTAGGGTAATAGAAGATGAACATTATAATGATATGGGGCTTGTGAAGAAGAAAAGGAAATGACATCCTGAATCTCAGCCCAAATACTCAAAGTCATCTAACTCTAGGAAAGAAAAGAAAGCTCAGAAGAAGATGAAAACAAATAATTGCATGGGGAAACTCTGTGGGGGCAGGTGGGGAGAACCATACATCTGATGAGTACTGGATCCGCTATGATCTCTACGAATGGTGGTTTCGTGGCAAATGTGTCAAGATTACTCCAGCAAAGGTTGAGCATATCAAGCAGTACAAGTGCCCATCATGTAGCAAAAAAGAAAACTCAAACTTCGTGAGGGGAGGGGACTATTTCTGTCTCAGTAGTATTGCTAGTTATCAAAAGAAATAGAGTGAGCTTCGGATGGATGATTCAACTATTCTATCGATCAATTACCATCCGGAACTGGGTGTAAGTATTTTGCTTCTTGGATTTTATTTTAGTAATTTTTTTTGTTCATACAGCTTGTGTATCAGTTGTTTTTAGAGATCATTTACCACTTTCTAAATATATCAATTCTCAAGCAGTGATCCACCATCTGCAATTTTTTGCATATGTTTTTCTCAATTGGTGATCTATCATCTGTAGTTTTCTGCTTAAGTCATCTTTGTTAGTATTAACCCGTAAGGTAGCCTTTATAAAATAAAGCCTTTGTATTATATTTAAGGAGCCCATTAGTGTAAAGGGCATATCTATAATTCTAATAACTTAAGGGTTTGAGTCACGATGGGCTGACTCTATTTATTTGAGACTGAGTCTTAGTCCCCCTCATACTCACGGAAAGGTGCTCTCGAGTTCCCTATTGACTACGAGACTGAACGGGAGACATGAGGAGGGAAGACCTCGTACTCGCTCGGTCCGATGTGATCGAGAGGTCGTCTCGAACGGTTTGTTTGTGATGGATTCAGATACGCTTCCGCAAATCCTACAATTGGTATCAGAGCCCCGTTGAGATTTAAGGGATTTGATATTTGAAATCGGAGTTCTTTCTTGTCCGATTTCTTCTTGCATCGAAGTTGACTCGCTCGATTCCGCTCTGGATCGACTTGTTCCATCCGGTTTAGATCGTTTTCTTCGATCAATGTTTGTTGGATGGTTCCGCTCGATTCAGAAATCTGTCATGATCACCACCTATGCTTTGAATCGGGGTATGATGCTTGGAGCCATGCCGTTCCTCTGCCGGACATGGTCTTGATCTCACGAGCGATGCAACGTCTGTGGAGAGATATTTTTTATGCATCTTGACACTGCTAAAGACTCCTTCAGGCGGCGCCAACCGGAGGTGTTGGCGGTAAGCGGCGGTGGCCGATTGTGCAATGCCTTCTCCGTCGCGCGGCGGCCGCGGCGGCGGTTACCGTCGCCGCGAGAAGCAAAAGGTCGCGGCGAGTTTCCGGAGCGGTACTGTTCACGCGAGCCTAGCGTGAACAGTAACCGTGAACAGTGCAGATGTGTGAATTTTTTTTTATTCACAGGTTTGCCATCAGCTTATCTACGGCTATACCATTGTTTCATTTAAATGTAATTAAATGAATATCTAAGATGATTTTGAATCCAGATTTTAATATCCGAGCTTGGAACTATTAAGGAGGATCCAGACTTTATAAATTTGCATGCATATTGCTTTTAGAATCCTTCAAAATTACATATATACCCTGTTTTAATAGAAATCATGATTTATGACCTTGTTAATGTTATAATTAGGTCTACTAAGAGTTTAAATCATGGTGTTAGGGATAAATCATGATCAACAGGGATTGATTGACATCTTATATATCATGCTTATTTACTATGATTACATATTTACACAGTAAATTAATGTTATTGCATTAATATCCTTTATGTTTTGGATATTACTTTATATATATTTAGATTGTCAATCAATTAAGATATAATTCCTTCATATTTTTATGGTTGATGAGGGATCATGCAGTATTAAAGTTTTGACATACGATGTTCCGAAATTGCATATGAACCTTATGCATTTTATAATTTCTTTCATACCCTTATTCTTATATATTAGTTTATAAGTGTATGAATTAGAGGTTATCTTATTGTGCAATTTTATATATTAATAGCTTTGAGTTTATTTTGTGATTTTAGTTGCCCCGAAGGGTCTGGAATCATGTTAGTACTTGAAGTTATTGATAGAGAGAATCATGGATACTCTCTCATAAAATAAAATTGCATAATAATTTGTTTATTCATGTTAAGCAATTGTATTGATGACTTTAAGTTCTTTCATGATTCTAGTTGCCCATAAAGGTCTTGGATCGTGTTAGTACTTGAAGTTATTGATAGAGAGAATTATAGTTCTCTTATAAAATAAAATTGCATAATAGTCTAACATGTGTAATTTATAAATATATTAATGTTTTAAGTCTCTTTCATGTCTCTAGTTGCCCCGAAGGGCCTAGACTATGTTAGTACTTGAGATCATTGATTTATGGAGAAAATTAAGGTGTCTCTCTCATCATAAATAAATTGCATCAAGGTATATTCTGTGATGTATACATTGATTCAATGTATATATTGAAAGGAATCAATAATTAACTACTTACTGCTTAAGCACGGGGAATCTTTTGCCCGAAGATGAGATATCACCGCCCTCATGCATTCTTAGTTGATCGTTGAATTAAAGTGAATTGTCATGAATTATTGATTGTCATGATATTATAGATCTTTGTTGTGAAATATTTTATCTACATCATGATAGTAATGTGAGCTCTTTATGGTCATTTCAGCTATGACTCCTGCTTCTCTTCATTCTCATTTATCTATGATTCCTGCACTGAATGGGTCCAATTATAGCGATTGGCATGAGCAACTTCTCATCACTTTAGGTTGTCTAGACCTTGATTTGGCTCTTCATATTTAGAAACCTGCTGAGATTACAGATGAAAGTAGCAATGATCAGAATGTTCAATTTGAAAAGTGGGAGCGTTCAAACAGTTCAGTGGGTCTGATAAGGCAATGGCTGGAATGCTCACAAATAAATTAACTTCTATGAAATATAATGGAACCAGTGGAGTGCGCAAGCACATTATGGAAATGTCTGACATTGCTGGAAAGCTCAAAGTATTAGGCATGACTATTGATGAAACCTTCCTGGTTACATTTGTCCTTAACTCTCTTCCATCACAGTTTTCTTAATTTAAAATATCTTATAACACACATAAGGAATCATGAAAATTGAATGAGTTAATTTCCATGTGTGTGCAAGAGGAAGAGAGATTAAAGCAGGAAGGATCACTGGTTGTCAATTATACTTCTACTTCTCAACGGTTCAAACCCAGAAAGGGGAAAGGAAAATTCATTCCACCAAAGAAAGGAAAAGAGGAAATGAAGAAAAATAGTAGAAAAGAAATGCTATTTCTATCGCAAGACTAGACATTTTAAAGTTGAATGTCCAAAACGTAGAAGTTGGTTTGAGAAGAAAGGTAACTCTCAGTTGCATGTTTGCTTTCAAACCAATTTCGTTAATACCCTCTAATTCTTGTTGTATTGATTCTGGTGCCTCTATTCATATTACCAATTCTATGCAAGTATTCCTTTCCAGCAGAAGGCCAACCCTTAGCGAGTCTTCCATCGTTATGGTCAATCTGACCAAGTCTAAAGTCAAAGTTATAGGGTCTTACAGGCTTCGTCTTGAGACTGGATATCATATTGATCTTGATGATGTCTTTTATGTTCCATCAGTGTCTAGGAACTTGATTTCCTTACCAAAATTTGATGTATTAGGTTATTCATTTAGTTTTGGTAATTCAAAGTTTAATCTGTTTAAAGACTCTATTTTAGTTGGTTCAGGATCTTTATATGATGGTCTTTATAAAATAAATGCAGATTGCTCATGTTGTGATGTTTTGTCCACCTTGAATGTGAATGTTAGTGTCAAACGTGATATGATTGATGATAGTTCCTCAATTCTATGGCATAAAAGATTGGGTCACATATTGAAGGAAAGAATGTTAAGATTGGTGAAAGATGGAGTGTTACCCACTCTTGACTTTACTGATTTTGGCACTTGTATCGATTGTATAAAAGGGGAACAAATCAAAACCCAGAAAAGGAATGCTTTAAGATTTGAGGAACTTCTTGAATTAATCCACACTGACATTTGTGGTCCTCTTTCTTCTTGCATAGGAGGTGAACAGTATTTTATCACATTCATTGATGATTTCTCACGGTATGGCTATATTTTCCTGCTAAAAGAAAAGTCTGAGTCTTTGAAGTCTTTTAAGATTTTCAAAGATCTTGTAGAGAATAAATTAAACAGGAAAATTAAGGTCGTGAGATCTGATAGAGGTGGAGAATTTTATGGTAGGCAAGGTCAATTAGGTAGAATTCCTGGACCTTTTGCTAAATTCTTGGAAGAGAATGGGATTGAACCTTAGTATACAATGCCAGGTACTCCCCAACAAAATGGTGTGTCTGAAAGGCGAAATTGTACTCTCATGGATATGGTGAGAAGTATGATTAGCAACTCATCTTTACCCTTAAATTTGTGGAATGAGGCTTTAAAAACTGCCATGTATATCCTTAACAGGGTTCCTAGTAAGGCAGTGCCTAAAACTGAGTTGTGGACATGTAGCAAACCTAGTTTCAGGCATATACATGTTTGGGGTTGTCAAGCAGAAGCCAGAATGTATAATCCACAAGAAAAGAAATTGGATCCTAGAACAATTAGTTGTTTCTTTATTGGGTATCCAGAATGGTCTAAAGGGTATAGATTTTATTGTCCAACCCACACTATGAGAATTATATAAACTGGAACAACCAAATTTATAGAGAATGGAGAGGTTAGTGGGAGTTCTACACCACGTATTGTGTAGTTTGGGGAAATCACAGATCCATTCCCTACTACGCCTATTGTGGATGTTAGATCTGATCAAGTAAATCGTGACATGATAGATTTACAACCTGATCATAATGTCATTCCCATTGAAGAGGAAAACCTTAATAATGCACCAATTGAAGATCATACTCATAATGAAAATGTAGTTCCACATTTGGAAGTAAGGAGGTCTCAGAGAGTCAGGAGACCAGCTATTTCAGATGACTACATTGTATACTTGCAAGAGTGTGATTATGATATTGGTGATGATGATGATGATCCATTCTCATTTAAGGATGCCATTGAAGGTAAAAGGTCTGAATTATGGATTGATGCCATGAAAGAAGAGATTGAATCCATGCATAAAAATGATGTTTGGGATATTGTTGCATTGCCTAAAGGATATAAACCTGTTGGTTGTAAACGGATATTTAAAACCAAACGTGATCCTAAAGGCAAGGTAGAAAGGTATAAGGCTAGACTTGTTGCAAAAGGATTCACTCAAATAGAAGGCATTGATTATAGAGAGACTTTTGCCCCAGTCTCTAGAAAGGACTCTTTCAAAATCATAATGGCATTGGTGGCTGCATTTGATTTAGAATTACATCAAATGGATGTAAGAACAACTTTCTTGAATGGGGATTTGGAAGAAGAGGTATACATGATGCAACCTGAAGGGTTTGAAATGAAAGGAAAGGAAAATTTAGTATGCAAATTAAAGAAATCTATATATGGACTGAAACAGGCTTCCCGACAATGGTACTTAAAGTTCAATCATATCATTGTATCCTTCGGATTTACAGAAAACATTGCTGATCAATGTATATATCTAAAGGTCAGTGGGAGTAAGTTCATTGTGTTAATTCTATATGTGGATGGTATATTGCTTGCTACTAATGATTTGGGACTATTATATGAAACTAAAAGTTTTCTTTCCGATCATTTTGATATGAAGGATATGGGTAATGCATCATGTGTTGTTGGCATTGAGGTTCATCATGATAGGTCTAAGGGGTTGCTCTAAGGGGTTGCTTGGTTTGTCTCAGAAGGCTTATATCTCTAAGGTCTTAGAAAGATTTGGGATGTCTAGTTGCTCATCTTGTGTTGTGCCAATCTTTAAAGGTCATAAATTTGGTCTCTATCAGTGTCCTAAGAATGAGATTGAAAAGCAAGAAATGAAGGTTCTTCCATATGCTGCTGCCTTTGGGAGCATGATGTATGCTCAAGTCTGTACTCGTCCTGATATTAGCTTTGCATTGGGAATGTTAGCAGGATACCAAAGCAATCCAGGAATGGAGCACTGGAAAGCTTTAAAGAAAGTGATGAGATATCTTCAAGGGACTAAGCATTTTGAGCTCACGTATGGCAATACTGATCACCTTGAGGTGATTGGTTATACAAATGCAGATTTTACAGGTTGCCCTGACAGCAGAAAGTCTACTTCATGTTATGTGTTCTTATTGGCTGGTGGAGTTGTTTCATGGAAAAGCACCAAACAGCATATAGTTGCCACCTCCACCATGGAAGAAGAATTTATTGGCTGTCATGAGGCATCTTCACATGCATTATGGTTGAGGAAATTCATCTCAGGGCTTACTGTTATAGATTCAATATCTAAACCCTTGAGACTTCATTGTGATAATTCCTCTGCAGTGTTCTTCTCCAATTATAGTAGGTCAACTGGTGCTAATAAGCACATTGACATTAAGTATCTTTCTGTTCAAGAAAGGATAAACAATCATCTTGTATCAATTAGTTTTGTTAATGGTGTTGATATGGTTGCTGATCCTATGACTAAGGCTTTTGCACCTAAGGTCTTTTCAGGACATGTAAAGGGCATGGGTCTTCTTGTTTGGGATTAGTGAATGGTATAATTGATACATTATAGATCTCTGTAATGTGATGATGATTGTGTGTTCTCTTCTATTTTGTTATGGTATTTGTTAACATTTATGGTTGAAATGGAAGAACTTGTATGTATGACATTAAAGTGGGGACATTATGTGTACTCAGATTACATGCTTAGTTAAGTGAACTTGTTAATATTATGGTGCATGGAATGAAGTATATTAATGATTATGTACAACCGCCATGACTTATATTGACAGGTTCTCTTAGCTAGGCATGAAAGGTGAATTGTAGATATACTAATGGGCATGTTTCCAAATGTGCGCACTTATGGAATTTGTTTTCAAATCAATAATCCAAAGGCTGTTTTGAAATATATATTTATTATTTTTCTAAGGTCAAGTGGGTGAATGTTAGTATAAACCTATAAGGTGGCCTTTATAAAATAAAGCCTTTGTATTATATTTAAGGAGCCCATTAGTGTAAAGGACATATCTACAATTCTAATAACTTAAGGGTTTGAGTCACGATGGGTTGACTCTATTTATTTGAGACCGAGTCTTGGTCCCCCTCATACTCACGGAAAGGTGCTCTCGAGTTTCCCATCGACTACGAGACTGAACGGGAGACGTGAGGAGGGAAGACTCGTACTCGCTCGGTCCGACGTGATCGAGAGGTCGTCTCGAACGGTTTGTTTGCGATGGATTCAGGTACGCTTCCGCAAATCCTACAATCTTAGCTAGATTCATGTGTTTTTTGGGTAAATGCTTGTATGCTTCTCTACCTTGGATTCCATTGACAACAAAAAATTTCAAGGATATCCTATATTATGTTGTTTTTATAAATCATATGGCTGATAGGCTAGATTTCTAGAGTTTTATATGTAGTTACTTTACGTTGACTCAGTTATCAAGTCTTGTAAATTCAAAGCAAAATGTATCAATGTAGGGATGCAAGTATCTAAGTATATATTGATTGCCCCTTCTCCTAATCATGGCACTTAACACTGTCAATGCCTGATTTCTTCAAGATTTTGAAGTCAAAGTGAGGACAAGGTGTAGAAGATCAGATTCTCTAGATCCTAGGAGAGCACAACCGACGGTGCACACAAGGTTTCTCTATCACACCAACTTTCTGCGATCGAGCAACTGCATATGCAAATCTCATATCTAAATAACTTCAACTTCGTTTTTTGTAGAAGGACATTCTAATCTTTTTAGCTCATAATATAACTATCTACAAGTTAGGGGTGTTCACAAAAACAAAAAATCTGGTAAGCATCATAATCGAAATGAGCTGTTTAATTCATATCAACATTGTAATACCCACGATATTTAAATAAATAAATAAATAAAAATAGTTATTATATTTATTATGAGTTTTATTTATATTAACCTACTTTCCTCCTTTATCCTTTCCAATTTTCTCTCCCTCCCAATAATTTTCCTCAACCGCCGCCGCCTCCTCCCGGATCGAACTCTACCCTCCCCTCTTCCCACTCCCGGTCGAACTCTCCCACCCCCCACCCCCCTCTATTTTATTCCCCCGCGTACGGAAACGGCCCGCGTCCCCTCCCCCTTCTCCTCTCCCGCGAGCGCAGCCCGCAACCTCCTCCTCCTCCTCCTTCTTCTTCTTCTCTCCTTGCGCACACGCACGGCCGGCCGCCGCCGGCGCTCTCTCCCCGCCGGCCGCCGCACTTCGCGCACGCACCCTTCGCCGGCTTCCCGCGACGCCGCCGAGCGCCCTCCGCCGTGTTGTCCACCTGGGCCGTCGGCCACCGCGCGCCACCCACCCTGCACCCTCCCTCGCGCTGCCGCCGTCCGGCGTTCCCTCCGCCGTCGTCGGCCACGGCCTCCGCGCGTACCCCGCGCTGCGCCCTCCGCCGGTCGCCCGACGCCGCCCGCCTACCCCCGGGCTGCACCCCCCCTCCGCGGTATCCCCTCTCTCCTCTCTCTCCTATCGCTCCCCCTCCCTCCCTCTCTCTCTCATATCATTTTTCTCTCTCCCCTATCATTCTCTCTCTCTCTCTCTCTCTCTCTCTCTCCTATCAGATGACCATATTCTCTATTTTTCCTTTGTTATTCTATTATCTCTTTAAATTAACATGCTGTCAGGATACTACCATTTGATTCCGTCTTTCGTCGTCGTCATGACCACGACGGTATATTCTTCACCCGGATCGACTCCGTTGGAATTTCGTGCGCCGTTCGCCGTCGCCGTCAAGGTAGGCTATCCTTAGCACTCTAATATTTTGATTAAACCGTAAGAAACATGTTTAGATCACCAGGATTAGAAGATTGTGATTAATGGGTTGTTTTGGATTTATTAGCATGATTAGATAGAGTTTAGATTAGCTTGTGTAATCATACATGTTTAGATTGTCCTATATTCATGCTTATTCATCATGTTAGATAGTTATTCAATTATGCATGTTAGCATGTTAGGTATGTCTTTATAGTTGAATCTAGCTAGTTTAGCATGTTTTGCATCACGATAACCTTAATCATGTATATTCCGATTTGATAAAAAAGCCGATGTAAGGTTTAGGCATAATGTTGTTAGAATTAAGTTTGTTGTCTTTTATGTGATAGGTAGTTCTGTTTAAGCATGTAATTGTCATGGTTAGGTTGTATATTGCATGATTCCATTTATATGCATTAGTTTGTGATAGACTGTGGTATGATATGCAAATATGTGGTGCATAGAACCATGGGTGTTCATCTATGTATTTCATGTTTGATTGCCAATTAAATGTTCATGTGTTTACTATCTGAGTTAATTATATGTTTGCATGGTGTGGAATGTGGTTAGTGCAGTGAGCTGCATTGTGGTTGTTTTGTACTTCACCAGACTAAATTAGTGGCCCGTGGGCAGCGGACATTAGTTGAATCTGGAGCATCCTTCGATCCCAGATACTGCGGTTTATCCTAAGTACTCCCATGCCTAGGGGTACTATGGGATTTAGTTACTATATGTTACTTCCTACTATATGGTAAATCTGGTGCTAGTTTTGTGATGTGACTACATTTTATCAGATGGAGCATGGTATTTACTCAGATAGGTGTTTAGTTGTGTGTTTTGGCATAGATGGTAGTGTTATAGATGTGTCACTGGTTTTATGTCAGGTCTATGTGTTCTGAGCATACCTAGAGCAGTTTAATGTGTAGGTTATGTCGGTTTTAATACATATAGAGTCTAGTTGTCATATGGGGTAGTTGATTGATTTTGTAATCAATTAATTAAAGATATATAATTAGTTTACATCCTATGTATTAAATCTGATTTTTAGGCTTAATATGTATTTTATACCACTAGAATCATTATTATAGTAGGGTAGTTCGGGTGTAAGTCCTACTGGGTCTGTTGTGACTCACCCCTTCCGTTGTTAATATTTTCAGGAGTGCAGGTTTAGCACAGCAGAAGCGTAGTGGTGTTTTGGGAATTCGAGGAGCTAGTAGATTACTCATTCAATGTTGGTATTTAATTTGTCTAGATAGGTGTTTGTTTATGGTGATATTATGTTATAAAGTTTGGAATTATTTATTTGGATTGAGATTTTAGTCTTATTTGGTTCCAGACCGATATCCTTCCCCGTTACGTCGCCGGATTATCTTCCGCTGTGCATGTTAAAAATTCGGGTCGTGACAAACATGAACTATTAAATTTTTATGAATTTGGTTTGTTATTTGTTGTGGTTTTAGTTGAATAGACTCTATTTGGTTTTACTCTACTTTGTGTTTGATTTGGGATTTAGAAAATAGATTGAAAGTTGAACTAAATGGAATGGTGAACATCCCTAGCTAGAGCATCTCGAATCTTTATTGTAATTTTGGCTTGTACTGGCTCAGCATTACTTCTGTCTTGTAAATTATTATAAAATAAATAGGTTATCATCAAATTCCACTACATCTTTGCTGGTACCAGCTAAGATTTTAACAAGATCTTATCTTGAATTTCTACCTGAAGCCTTTGATGAAACATGGATTTAGCTGCAAGTAATAATAAAGGTTCTGGGTAAACATCTTGAACTACATTGTGCATTTATTTAAATTTTTTTTTGAATTCTTGTCTTGTACGTGTGTGTGCGCGCGCGCGCACATTTCAATCTTACACATTGGGATTAATTTTTGCTTTTCCAATATAATAGGTTGTTCTCGTATGGATGTCTTCAAAGTTCAAACTAACAAAGAGATGGATATATGGAGTTGATGCTGGAGAAGAAGGAAGAACAAGAACTACACAACAGCCCACCTATATTACATACCTTGAAGGCTTCAACTGCCATATAATACAGAAGTTTTGATCATATGGGGTTACTTACCGATGGAGAATTTCCACTTACCCATGTTTCACCCATGGGTGACTCTTTCCAAGAATATAGTATTTTGAGAATATATTTGTTGCGGTGATGTCAGCATCTTTTTTGCGATCTTCAATTTTGGATGTGATCTCGATAGATGTTGGCATATCTTTTGTATATTTAAAACTTGTACAACATTTTTTGAATGTGTTTAGATTTGTAATATTTATATTTTTATAAATATATTTTTTATTTTTTATTTTTAATAATATATTTTGATATTTGTTTTGACCCTGTAATCAATCAAACAATTAATATTGATATTAATACGGAGTTAACAAATATCTAATATCAATTTTAATATTTATATAATATTATCAAGATTTTGAAGCTATCACTTTTGAAATTGATACTCTATAGTATTAAAATATCACTATCAAAATTGATACAGTATTAATTTTGATACTCTGATCAAATTGTACCTCACACAAAGTCCATTATCTCTCTTTACTCAAGGTAGAGGCATTTGTCTAGATGATTTATAATCATGTCATAATCATGATCAATGGCTGTAATTTGAGTTCTCCCTTTTCTTTTCTTACTCACAATGAAAGATGTGATAGGTGATAACCCAAGATCCTGGCAAAAACTTGGGAGATTTGACATAAAAATCGTCGCAAAGTTCTCCAACAATGGTCAAAGATACCGTGCACTGACTTCCATAGCCCAAAGCCTCGTAAAGTAATGATATTTTGAGTATGTTGCCCGGAAAAAATTCAAATAAACATATTTTAAAAATCAGTTTACAAAGCCAACACATAAAAGCTCTAATTTTAAAACTACCACACTTTCTTGCAAGTAGAATTTGAGAAATATTGCTACCATGATTGAAGAATGATGTCAGGATTGAAAACTTGGGTTCCGTCCAAGTGAAGTCTATCATTAGAAATTCTACTTTTTCGAATTGTACAAATCTAAAGGAGGTGTTTATGGGGTGTTTGGTTGCATGATAACGAAGGTTTTTGTTTTAATTTTTAAAAATTGTAAGAAAACTTGTTAAAAGAGGTGTTTGGTAACCATGACAATTTTATGTTTTAAAAGTGATTTTCTTCTTAAATAAAAAAGAGGATCTCGCCTCTTTCTTTTTTCTTGTGGTCCCCCACTTTGTTTGGTCATGTGTGGTAGTTACTCTTTTTTGTAATCACATCCCTCCAAACATGATAATTTTATGTCATGAGTTGGTTCACTTTTTATTTTAATACAATTTTTTAACATGAAAGTGTACAAAAAATTATCATGCAACCAAACACCCCATTAGTTACATGATAAATTGAGCTTTTGTTACAATCTTATATTTTTAAAAAAAAATTCTTCTTGGATAAAAAAAGAGGTGTCCCCGACCTCTTTTGGTCATATATGGCTCATACCTTTTTTTTTGTTATCCAGTCTCCCTAAACCTGAAAATTTTATGTCGTTGGCCCATTACAATTTGTTTTAAAATATTTTTTTATCATAAAAATATATAAAAATTTATCATGCAATTAAACATTTTATAAGTGTATGGTATAGATAGGTTGCATGTTAATTCTTTGAGACGTACATAACTTGATTATAGTTTTTTTTTTCAAAAGCTAATGCAATCGAGGTAACTACATAAACTGAATAGAACCAAACATTAATCTTCATTTAATTGGGTTTATTTTTAGACTGAAAAATAAATAATTAAATTTTTATTTTATTTATACATATATACTCATTTTAAAATATAAATAATTAAAATAGCTATTATTTTATCAAAAAATTATATATTAACATTAATATAATTATATTTTAAGTTATTTGATTTATTATACTCGGTTGTTTTAAGAAAATGTTCAAAAAACAAATTAGGTAAACGCTTAGAGCATGTTTGGTACCATAAAATTTTGGGGATAAACCTGGATTATTCACAAAATTTTGAGGATAACCCAAGTTTATCCCCAAGTTATCCCCTTATCAAACAACACCTTAAGGTTTAAACATAAGGTCTGGTTCTGTTCTAGTTGAGTTGTTGTGAAGTCAATTTTAGGAAGTTCTAGTTTACTTTACAAAAATTTTTAAAATTTGACTTTATTTTTTAAAAAAAGTCAAGTTACTCTAACTCAACTTCACCTTCCCTCGTGAATGGTAGATTTGAAAAGTGTGTTAATTCTGAAAATCAAAATTGTCCGTTACTTTTAGAAAATAGTGTTTAAAGTTTGTAAACTTAGAACGGTTTGGTTAGAGTATTAAAAATATAAAATTAATATTTATATTAATATTTGCATATGTTAAAATATTAATATCAAAATTAATACAAATTGACTATTATATTATATAATATTTTTTTGTGCTACGAATTTCAAAAATGATATTATTAATTAATTTATTTTTATTAATTATTATCAGTATCAATTTCAAAATTGATATCTATAAAGATGTAGTGTGAGCAAGTATGGCCTTAAAAAAAAATCTCCTATTTTGCACCTTTGTTGAGTCGCAGCTACAGCTCAAGTGTCAAATGATTTTTCCTCCAGATAAACATCTGGGTTTCCCCCAAAGCTTTTATTTATCTCGCTGTCCAAGACTCATCTTAAAAAAATGAATCATATAACTTATTTTTAAGAGGTTCATTCAGATATAAGATGTATGTCAATACGCTAATTAAGAGAAAAAAAGTAGAATACTCTAATCTACTAACCTTTAACAAATCAGAGGTCAAAGATTAGTTAAGCCAAATCAGATGAAATCTTTGTCAACTTTTAAACTTATCTTATATCTTAGTAAATATCTTAAAAATTAGTTATAAAGCCTAACTTTTTAATCTTTGAATATTAAATTTTTGTAAGAGATAAAAATAACATATATAATATAACTTAAATAAATAGTAAATTGGTTGACAAAAAATTATCTTAATTAGTTATACATGAAATTAAGGTGATGCATGATTAGTCTAATCATATATTTGTCTCGCTCAAAGATTGTGACATTTCGATTATTTGATAATATATCTTGATTACCCTTTAAGTTCATTACTTATATCTTAGGTACGTCATAAAAACAAGTTATATAATTCAACTTTTTATTTATCATATTTAATTTTTTAAACAATAATAATATAATATAATATATCATTAAGTAAATATTAAATTGATTAACATATAAATATTTTAATCAAATTAAATATTTAATTTTACCTCAAACTAAAAAGTTAAACCTAAAATTAACACTTCAGATTTTTAGATTTAACTAAAACAAACACCATCTGATAGTTCACCACTGTTTTTTTTTTTTGAACAACCATGGCCCAACGGCCGAGAGGGCCTGCTGCACAGCAGGCAGCAGAGGTTCGAAGCCCCGCTCGAACCTCACCCGTCACCCCCCCTACGGGGGCGCAGGGCGGGTGCCAGTCAACCCACAGTCGACCAGCAAGTTCACCACCGTAGCCTTTGGTAGATCTAAAACCAAAATTTTCTTACTTGTTCTATAATGACTTGTTTGGTAACTCTATTAAAAGATAATATCAATATCAATGAGAAAGTTATGTTTGGATATTAATATCACTTTTAAAATTAATAATGTAAATATTTATCAAAATCAATAAAAGAGTCTCTAATTTTCAGGATTGCGATACGCAAAAAGATGTAATCTGAAAAAAGATAATCATATATAGGTAATTGAAAACGAAAGAAGCTCTTCTGGAAAATGTAGTATTGATCCCCCAAGAAGAGAATAGCGTTGTATCGCAAGGCTTCTGGGACTACCTCCGAGTATGCAAACAAAAGGTCTACACATTCTTATCTAATGTTCCCAGTTCTTCAGAAATGAACCCCATCCACATCTCATCAGCAACCATATCGCGGAAATTGCACCAATCAGCATTAACTCCAGCTTCATGCCCTTGTTCATTGATGAAAACAGGCTGCACCATCCCACTTGGGGATTCTCCATTGCTCTCGCCATGGTATTCTGTCAGTATCTCGTCCGCGGGATCAAATTGAATTATCATATTATGAAGGATGCAACAAACCAACACTATGTCCACTTGAGTATGGAAGGGGAACTGAGGGAAGCTGGTTAGAAACCGAAATCTTTTCTTCAGTACCCCAAGTGCGTGCTCCATCCTAGCTCGAAGTGAGGAATGATTCAAGTTGAATAACTCCCTAGAATGTTTTGGTGGATGATCATCACTAAAATCTGCCAACTGGTATCGGATTCCAGGATATGGGGCTATGAAGCCAGGACTGGTGATGAAACCTGCATCCACCAGGTAATATTTGCCTGCAAGGTCAAAGCATTTAAGTAATTTAGTGTACTACGTCAAGAAAATAAATGCACATGCTCTGCATTATAAGAAGCTACCACCAAGGTAAATTTAGTGGTTACCTTCTGGAATATTGAGATCATTCTCTTGTCTCAAGACATCACTTAGATCATCTGTTAATCCTTCTAAACCGGCTAACATAGATGAGAATGTCAAGTCGAAATTGACTCCTGCCAATGCATTCTGTATAGGGTGATCTTCCTGGCCACGGAACCTAGACCGAGCTTCAGTGGGCACCACTGCAGGTAAATGAGTAACAAAAATTGCTCCAACACAGTCCTGAGTTTCAATTACAAGTTAGCTTGACGACAATAAAAATATTCAGTTTTACATTTAATAAAAATAATAGCTTCACGTCATATACCTTAAACCATGGCCAATACTTATTGTCTGAACTTATCTCTGGTGGTACAGAAGATGTGGGACATTCAATATACTCATCTTTCAGTGATCCAATAGCCTTCAAAACAATGTTAAAGTATCGGCTGACAGTTTCCCCTGAGCGAGCAAAATTTTGACTGATAACACGATTGCTCATACCATGTCCAATTGTATTCAAGAACATAACAAGTTGTTCTTCAACTGAAACATACAGCGTGTCGCGAAGTAAACTCTTCCGCCTCAGAATGCCACAAAGGTGATGGAAAGAAGCTTTACTCATTCTTGTAGTCTCAATGCATGTGTTGTCCGCACTCTTTATTATCTTGCGTATGTAACGTTCCCTCTTTGAATCCCTGGCAATATCAGGTGGAACAGACTCTGACATAATGGAATCTTTCTCACACTCTTTTTTGCGACCCCTCTCCTTTTGCAGTATAGGGATGATTGCCATACATGCTGCCATCACAGCAACACAAGCAGCACGCTTCTTCCTATCAAATCCTTCATCTTCACTATCGGAATCCATCTGGATAAATCGTCATAGTAAGAATAAAAATGAACAAAGTGATAAAGATTATAAACTCATGCACCACACAGTTAGTGAGTAATAAATTCTAGTGAAAATCAACTCCTGCCCCTTATTTCAAGGACTGATTTTATTCCCATTCACATTTTTTTATTTTATTGTCCCAAATGGATTTACTTTTCAATTTCCATCCCTTATTTGCAGTAGTCACTGTTAATTTTAACAGTATAAAGATCGAGTTTCCAGTTTTATCTCTCTTGTGATATGCTATACAGAGTAACAACTGGAGTTAGAAAGAAAACTTAGGCACTTTCATCAGTGCTACATGAATGGCTGGAGTTGGAAAGGAAGCACTTGTCAAAGCTACAGAAATACTGTAACAGCTCAAGGCACTGTGCTCAAAGATCAGGAAGCAGCTGCAACAGCTCAAGATGTTCTAAGGGTCCGTTTGGCAACTTGATCAGAGTACTTCTCTTAGAAGTGTCTTCTTCTTGAAGTCACTTCAATTAGAAGGTCTCCTCACTTACAGGAGTGAAAGTTGTTTGGTTATATTTTACGTTGACCACAGAAGTACTTTTATGATAAAAATATTTGTATGATAAAAATTACTCTGCAAGAAATGAATGAGTAGAAACAATAAAACTTATTTATAACACTGAAGAAGTTTCTATTTTTTTATCATCAAACTCTCAAAATATCTCATCTTCAATATCAACCCTCTTGATGAAAATATGTACCAAAATGACTAAAATCACTGATCAAATAAATTTATATTATATTGATTTAATTTAATTATTAAAATAAAATTAGATTTTCATTGATTTGTAAATATATAAAATATATATTAACTTATTTTTATTAAAAGAATAAGTAAAAAAATTTATATTACTATTAAATTTGATATAGTGACTTACAAGTTTACCTTCTCTTTCTTATCTTTCTATATGTCAATTTTTTACAATTTTATCTAATTTTATTTCATTATAATATAAATTTTTAGATAGTCAGTTTATAATTTTAAAAAATATTAAAAAACAAAACTCAATTTATTAATTAATAAAAATACCAAAATAAAAAATAACTAATTTGGATTTTGATAATTTATAGTTTTTATTAATAATTTTTATTTTTTAAATTTAAATCAAAATTTAACCTTTTAAATTTTGTTTGCATCTCAATGTCAAAGGGTGAGGCGTTTATATGTGAAGTAATCAAATTTGGTAGTCAAAATTGTATGCTTTCAATTTTGATTCTCATATTCTAATTTCAATCATATATTATTTAATTTATTTTTTCATTTCGTTAATAAATCAGAAATAAACTACAAGGATTTAAACTGTGTACTGTATGTTAATTTTTATCACTTTTATGTAACATTTTTATATTTTATTTTTTGTATTTCTTTTTAATATTAATATTTCGCACACCCTCCTCATTTTGTATTTGTATTTTTTGTTCAAAAGATCAAGCTATTGCAATAGGATAACGGTGTACAGGAGAGGCTAAGATGTAAATGGGAAAAGGCGATTAATTGCATGCGTTCTCCTGATCGGGAGGAGTTTTTACGGTTACAAGAAAGAGATAATTTCTCCTTTTTACTTTCACCTCTGGAGAGCAGAAGAAGTGACGCACGTGATGTTGCCAAACGTAACACAAAATTGTAAAAGCACTTATTGGCGGAGAAGAAGGCAAAAAGAAGGGCTTCTGACTGTTTCCCAAACGGACCCTAAGTGAATCACAGGAAAGTGCTCAGGCACTCTCGTTGGCACTTCAAAAGGTGTAGGTGGCCTATTTCAACATTTACAAACCAAACTTGAACAAATCGAATCAATTTTGAAGTGGACAATACAAGATTCACACACCCTTTTGAGTTTTGACCACTTCACATCTCAAAAACCAGTTCCAATCTGAACAAACCTTAAGAAGAAACCATCCATATAGGGTGTTTGGTTGCAGAATAAATTTTCATATACTTTCATGATAAAAATTTGTATTAAAATAAAGTCTAAGTTAGCTAATGACATAAAATTATCATGTTAGGGGAGATGTGATAACAAAAGAGAGTGGAAAGCATGTATGACTAAAAGAAGGGGACGACCATAAGATAAGAAAGAGGGTTTCACCTCTTTTTTATCTAAGAAGTCAATCTCTTTAAAAACACAAAATTCTAATGGTTTCAAACACCTCTTTTAACAAGTTTTGTTACAAAAAATACATATTTTTTTTGCAACCAAACACCTTATTAGGATATGAAACAGAGTGCCTTAACATTGAAAATCAGAATGGCCCATCTTTACCTTTACCTTCACTTTCACAACTTCCATCCATAGTGTTGCTAATTATGAACCTTAAGAAGCCTTTGCCGTTGCGCATTCGCTTTCTTCCCCTCCTAGAGCTTGCCCTTGCCTCTTCCTCTCACAACGTCACTAGTCGCCATAGCATCCTCAACCCCTAAATGAACCTTCAACAAAGCCTCAACATACCAAGGGATGGGGAAAACCTCTTCCTTATGGAACTATTGGAGAGGACCAACCCTTCTCAAGGGAATCCTCTTTGGCATTGGGTGAGAAGGGCAGAAGAGGAAACTTACATCACCAAGGTGGCGAGGTTGAGGAACTGATGTAAAGGACTGAATATTTTACTTCTAACAGTTTTAGAACTAAAAAATAAACAATATAAACATTGGGTCCTAAAATTAATTTGACAGCCAAATTAGGACCAAAAGTTAAAAACCCCTAAATTTTATGCACTAAAACTATAACTCATAAAATATAAAGCAAACAAATGTTGAAAGAAGAAAACAAAAGGTTTCAGCATGCTTCTAACTGAACTATCTCGCATAATCCAGAAAAAAATCGATTAATAAACATTCAGATTAACAAAATATACTCGGAAAAGATCACCAATGTATGGCTACCACTATCATGCAGGTGTTACCCATCTACCTGCCATCAGTGGCACGATAAAACTTATGAATCCTCCGTGTATATTTCCAACAAGGACAATTTTAAAACACACCAAAATAACCAGATAGGTTCGATGACACAACTGCTGGATAACTCACGAGAACAAGGAAAGAAGGGGAAAAAGAAACGAAATAATGACTGCCTCTCTCATCCAACTCCCCTATCGTCGTCAGCCAGAAAGCTAAAACTAGTATCATGATCATGTTCAAGAAGTCAAGCGAGAAGACAACAATTCCAAGAATCAGATAAAGGTACCCACATAAGATAGTTGCGGCCGCTGTGTTGGATTTGGGGCAAAGGGGGTCATGATGGTCAGCGGAGACCGTAAATATTCGAAAATGCTGAAAATCTTTTCAAATAGAAAATAAATGTGAAAGACATGGATTCACAACAACGGACATTCCAATATCTAGGGTTTGTGTGACCTTTCAATAGGGAGGTCACTTACTTTTCTCCCGGCTCATATAATGGTGGTCGGATCGCGGGCGAGCTTCAGTCGCCGCAGGAAGCGTCCGTTCGGTCCCAGAAGAAGGGACGGAGTGGAAGGAAGCACATAGGGAGCTGGGATCAACCTTGCAATGCCTCCAAGAATCCTCAGAAGTCGGAACCAGAGCATAGACGTCGGGGTAACTCCTTCTGGGACTAAAGATACCAGAGGCTGATCCGCGATTCCGCGCTCTCTCTTCGAGCCACTTTGTGATGGAACGTGACAAAATTGAAAGAAAATCACGTTAACGACCTCTTCGTTATTTCCTCCGATATGCGTTCATGTCGTTGTTTAACCTTTATGTTTTTTATGTATTTGTTCATATAATTTTAAAACATTATTTTTTTACAAACTTTGAGGTTAAACATAACTCATTCTGGTTTAACTTAATTAACTTAAGCTATTTTTATAAAAAAAATGACATATAGATCCATAAAAACTATTTATATTTTCACATTTATCCTTAAACTTTTAACAATTCTTTTAAAACCTTAAAATCTCACTTGGATTGTAAAATATAATTGTCATTGATTACTAAATTTGATTTAACTCCCCTTAACTTAACTTGCTTAGCTTAATTTATTTTTTTACTAATATTGCACCTTGTTCCCCTGCGTGCAGATGTTGATCCCTCGGCGATCAAACTCCAAACCATTGGCCATGGACAACCCTCAAACCACCCCTCTTTGTCGACTCTGAAAAGGGGTGTCTAGGTCGACAACTCAGAAAATTGAAAGAGGAGATCACACCTCGGCCCACATTCATCTTGATCTTCAAATATTCGGCGCTCGGCGTCACTTGGGTGCTGTAGAGACCAAAGTAACAAAGTCGGGATACAGGAAAAAATCGATGTGATGAAAAAATCTAACATAGTGTAAAAGTCATAACTATTCTGGAAAACATCGGAAATAAAATGTTTAATATAATATATATATTATCCTAAAAACATTGTAATATAATTTCAACTTCCAGCATAACAAATAATTTAACAAGAACAACAAGTAGATTAAATTATAACATGACGTTCAAATGTATCATCTTCCTCTAAATAGGTTCGAGCAAAAGATTAAACACAAAATAATATCAATAAAAGTGTCAACATTTCAAGTTAAATTCAACAAACAAAATCGGGAATGGTAAATAAATCATCTCCTGTAGTAACTTCAGTTTCCTCTTCGTCTTCACTTTCTTCATTTTCACATTGAACATCTTCAAAAGACTCGTCTTCTTCGATCACGTCAGGACATGCAATAATCTTATCAATGTCAAATGGTTCTTTAACTTGTTTTCCTCTTTTGTTATTGACCTTTTTCATGTGGTTGTTCATTCTTATATATACCAAATCTGCTAGTCATTTTGGCTCTAAACGATTTCGCTTTTTGGTATGAGCTGCCTCAAATGCACTCTAATTTCTCTCACATGCTGATGCACTAGAAGGTTGGCCAAACATCTTAATTGCCAATTTTTGTAAAATTGGGACCTCGTTACCCCATTGGTCCCACCAAATGCCTAAAATAAAAAATATATAAGTACAATGTAGCAACAATTTACATAATAAAAAATGAGTAAAGAGTGATACTTACAAGGATGAGACACATTAAGTGAAGAAATAGCCAACGATCCAAATATCTTTTCTCCCAAAGAGTGATATTCTCTTAACTCTTCCGTTATATTTTGTTTATCAACCTCATTAGGTATCATTCTTGAAATTACTATCTGAAGATCATTTTTTATTTCAGAGTCCATTCTTACATGTCCATCATAGTGTAAATGAGGATTCAAATAAGCAGCGGCAGCATGTAAAGGGCTATGCATTGACTTTCTCCTTCTATCAACAATAATCTTCCAAAAAGGTGAATACTTTTGAACATCATCTTTGAAGGCATGCTTGATTTTTTCTTTTGCCATACACATAGCCCAATATATATAACCTATTGTAGGTCCATCACCATCAACCATACACAACACTTTAAATAGAGGTTCAATTGCATAAATCAATTCTTTTCCACATTCCCAAAATGTGTTTCCTTGAATCATATTCTTCACTTGCACTCCTTCATTTTTGCATACTAATGAATCTCTCCACTCTCCAGAAGCAACCATAAAACTCAATGCATCTTGTACTTCTTTTATCGAATGCAAGCATAAGAAATTAAAAGCAAACCTTGTAGCACATGGCCTTTTTAGTTCTTTATTACCTGTAAACTTCCTCATCAAGTCCAAGACATGTTGATATTTATACATGAACTTTACAACATTTCTTGCATCATCTAGAATCGGCTTCACGAACTCAAGTGTATCAATCTGTTTCAACATTAGGTTAATACAATGGGCTACACAATTTACCTTAAAAGTTTGAGGATATCTTGCCTCAATCAAATGTCCAGCTAAGTGATAGTTAGATGCATTATCTGAAATAAATTGGACCACATTCTCTGAACCAATCTCTTCAATTGTAGACGATATAAATCTCATTATGAAATTTGCATCTTTTTTCTTACCAACTGTGCATTCTGATTTTAAGAAAACAACACCTTTTAAAGAACATGCAAGCAAATTAATGTGTGGACGTTTTCTACCATCAGTCCATGAAATTGACATAAGAGTACATCCATACATCTTCCATGATTTTTTTAAAATTTCAACATTCTCATCAACTTCTTATTTAACTTATCTAGTAGTGATGTTCTTACGGTTTCACTACTTGATGGTTCATATCAAGGACCACAATTAGCTATTGCTGCACAAGCATCTTTAAACTCATCCGTCCTCAGTAAATGAAATGACAAATTATTTGCAACTACACATCGAGCAATTGCCAAGTGTGCTACCTCCTTATCCTTTGCTTTAAGTTTAGAGTAAATTTTTGGTTGACTAAAAACAGGCCTTCCTTGGGTTTGATCATCCTAAATGTCACTCAAAACTGATGTAGCAGACTCAATTGAACTAGAGCTTGACTTCCAAAATTCAGCAGGTTTTTATATCTTATTTTTTGTTTCTAAGTCATTCATTACTTTTATCGATATTTCGTGGACTTCATCTGGGACACTAGAACATGCACGAATATCTTTAGATGAAATTTTGGCCCAATGATATTTCATTCTTATTATGGTGCATCCTGCAAACACTTCTCTACAAAAAGCACATCTAATCTTATTTCATTCTAGTGCTGCAAATTCCCATAACGGATCTCTTACTCTCGACATTGTCAAGCAATCACTGTACAAAAAATATATATATCAACCTATTAAATCATATTTAATCATTCATCCTATTATAAAATGAGTACACTAATAAACAACATTAACACGAACAAGATCAACCTGCTAAAAGAAACTACAAACAACAACATACAACGTATACGACATTTATCAGTTTTTGTTTTTCACGTTTGCTTTTCCCTGGTTAAGCAGCTCTGTCACTATTCCACAGGCCCGGTCACTGTGTCGCGCACAGCTTCATCACTTCGAGCAACCCCCTCGCAGAATCCTCGCTATGCAGTGCAGCTCTGTCGCAGGTGTCCTCGCTGTGTAGCTCCATCGCGGCATCGCCTAGAGCAAGCCCCCTTGCCCCTGCAGCCGCAGGCCCGCAAGCGTGGTCGCGGTCCTCTTGGAGTCACTTGGAGCAAGGCTCCTGACCCTTGCAAGCGCTGGCCCCGTGTGGTCCTGCCGGAGACATGCGAAGCAAGCCTCCCAGCCCCTGCAACCGCAGGCCCTGCAAGTGGTCCTCGCGGATGTAAAGTTGCCTGGCTAGCCCCCATCCCCTGCAACCACAAGTCCCGCGCGATTCTGGCAGATTCGCCTGGAGAAGGCCTCCCAGTCCTTGTAGTCGCAAGCCCCGCGTGGTGCTCGGGGTGTCGTCTGGAGCTCATGGTGCAACCGTGCAGGTCGTGGTCGCGGTGCAGCCGTGTAGGTGTCTCTGTGGGATGGAGAACGGCATTTGCAGTCGCCGCCACGCCACTGCGTCCGTCGTCGACGAATAGAATATTACGGTGGGGGAGAGCCCGGAGAGGAACGACATTAGTTATGGTTCGCCAATAATTAAATCAGATGATTAACATCGCGCATCGGCGATTAAAATGCGTAGCGTACGTTTTTTTCAAGAAATTGTGAATACGAAGGGAAACGATCGGCAACATTGAAAAATCTGATTTTTTAAAGATTTTTTTAAAAAATCGACGATTTTTGTTACACTGGTACAGACAGCTTGGGTTGTGTGAGAGGTCGATGAGAAAAAAAATTAAAAGGAGATAGAAAAATAATAGGGAGGCTGTGGTCGACAGGAACCACATACTTCAAAATTAAAAGAATAAAGGATATAGTACTTTAGAGAGGACCATGTGTACCTTAGCGCTAATAGATGTGTATGTGAATTTAACCTTCTTCTTCTTCAGTCGGCTGATAAATAAGAATCCTTAATCACTTCTTGCTGGATATTTTATGCAACTCAAAAAATAGTAAACAAGTGAAAGGAATTATTAGAACTAAGAGAAGTGTAGTAAATATAAAGGAAAGAACATGAAAAGTGCAATTGGGTTAGAACCAAGGATTTCGGAATCAGAATCGGCGATTTCGATTCCGATTGCAGGAATGGAAGAGAATCGATCCAGGAATCGGCCTGGATCGATTTTATTTTTGAATTTTTTATCAAAAAAATTTAAAAAAAATCAGAAAAAGATTCTTAAAAATAGGAAATGAGTTAGAAAAAATTTTAAAAATAAGATTAGCATTCATCCACAGGACCACATCGAATAATTACTAATGAACATGAAATGAAGTTAAGTACATATTCCATTGATTCAAAAACTAATTAATTGATACATCATGAAAATGTAAAAAATAGGAATTTACATGATATCGATCTAATACCAATATCTAGGATATGGATATTGGTCTTCCTCCTCTTCCTGCTGCTGTCGACGCTCCTGAGTTGTGCTCAGTCTTGTATATTGTTTGGGACCATATCCATATGAAAATAATGCCGATGCCATGCTATCAAGGTCATAGGGATCGGACTGCGGGACGACCGGGATGTAAGCAGACTCTGGTGGAGCTAGTGGTGGTGGTGGAGGAATCCGCTGCTGGTGAGCCTCGCCAAATGCTGAATACTGTGGCTCTATAAAATGATGCTGTGGTGCTTGCTCATCCAGCGTGTAATACGGCTTTAGATGCCGTGAATCAGGTGATTGGGCTGCTGTTGATGGCTGCATCGCTGGTATGCACTCCTCGTCATCATCAACTGAGGAATGAGAAGGAGCATGTGTGCTCATCTGGGCTCACAGGACGCCTGACCTCTAGCTTCCTTCTCTTCACCTCTTCAGCCATCTCTGAAGTACCAGAACCCAAAGATTTTTTTAGCTTTGCAAATCCGCCCTTTTTTCGTGCAATCACTTTTGTTTTCGTTTTCCCTGGACTACGAATGAGTTGGGTAGCGGCGGCTGGGACTAGAGCTGGGGCTAAAGCTGTAGGTGGCTGCTCCATAGCTGCTGGGGCAGAAGAAGGCCCTGTCTGTGCCTGAGAAGTAGGTGGAGGTGGAGTTGGAGCATCCTTCTCGGCTTCAACACCATCCAACTCTCCTTCATCCCATGCACGGTCATCGGAATCAAACTCAGCTGGATGATCCCTACCTGCCCTCTCCTCTATCCAAGAGGCAAGTGCATGCTCCTCCTGGAATATCTGATCCATATTCACCTCCTCAGGTGGTGGTGTGGCAGAGGTATGCCTCTACTCGTATGGACCACCTGCGAACCATGCAAATCGCTCCTCACTGATCTTCTGTCGATACTTGATATTCTTGATGCGCAGCCTCATATTGTAATGACAGAAGACCAGCTTCTCTAGCCAGTCTGAGGTCAACCTGTTCTTCCTTTTTGAATATATCAGGTTGAATGTACTCCAGTTCCTCTCACAATGAGAGGAACTGGTGCTCTGGCTGAGTATCCTGATACCGATGGCAGCAAGTGGATTCCATCCACTCCTGGTATTCACCTGAACCCACCACTCAGCTGCGAAAAAAAGAAAAGAAAAGGTAAACAATTAGCCCATCATCTTTAATAACTTATATGAAAATAAAATAAAATCTTCATTATAAATTTATATACCAGGTGACACTTTGTCGCACGAATATCTCAGATCAACATCTGAGTATACGCCGACCCTCATATTATATTTCTGTATCGGAAATTTTTTTAAAAAGCAATCATTAGTTGTCTAATAATTATCTACTCCTAAGTATTGAATAAACTCCAACTTACTTCTATCTCAGCCTCTATCCTATCCTACTGAGATCGGCAGAGACGCTGAATAACAGCTAGTGTACCCCGCATCACCTCGTTGTCGTTCACCACCTGTCCTCCATATTAGATGCGGGGGTTCAAAAAATATCCTGCAAGAATTTAATAGTTAACATTATGAATAAGACAATCATTGAATAAACTTAAAGTAGGTAAGCAAAAATATTTTTTTAACCTACTAACTTGCACCATGCACATCGTGGTGCAAAGTCTTGTCACATCGGTCATCTATAATCTTTCACCAATTTTTGTAACCTCTGGGATTTTTCTCTTTTATTTTCAACTTTGCATGGTCCATGGCATCGTAGAGTGTGCCCATCTAGTTCCTGTCATCTGAGTTAACCAACCTCAAGACAACTACCAGTGGCTCAATGATTGCCAAGTAGTAGGCAATCCTCTCCCAAAATCTCTTGTCAGTGATCTGCTTCTCAGACCTGACAAGAATTTCCAGCTGATCTTTCTTGTCATGCAGGTGGTCCACCATATAGTTATAATACTCCTCGGACTGCGTGAAGCTAACCAATGCATGCCTGTGTCGGTGTAAACTCTTCAATGCAATGAAATTTGTGGCGAAACGGGTCAGACCAGGCCTAACCAAATCATGCCCTCCTGTGTGTGATCTCATAATATGTAGCAGACGGGGATGCGAATAAATAAATGACGTGATCATCTGTGCCTTCCTGACAAGGGTTGATACACTCTCCTCCTTGACTATATCCTCTAATATGAGATCAATAGAATGTGCCGCACAGGGCACCCAGAACATGTGTTTTCTCTTTTCCGTCAGTTTTTTCCCAGCTGCCATATATGAAGGTTCGTTGTTAGTGACAACCTGAACCACATTATCCTCCCCGACCTCCTCCACCATCGCATCCATCAAAGAAAAAATGAAGTCGTTATTTTAATCTTCCCAGAAGTGTCTACCGACTTCAAGAACGTGGTCCCATCAGAACAATACACCAAGAAGTTTATCATACTCCTCTTGGTGATACCTATCCACCCGTCGCACATAATTGTGCAACCGATCTCCTTCCACACCAATTTAAATCCATCCATCCACTCCTTCAACTCCTGGACCTCCTCATCCAGCCCAACACCGTATATATGTCTGCTGCCTAGGGTTGCAAACCTGGTCCAGTCTCACCCACAACATCCACCATCATCTGGAAGTAGGGCTGGTGGTTGCATGTGCTGGGATGCCTACATCAAGTTAAAAAAATTTTGGATTAGGTAAAAATTAAGCTTAACTAAATAAAACACACATAAATGCCATTTTAAAAGTGATACCTGGATGCAAAAACCACTTCACAATGTGGCGAACGGCTCTCTTTGTACCCGTTCTTGTTGCCTTCACCCCTTTCATAGCTTGTTTAATCCCCATCTTCCCAGCACTCTATTTCCTAAATAAGTACTCATCACTCGGTGTAAACCAAGTGCTGGGAGAATGTCGGTGTGGCTCCTGTCTCCATCCCTCCGTCTCCTGGGTAAGGCTAGCCGACGCTAATTGGCCAAGAGTTGGGTCAGCTCTGGACCCTGACCCTCCTACTCCTCTCCTCCTGTCCTTGTCCTCGGCAAATGAACGCTTGCTAGCATGCCTAGCATGTCTAAGCTCGGAGTTTGTGGACTCCTCCTTGCTCTCTGGCTCCGGCTCGGCTGGTGCCTTCCCCTTGCCTTTCCCTTTCAGGTAGGCAAATCTCGGTCCCTCCTCCTCTGGAGTAGCTCGTCGTGCAACTCCTCCCTCTGCTCAATTCTAACAACCCGTTGAGAGGCTCTTCCTGTCATGTAGCCTCTCATCTCCTCACTCTTCTCCCTCGGCACCTTATCGCATTTTTTTACATTTCCACCTGTTTCGGTAATATGTTGTTTCAGCCGGAACACTCCCCCGTTCATCTCCTTCCCACACCATTTGCATTGCACTCTTTTTCGAACCGGGTCTACCATATGCCCGTGTTCCCAACCCACGTCAGAAGGACGTGCTGGTGCTGCATCACCTTGATCGGCCATTGCTTAGACCTGCAAAAATTGTAAAGAATGCATAAAAAAATATTAGGAAACATAAAAATTGCTTTAGGCGCTGTTCAGGAAGCAGACAACCCATCAAACACACTATTTGGTATGTTTAGAGGGTTACGTATTTGCCTGAAATGGTCGTAAATCAACGTACGGGGTATCCAGAATTTTTCCCGTACAAAGAACATCCAATCGATGTTCTTACAACTTGAACGAAGTTGTTCGATCAAAAATCACCGAGTTTAACCATGCTCGGAGTCGTCGGAAACGCATAAAAATAGGTGTACGGGATATCTGGAATTTTTCCCGTGCAAAGAACATCCAATCGAATAGTTTAGAACTTAAATGAACTTGTTCGGTCGGAAATCACCGAGTTTAATGATGCTCAGACTCGTCGTAAATGCGTAAGAATGGACGTACGAAGTTTTTGGCAAAGAAATCTTACCAATAACCTTCTAAGGATCGAAGAAGAGATTGAATCGAGGCCGATCAGAGCTTGGATCGGCAGAATCCCCTGAAGAATTAGCTTGGAATCGCTGGAATCACTGGAATCGCCACCGGAATCGCTGGAATCACTGCTCGAATAGCATTGGAATCAGCGCACACAGCTTGGATCGATGCCGGAATCACCGGAATCCTCGATTTCGAGGTTGAGATCGCCCTGGAATCGCCGCTAGATTGCTCGCCGCCGTCTTGGATCGCCAGAATCGACCGCGGTGGTCAATTTCGGCCCTAAAAGGGCCGGAATCGGTTTGATTCCCGGTTCTGGACCGGGAATCGAACCGGACCGGCCAGACCGATCTTCCATGGAATCGGTCGGAATCGACCCATTCCAGACGGAATCATCGGAGTCGGATCGATTCGTACCTATTCCGACCGATTTCACGGAATTTTTATTGAAATCTGTCCTTCCACATGGAATCGGATCGGAATCCACGATTTTAGCTTTGATTCTGACCGATTCTAGAATCGGCTGATTCCTATCCGATTTTGGCGATTCTGCAATCCATGGTTAGAACTAACTGGATTGAAGCAAGTCCTAACCTCTTTTTAATTTTTTATATATGAAAAGATGTAAATAATTAATACAAAATTGTAGAAATGATGATGAATGAATAAAGAAGAAGTAAGAATTGAAACATGTCGAATCAAAGCTAAAACGAGAAAAGTTAAGACAAATCTGTCGACTTGGAACACAAGCAAGGGCACCGTGGCCGTGCCCCTGGCTTCAAGGGCACTGTTGACTCTTTCTAGTGCGACTTCAGTACATAGATTGCCACAGACAAGTCGCATGCCATAATTGAACGCTGCTTATTGAAAATGAAAGAGGACTCAAAGCGTAAGATTTTTTGTGTTGATTACTTCTTCATAACATGCCCCAAGAATCTTATAGAAATTGATGAAGAGAGGTAATGTCGAAGAGCACAACTTGGCGTCACAACCTCAATACAATGATTGCCATAGACAAACATCATGTTAGAATCGAATGTTGTTTGTTGAAAGCAAACAAGGACATAGAGAGGTAGCTTTTCTCTGTTGACAACTTCTTTAAAACACTTCCCAAGGATCCAATGGAATCCTATGAAGAGAAGGGACGCTGATGAACACAAATTAAGCCTTCTTTCTTCTTCCTAGATTGCTCTTTCACAACTGGGATGAGATAGGACATGGGAGAGACCTTGGAGATGAACTTGGGATGTTGTGGATGAGCTTAAGGTGGGGAGTTCAACCTTGGTACATTGACAATGCTCCCGAATTTCCAGGAGATTGAAAATCGGTCAAATTAAGGCAAGATAGACCTCTGCGCCCCAAGTTCGAGGGTACACAAGCTGCATCCCCCAACTTGGGGCATGCACAGTGCACCCCCCCAAGGTAAGGGCGTGCTAACCCTACCCTCAACTTAAGGCATGGTTTGCCAAAATTTCTATTTTTTTCAGAACCTTTTTGAACATTTCTGAAAAATAAAAATTCTAAAGTGATGGTGCCCCTGCTTGGGGGTGCAGTCCAAATTGCAATTTTTCCTATAGAAACTTACTAAAAGTTAAATTTGGAAATTCAAAATGAGAGGAGGCTGGAGCAACCTGCATATCAGATTGAGCTCCCCAATCGAGGGTGCGCATAGGGCTCCCCAGACCAAGGGTATGCAGGGGGCACCCTTGGATTGAGGGTGAGCCCTACGCACCCTCACCTAGAAAAGAATTTGGGGGTGCGCACGGTGCACCCTTGTCTGGGGAACAAACTGAGGGCATGCTTACTACACCTGGTTGCCAGTGACCGGAAAGTCTAGGAATAATGACCAAAAAGATGGGGGTAACTAGGAAGACTTGAAATGATGGCCAAAAAGATGGGGGTAACCTGAAAGAGAGCCAAAAGGACTTGAAAAACTCAGAAAATCCTAGTGGCAATTAGAAATACATAACAATGTCTGGGAAGGCCCATTGATGACCGAAAAGACCATAACAACGATCGAATGGGCTCGAAGGCACCTAGTGGGCATTTGAGCTGACAGATTGGTGTATAAACAACTGGACAAACCTGGTATGCTCTAAAGATCCTAATACTGACCAGAAGGACCTAACTGCAACCAGGAAACCCTAACGGTAAGTAAAAGACCTAAAATGACCACATGGCGGTCACGGAAGAATACATCATAACTAAAAAAATTTATAACCCACATATATCGATCATTGCATACGGGTCATCTAGCCAGATATGGCCCTCACTCGGTAGATATGGCTTTGTTTGAAAATCTATAACTCATCCTCAAATGACCCAAGAAGCTCTTGACTCACCCTCGGGACCCTCAACTTATCTCCAAAAGGTGATCTGACTTAATTTCTAATTGTCCAATATAGATGTTACTTTTAGAATAAGAGTCTTAAACTCTGAATCAGGCCATTTTTTCTTATCTACAACTTGTCTCACCTTGATGTTGGCTTTGCAAGTGAATTATATATGGCGTAGCGGAGTGAATTGTAATGAAAGGTAGTGAAACAAAATGAACTCTAATGAAATGTAGTGGAGCAAAATAGTGATGGATGAAAAAGGTGTAATCAAGGTGTAGATATAGACTCGATTATCAACCTAATTTGGCAAAATGAATCTCCTCATGTTCCTAGGATCACCGCCATGTTCCATGAAGCCTTCTTACTTCTGATTGGTAAAAGGTGTGTCGTGAGTATGAGAGTGATAGAATAAAAGAGTAGCCAACCCCAACATGGTGGAAGTCCCCAAATCACATATTCATAGGTTCATTAGTAGTCAGGAGCCCAAATTTTGTGGTGTACATGTACAATGATGGGCTAAAGTAAAAGAGGATATGTTTGTAAAAGTAAAAGAATACTAATCGAGCATATTTGAGCTCTCAGATTCATTTGAGTTTTTTTTTTAAAAAACTTGATTTAATTTAAAACAAAATGATCTCATATTTTATCGAGCAAGCGTTAAAACACATCAAAAGACTGCAGAGGTATTGTGAATTCTATGAATCTTGTCTCTACACCAGAAGGCAACACAAGCCAACTATGATGACATTTTGAGGTAAAGAATCATGATGGGACAAGGGACGATCAAAAAAAGAAAATGGAAGCCCACAATGAGATGAAAAATGGGATGCCTGCGATGGTGGGATAAGTGAAATGATTGTGGAGCGAGAGGCCATGGTGGAATAAAGATGAAAGACATGGTGGAACAAAAGATATGGTGGGATAAAAGACACGGTGAGATACAAACATGATGGGTGGAATGATGACAAAGTGAAAGAATGAAGCATGCAATGTAAAATGCAAGGACCTTTATGATGCATGTTGGGATAAAGAGAGTCAAAATTTTCTTAACATATAGTTGAAGATATAAGTTGTGCAACAGAGGTTAGGATACCAAATTGGGAATTGTTGTCCCTCGATATAGAACTTTGGCTTATCCGTGACCATGGTGAATGACCGAACCGTTGTAAATTTTGTTAAAGGTGATCTAGGGTTCAACCTTCCTCTTACTTATGGTCTTCAACATCAATGCATAAATGTACTAGTACTATGTTCCCATTTTCGTTCATCTCCTTACATAAGAGATTCACCTATAACCTGTCACACATCAAATCATTAGTTTCAAAGGGCCAATGATGCCCCTCGATCTTTAAATAAATCTAAAAATTTCATGTCTATACATTCTCTAATTTTCCTTAATTTTTAAATTTTTTATCAAAAAGTTTAACCACGCCCCTAGACAATAGAAACTCGTTGGAAGAAATTAAACAGACAATAGGGGATCATCCACTCTCGATAGGAGAGAGAGAGAGAGAGAGAGAGAATATTGTATAGATAATACTCTAAATCTTTAACCAAAAAAGATAGGATAATTGAAAAAAAGTTTTCCAATCGATCTAATTTCGAGTACAAGATTCCATAGTGTTGGAATGACTAGGAGTTGACAGTCGATGCCATACTCCTATCCGATCGGGACATTGTATAGACGAAGATATGTAGTAATCGATGATGGAAAGGCACTTTGGAGAAAAGTTTATCCCCGAAGTCGTTTGAGATCATGGGATATGGCTTATACTCTACGTGATTGATAGGACATTAAATATATTATAAGATAATAGATTTAATTTGAAAGTTGTTCTTTTAATTTGGCCTCAACCAAATAGGCTATTGAGCCAATAAGGTCACACACATATGGGCTGATTCATTAGTTTGGGGGCAAGGGTGTAAATATAAAGAAAGGAGGTGCTTTTATGTAAAACTCCAAATTCTCTTTATAATAATGAAGAGAACAATGAAGAGAACTTGAGTCCGACAAGCCAAAGCTACTCTATTTCATCACTAGCCCTATCCTCTTTCTTTTTTCACTCTAGCAACCACCATTGGATGGTGGAACTCCATTCGGGATGAGTGGTTGAAGCCGATGTGGAGGAGAACATAGCTTTGGAGATAGCCTATGTGGATACAACTAGAAGCCGCATGCTCGAGCAGTTGAATGAGCGTTGAAATGTTTGATCTTCTTCAATCTATAAAGATTATTTGAGTCCCTCAAAGGTATGTGCTTGAAATCATTTCGAATACTAGTTTAGTTACATCGTTCAGTTCTGATCAAAACCAAGATGTAGATATTTAAGGAATCAAAATTCTTTTCACTGTGCCAATTTGATTGGATCAGTTCCTAACAATCCATACATACAATCATATTGAAAGAAATGCATACCATATCAAACACAATTCAAATGGGTTCAGAATGGCTTGTAACCACATTTCATTCAAATACAAATTAATTAAAATACACACAAACGAATTCATTACTACACCATAAAAGGAAGAGTACATATATCATTCATCTTAACCAAATGACTCCTCCTCATCCATCTCCTCCTCATCCTCTCTTAGTCTGACTGGTGACATTGGTGTTGTTGGATCAACTGGTTTCGGTAACTGGGTTAACTTAACTTGTTAAGCTAGTTAATTGAACCTTTGATCAAATGACTTTTGTTGATCCACTATCTATTTTTGCAAAGCAAGAACCCAAGATTCATATTGTGGAAACATCTCGATCTGTTTTTCTAGCCTATTCATCTCATCCATCAATTCACAAACTAAGGAGCTTGAAAAAGTTCCTCCATTGGTTTCACTGTACCAAGTGGTGCGAGTCTATCCTCATCTTGCACATTAGACTAGGCCCCGTCTATCTATACCCATGTTGCTAATAAAAGTATTCTTAGTGTTAAACAATGATGCTATAGCATCCTACTCGAATACTGGGCAATCGTCAATTGTGCCATATTATCCTATAAAAGACATACTATCAATATTTTGGATTAAGATGCAAAATTAGATAAAAAAGATTCAAAAATAAATTACCATTAATTGACGATTTTATTTGTTATCTTAGATAAATTTTTCATTAGGCCCTCCACGAGTCTAGGACATCTGGAAAATCTTTGAACATGTAGAAGGATGACCTTCTTTTATTTTAAATTTGTTTAAGAGATGTTAAGTAAACAATAAATAATATAAAAAATAAATATTTTAAAAAATCTATTTGTTAACCTCTTCCTTAATTGCTAAAGCAATATCAAGTGAAATCTTATAAGCTTTCGTTTCACTTGGGTAGCCCCTTCTTTCAAAGTTAGACGATGCTCTACTAAGGTGTTATTTAGCCCAGGCATGTCCTCGTGGTCCATACAAATATGTCTTTGAATTCCTACAATACACCTATCAAACCTTGCTCATGTGAAAGAGTGAGGTTAGAAATTACGAAGATTGTTTAGGATTTTTTAGCATTCCCATATTGATTTTTTTAGTTGGTTCATCTACATAAGCTGATAGTTCTTCAAATTTTTATGATTTAGATGCATACGCATCATCCAAATGCTTAAATTATTCCTCAAACTAAATATCATTTTCTAACACTACCTCATATACCGCCAAGAATTGATCAACACTATTTTCATTCTCATATTTGATTTCATTTAGTAAGATCGACTTTTCCAAATAATTTGATAGCTTCGCACACTCCGAGCAGTTCTTTGCCAACTGTTGCAAATATCTCCATTGAACTCTTTTTACTTTTTTTTTCTTAATTTTCTAACTCAACACTGACCCTAAATATGAGGATAAAGGGAAAAAAATAGAAAGACAATGAAGGACAATATTTATAGAGATTGAAGTTGGACAAAGCAAATCAATCAATGACTCGATGGGTCCTTGGACTATAACGCCCTCTGGGGCTAGCAGGGATGCCTCCTTGATTGAAAACCTAGTTGTAAGGTGGACATTTGGGGGGCATATTAACCATTATGACAGAATGGGTTTTGGTGACTCAATTAGATGTAGATGAATGAGGTGTAGATAGAGAGAGAAAGAGAAGTGAAGGCCTTAGTCAAGTCTTGATGAGGTAGATAGATATGCCCAATGTTAGGGAATGATTCCATAACTCTAGCAAAAGTAGATGGCAAAGGGCTCATAGGCCCATTTGGATTGGGGAGAAGAAAGATTGAATCAAAAGCTTTGAGAAAATTTTAAAAAGATGGGCTCATGGGCCTGATGGAAGTTGGGTGTGTGGGTCAAAAAATGTTAAACAAAGATATGTTCATTGGCCTGACGTAGAATAATGAAAATAGACTTGCAGGCCTAACTATGGCAAGAGAAATTACTATAAAAGCTTCCTATAAGATAGGATAAAGTGAGCTCATGGGCCCAATGCTAATTAGGACAAAGTTGTCAAGCTAAGATGGGTGTGTAGGTCAAGTAGAAGAGTGATGAGGTGTGATGCCAATTAAAAGCACCCTTGGGATGTGTTGATTCTTTGCATTCCTAATTACCCTAGTATGGAGTGAAGTCTTCTCATCTCCTCTTCATCAGTAGAAAATAATTAAGAGACATACTAATCAAGTTTGACATCGTCAATTCTCTTCTTTTTGTGTGGTGCCATGCCTCCTTCTTCTTCATAGTCTTCTTTAGCCATTTGAATTACTTCTTTTCTGACAAAATATTGCTCGAGGCTTCTCAAGGAGTGATTATATGGTTTCCTTTTTCTATTGTCAACTATTTCATCATATCCTAAACTAGATTGTGATGGTAGCTTTGTAGTTGGTATTGGCTCAATGATGCCTTGAAGCTCCTTACCTAGCCCTTGACCCTATTAGGTTCATGCAGGTTGCAAAAATAGGCCTTGCTAGCCCTTGAAGTGAAAAATAGGCCATGCTGTCCATTGAAGCTCAAAACAGGCCCTTCTGACCCATTAACTTGAAGATCAGCCCATTGTGTTGTTGAAACTTGAAGACCAACCCGATGTGCCAACATGACATGAAACTGGCCCATTGGGCCTTGGACAATAAAAATTAGAGCAAATTGACTTTCGATCCATTTTTCATATTCCACTTCAACACATAGTCTGTTTTCCGGATTTCTGTAACATCCGATCCAAATTTCCAAACTTTATAACATCCGCTCCTATTTTAGTTGAACCGGTTAAAAAAGGGATAACTGAAAAATAAAATGACCTATTTACCCTTTGGACCATTGTTACGCCGTGAACAAAATTTTATGAATCGAATACATATATGCAAGTCCAATTTTCATAAATTTTTTGACGCCTGCTCGAAAATTGACAGAAAGAAAACTATCAGAGACATGTTAAAGTTAAGAGTAAAATGATTTTATTAACCTCATAAGCTTTAAACACTCATTGGTTAAATTATCAATATGATAATATTTCTAATGTATAAAAAAATGTTAGAGGATCTGTAATTAAATTAGATATAATCAATATGACATAATAAATAAATTAATATTTAATAATTCATATTAGATTTAAATCTTGAATATAAAATAGATATAATAAATCATAAAGTAGAAATAATCAGGTTAATATTATTTGTTTTATATTATATTTAAAACTTGAAATAAATTACATATAATATCTTTTCTTCAAACATATTAATATTTTACGGCCATAAATCTAATGCTGGGGAAATGAAATGTAATTTTTAAATAAATTCACAGCCATTATATATTTTTCCTATAGACATAATAATATTTTAAAGTTATAAGTTAAATATAATTTATATGATACAACATTTGTATTAGATTTTAGTTTTTAAATAAATAGTTAATAAATTAATTTTTTATAATATTTGTAATAGACTTTAATTTTGAAATAAATTAGATAAATTATTTTTATTTTAAATATATATTATTTTAAAAATGATGCAATAAATAAATTATTATTTGTTAATTTATGTAAATAATATGTAAGATCATCTAGGGCCTCTGGTGTAAATGACAAGAAAAAGAACGGCGTCCCCTCAAATCTACGCAAGGGCAATCTTAGCACTATAGAATTGCATGTAACGTTAAGATAACTGAAGTTGACAAAAAGGACTCTGCGTTGAAGTATTTTTCACCAACGGACTGCAAAGAAGTTTTAGTCAACGGACGTATCATCAAACTGAATTTGTTAAATGGATTGGCAATCAATTTTCCCTAAAAATTAACTTAATCAAAATCAGAACATGTAAAGCAAAATTAAATAAGAAGTTAATTCACAACTGCACGCTCCACAATTGAGCAGCTAGTCTGAATACGCTTCTGGTACGTTGAAAGAAAAACTCGAAATAGATGGAAGTAAAATTTCAATCTCTACAAAGTTGATGAACTGGTGGTCGTACATAATGATCAGTCCATTTTAAAAAAGCTATTTTTTAAGTAAATTATTCAGTATATTCTGGTAAATCAACCTACTCAAAGTGATTGGCCAATTTTCATAGAACTAGTTTTAAACGTTATCCTGATGCCTACCAATTGACCGACACACAAGTCACATTGGTCGATAAATTTGGCTCAAACTCAATTAATTAGGTGTCCTTTCCACCTTTATTTCAAATCTCTTCTCCTCCCATGGTGCCTCCCTCTCCTCCAACCCCTCTACTCTCTACCAAGTTGCAAACTTCTGATCACTCTATTCCTTCCAAATCTCACCCCCATTCACCCCTATTCCTCTCTCTTACCTTCCTTTTCCATTTCTCCTCTAGGTCTTCATCTTTAACACTTTGTTCTTCTCTGTTCCATTCACCTTTATTCTTGAAATAAAATGAATCCAAAAATGTACTAGTCAAACATTCAAGGTGGGTATGCACACATCATGACAATGAAGAAATAACACCTTACTAACAATACATGCCCACAAATGTTGTTCCTTCTCCACCCATGAAGAAGCCATATTTATAAAAAATGTAGAAAATTTTGTTGAGTACAATGATATATTTTCGATACTAGGGTACCATTTTGAAGTCCAATGATGGATTCATTTCTTCAAAGTTATATTGAAATGTACCTATCCCTGTTGAAGAGTTATACAATAACATGTTTGAGAATAAAAAAACTCTTTACCCTGGTTAAAAAACTAAATTTTGAGTTGGTTAACATCGTATCATAGTCAAAGTCGACTGTCACCCGCAACAGTGAACACGTAGCAAGTTAAAAGAGCTTGCACATGAGGGGAAGAGTCAGATAGGTCCCATATTAGGTGGAGTGGGGAGGTTCTCATACTTAAAATCATGGGACTTTCTAACCCAATGATGTGGTTTTGGGTTGGTTCACATGGTATCAGAGCAGGTAGCCTTTTAGGGCTCTATCCCTCAAGTGACCTGCTCTTATATTCATTTGACACTGCCCCATTTATTCTATGCATGGCTATGACAGTGGCTGGTCGAGAGAGAGAGTGATAAGTGACTTAGTCCCGCATTGGATATCGGAGAGAGTATTCCTATGCTTATTAAGCCAGGTCTTGGTTATCTCAATGTCTACATTTTAAGATTTTCCACAATTCTCCATTAAAGAAAACATACTTAGTGATGTCTCAAATATCTCAGACAAGAAAGCCACTATCTTGAATTTCCATATCCAATTGACAAGGTAATCATACTTAGTTCAATGTCATTCATTCCTAATCCTACAATGAATGATACATCACATGATTATAACTATGATTTATCCAAAAGGAGATTCTATGTATAAGGTGACTGAGATTTACAAATTCATATTTTATCATATTTTTACGATCTAGAAATTAATCTACCTTGGTTCATGATCAACCTAATGAAGATTTATACATAACTTCAAAAAAGAAACTTAAAACAATGCTCAAGAGAAATGACAAAGAAGCCCAAGGAAGAGATCTTTTAAATGAAGAAGAGAAGTGGGTAACAATGAAGGTGTACCTCATTTGACTCCACATTTTACCACCAATGTCCTCGTTGCACCTTATTTTCAAAAAATAGAACGTAGTTAAAACTCAAGGCCTCCCCAAACATTGACTGATGATGGGAGATCCAATTTGATCAATGACTTAATCACGTGAAAGTCCGACTTGATCTTTGACACTTTACACCAATTTTTGAAAATTTCTATACACAACACAAAACCATGGGTATGTGAGATTTCTTGTAATGACGGAGTTTTATACATTTTGTCCCGGGCAATGAAAATAAAGGAAGAATGTCATAAAGCAACGATGCCCCATATTTTTGTTGATTCCAAGAAAGAAGAAGAGAGAGCCCTTGGGTTTTGATGTCTAATGTGGTGTGTTGTTGAATTGAGAAGCTAGTTGCGTAATTCTTAAACTATACCTAGACACACTCTTGGGGTGGGGGTTGTATGAACATGAAGCTTTTGAAGATTTTTTTCCTTTACTTTAATGCTTACTACTTGATGTTGAACTTGAATGGTTGAATGTTCCTAGTTAATGAATATATTTGTATTGTAGTCTTAGAATGTTTGTGATTAGGTAATGAAAAAGATGACTTTTGGATTATATATGTCATAGTTGATGAAATGTTAAAGGCTTACCTGATAGAATATGTCTAAATTAGCATATGAAAATTGAATGCCTACATATGTAGCTCAAACTCAACATGTTCTTCTGAAATAATAAAATTGTTTTTGCCATCATCAAAAAGGGGAAGATTGTAGAAAGTCTTTTTATTTATTTTTATGATAAAAAATCTTATAAGAAGAAAATATTTTGAACTTTCTATCCAGTTTATATGGTGATTTATATTGTAAAGAAAGGTAACAAGTTCATGGGAAGATACATAAGAAATACTCAAATGCAAAGAAAATTAATACATTAGTCAAACCAATCTACTAATATTTTAATCTTAGTTGATTTAGTGAAAAAATACATTAGTTGACTGAACATATAACAAGTTAATTGGTCGACTAGTAGCCTATTAGGGTGGACCAATATTTTCGGTGCATGTCTATATTGAAGTCAGTTGCATTGGCTGACTAATGGTCTCGAGTATGTTAGAAGTTATTAGTTTTGGTATATTTGAGAAGATCTATTATTATCTCCCTTGGGATATAGCATAGTTGTCAAGATGGCTACCTAGGTGGCATGGCACTTTTCAAGGGGCACCTTATGAGGAGTAGAAAAGACACCTGCTTAGGCATTGGCTAGATGTCCCATGTTTCATTCATGACTATTTTTTTTTTGGGCTTTGCCTCTTGATACCGCCTCCTAAGATATGCTACACCCTTGACCCTCCGCAACTTAATTGTACAAGTTAATCCCCACGATTCATGAGTGCCCACTTAATGATAATGTAAACATATGTCACTATCACTTATACTATTACATATAGTTATTATTTGTGCTTATAAGTATATGTTGTAAAATTAGAACTTAAAAAGTTCTCTCTTAACCCCTCTTTTTTATCACTTGAGATTAGCTCTTTCAAATAAAATATATACCAATATATACATAATTACATAAATATATTCATGTTTACATGTATGCACATATAAACACATATATTCAAATGTAACATAAAAATATAATTGTACTTATGTATATATGTTTGTATGTATACATAAATATATATAGTATTAACATCTAATTATATATCTATTTGTATATATATTTATATACATATATACATGTATAAATATAAACATATAAACAGCTAATGCTACCACCTTGGTGACCCCTAGGCGATCACCTTGTTACCAAAGTGGGTTTGTCACCCTTTAATGCCTTTGGCATCATGTTGCCTTGACAACTATAGGATATAGTTAAATATAGCTTGAAAAAATTTATGTTCAAATGAACGTTGAGATGGAACTTCTTGTATGAAGATCACATCCTTGAACAATAAACCTTAACCAATTTTAATGCTTAAAAGAAGATAAATTTAGAGGTATGTGTAGACATGTAGATATGATTGACATTGTAGAGCACTAAAACTCATACTTGTATGCTCAACACATGATTTTATACCAAGCGAGCCAATGTTTAGCAAGAAAAAGCTTTTTGGGAGCTAGCACCCCACCAATAGGGCACCAGGTGCCCCACTCATCAGGGTGCCAGAAGCCCCATAAATAGGGTGCTTGCCACTTGACTTGAGCTATGTAGTTGATTTGACCCAAATGACGCAGGTCAGAGGCATGCACACATGCATTAATCATGCCACTCTAGTCAAAATGTTTAACAAGGGGACACTTAGTTTTGACACCCATTTTTAGCCTCGATAGAGTAGCTTTCTTGTACGTCACGTTTGTGAGGGTCATAGGCACCTCTCCTAGAGGGTGCCTAGTGCCCCTCATAGGGTGAGCTTTGTCCGGTCAATAGGTTTTTCAAATTCCCTAATATACCCCTTCTTTAAGTTATTAAAGGAGATAGATACTTTGAATGCTCCTAGGGTTGGGAAATCTACTCTCCCATAAGCATACCACACTCTTTAGCCTCCATACACCCATCAACATCCACTCACACCCCAAGTACCTTTTTCAAGCTCACTCCATTTCCACATTTCATCTCCTCGTGACCCCTTTTCCATCCAGCCAACTAACCCTCGTATCACCAACTTCATAAGCTCCAAGGCATGTAGAGAGTCCAAGGGAGTCTACAAGTGCCCCCAAGCTTGCAAAAGCACCCAAAGTAGAGTAAGGAGATGACTAGAGTCAGCACTAGCCTGATTAGCCTTGGAACCCCACCAACAGGGAGCCAAGCACCCTATCAACAAGGTGCCATGGGGGCTATAAACTCGTATCTTTTCCCCCTTCATTCTCTGCTTATTATATTTTCAAACTTCCATGCATCATTTCATGTTTATTAGAGCATCTAGGTAGTACTTTCATTATTTATAAAGCATTAAAATGGTGTAAAGAGTTAGTCCCAATCCGGTTAGTCCATATCTTTTTGTCATTCAGATACTCCACTTCTTCCAATGCTCTAATGTTTCCTTCACTTGCTTTCTTGTTTTAATTGGACATTGTAGGGATAACCAGAAGGGGAGCTCAACTCACATCAACAAGTCAGAACACAAATGACTACTCAAAGCTCCTCATTTTCAGCTAGCCAGAGAGGAGAAAGTTAGAACCCACATATCTTCTATTAAGGTATGTTGGTCAATACTTTCATATCATTTTTACCATTTTGAGTTGTGACCACAAACACATCACAGATTCCACTACTTCTACACCTTTTCCTTTCTCTTGTTTCTTCCTCATTTCCCCCTCCTTCTTCCACACGACCAGAATCACTCCTCCAACGATTGAATGGCATCAAGGGTCAAATGTTTGGGTATCAAGGTGAGTGTGTAAGGGGGTAGTGGCAGTCTAAAAACCACGTCCACATCTATGGCAACCATGGTGGGAACTAACAATGCTTGAGTAGTTCTTCTTTGTTTCTCCCTTTCATGTCTATTTGAAACATTTCCTTTCATTTCGGTTATTGTATGGTCCATTTTCTTTACTTTTCTTGCATTTTTTTTTTACTTTCATTGCATCCTTTACTTGTTATCTTTCCATTTTCATTTGGCACCTTTTCTTTAGAATTTCACTTTTTGTTTTTTTTCAGCACCCTCCTAACAGAGTGCCATGTTTTGAGCTCCATGAGTTCCTCTTCAATTGGCTCCCATTGTAGACACACCAAATTGGGGTGATTCGGAGCTTAAGATTCTTATTTTGTGAGTGACATCTTTTATTGGATCATTGAAAATCAAATTGAATCATCTTTTGTAGATGAGCTTAGGGTCTTGGGGCGAATTAGGAGCTTATGAGGTCATTTGAGGATGAGTTACAAATTTTTGAACAAAGTCATATCCACCAAGTGAGGGCCATATCTGGCCGATGATTGACACACAATAGTTGATTTTTGTGAGCTAGATAAGTTTTTGGTCGTGCCGGGTCATTTCCTAGATGAGCTTATTGGTTTCCGAAATGAGCTAGGGTTTTTCCATGTAAAGCCATAACATAAGTCAAAACGGACCTCTTGTTTGCTCATAGTGACTCACATAATGTGATCGCGCCGGGGACAACTCAATGCACCCCCTCTTGCTCATTAGGCAGGGGTGCGCCCAGCTCGCCCCCGACTTGAGGGTACATTCAGCCTGCCCTGCCCTTGTTCTACAGATAGGGGCGCGCTCAACTTTATTCTCAGATTGAGGGCACGTGCACACCCCCACCTTAGGTGCATGGAATGCAGAGAAGATTTGCCGGCTCTCCTAGAGAGGAGCAGGGAAAAGGCCGCCAGCAACCTGCAAAAAGTGGCCCCTTTCCTAGAGTGCCAAAATTTCCATAAACGGACCCTTTGGTCAACGGCCTATTTCACCCTGTTTTTCGATCTTATAATGTTTCACTTGTTATTTATTTGCATTTAGACTTCATCTTGCATACATTTGAGCTTTTATTTACATTTACATGCAATTTAAAATACAAAAATAGAGGTCAAAATTTAGTCCCAATCCTGTTCATTCTTCACCTTTTGTCATTTCATTTTAATTATGCTACCACACCTTATAGTTCTAATGTTACTTTTACCTTGTTTCTTATTTTCTTTTAGACATTTTAGGAAAGCCAATTAGAGTGAGCTATGTTTGCATCAATCGGATTTAACAAAAGGAACATGTCAAACTCCTTCTCAACTAGCCGAGGAGAAAGAAGTTGGAACCCACAACATCAAGCATATCCCCCCATTGAGGTACAATATCAAACTTCTAAATATTTTTATTTTCTCTTTTTATTCGGATCCTGCGACTCCTAACAACCACAAACATCACACTACAGCTTCTACACCATATCATTTTCTTCTTCTTGCTTTTTTTTCACTCCCTCATTCCACATGACCTGAATTACTCCTTGACATCTAAGTGACGTTGAAGGCCAAAAGTCAGGGGATCAAAGGGTGTGTAGAAGAAGTAGCAAGAAGAGCGTTTCTATTCGAGTACCTAAAGACAATCTATCCCATATCAAAAAATCCATGGTCACACAAGTGAGATTTCCAAGTGTATTTATTTGTGTACTTCATAAATCTATGTGTATTTATTGTATAGTGTGATTGAAAATCCACATAATAGTAGATGTGAGATAGTGAATACAGATTTTAAGAGTGTGCTAAGCACTTTGTCCGTTGTGGTTTGATTTACAAAAGCTTCAAAGTGTTGATTTGACCAGATAAATTAGAAAGTTTCAATTTAGTAAAAAACCAGGACCATCCAATTCACCTTCCTCTTTGCCATTCTGGGCCTACAATCCCAGAATCTTTTGGTAGAATTCTAAATTGGCATAATGAAAATGTCAAAAAAATAACTATATAAGATTCAACAAACTACGAAGATGTTTTTTTTGCAGTTTATAAAATGATTATTTTTAAAGTATTTAGATTGTGATTTTTTATGACAAATTGATATACCAATCAAGTCATTTATTTCAAAAGTTTATTAATTTAATAGTTTAAATTAATTTTAAGTCATAATTTTATATTTTTCAATTTAATGCTATTTAATTTTTTGTCGTGAAACATGAATAGCCAGTCAGACTGCATGCAATTATTTGTAATTCCCATAGTAACGTTTTCCAGGTTGTTCAAAAATAAAAATGAAGTTCTCCTTGAATCTAAGAGCAGCAACCTATTTTTCTGATAACCATGTACCTATTTTTTTCCTTTATTCTATTATAAGTAACGTTTTACAAATTTTTGAAAATATTTTCACCTAAAATATATCCTTACTGGCATGCTGTCTATCAAATGTTGGAGCATTCCCGCCGACTTTAGGGTCCTTGATTGAGTAAAATAAGAAATAGAAGAAAAATAAACCAGAGAAAAAATTTCATGGTCAGATTAAAATTAAATGAACTTTGTTATTTGTGCTGCCACAAAAACCATGGAGCTGAGTTGCAACGTCTCCAATACACCCAAAAGAACACATGGCAAACGGAATCCCTTCAATTATTTTGGGTGCCAAATTCCTGATTTATAATTCAACAACGTAAACGGTTTTAAATTGACCAAAGGCTGGGGAACGATCAATCAAATAAGAGAAGTGCCAGACTTCATAGAAAAACTAGATGCTTGTAGCATTGATGACAGGGAGACAAATGGCCCCTTGGGGCGCATTTGGTACGGTTATACTTCGCTGATAAATCCTAACTTTTCACCAAACTTGGTGCTGTTTGGTAGGAGGATAACTTGGGGATAACCCAGGGTTATCCCCAAATTTTAGAAGATATCCCAAGTTTATCCCCAAAATTTTATGGTACCAAACAGACTAGAGATAAGCTAAAGATTATCCTCAAATTAAACTCATACCAATCTTGCCCTTTAGACGTTAACCGGCATGATATGCCATTTATGACATTGCCGATAAGTGCTTAGTACACTTCACGTTGTAATGTAAGTGAAAGAAACAGTTGAAATATACACAGTCCATAGCAACATTTTTGAAGCACAAACTGACCACACTACTACAGCGAACCTCAGAGGGTATTCAACAATCATGTACCCTTGTCACCTAAAATACATACGGTATCAACGCCTTGACCTCCCTCGGAAAATCCTCAAATTTGGAGACATACCATTTCCTGGTAGCGTGACTTCTTCCAATCAGGTAGAACATAGAGCCCAAGGCGAATGCATACGAGTTCAATGTCTGCGAGATGCAGGAGATTCCGAATAGCTCAATTATCTCGAAAAGATAATGGGGGCATATCACCAAGCCAAAGAGCCCACCTTTGGGAATCTTGTACTCTTTTTCACCTTTCTTACGCAGCTTAGAAAGTAAGGCATGGTGGTAGAAATTGCCACAAATCCCCACCAAAAAGAGTACGACACCCAGGTATCTCAGATCGTGTAGAGGTTCTGGCATCCCCCGGGTTAGATATTGTGCGTAGATTATAAATGCAGTGTTGAGGAAGTAACTGAAAGATATTGGGACGACGGAATCAAGGATCACGTGCCCACTATACTGATGAATGAATAAAACCTGCAGAAGCAAAAAAGATGGATTCTTATACCAAATTTTCTCACAGATATTGAAGGTGAAAATTACCACCCAACAGACATCAATAGATTACTTCTACTTCATGGACTAAACTGAGAATGCAGGTCCACATTTGGTATGGAACAGAGATAAGAGAGGACGAAACTCTGGATTCATTCCACTATGTTGCTAAAATTCAACAGTAATTGGGTACAGGATAATGCTTGAAGTTCGTCAATACTGCCTATTCTCCTATGTATAAGAACAACGTATGCTATCATAAATAAAAATATGTATACTTCAATACCATAGCTATGCGAAAGAGAACTATGTAACATAAATGCTTTGAGCAGAACCACACAAGCCCCTAACTGCAAGTAATGTGTTAATTATGCATGTAGTTTACCCACTAGTTATCCATGATCATTCACCTAATTCAGATCAGATTTCATGAATTATCATATAGCAACAAATAAATAATATACCATTTAACATCCTGTTTTTACATCTTTAAACCTTAACAGACTGGTTAAGAACAGCTTGACCCGGTGGGCAATCTGTCAATGATTGTTATCCATTACCTCTCACAAGGCCATCCCACAGTCACCATGGATTGCAATGTGGACAGAAAAGAGCATACATGGACAATAAGGCTGTAAATGGAGCGGATATGTGATTTCTGAATCTACTCAGAATGGTAATTTGGATATCATATATCAGATCCAGTTAAAATTCAGACACGGAGCAGATCTTAAAATTTGGATATCTCTCAAACTCACATGAGTGGATGCAGATAATATCTACTTTGCCCAGAATCTATATTCCCCATACAAACATGGATGCAAACTTAAAAAATCTGTACAATCTTTTAAAAATAAATGAAAATCTTCCTAAAAACTTAAAAAACTCAAATAATATGATCCAAAATAAAATTTGCGTATTAACTTTTAAAAAATTTTAAACACAGTTTTATATGCATTCACCTGTGGTCTTGTATACCTGAGAAATTAGGACTCAACACAATTTAAAACATACAAATAAGTTCAAATACAACATGTTTCTCATCAAGCCATAATTATATATGCCTCCCCTGTTAGAAAAGCACATCGCCCTCATCGATTTGAGAATTGGTAAAATAACCTCCAAAGACCAAGTGAAACTAAGACAGCCCTGTGACTGTGACCCAAGCACCCCAAGACTGTGTCATCATCACTTCATTCTCTGAAAACTAGAAGTCAAAGGACACTGAACAATCATCATCGATCGAGCCTAAACACTCTGCCTCCTACAATCTCCACCAGTGGAAAACAAAGATGCTTCTCACCAGGAGATGAGTGAGGGCTGAACTAGAGATCGGAGTAGTCAAGGCTTGCTTCTCAACGAGGAGGTGAGGCCGCGTCTTTGTGAGCGAGGTCTGCATCTTTGAAGGAGATGTTTGCATCTCCAGATGGAGATGAGGCCGCAAGGATGATGTGGACGTGGAAGTCCGGTGTGGCTGCAAGAACAATGGGAGTCAAGGATCGCGAGAATGGAATCGGAATCGGGATCGGTGGGTATCAACCGATCCTCTGGACAAAAGATCGATCCCGGATCTGTTTGGATTGGCACAATTTTTTAAAAAATCCAAAAACTTTACAAAAAATCATTGAAATGAGAACCAAAAATTTTTAAAAAATGAAAAACAATGCGGATGATGTTATACCATTCAACGCCATACAAAGTAAGTTTATTTCAAGAAATTGTCATGTAAATATAAGTACAAACTATCATCACAAACATCTCAAAAACACACACCAATTAATTATATTAATACATTGCATGAAATTAAATGACTACAATATATGTGACATAACATAATACAAATTACACGTCACTGTCACAATAACCACCAACTCTAGAATTGGCCTTCATAGTCATGTTTTTTATCGTCGTCCTTGGTCTCTCGAATCGTTCACTAACCTTGGTCAGTCATAATATCCTCATAACCATAGGAAAACAATGAGTCTGCCATTAAACTAAAGTTATAAACTCCACCCTCGGCTAGAGGCGGAGGAGAGGATGGACAACAAGGCTCAACAAGGCTCATAATCTTAAGCGGGTGCGGTCCATATGTTGCATCCCTTCTTCTCTCCCCATCCTCACGTGTCTGAGCCCTACTAACATCCATGGCCCTCTTGACCTCAACCGTTTCCTCATCATCCCCATCCGAAGATGATGAGTCAATCTGGACATGACCTTGTACTTTTTCTTTCCCTTTTTTGCCCTTTCCATATATCAACTCAGTGTCTCTCCATCCCGTCAACTCAACAAGAAGAACTTGCCTTTGCCTGATTCTAACCTCCCTCTATGAGGCTCTCCCGGTCAAGTATCCTCTTATCCCCTTCACAAGCTCTACCGGGACTTTGTCACACTTCTTAACATTTCCACCTACACCAGTTATATGTTGCTTAAGCTAGTAGACATCTCTATTCATGTTCTTATTACACCACTTGCATCTCACCCTCTTCTTCTCCACATCCAACAAGAAACTATGTTACCATCCAATGTCGCAACCAACAACAACACCAACCTCTTCGTCCTACATTTTTTCTACATCTATATGCGTATAACACATTAGTAAATATTAATTAATCAACAATCACCCCCAATTGGGGGTGAGAAAATTAAAAAATCACCCTCGAAGGGGTGCCAAGGGCTGAGGCACCCCTTTGGGGGTGACTAATTATCACCCCCAAAGGGATGATCCAAAACCCCCGGGGGTGAATTAACAACCCCGAAGGGGTGCTGACAACAGCTGACTGTCTGGCCGAAAACAGTCTTGAGGGGGTGCCTAGCCTGGAGGGTAGTCAGCGGGGGGGGGGGGGGATTGGGAAAGGGGTCAAAGCAAGGATTGAGGGGGGGAGAAAACATCACCTATTTTAGAAGGGATTGCCGCCTTCAAGAGGGGATCAGTGCTTGGCAAGGATGATTGCTAGGGAGGGGGGCACTAGGGCTTGAATGTGAGGGGGAGATGGGAATCGGGGGTGGGGGCAGAATAGGGTTGATCTCCCCCTTATTGGGGGGGGATTGATCCAAGAAGTGGTCCATAATTGGGTCCTGAATCGACCCGATTTTGAATGTTTCTGGATTCCAGTGTATTGCTCGGGGTTGAGCAATTCAGGGTCGAGTTGGATCGGACTGATCCTTGTTGATCTGGACAATTTTGACTGATCCAGCCGGAATTTGGCTTTGAATCGCTGCTTCCAACCAAGATTGGATTGATTGGGTCTGATTCTACAATCCATGATAGGAGCCCAGCAAGAACCTATGATGCGAAGGAGATCTAGAGCATGGAGTTTCTGTTCATCGGTGATAACAGTGTCAGGAGAACTGGTAGAGGAGAAGGCGAGGGTAGGTATATCGATAGGGTTTTTTTTATGACCATTGATCTTATATCGAATGGTTCATTTTAGAGTGAATCATGTTTTTTTTTGAATTTGCTCCATTTGATATTTAAATAATATCCATATCCAAATTTATTATCCACCAGATCAAGCTAATCAAATATTATCAGATCAAATAAATACAAATCCGAACCAGAACCAGATATAAAATTTGATCTGTGTAAAAAATTATTGTGCAACCAAATACCCCATTAACGATGGATTTGCGAAAGAAAGGGGACACTAATTTGCATTTGCGTGATACATTATATAACCAATCTGTTCAGATAAAGGCAACTACTAATACTCTACTCGGTAGCACGAGCTGTACCATTTTATCCATCAACAGCTTAACGTAAATCACAAAGAAATACCTTCCACGGCATTCGGCTTTACCTCGAGAACCCTTTTGAGGAAATGGACTAAGAGCGCTCCTGCCACCGGCGCCATCCTAGGAGATGCAGAGATCACTCCGGGGAGGCCGAATGCGACCAGCGCCGCAGCAAGGGAAGGGGCGTAAAACAGCAACATCCCTGTCCTGCTGGAGATCAGTGCGAGAACCTTGCCGGCCGTGGCGGGGGTGTCCCAGAACTTCGAGTACTGGAGATGGCTTAAGCCTATCCCCTCGGAGACACCGCCGTATGCTAGTAAAGCAACGCTGACGACCGCCATGGCGTTGGCCGGTAGCGATGGCGGCAGCGGAAAGATGAAGGAGAACAGCAAGTTCGACATGGCGACTGCTACCTCTTCGCCCCAGGGTAAAAAAAGCAAAGTTTTCGACCAAGAGCACAAAGCCTCTGATATGCGCCGCTAAAGAAGATTACTGAGGCGGAGGGAACAGCAGTTCGACCAAACGAGGATGCGGCCCATCTCGAGTGTGCTCCTGAGTGGTTGAGATAACAAGGGAGATATTTTTATAACAAATTTCTAACAACTTCAGAATTCAATTAAATTTAACAAATTTTTTGACCTCCGTAAAAAAATTAGAGAAAATATTTTAAAAAAAGTGAAGAGAGACGGGTACATGAAATCTGTGTCCACAGACCACTCAAAATTCATAGATAAGTTTTTGGAGATTTTGGGAGAAATTTTCAACAATGTCTACCAAGTAAATTTTCAGATCATCTAAACCCTCATTCGGGTCAACTTGGATTTGAAATCAAGTCCATGGATGCCACGGTTCAGGTAGGGGTGTTTATGGTTTGTTTTGATTTGATTTTTGGGTATTTTTTCTTAAACCAAACTATCTCATAGACCTAATGAAATTGGAATAAATTAATTTAATTTGGTTTGATTTAACCCAATTTAAATTATATTTTATTATGATATAACAGATATGTCAATGTATAATTTTATTTTGTTTATTTTAAATCATATTTTATTAAAATCTTGTGTATATATTTATATATTACATTAATTTTTCTTAAAAAAATTTAAAATAATTTTATTTTTATAAAATAAGATACACAAATATTATATTATATATAACCTAAAATAAAATATTTAATTTAATTCTAGTTATTCGATTTACCGTTTTATTTTGGTTTGGAAGATCCTATAAATTAAACCAAACTAATCGGTAGTTCAAAGTTCAAACCAAATCAAATAGAACCAATTTACTAATTTTATTTTATTTTATTTTTCGGGTTGAATCAAATAGTGAACAACCCTAATTCGGGGTGACTTGGCCCGAGGTGGCTGGATTAGTTGGCGTGGGCTGATCCACTCCAACCCGGTGGTTGGATCAACAGTTCTAGTATGGAGTCAAATTGATTAAGCTCCCATTGTACCTCATCTGACCCACTCTGACACAATGGTTAGGTCATTCGATCCAATACATAGTCAAATCGATCGAGCCCAACTCACCCTGCCCCAGTGACTATATTGGTCAATCTCGGGTCAGATGGGGTCAACCCTACATAACTTTGCATTTCATGATCACAAAAGTTGGAAGTATGATATTAACTGTATGTTTTAAGTAAGACTTCTTATATTTTCACTTCATGGATTCGACAGTGTTAATATTGTGATACAGTTCTTTACAGTAGAACTTACCGGTTGAAACAACATCTTGTTGATATCAAGAAGGGCATTGCACTGTACACACGGACTCCACCCGAGGTAAGTGCACAATTTAGAATGCATGTACAAAATTTAAAAAAGTCAAAAGGAGCTTCAAAGAGACATAAGGACACCGTTCATAAATTGGAAGAACCGGCAAGGTGTTCATTACATATATATGGCACCAGACAAGAGTGTCCGAAAAGAACTTAATTTGAAGAATTTGATGAAGGTACATAATATTTAATCTTTGATAATTCATATCAATACATGTATATAACATTGCAAATAGATGACTTAGCACGAGCGATGAAGGCAAGCCGGAGGTCGTTTGTTGATGAAGGCATGTAATTGCGTATCGGGAGATTTGTAGGTCAAGGTTCGGGCAGTGGGAGCAGAAGTGGAAGTGGAAGTTGGAGAGGATCAAATCCTGTAGAAGAACAAGATATCCATGATTTCATACGAGATGATAACCTGACAGTTGGTCTTGTAGATCCGATCATCACACGACCGCGACAAAAGCAAACAAGCATCAACACGACATTAAAGAATTTGATATGCAAGGATAAGATTAGGTGGACAACTTTCAGATGGCTTTCAACTGTAGCATACTAGCTAACACTGCAAAAGGGCCTTACTACGAGTCGATGATCGACACTATAGGTGATGTTGGTGGGGGAGTTCCAAGATTGACATCGAAAAAGATATACACATATCTTCTAATTGAGGTGCACAACATTAAGGAATATATCAAATCATTTGAACATATTTGGGACCAACATGGATGCACATTGATGACAGTTGGTTGGACAAGTTAGTCCCTTTCAATTTAACACTTTTTCTACTACAAGTCTTTGTTAATTTTAAATTTAGATCTAATATATTATAATCTTAATATATATTACTAGAAAGACGATGATTAACATTCTAGTATATTGTCAAGCTAGGACCGTCTTCTGGAAGTTAGTGGATGTATCCAGATAGCTAAAGAATGTCAGTTACCGATTTAAATTAATTGATGGTGCTATTGAAGAGATAGGAGAGGATCGAGTTGTCCAAGTAGTGACAGACAACGTAGCTGCCTATAAAGCTATCAGACAAATGCTGATGGTTAAGAAACCAAAATTATATTGGGCACCATGCTATGCTCATTTCTTAGATTCAATGTTAGAGGATATTTGCATGGATTCTCAAATAGATCGGGTTGTCAAGGCCACCCAATACATTGCATTATTCATATATAACCATATCTTTATCCTTAACCTAATGAGAGAGTGCACAAAGGGTCGAAAGCTCCTATGGGTCAGGGCAGCTTAGTTTGCTTCTCACTACATTTCTTTGGAGAGCCTCTTTCAACAAAAGCGTCCTCTCACCCAAATGATACTTTCACGGGGATGGGCTAATTGGATTACTAGGGCTACTCCATCAGATAAGTGAATGTAATACCCCGGTTATTTAAATAAATTAAAAAATAGTTATTATATTTATTATTAGTTTTATTTATATTAATCTACTTCCTCCTTTATCCTTACCATTTTCTCTCCCTCCGGATAATCTTCACCGCCGTTTCCCCCTCCCAATCAAACTCTATCTCTCCTCTCCCCTGGACCCGGTCGAACTCTCCCTCCCTTCTCCTATTTACATATCTTTTCTCCCCGTCGATACCCTCCCCGTACGCATACCTTCCCGGCGCCGCTTTTTCTCCCACGCGAAACCCTATTTTCCCCTGCCTTTCACCCTCCCTCTCCTCCTCTCCCGCGGGCGCACACAGCAGCAGCCGGCCCTCGCCTCCCTCTTCCCTCCCGCGAGTACGGGTGCAGCAACCCCGCGCCGCCCTCCTTCTTCCTCTTCTCTCCTTGCGCACACCACCGGCCAGCCGCCGCCGGCGCTCTCTCCCCACCGGCCGCCGCACGTCGCGCCTGCACCCTCCCGCGGTTGCCACCATTCCGCCGCCATCACCTCGGCCCCCCCTCATCGGGTCCCTGCGCACCAAGTCCGGACGTCGCCGCGCCCTCCGCCGGTTTCCCGTATGCCTCCGGCCACCCTCCACCAGCGCCACCCTCCGCCATCGACGCCGCCGGCCCCACCTGCACTGCCACCTACCTCCGGCCGCCGCACGACGCACGCTCGGCGCCGCCCGCCAGCTCCGCCGCCTCCCATCCCGGCCACGGCGCCCCGCCGACACCCGCGTCGACGTCGACCCCCGCCGTCCGGGCTGTCTCCCACGCGGCCGCCGCGCTCGCCCACGGACGCCGTCGCCGTCGCCGTCGCCGCCCGGACGCCGCTGCGCCGCCGCCTCCATCGCCCGAGCACCCCCCTCGTCAACCTCCCGCGCTGCACCTTCCCCGGCCGCCGCCCGCTCAATGCGGCGGCCGTCGTCCGCCGGCCAACAACCCCCCCCCCCCCCCCGTTGACGTCTTGGCCGCCGGCGCCACCCCACGCAGCCGCCACCCCGCGCAGCCGCCCGCCGCCCGTCGAACCCCCCCTCGCCGCGACCCCCCCGGCGCTGCGCCGCTGTCCCCGCGACCGCGCGCGCGCCCGCGCGCGGTGTGCGCGCGGTGCGCCGGCGGCACAACCCCCCCCCCCCCCCGCGGGTATCTCCCTCCCTCTCTCTCATATCGTCTCTCTCTCTCTCTTCTATTCTCTCTATTATTCTCCTTCAATCAATATTATTCTCTTTTTCCAACAGATTATCAAGACACCGTTCGGTTCGGTTTTTCATCGCCGTCGTGACCGCGGCAACACACTCGTCACCCGGATCGATTTCCTTGGATTTCTGTGCGCCATTCGCCGTTGCCGTCAAGGTAGGCGTCTCGACTATTCTTAGCACTCTAATATTTTGATTCAATCGTAATAATCATGTTTAGATCACCAGGAGTAGAATATTGTAGTTAATGGGCTGTTTTGGATTTATTAGCATGTTTAGTTAGAGTTAGATTAATTTGTCTAGATCGTGCATGCTTAGATTAATTCGATTATTCAAGTATGCTGGTCATCATGATAGGTTGTATATGTTTAATCTAGCTAGTTTAGTATGTTTTGCATCACGATAACCTTAATCATGTATATTCCGATTTGATAAAAAGCCGTTGTAAAGTTTAGGCATAATGTGGTTAGAATTTAGTTTATTTTCTTTTATTAGATAGATAGTTCTATTTAAGCATGTAATTGTCATGTTTAGGTTGTAAATTGCATGATCCCATGTATATGCATTAGTTCATGTTAGATTGTGGTATGGTATGCAAATATGTGGTGCATAGAACCATGGGTGTTCATATATGTATTTCATGTTTGATTGCCAATTAAATGTTCCTGTTTTACTGTCTGAGTTAATTATATGCTTGCATGGTGTGGAATGTGGTTAGTGCAGTGAGCTGCATTGTGATGGAAATGTACTTCACCAGACTACGTTAGTGTCCCGTGGGCAGCGGAGATTAGTTGAATCTGGAGCATCCTTCGATCCCAGATACCGCGGTTTATCCTAAGTACTCCCCTGCCTAGGGGTACTATGGGATTTAGTTACTATATGTTACTTCCTACTATATGGTAAATATGGTGCTAGTTTTGTGATGTGACTGCATTTATCTGATGGAGCATGTTATTTACTCAGACAGGTGTCTAGTTGTGTAGATTGGCATAGATGGTATGTTATAGATGTGTCATTGGTTTTATGTCAGGTCTATGTGTTCTGGGCATACCTAGAGTGGTTTAATGTGTAGGTTATGTTGGTCTAATGCATATAGAGTCTAGTTATCATATGGGGTAGTTGAATGACCTTTGTAATCAATTAATTAAAGATATATGATTAGTTTACACCCTATGTATTAAATCTGATTTTTAGGCTTAATATGTATTGTATACCACTAGAATCATTATTATAATGGGGTAGTTCGGGTGTAAGTCCTACTGAGTCTGTTGTGACTCACCCCTTCCGTTCTTAATATTTTCAGGAGTGCAGGTTTAGCGCAGCAGAAGCGTAGTGGTGTTTTGGAGTCCGAGGAGCTAGTGGATTTCTCATTCTATGTCGGTATTTAATTTGTTAGATAGATGTTTGATTCTATGTTATTAAGTTGTAAAGTTTGGAATTATTTATTTGGATTGAGATTTTAGTCTTATTTGGCTCCAGACCGATATCCTTTCCCGTTACGTCGCCGGATTATCTTCCGCTGTGCATGTTAAAAATCCGGGTCGTGACAGTGAAAAGGAAGGAAGGTAGAGGAGACCTTGTAGAGTGGAGATTTTTGGCCGCTTGTAAAAAAGATACTTGATATTGTGGGACCATTAATCAAGGTCTATCGAATAGTCGATGGAGATAAGAAGGCCGATATAGGGTATTTGTATGATGCAATTGAGCGGACAAATAAAGATATATCAAAGAAGGTCTCGAATTTTAGCATTTGGTGGGATATTATTAACCGTCGATGTGAGAAAACATTGTATCATCCTATACATGCAATAGGTATGTTCTTTACAATTAAGTAAAACAATATATGTTGATCAAAATTATTGGGTTTATGATCGATGTTGATAATGATCTTTTCTATTTCAATTATTTGGTCATTTTTTTCAACTTAAGATATTATCACAATTCAATATTCAAGCTTATTAATAAACTGTTGAACAATGTCAAGGAGGTCATTTGTAGGATGGTTGGAGATGACGATCGCCCAAATATAACAACAAACAAGATGCATGACTATAGGATGAGTTTATTTCATTTTAAGACAACAAGGGTGCAACGAGTAGTTATGCACCTTAGTCTTGGTATGTATAATTCAATAATTTTATTTTTCTATTTAGATAATTAAGTTATTAAAATTATGTTCTAACACACAATGATATTGTGCAGCTGACTGGTGGATGGATTATGATAGGACACCAAGAGATGAAGACTTGACCGATATTATAATCAAAGTCCTAAGCCAAACCACATCCACTTTAGGATATTATAGAAATTAGTCGACGTTCAACCTTATTCATACAAAGTAGAAAAATAGGCTGACATCAAATAGACTTGAGTAGTTAATCTACTATCACTATAACATGAGATTAAAGTTGAAAAATTTAGAGAAGATGAGTGAGAACCAAATAGAGAAGCAAATGTGTGTACAAGAGGCAAGTGGAAGATGAATTGAGGCACCCATTGTACATGAACTAGATATTGACTTGAAAGAGATATTCCAAGAGAAAAATTCCTTGCAAGCTTGGGTCAATGATCGTGAAGGGATGGGTGAACTAGAATTTAACCCAAAAGATCGAGAATGGGCTCAAGGAGAACTTGACAATGTTTCTCTCTTTGAGAAATTATAGATCCCTCCTTCAATGACAAAGAGACAGAAAAGTAGACAATCTTCTCACCAAGGTAGACAATCAAAGGGTAAAGGTAAATAAGTTCTTATTGACCCCTTGATATTTCCTATCTTGACACAATCGACGAGACGCGATAAGACACACTAGAACCCAACATCCGTGTGCGATATTAGACATCAGATGATTCTTCTCTAAAAAGCAGTAGCGATGGAGTAGGGAACGAGGAATGCAGAGGCAAAGGTACCACCACCAGCACCACTTATGGTGTAAAGAGAACTGATCTAGAGACATCCCCTTTGTAATAGCAACACTTCACCTAAGAGGAGCAATATACCCATGCAACGCAAGATGCTGATCATGGAGCAAGACAACATGGATATGAAGGATTAGGACACACACTCTACGTATGGACTTGAACCATCCCAAGGTTCTTGGTGTCCATCAAATCATGGTGAGGGTTATAGGATGACCCAACCATCTTTCGATAGTTCCATTGATTTCACATATAATAACTATGGCGAATCATTTTCATCGTACCCTAGGATGATTATACTAGATAGTGATGAGTATAATCTGTTTGTATACATATTCAATGCCTCGTACTCTTCCACAATGTCATGCGCAAAGTATACATTATGTAGAGTAACAATATAATATTACTTTTGAGTGAAATTTGAATGAATTTGTTTTCAATCATTTTTTTAAAAATTGGTTATTTTTTCTTATTTTCCTTAATTTTTTTTTATTTTTAACAATTAACAAAACAAAAATGGCCTAATTAGGCCAGGTCGCGATCCGTGACAACCCATAACCCTGCCTTTCTTGATTGTAACATTAGAGATGAACCTCGTCCTCTTTCACAATGTCATGGGCAAAGTATACATTATGTAGAGTAACAATATAATATTACTTTTGAGTGAAATTTGAATGACTTCTTTTTTCAATCATATTTTTTAAAAAAATTGCTTATTTTTTCTTATTTTTTCTATATATTTTTTGTTTTTAACAATTAACAAAACAAAAAATGGCCCGATTAAGCCAGGCCACGATCCGTGCCAACCCTTGACTATGCCTTTCTTTATTATAACATTAGAGATGAACCTCGTCCACTGTCAACTCTATCTTTGCAAGAGTTTAATGAGTCATGCAAGCACCATATCAACTGTAATGAAAAAATCCCTTTATGACAAAGAAAGTATTTGTCTTTATGGACAAGCGACAAATAACTATATATCATGAAAGGCAATGACAAGCACTTTGGCTAATAATAAACTAAACTTTACAACAGTAACATTCTCAAACTACATTCTTTTAATCAAGTATTTTAACTCTTGGAGAGCGTGAACAATAATGTTGTCCTGGATATTAAAATCTGTCCATACATATTCTTCATTCTCTAGTATTGAAAGAGAAATAAATTTTGAATAAATGGGTAAATGTCAAGAGATCATTGTGATATTAAAAGAATATCTTTCAACTCTTCTATAAAGTGACCACTTATGTATTATCAACCACTATTATTATATGACTCAATAACTGTAGATTCAATAGGTAACATGTTGGCTCAACATTGTGAAAAAGGAAATAAGGTTGTCTACATTATTATACAATCTTATGATCCATTCAAACTTAAATACATCACAATGGAGAAATTGTGTATGGCAGTAAATTTAGTTGCCTAACAACAAAAATAATATTTTTATCATGCACATCAAGCTAATTACTTGAATAGATTCAATATGACAAACTCAAACTGAAAGCCTTAGTCCCAAATGATTGGAGTCGACCACATAAATTCACCTTTTACATTCAACACATTCCTTTGCTAGCTCCTCCTGTACGTCTTGATCCTACAAGTCATATTAGATATGCCTACGCCAAATTAACTTAGGTCTACCTTTTTATTTCTTCTATGTTGGCAACACCATGGCCTCTACTTGTTTGACCGGTGCCTCAAGAGGATGTCACTTGATATGTCCAAACCAATGAAGTCTTCCCTCCTTTACTATATCCTCGATTTGTATAACTTTCACTTTATCCCTAATGCACTCATTACAAATTCTATCTAACTGTGTGTGGCCACACATCTATTGTAGCATCTCATTTCATCCACACTTAATTAGTAGTATGCTTTTTTTTTAATTGTCCAACACTCACTGTCATAGAAAATGGCGAGTCTTATAACTGTGTGATAGAAATTTCCTTTCAATTTTTGAAAGGTTTTATGGCCACATAGAATTCCCATCGCCTACCTCCATTTCAGCCATCCCACTTTAACCTTATAATTGACATCTTTATCACATTCTCCGTTCATATGTAAAATTGAACCCAAATATTTAAATTGGGTACTCGGTACAAGAACCTTTATGTCTAATATTACTTCTGTCTCTTCAACTCTTGGGATTTTGCTGAATCTGAAGTGCATATACTCTATCTTCATCTTGCTAATTTTGAACCCCTTAACTTCTAACTTGTTTCTCCACCATTCAAGTTTGTTGTTAATAAGATTCAATATGACACCTCTTGTAAAATTTTATTCTATTCAAAATGTTGTTAGATGGTAGAGAATTAATATTGTTTATCCTAAAAAGTAAAAAAATAATATTCTTGTGGCTTTTATCTATGCAGGCTTTACATCATTGAATCACTCAATGATCTAAATGCTCAACTAACATAAATGTCATTTATTTTAACTACAGTTGAATAATTTTCCAAGTGAATAGAAGCTAGGAGATACACGAAACTTAAAACTAAGACGTGCAAGTTTGTTATGATGAATGTCATCACAAGAATTGAAATTTTGCACAACAACATCACTAATAACAGACGTCGCTTCATGATATCTAACTCAAAGATCTTTGTGAAAAGCAAGGATAACATTGCATTATGTATCTCTATATTATATGCAAGATAACAGACAAGCTAAAGCTAATGGCTAAACTCTCATAAGAATAATAAATAAAACTTGTGAATCTAAATGATGTGTTCATTAGCTAGCTAGGTTGACAAATACTTTGTGAACTTATAGGACTTCTATACAAATGGCAATTGGAAAAAAACTATTGGCCCTCACTTATGAAATAGAAGTCATGGTTTCATATAAATTATTATTGTTGCCCTACAAGTCCAACTAGAGATTAAGTATCATTGCCTACCACTACTTGTTAGACATAGTAATGATGAGAGCTACCAACCAACAAAAAAACTATCAAATGAAAATCATTGATAAGAGACTAATGAAAATAAAATTTAATGTTGATAACATGATATTAAGGAGGATCCTTAAAACTTAAAAAGAAGTGTAAGCCTTAGCCAAACTAGGAAGGTCCTTATGTTGCAAGAAGCATACCATGAGAATAAATATAAATTGTCAAAATCAATGTAAAAACATTGTCACACCCAAGGAATTGGGTTGCAAATGAGTTGAATTTGGTATCAAAATTTGGAAATTCTAATTTGGATTCCAATAAGAATTTCGTGTTACTGATTCCAAGAATATTGAAATGACTAATTTTGATTTCAATTTGTTTTTGATTTTGATATTGAAATCAGAATATTCCGACACTGATTCCAATAACCTATGGACCTGGCACAACAATAATTTTTAACTCTATTGATTTAGATAATATATATCCAATGAAAAAAACAAAAGTAACATGTCTCGATAATTTTCAATTACAACACACTGAAATATGATTACATTATATCTAGATTTGAAAATAATTAACCATTAAATATCATTGCCAACTCTTAAACACACAAATACAATACCATAAAACATAACACTCACACGAACAAGCATAACTAAAATATAAATCTTTTTTTCACAACAACACTACAAACTCAAAGAGCACAATATAAATTTCACTTTTTAAAGAACTTGTCTCCTTGCTAATTCCATGGTCAAAGAAAGATATTCCCTACAAGTAAAAGAATATTAACATGTTAACTACTGTTAGGAGTGACATATAACTGATAAAAAAGATACGTACATTGGTAATTAATTTTTATTGTCATTACTATGCGCTTTAAATAATGTGGCATTTATAATATGTCCTCTTGATTCTTTTCTCCAGCTGTTTGATATGTTCACTAAACCAAATGAGCAAAAACAATAAAGTTAGAAGATAGTAAAAGAAACAAATATTAGTAAGTTGAAGATATAGAGAACAATTTATAATGTACATTTATTTTATTCCTTAGCTAGACATAACAAGAAATCAAACTTTCAACTATGCTTGGATTCAAAGAACTTCAATAAGCATTCAAAATTCTCCTAATAGAGATAGACTTGGAAAGAATGGTTGAAATAAGAATTCTAAGAACGTCCCAGGCCATTTATGCAAGAACTGGACGTTTTCCTTTTCCTTCGTTTTGTCATGCTAAAATATCAAAAAATTTCTATACCTTTGAATAGTGATAACTTTGATAATAATTGGAGCTTCAAAATATAACTCTAAATCTGATTTTTGTAGTTGATTTGAAGAGTTTTTTTAAGCCCAAAATCAATCTCAGCTAACTCATCCACATCCAAAGAATATGAATAAAAATCAACATTGCCACTATTAAGTATAGAAGGCACACAACTACTACTTGTAATATTGCTAGGTCCACCTCTACCTCTATCAAGAGAACCTCTCTTTTGTTCGTCTACATATGCTTGATAAACTTTTGAAAAAGATATGAGAATATCATCAATTCTTATATAGGCCTCTATTAAATAAATATTTTCAAAAAAATTTCATTGGTTTTCATCTTGTAGCAAAGTTCTAAAATATATTCTATGGACAAAACCAAACTAAAAGTGCCCCAATATTTATTGAAGTTCTCATATATTTTTTTATGGCCGTAGTAACAATGAAACATTTTTCATCTCTTAGCTAATTCTTTACTTGTTTGTAAATCAAGCAAACATTATTGAAATACAAATTTGCATTTGGATAATTAGTGCCAAAAACATATTTGTAATTTGTTAAAATAATCATAAAAAGCTTTTGACAACTTTCAGATTATCCCACTCTTCAAAACTTGGAGGACCTTTGTACTCATTATCAAAACATGATAAAAGGTCAAATGCATCAAAAAATTCATAAGCAATAGATAACATCATATAAGTATAGTTCCATCTTGTTTGAACATCCGAAACCGATTTCTTCTTTGATATATTTATTTGTTTTGCATCTTTCTTAAAATATTTTGCTCTTATATATGAACCACTAACATATCTTACACTTTCATGAATTTTCGAAATAGTCGATTCCAAAGATCGTAAACTAACTTGGACAATTAAATTTGAAGTATGACAATATATTACCCAAAAAGGTGACATCAAGAATTATACAACCACGAGGTCTCAGAGATTGGCAAAACTCTATAGTAAGCACATTATCACATGATTGAAGAACGTATTTTCCAAAACTATATTACATAGTTTACCATCAATATTCCAATCAAATAATTTTATTTTATGAATCTAGTTGCCTCCACACCATTGAGAGACTTTACATTTACAAAGTTCAAATTTCTCTTTTTCAAGTTCCAATCTTTATCAACAAAATGACAAGTCAATGACATATAAGAGGCCATACCAGAAGATATCCAAAATTAAAAAGTAATACTAGCACGAGATGATGTCTCTTTAAGCATGTCATAAACTTGTTGTTTATCATTTTGATATAATTTCAAGTAATCAATCTTTACTATTGTTCTACTTATAGATTTGAATTGTGGCTATAAAGGACTATAAAATGAATGAAATAATGTATGCTTAACAAAGAGAATGAAACTTCATGCACAATTATCAATTTTTGTTAACTCTCAATTTTTGTTTTGGGTGAACTAAAAACATTCCAATGAATATGTCTCATTATTTTGACCCTCACTTTCTCTTAACAGTGTTTGTCCAATAGAAGAGGCATTTTTATTATTTTTCTTGTACTTAAAACAATGAGTTAAATGAGATTTTAAATGAGTTGTCCCTTACTTTATATCTCTTGACAATTGTTTTTAACAAAATAAACATTTTACAATAAATTTATCATCTTCACCTTGAACTTTATTAAAAGCATTCAAAATAGTAGATATTAACTTTCTTTCTTTATTTGCAAGTTCAACCAGTTGAGATGAAATTTGTGTGTGAGATGACTCTTTCACGTTACTATCAACTTCTATTTCAGCATTTTTAGATGCTTTGATAAATATATATTTTTTAAAATAAAAAATTTGTAAGCATGACACAATATTTAAAAATTAATAAGAAACTTAGTTTTTAACTTTTATTTTTGGGCCTAAAAGTTGTGTCCATTACTTCTCAAAATGTCTTTTGCTATGCTACCTCAATTATATTTACATATTTAAAATGATAACGCAATGTTAGTACAATAATAAGAGAAGAAATTATATTGAAGCTTTCACAATGGCAAACAAATATTTGAAACTTACCGGATTGTTTTCACCTTGCCAGATCTCTAGTCTAGGACAACAAAGCTAAAGATTGACTTTTGTCCATTAGCAACTGTCGACTCCGAAAATGGGTTCCGGATCGGCACCTCAAGAGAAGAAGGTGAAAGATAGATTTGGGGAAAAAAGGGGGGACTGGATCGGAAAACACTCGGAAAGCGGGAAAGACTCCTCACCTCGATCCCACACTCACATTGATCCCCGAACTTTCATCTCACGGCGTCGCTCGAGCACCGGAGATGGTTCGGGTCATGTGGGAGGAGAGTGAGGAATGAATTTACTTAAAGTATGAATAAGAGAAGAAGTGGTCGCCAGGAGCCGCGGGCTCCGCTTTATGGATTTGAACAAGAGATTAAGTTAGATGACCGTGTGTACCTTAGCGTGGGAGAAAGGGATGTGAGTTCAACCTTCTTCTTCTTCGGCCGGCCGATGAAGAAGAGTCTCCAACCGATGCTAGCTTGATCAAACTGTGCAACTAGAACAATAAACCAAGTGAAGAAAATAATTAGAACTATGAGAAGTGTAGTAACTGTGGTGAGAAGATGAGAAAGAAGCAATTGGAATCGAACTCACCGGATTGGGGTGAGTCCTAACCCCTTTTTTTGTATTTTTGATTATGTAAAAATGATGTAAATGAACTAAAATATGCTTTAAAACAGTAAATGAACTGAGTTAAATGAGTTGAGAAAGCTTATGGAATGGATTGGCTTGAGTTGAAGCCGAGTTGGTTGAAGACAGCCGGTTCGGGTAGCTTGGTACCCTTCTGGCGCGACTTTGGTGCAGAGGATGCTACGGACGACCCCAATGTCAGAATCGAGTGCCGTTTGTTGGAGTAGACATATAACTTATAGAGGAAGAGTTTCTATGTTGATGAATTCTCCGAAATACTTCTGTATAAGTCAGTAAAAATTATGAAAGGTGGAGGATTTGGAAAACAGAACCTGGGTGCGCGCCCTCAATGCAGCAATCGCCACGAATAAAAGGCAAGTCGGAATTGAGTGCCGTTGGTTGGAGATCAAAGAGGACGAAGAGAGGAACGACTTCTATGTTAAAGACTTTTGCAGAAGGAGCCTCTAATTTTCTGCAGAAGTCTATGAAGATGGTTGATGTAGAACGCTCGGATCGAGCCTTCTCCTTCACCTCGGGATCGATTTCTTGACTTCTGATCGCCTTTGGACGTTGGGACGGCTTTGGAGAAGAGCTTGGACGACCTCTGGACGAGCTAGGCACCGGGGATTCTCCTTGGGTCGTTGAGAATAGCCCTCAATTTATAGGGGAAGGGAGACGGTGCAAAATTTGGAAACTGGACCTAACGCACCCCCGCGTTTCAAAGGAGACGAGGGCGCGCAGGGCGCGCCCTCAAACCAAGGGCGTGCAGGGCGCGCCCCCATTTCGGGGGCGCGGTCTGCGCGCCCCCCTATTTCAAAGGAAGCGGGGGCGCGTTACGCGTCTCACTGCTAAAAATCGACGGAAACTTCCGGAAATTGCTAAAAAATGACTTGATATACGTAACGCGCCCCCGAACTGGGGGCGCGGTACAAATAATCAAAAATCCTTCGCGGAAACCTTCAAAAAATCCGGTTTAGAAGGTGCTAATCGGGGCAATTTCCAATTTTCGGAAACCGACCGTGCCCCCGTCTTTCAAAGGGACCGGGGTCGCGCAGGGCGCGCCCCCCGTTTGAGGGCGCTCAGGGCGCGCCCTCGGGTTGAGGGCGCGCAGGGCGCGCCCTCCACTTTCAAGCGGAGTGGGGGCGCAATACACTCTCTCTCCTGCGCGCGTGTTCCGCGAGCCGTATCTTGCAAATGGGATGTCCGATTCGGCTCCCGTTTGTCGCGTTGGAAAGAGGGCCTCCAACCGCACCTCCTCAAGTCAGTAAATCAGCCGGCATGACTCCCGATATGTTCGCACGGGGCTTTCTATCGGTTTACCCTCTCGCGGAAAGCCGAGACCCGGGGCGAAGATCCGAAAGAGCACGGTTCCGGTCGATAATTCTCGGGTCAACTCGGGATGACTTAAAATGATTACCGAACAATTCCGATACGATCGGAAAACCCGAAATCATCGAAAAATCTGAGACTAACCTGGTAAACGTGAATCGAAAGCCGTAAAAGCCGCGAAACCCTAAAATTGACCGAAATGACCATATGGCTCCGGTTGATGAAAATATTCGGTTAGAATCGACCCAGATGACCTTAAAAGACCCGGTGATGACCGGAAAGGCCTAACAACTGGTCCGGGATAGCCGTGTCAGCACAGATCGAAAAAGCCGTAACGAAAGCCATCATTGACCGACACCTACCGAAATGACTTCTCGGAAACCCTGAATGTTACGGAACACATGCGGGTCTCCCTAGACTTTCAATTATGGACCATTCAAGGTCGGTCATCGAGCAGGCTTTGTGTTTTTACAGTTCACGTGCGGCTCTCGCTTGAAGGTTACGGCAATATTCCGGAAATCATTGGTCCATTCCCAACTTGCGAGGGGCTCCACCAATGTCCTTAGCTCATCTCCACGAGGTAATCCGGATCAGATAACGGTCAGATAAAAGATATCGCCTATGGAATAAGAGTCTGTGGCTCCGAATTAGGCCAATTTGGCGTGTCTACAGCAACCTCATCAATAGTGACAGCTATAAAAAGCTAGACAATGAATTGCAACCAATCAAATTATCAAGTTACATTAAAAATAGTTTTCCATGCACTGAAGCTGTTGAATCTTATGTCCATGAAATCATTGCTAAAGAACACTTGCACATCCTTCTCACCTGAGTCATTGTGGGTTCTTGGGAATCATTTGTGCTTTTCCACCACTAGTGCTATGCTGGAAACATAGTTGGCCTTCGACACCCTGGTTACTAAGAAGAACTGGTGTCTTGTTCACTATCATCCAATCGTCTTTTGTACACTACTATCTCCTCAGGACAAAGATCCTAGTCCCATCAGTCATCATCGATGCCTTAACTAGACCACCACGTTCTCACTTAGAGCCACTAATACTTCCCTCTGAATGTTGCCAGGGCCCTGATGTAATTGCCACTACTATCTTTGATGCTCCACCGAGCCCTGTCAAGCCTCCACCTAATAGTGCCTCCATGGGACACTCCATCAAATGCACCCGTTGCTCACCTACAATGAACACCATTGATGTAGGAAGTGTACATGTCGTCTTACACTGATGTGCCATCTTCAATAAAGATGTCAGGGATGAAGAAGAAGAATTTCGCACTGTGGGTAGGACTCTCGAGTAGGGGCTTGCTCCTCCACCAATGGTCACCAAGAGGGGGATCCAACGTTGAACGAGGCTTTTAAGTAGGGGCCTGCTCTTCTACCTCATGGAAAGAACAAACTGTAGGGGTGACAAGTGGTGCAAACACAAGATCAAACAGTGGGGTAAGGTTCTTGGAACCCTAGAGATAGGGGTGGGAGGTGATAGTAGCAGTGGAAGAACGTGATATGAGAGAGGGGCCTCTATGGAAACAACCTATTAAAAGAGGAATGAAGGCATGGATGATGATTTTTCCACCAAGAAGGGGAATTCTGTAAGGAATCACACTAAACTTGGTGGAAGTGTTGATTCCTCAAAATACCATGGTCTTTGAACCTATAGAAACTGAATGATGTATCCAAGAATCAAACTCGAATAACTATTGTACCTTATTAGGATTTATGAATTCTTCAAGCCTGATGAAGATTGAACATTTTCTTGATCTACAAGCCGTCCAAGTTCATGTCTTCTAATGGTATCCACATGAACCTCCTCTAAAGGCAAGCTCTCCCTTGCATCGACTCAAGAACTCGTCATGAATGAGCTCCACCATGTGAGGATGTCCCCCCAAAAGGGAGAGGACAAAGGAAGAAGGCTGAGGATGGAATTCTAACTCTTGATTTGATAGGGTTTGGTTTAATTTACTATTGTTTATAAAAATTTAAATTTTTTATAAAAGCCCACAATTTTCATAAATTACTTCCATGCCTATTTACTTATGGATAAGTTCTATTGTATGTGATCCATTAGGCTCAATAGTCTAATTGGTTGAACCCTAATTAAAATAAAAACTTATTTTTAATTAAATTTATTATCTAATAACATATTTAATGACTTTTTGATTATAAAAGGTACAAGTCACATCCTATGATCCAAAAAGACTTTGTGATATTCTTATCTCTATTGAGCTTTTCCATTATGAGTTACCACATAGATATAAGTGCTTTTTCATTCAATGTCCGGGTTGGATAGGGGTGAGACCGACTGTCAACCTCTTAATATTCTGACTCTATGAGATCATACATTCAGAATTAGATCAAATAGAAAACTCTTTTCTCAATTATCATATCTACATTGGCCAATAATTTAAAGACTATCCCATAAGACATTTTTTCTCACTTACTAAAATGAATGATCTCATGTTATCCACTCAATTGCCTCCATCGAGTTTCTCTTATACTTGATCTATTAATTATATTGGACCATCATAAAGGTGATTTATAAGTCAATAGTCAAAATATAAGATACACCCAATAATATATTTTCGGTGACTCAAGTCAAAGATCCAACTATGCAACAATGATGATAGAAGAACTTAATAGACAATTAAGTTGATAGAAATGTATGCCATATAAGCAAATCATATGTGATATGGTTTTACATTTCCTATAATATCTTATTTAGTATTAATGGTATTATCTCATTACTTACACTATGTAGATGTGTCTATCATAATGAAATCCTAGGTTGCATGTAATGATAATTGAATCATAATATAACCTTGATAATAATATCTATCATCTAGAGATATGTGATCTAAATGTTCCTATTTGTAGGATCCTTGAGATAGGGCATCAAGAATCTAAATAGACTAGTGTCTATGATATGTTATTGTTTGATGAGAATGACCAATCTCATTGGTCATTAATGTGAGGACACTAAGAGACATGTACAAGTGCATATTAAGGGAATGTGTTCACTAAATTGATTAGTATAGAATCCTTGAATGGTATCTTACTAAACTATCAATTAGGGTATTCTATTATCATGACTGCATTGTTGGATCTTTGACCTGAGTCACAAAAGATGCTTTGTTGGGTGTACCTTGTACTTTAACTATTGACTTATGGATCACTTAGATCTATGGTATTATACAGTTAATAGATTAGATACATGAGAAACCTGGTGGAGGCAATTGAGTAGACAATAGAAAATTATCCACTCTCGATAAGAGAAAGAGAATGACCTATAGATAGTACTCTAAATCCTTGGCTATGGTATGTAAAATATTTGAAAAAAGTTTTTTCAATTGATCCAATTCTGAGTACAAGATTCTATAATGTTAGAAAATCTAGGAGTAGACAACTGATGCCATACTCTTATCCAATAAGGACATTAGATAGACGAGGGTTTATAGCCATGTGGTAACTGATGATGGAAAGGCTCTTTGGAGAGTAGTTTATCCCCAAAGTTATTTGGGATAATGGGATGTGACTTGTACCCTTCATGATCTGTAGGCTGTTATATGTATTATAAGATAATAGATTTAATTTAAATGAAGTTGTTCTTTTAATTAGACCTCAACCAAATATTCTCTTAGGCCTAGTAGATCACACACATAAGAATTAATTAGTAATTTTGGAGCATGGGCATAATTTATAGAACCAATGGAGTTTTTGTGAAAACTCTAAGTTTTATAAATAATAGAGAAGAGAGCACAAACCGTATGAAGTCAAGGGTGCTCATTTTGTCCCCAGCCATCTTCTTCACTATATTTCACTCTTGCAGTCATCATTGGATGGTAGAGCTCCGTTCGAGATGAGTGGTTGACACCAGTGCGGAGGAGAACCTGACTTCGGAAGTGATTTATGAGGATATGACTATAGGCTACACACTTAAGCAGCTAGGAGAGTGTCAAAATGCTCGATCTTCTTCAATCAATAGGGGTTATTTGAATCCCACAAAGGTATGTGTTCAAAATCGTTTCAAATCCTAGTTCGTTATTATTGTTCGGTTCCGATCGAGACTAAGACAATGATATATGAAAAATCAGAACATGTTCCATTATGCCAATTTGATAGAATCGATCCCTAACATTGGTAAGATATTATTTAGGGTTTCTAATTTGGTCAATTTAGTCAACTCATTCTACTAATGAGCACATGTATGTGTACCTCAGTGTCTTCACACTAATGACCTATGAGATCAATCATTATTATCATATGAAAAGGTATCACATACACAAGTTTATCAAAATCCTTATTATCCCATCTCAAAGATCCTATGATATAGAACATTTATATCACATATATCTAAATGATTAATCTCTTTATCATGATCTTGTCATGGTTCAATTATCATTGTATATGATCAAGAATTTTATTATGATATACATATTTAATAAAAGTTGATAATAAAAAAATGTTAATTTTATTGAATAAGATATAACAAGAAATGTTCTATCATAGCACATATTATTGACTTGTAGGGCATACATTTCTATCAGATTTGGTGGCAGAGAAGGGATGGGGATTCTAGATATGAGAAGGCGAGAATGGGAGGATTGAGTGAGCACATAGGGTTTCATTCCCTCTTATGACTAGCCATGGTTGTTTAATCCAAAAGATCAACAGTAGACATTTAAGTGCTTATTGGTATTGGTATTTATCAGAATCGATATTAGGTTATTTTGATTCTGATTCCGACTTCAATTCTTATAGCTTATTGGAAATTCAATTTTGATTTTGAGAAGTTAACAAAAATATTACCTAACTTTCATTTAATGTTAAGTTAATCGCAATCGGGTTGGATTATTGGAATATTAGATACCATTTGCAGCCTTATATGGAGTAGTATCACCCTAAGATCTTACTAGCCATGTAGTTCTTCTCCTGATGACAACAATAATCCATCTATGGCAGTAGCATTTGTTATATTCAAAACATAAAGTTCATTCAATTGATTAGAAACTAGTAAACTTATTCGGTTGACTGGTTTGGTTTGTTTTGAAAGGTCTTAGAAATCAAATCAAATCAGTTTTTTAGTTTACCAATTTGGTTTGATTTGTAAGACTTTAGAAATCAAACCAAATCAGTAAATTTATTTGGTTGATCGCTTTGATTTGGTTTAAACAGCCTTAGAAATCAAACCAAATTTGTTTATCGATTTGGTTTGAAACATCTTTTAAATTATGAATCAATTTTTATCCGTCTCCACTTTTAAAAATTGTATATTAAATAATATTTGATAATTTTTATAATTTACCAATTACTAGCATTTGATAGTTAAAATTTTAAAGTTTAAAATTCTTAAATTATAAATTTCAAACAAAAAAACTAAGTCCTGAACTAATAACAATCATATTCTCAAATTCAAACAAATATAATAGAGAATCAATATACAATAAATAAATGTATTTAAACAAAATTAATTAACATTTAAACAAATCTTAATAAACTAAAAATGTAAAACAAGATTAACAAATATTGAAATGACATTAAAATAATATTCATATAAATCACAAACCATCGAAGTTAACAAGATGAGATGAATTACACAAATAAAACGTAAATTTTACAACCAAACACTTAATAAAACATGCAATAAACATACATAACCAGTCTTAAAGAGTTTTAGAGTTTATACAAATTCAAAGAAGGAAAAGTTTGATGCGAGGATGACAACAGAGGAAGAAAGAAGGGGGAGGGAAACATGAACACACGCCTTTAAAATTTCAAAAAACCATTGGCGATGGCCCCTCGGCCATCACTATCGGAATATTTAATATTATTGGATGATCAGTTTCTGATTAATAGAGACAGCTCAAGTCGTTGCCAGTAAAATACATCCGACAATGGAAGCCATCGTAAATAATCTTACCTTTTCCGGAATTCTCCTTCAAGCTTTTTTTTTTCTGCTTACGTGACAGCCTCCATTGTTGCTAATATTACATCGGGCAACAGCTAAATTAAGCCGTCACTAGGTAATGGGCCGTTTGATTAGAGTTCCAAATTTGATATTATATCAATATTGATATTGATAATTTTAAAGATTGGAGTATCAATATCAAAATTGATACAAGTTGACATTTGTATTACATAATGTACTTTATTTTTACTATCAATTTCAAAATTGATATTATTAACCAAACACTTCTTAGTGATTACCTGGAATATTAATTTTAAAATTGATAGTGATAGAGGTGTCAAATAGTGTTACCAAACAGGGCCTAACGTAATAACAAGCCATTGTATGTGTCATAGATGGATATATTATTAGGTAGGGATCCATCCCATGGTGGTGTATACAGCGAAGACTTCTTCAGTGGCACAACTCAGGACGAGGGTACACAGCAAGAAATTTTCGTTATACCTATGGAAACATTACCCGTAGGTAAGAATTAGTCGATAAAAGTTATGTTTACCTACTCTCTATGCCTATTGTTTTGGTGATTCATAAGTAAAGTTAACAATACCTACAAAGTGCTTATGGATTCACCCCTGTAGGTAAATACACAGTTACATAAATGTCAAATCTCAGTCAATATAATAAAATAATGACTATTAATAACACTAAGAATCTAATATATATTAATATTAATAAAAATATAAATTAATAAATAAATATGTAAACTTTTTAATATATAAGAGTAATTTAATAATACAAATAATTTAATAATGATAAAAATATAAAATAATATAGTAAGATTATTAAAATTATAATAAATAATATGTAATATTAAAAATATATAAATACAATAATATATTAACAAAATTTATTTACTGATAATTTAATATTACATTATAATATATAATACAATAATTATATTAAATTATTAAAAAATGTATTAAAATATAATTTAATAAACTTGAATGTTTAAAATAAAAAATACATTTTAACATATAATAAAATATTTATATTAAATTTTAAAAAATGTATTAATACATAATTTAATAATGGGCATGTTTAAAATAATATATACAATATAATATATAAAACAATAATTATATTAAATTTTAAAAATTGTATTGATGTATAATTTAATAATGGGAATATTTAAAATAATATATTAATATGAATAATAATTTAATATATTAAATAAATATGTAACATATTAAATGAACATACAAAGAATATTTTAAAAATCTGTGTATATATTTTTATTTTTTATATTTACTCAATATTTAAATATTTATTAGACTCATATTACATAAATATTTTAAATAATAAAATACTCTAATTCCAAAAAAATCACCCAAAAATTCACTCACACCTTCGACCGGCCAACGGCCACCTTCGTAACACAACCCAACGTTCGAGAGACTCTGCAAAACCTCTACGCTGCCTCCAAACCCTCGACACCGCCTCCGGAAGAGCCATTATTCGATGCCTTCTCTATGCTTCTCCTCCGCACAAACCAACTCTCACCCTTGACATTGCTTCCTCCCTTCTCGGCTGCATCGTGAACCGTCGACATTGACTCATCCCTTGTCGGCTGCAATGTTGTGTTTGCCTTGCCCCTCTTTGCCGACTACACTCGCTAGGCCAGCCCATAGCTTGTTCTTTTGTGGACGGAGGAAGCTATCAGTGCCGGCAGACTCCTTGTTCTTATGCCCATCGTATGATGTTGTCAGTAGTAATCCTCTTATTACCATTTTGTTGTTTAATGTTGTTAGTCATTGTTTGATGTGTTGCCCTGATTTTCTATTTCTTTTCATCATATTGTTGTAGGTTACCAAGGATTTATGCTTCAATTTCCAGTAGTTGGTGAATATGCTATTGGATGTTCTTCTTGCTGACATCTGAGACTCGCCGCGAAGAGAGCAAAAGTATCTTTGCCATGGTAATCCCATAATGTCAATGCTTCTTTCACCGGTGGATGTTGTCCAACATTTCTGTTCGTGAGTTGTGATACTAGTCAAATTTTGTTATTCATAATAGAAGTTGTTTATTGTCTTTTGCTTGTCTGACTGGTGAAGTATGTGTAAACAAAAGATGTAATTAGCATGGACACATGGGGGATAAATGGGGGAGAATACTTGTTAGTCATCGTGTAGACCAAAAGCTTAGTTAATTTCTATTCTATGCTAGTTTGTATCTCCCTCTCTATTTTTCTCTTATCTCTATTTTTTGGTAGGGATATTTTTTAGTATGAGTTAGGCTTAAAGTGATGCCGGGATGGGTAATTTTAGGTTGAAGAGGAGGCAAGTTGAATTATATGACATGATATACATGGCAAGATGCCTTTTCTACTTCTAGACATGAGTGGATATCATTGTTTTTGTTGTGGAATGTCTCATTCGTATTGTTTGGGACATTATTTTCTTGGTCATGACTTGCTTTGGTACTTTTTTGTTCTGTGCACCTGAGTTTAATATATTTCTTCATGAACTATATTACTAACATTTTTGCATTCTGATGTATTAGGTGATAGGTGGGATTAGAAAGCACTATTTAAAGATTTAAGATAATTTTTTAAAAGAAAAAAATGAGGTAACTCATATACTACTTCATATTTTATTCCATGGGCTTGTGTGAAAAATTTTGTGATTGGTTTCATATTCCAATTATATTTATGATAAGAGCATGTCTCTTGTAATATTTATTCTTAATGATGTTAGGCACATGAGATTCATTCATCTTGTCATATGTCGGCTATGCTTTATCCTTTTGTCTTGTCATTAATAATAGGTCTTTCTAGATGTCTTTGCCTCTATAGCGATTTGTTTTACTTTTATTTTTCTCTTGGTAGTCTATTTTCAACAATATGTTGTCAAGCAATGTATACGGAGTTTCCAATTTTGTTAGGTGATTCCTTTGTCATTCTTTAGATGTCTTATACATAATCTTCAAGTATTTGAACTTTTTATGTCAAACAATTTTTTCTGTTTCTTGCTTTCATCTCCCTTCATTTTTTTTTTGCCACAAGACCGAAGTCAGCCTTTAGTTATAATTGCTTTGGTCCCAAACTGATTAATAGTCTTTTTTTGTGATGAGATGAGAAAAAATCATACCGACATATGGATCAAGGGACCCGTACAATTCTTAATCCAATCACTTTTGTTCCAAATTCTAATTAATTTCCATCTTTTGCTTTGTAGTGAAATCAATTGGAGTTGGATGGATTTGATAAAAAATGCAATGGGTTATTATGATGGTGTTGAGAACTTTATAAAATTTACATATGCAAATATACCATCGAGTCGTAAGATTAGATGTCCATGTGTGAATTGCATATGTATGATTAAATGTATCGACGGTGTTATAAAGGACACAATTTTTTGGGAATTTTATGGCGAAGGATCAAGTCACAAACCTCGAAGAGAGTTGGGTTGATTTAAACATGCATCAGATGTTAGATGATGTCTTTCCTACATATACTGATGAAGCAGCACATGATAATGATTCTAAGAGTTTTTTTTTACTTGTTGAACGATGTTAACTAATCTGTTTATCCTGAATGCAAAAAATTTAGCAAACTTTCATTTCTTATTAGGTTGATTAATATTAAATGTATGGGTGATATGAGTAATAAAAATTTTTATATTCTGTTGAAGCTATTGATTGAGGTGCTCTCAGACGGGTCATCATTACCACCATCCTTTTATGAGATCAAGAAAATACTTGACTAGTTAGGGTATGGTTATAAAAAGATACATGAATGTCCGAACAATTGTATCTTATTTTGGAAAGAGCATGATATGTCTGAATATTGTCCAAATGTGGAGAATCCCAATGGAAGTCATATAAGTCAAGTAGTGTGGTAAAAAAGAAAAGAGTACCTCAAAAGGTTCTTCGTCATTTTTCACTCATTCCATGTTTGAAGAGACTCTTCACATGCTCTAAAACATTTATGAGTATGAGATGGCATGAAGAGGAACGTGAAGAAGATGGTATCCTAAGACATCCAGCTGATTCGGCTTGTTGGAAAACACTAGATGCCATTGATGATTTTATGTTAGAATATTCGAATGTACGACTTGGACTAGCGAGTGATGAGTTCAACTCTTATGGAAACATGAATGTCACTCATAGTACATGACCAGTGTTAGTTGTTCCTTATAACTTACCACCTTGGGAGTGTATTAAGAGCACAAATATTTTGCTTTGCCTAGTAATTTCTAGTCTGAAAGGTCCTAGTAACAACATTAATGTATTCTTGCAACCGCTCATAGAGTAACTTGAGATTCTCTGGCACAGTGTTGATACCTATGATGCAGCTAAATGTGAGCAATTCCATCTACATGCAATGTTATTATGGACTATTAACGATTTTCTAGTATATGCATACATGTCAGGTTGAAGTACAAAAGGTCGATTGGCTTGTCCTACTTGTAATAAGGACAAATCTTCAAGTTGGCTAGAATGTAGTGAAAATTTTTGTTACATGGGTCATCGGAGATGGATAGCAAACAAAAACATAAGTTTTAAAACATGAATAAACAATTTGATGGTCATGAAGAATTGGGTGACATGCATTTGTCGTTATCTAAATATGAAATAATACAACAACTAGAAGATTTTAATTCACATGTTGCAAAAAGAGATCAAAAGAAGAAAGGCAAGAGGAAAAAAAGTAAGAAGGAGAATGAGAATAAGTATCTTGGGTGGAGGAAAATGAGAATCTTCTTCAGGTTATCATATTGAAAATCTTTGTTGGTTAGCCACAATTTAGATTTGATGCACATTGAGAAGAATGTATGCGAGAGTATAGTAGGCATCTTTCTCTCAATTGAAGGGAAGAATAAAGATGTGTTGAAAGCTCTTTAAGACTAACAAAAGATGGACATTCGAGAATCTCTTCATTCACAAGAAGTCAGGCCAGGTAGGACAGTGCTACCACCAGCACAATTCACATATAGTAAGAAAGAGAAGGAAACTATCTTTAAGTTATTTCAATCTGTTAAGGTTCCTGATGGCTACTCTTCAAATATTGCAAAGTGATTTGTCAACAATGATAAGAACTTATGGGGTTGAAGACTCATGACTACCATGTCGTTATGTAACAATTACTTCCAATTGTTGTTAGAACAATCCCAAACAAAAATGTTTCTTCATCACTAAGTGACATTTGTCAATTTTTCTTAAACATTTGTTCAAATTTTGTTTCTACTAAAGACTTCTACTAACAAGGCTTAGATGTTGCAAAGACAATGTCATTTGGAGATGATATTTCCTCCGAGCTTCTTTGATATAATAGTTCATTTGATCATTCATTTAGCTGATGAGGCTAGGATTGTTGGACCAGTTCATTATAGATGGATGTACCCATTTGAGAGGTTTTACTTTCACTTGTATATGTAATTTTGTCAAATTATTTAAATTAATGTTGATTGTTCCTAACTTTTCAAGTACTTGGACAAATTAAAATTTTATGTGAGGAATTAGACCTACCTTGAAGAGTCAAATGCCAAAGGCTATGTTATGTCTAAAACGATCACATTTGCATCTCAATATTTAAATGATGATGTGAAGACATGGTTAAATAGGCCACAGCGACAAGTAGAATATCGTCCAAAAGTGGTAGAGGAAGGATGGGAAATTTTCATGGAGACTTGTCGTCCATGTGGAGCAGCTAAGAACAAGAGACTACAAAGAAATGAGTTGGTGCAAGTACATAATTATATCATATTCAACTGTACAACTTTGAACCATTACACCAAGTAAGTTTAAATTTTCATTTCATAGTGTTAGAGTATAACAAACACATCTATGAAACTAATCATATTCAATTTAGAGATCATGTCACTGAACTTAGAGAAATGTATCCTGAGTTGAACGAAAGTGAGGTGGAACATATTCATGCATCTAAATTTATACAATGGCTAAAAGCTAAGGTAATTATTATTGGTGTATCTTATTATGTTCGTGGTAGGATGTGGTGATTTTTTGTAACATGTATACAAATTCTTTATCTTCTTTAGGTCCATAAGCTACAAGAGTTGACTAGGGGAGACATGTCATCTTATCTCCATTGGATTAAAGATTTACCTCTTGATGTGGTTAAGAAGTATGAATCATGTATAGTTAATGAATTTAAATTTCACATAAAAAATGTTGAAGAACAATGAATTACGTAAAACTTTGGCATTGTATTGACTGCATGTGAACCTTTAATGTCATGGAACATAAAAGAAAATGTTACCTACTATGGTGTGGTTGATGACATTTTCAAAGTTGACTACTATGGTCATATAAGGATAGTGTTTCTTAAGTGTGATTGGGTAGGAGTGAAACATGATGGACCTCTTGTTCTGGTGAATCTAGCATGTATGTTAAGAACAAATGAGCCTTATATCTTGGTATCACAAGTAGAACATGTTTGGTATGTAGAGTACCCAAAGAATGCTGGTTGGTTTGTTGTTCGTAAAATGATGCCACGTGATTTTTACAGTTTATCAAGTGATAATTCCAAAGAAAGTACTGAATTCCTAGATATACAAGCTTCACCTCATGAGAAAACAACAATAAACCTAAACGACAATGATTTGGTTGTAATGCTTGTTCGTAGATTAGATATAGATGACATTGAAGTGTAATGTAAGTTGCCTTTTATATGATCACTTTCATTTATAATTTTTTCTTTATCAAGTGCTAAAATTTGATTGATGTGTTTTATGCAAATAGGGGAAAAAAGGTTATACAGACTTTGTCATTTAAGTTAAATGGTTGCAACTCTAAGGATTCAATGGATATGGTTTTGTGGGTGTCGACTTCGAAAACAGGTTCTGGATTGATACCTCAAGAAAAGGTGATGATAGAATTGGGGAAATGGAGTGAATCGGAAAACACTCTGAAAGCGGTAAAATCCTCACCTCAGTCCCACACTCACATTGATCCTCAAACTTTCATCTCATGGTGTCACTCGAGCACCAAAAACGGTTTGGGTCGTGTAGGAGGAGAGGGAGGAGTAGAATGCTTATAACATGAATAAAGAAATTGTGGTCACCAAGAGCCACGGGCTCTGCTTTATGGAATAGAAACAAGAGATGACCGTGTGTACCTTAGTGCGGGAGATGATGTATGAGTTCAACCTTCTTCCTCTTCGGCCGGCCGATGAGAGAGAGTCCAACTGGTGCGAGCTTGGTCAATCTGTGCAACTTAGAACAATAAAACAAGTGAAGGGTTTGTTTAGACTTGGGAGAAGTGTAGAAACTGTAAGAAAGGAGATGAGAAAAAAGCAATCGGGTTCAGACTCACCGGATTCGGGGTGAGCCTTAACTCTTTTTTTATTTTTGGTTATGTAAAATGATGCAAACTAACTAAAAGATGTTCTAACAAGTAAATGAACTGAGTTAAGAGATACTTATGGGATGAAACATCTTGAGTTGAAGTCAAGATGAATGAAACTAACCAGTTCGGGTAGCCTTGCACCCTTCTGGCGCAACTTTGGTTTAAAGAATTCTACGGATGACCTCGATGTGAGAATATAGTTCCATTTATTTCTATGGATGGATAACTCAGAAAGAAAGAGATATCCTGTTGACGACTTCTCCGGAATCCGTATGTACAGGCCTGTAGAAAATCTGGAAGTGAACAGATATAGAAAACAAAATCTAAATGTATGCCCTCGGTACAGCAATCGCCACTGACAGATGACAAGTTGGAATTGAGTGTCACTAGTTGAAAATGAAAGATGACGAGAAGAGGAACAATTCTTCTGTTGATCACCTTTACAGAATAAGCTCCGAGTTTTCTGTAGAATCGATGATGTAGAGCGTATGGATCGGGCCTTCTTCTTCACTTCGGGATCGATCCCTCGACGTCGGCTCAGATTTGAACGTCGGGATGGCCTCAGGAAGGAGCTTGGTCAACCTTAGGATGAGATAGTTGTAGGTGGTGGACCTAAGATTGAAGAATTGGGGCCCATGGGCCCATTCGATAGTGGTTGTGAAGGAAACAAGGTCGTGGCCCTAGGATAGATGAATTGTTAGTCCATGGGCCTGATCGTTCATTGTAAGGAGAATGTCATATGTGCAACAGCCCTAAGATTGATGCTAAAGAATCTACCTGCCTAGCTGGAGGAGCTCCCGGTATCCCTTTGCTAAGGTCTATGCCCTTTTGGAGGCTTGTTGATTCATTCCCCATTTCATTAACCAATTCGGTCTCCTTACTTCCCAGTTAAAGGGTCAATTCAATCTGACCAACATCAGGGATTAATTCTAGTGATTGTAATGGTTGATCTATACTTGGCGAATCCTTGCCTAGTCCATCATTGGAATGACAGTCAACTAAATTTGTGATTTCTTCATCTAAGCTCCCTACTATAGGCTTCTCCTCAGGTTGTTCTAGGGAAGAGGGCATGCCTAGTCTAGGGGATTCCAAAAAGGTAGAAGGGTTTGGTTCAATCTCTCTACTAGTTGACTTTGATTCTGAGATATAGCAATGACATGATGAGAAGTTGATTCCTCTGCCATGGCAGGAGAACAAATGGTTGGAGTGATTGATTCCTTTGCTAGGGCAGCAGCTTGAAGGGTCGAAGTGACTAAATTGTCTACCATGGTAGGAGCATGGATGATCAGAGTGACTAGCTCCTCTGCCAAGGTAGGAGTATGAAGGGTTGAAGTGACTAAATCATCTACTGTAGTAGGCGCAGGGATGATCAGATTAATTGGTTCCTCTGCCAGGGCAAGAGCATGAATGATATGAGTGACTAGTTCCTCTGCCAAGGTAGGAGCAATAGAAGAAACAAGGACCTTAACCGACTAAGGGTGAACCCTATTTTGAGGGGTTGATTGAATAGCCAAGGGTTGTTCAATTGGTGTCGGCATAGAAGTCGGTTCAGGCTGAGGAGCTATTGCTGAAATTGGTCGAGGGGCCAAGGCTTGTGTGGTTGGCCGAGGAGTTGTTGGTGAAGTAGACTTAGAAGCTATGGGTCGGATGATTGGCTGAGGGGCCTTTGAAAATGTTGGTGGAGTCGAAGGTTGGGGAGCCAATTTAGGTAATGAGGTATTGACACACCTGACAAGAGGAGCTTGATTGTGCACAATTGATTGCGCCATTGACACGGGTTGCATGACCGGTTGAGATTGGGGCATGGGTGGCCTAATCAACTAAGTTGAGGAGTCGACCAATGATGATGAACTGAATGATATTGCATTAATTCCACGTCTTCTTTTGCTTCCCCAATTATTGAATAGCCTAGCCCATATCGTTGCAAGAATTTGGCCTTGACAATTTCATATTTCTATTTCCCCTAGTGAAAAAAACCCATTCTAGGGCTGCAATATCCAATGATCGCTTAAAAAGAATAGCAAGAGCTCTTCGATCATTTAGCCATCGAGATGATTTGCTCAAGAAATCATTGACATGGGTGAAGGGATCACCTAAGCCATTGTAGCAATGGTAAACTGGTGTTTGTGATGGAGGGATATGTGGGACTAGGAAAGATGGAGCAGATATTTCAGGGATGGCATTCGAGTCCAAATGGTGTCTCAACTCTTCAAAGCGCTCATCCATTTGGTTGAGTTTGTACATGAATGCTTGAGTGAGGCTGGGTTCCTGAGCCACCGGTGCATGGTATTTGGATAAACGGGCTGGAAGAGGCGGTAGGAACTAGCATGGAATCAGGTGGGTGACCCACAACAGGGTGAGTAGGCAAGGTAGCACGGCAAGATTGTGTACGAGAGTTGATGATGTGGGGCCTAGCTGCCAATTGAGGTGGTGAGGGAGCTTGATCTCCCCCTACTGGACCATGATTGGCGGGCATCTTGCCCTTAGTGGCGGATTGGATGACTACAAAGGTCTTGAGATCAAGGTGGAGAGATAGACCCTAGAAAAGATGCTTCATGCTAAGCGGAGTAGGTTGAATTTTGGGTTCCCTAACGGCATTAACATGGCCCTCTGGTTGGACCATGGGTTCTGTAGCTCATAGTGACCCATCTCGTACTCTTTTTCTTGCCCATAGTAGTTCGACATCCCGATGTGTCTTTCGAACCTTAGCATCACAAGCATCATGTCGATCTTTCTACAAAAAGATGGTTAAAAAAAGAAAAGCAAGTGGAGCACACAATTGCAGATTTTTTGTTATGTTTTGTTTTGTTTGATTTTTCTGTTTCATTTTTGTTGTTGGTAAACAAGTTGTACACAAAATTAAAGAGATTTGTTTTTTTTTTAGGTATTTTGAAAGAAGAAATTTTTGTTGTTTTCAATTTTGGTGAGCAAGCAAGTTGTGCAAATAAGTTTTTAGAATGACTACTCGACAATTTTTGGGTTCAAACCTTAGATTAGATAGATTGTTAGCAATTGTTCACTCAAGTAGGTATGGTTCCTATTGCTCCATTCTTCAAGACCTAAGATTGTCACACAATCACCATGAGTAGGTACTTGGGTTCTTAGAGTTTTGGAAAATGGTATAACCAGCCCAATCGTGCGGAGAGGAATACTCCACAGATGCGGACTTGCAGAGGTCTTGATGGAAACAACCAAATCAACTATGAAGGAATATCTCAGAAGAGAGGTTAGAATCCACCAAGAGAGTGTTTGGAGGGTAAGGGTGTGTTGGGAGAGAGAGCTCCTGCCTTGAATGCTCTACTGTTCGGAACAAGTTCGGTACCCGATGCAAAAAGCTAATGCAAAAGTAAAAATGGAGGGTTAGAGGAGAAGAAGCAATCAATATGCAAAAACATGAAATGAAAAGAAGTAAGTAAATCGCGCATGCGATATGCAAACGAGGCAAGCAATCGTGCAACAAAACAAATAATCTAGTGACTAGAACCGATTTAGAATTCATCTAGTTGCACAAACAAATCAAGCTAGCACGGTTAAAGACATTGGTTGTCCCACCGTTGTTGCCACAAACTTGTCAACTCTGAAAATGGGTTTGTCATCTTATGGATCGCCACCTCAAGAAAGGGGATGAGAGAGAAGAAAAGAAAACATGGAAAACACTCTCATCTCTCGGTCTCACACTCACATTGATCCCCAAACTTTCATCTCCTGGCGTCGCTTGAGCACCTGAGATGGTTCGGGTCATGTGGGAGGAGAGTGAGAATGGAGGAGAGTGAGAATGGAAGAGAACTTAAAGTATGTTGGAAATGAGATGAGGAGGTCGCCAGGAGCCACAGGCTCTGCTTTATGTAATAGAAATAAAAATAATATGACCGTGTACCTTAGTGCGGGAAACAAATGTGCAGGTTCAATCTTCTCCTTCTTTGGCTGGCCAATGAAGAGGAGTCTCCAACCGATGCTAGCTTGATGTACCTGTGCAACTAGTAAACAAAGAAGGCAAGAAAACAAGTGAAGGAAGGATTAGAACTGAGTGAAGTGTAGTAATTGTAAAAACAATAACATAAACGACAACTGGAAACAAACTCACCGGATTCGGGGTTAGCCCTAACCTTTTTTTTGATTTTTTTATATATGAGATGATGCAAAAGCTGAATAAAATGATGCTTAAATATGAACTAAAAGGTATGAATGAAGAGTTAGCAAAGAGAATATGAATTATTAAAGGCAACATAACCCATGCAAAGTGGCAATCGGGTTGGATAGATTCAATGTAAACTATGCGGCTCTGATGCAAAGATCGCAACGAACAAAACTAATGTCAGAATTAAATTCTGTTTGTTTCAAAATAAAAAGGACTCATTGAGGATGGTTTTATATTAAGACAAGTTTTCTTTAATACTTTCAGAAGTGGTATGAATTTACCTGAAAGTTCTATTGTTGGAAGTTGAAGATCTGGGAACCACTAGCGCGATGTTGATGCAAGAATTGCCTTGGGCACCACACATGTCTAAATTAATTGATTATTATTGGAAATTAAATATGACTCACCGGGGAATATTTTGTATGAAGGATTTATTGGCTGAATCTGCAAGTAATGTAGTGAAATTGACTAAGAAGATGATGACTAAGAAGGGGAGACTTCAGATCTATCTGCGTAGCGCCGGTGTAGAAGCCATCATGAGCCGAGGCGATGTCAAAGTCGATCTCCCTTTGTTGGATACTTCTTATGAAGTATGATTGGCTGGAAAATGAACATGTAGATCTTTAGAAGCCAATGATCAGCAATGCGGCATGTTATAGCATAGACCGGCTTCTTTTCACTTCGGGATGATCTCCGGGCACTGTGATAAAGAGAGGATGATTTGGGGAGGTTGGGAAGAGCCTATGATGGCTGGAGGATGAGGATAAGAGTGCTGGAGGATGAGGATAATGGTGCTGGAGGATGGGTATGCCTATCTTAGGTCGTTCAAATGGGTCTCCCTTTATAGGGGATGAGAAACATGTCAAAAAATAGTAAGTTTTGATACATCTGACCTTAGGTTAGATTTCCTCCATTTAATGATGCTAATTTTCATCATGAGGCTTATAGAAACTTACTCAACTGATTTAGAGGGATTGAAAATCCTATATCACCTTCCCCATGTTCAAAATATGTCTCCACTTGAAGAGTAAACAAATCTGGTCTAAAAATAGCAAGTTTTGATGTACAAGACAACAAGTTGGATTGCCATCCTATGATAATGCTAATTTTGACCATGAAGTTTCCAGATACTCTATCAAGTGATATAGAGAAGGAAAAAGGAAGGTAAGGTCGTGAATTGCTCAGAGATGTGCCCAATGGGCTGGGCTTGCATGCAATTGGGCTTGATTAGGGGTGCATGCAGACAAAATTACGCGTCTGATTTTTGAAGGGCGCTGCAGACAAATGGGAGATCAAAATTGAATGCTGTTTGTTGTAATGAAAATAGGACTCATAGAGAAATATTATTCATGTTGAAGTATTCTTTAGTATATGTCCATGGAATCTTGTGAAAAATTTTTAAATAGAGGAGATGCCGAGAAAAGCATAATCTGGAACACAACCTAGCGGCATGACCTTGATGCATAGACCACCAAGAGCAACATGGAAGTCAGAATGAGCTCTCGTTTGGTAAACACATATTTGATTAGAGATCAACAAATCTTCCACAATTTTCTGGTGGACTCCTCAGCTCGTCCAAAAAGGATCATTCAACTTGATTTTAATGGTCCAAAAGAGATGTTGCCAATGGAATAAGAGTTTAAGCTTCACACGAGGCCAAATTGGCGTGTCTACAATGGGGTTTGGGAAATTTATCCAGCCCCCTACAACTGAAGAAGATAAAGCACATTGACGACATCTACGATATGCTAAAGACACTACAAAAGTTGGATTCTATTTTGTTTTAGCAGTTCATTAAGTAAGTTTTCCACAAAACATTTATTCTATGGTGTTCTTATTTATATATATAGCAATAACAATGTAAACGTTAATAGAATTGATAGGACTGCACACTTATATGACACATGTTACACATTGTTGATGACATTCTTCTTTGTTAGTAATATGTGTATAGGTTTGCTATTATAGGTGTATGTAACTTCTCGGAAATAGTATGCATATATGTATATGTTTACCTTCTTTAAGTTATCAAGTAAGGACAGTTAGATTGAAACTGAATCAGGCGCGCTTAGTCTCCATAATGACTAGAACAAAACAGTGAACAAACATGAACATAAATTAATTAGAATAACGAAACCAAGATCTAAGAACCAAGCTTGCCATAGACTAATATTTTAGATCATATCACTTGAGAACATAAGCAAAAATTTATTTTCCAAGCACAGTTACTTGAAAAACAGAGCTACCGATTGTAGAATAGTATTTTCCAAGCACAATTAATTGCATGGAGGATGTTATTATTTATTTCTTGGGAATCTTACATATCTGTTTTTCTATTTTGGTGCAGAGGTGCTTCTTGTCATGTTTGAGATTGTTATGGATATATGCATCCTTGGTGACTTACAACTTTGTATTAATTTTATGTGTTTTATGCAGTAGTTGACAACTTGTTATGTGTTTTGTGCTTGACATTTTTCAAGCATGAGAAAGTTGTTGTAATTGTTTGGACAGATGGCACTTATCAACAAGTGACAGAACATATGGTCCATGGGGATGTGTTATGTGTGATGTCAATTTTGGCTTTACTTATTCATCTAACTATTTATCATTGAAATTTTGCAACCACATGTGGGATCAACTTCAATTGACCCACAAAATAAATGCCACAATAATAGATTGTTTGCTATTTTCTATGTATCTTAATGGCAGGCGTAGGATTATAGAAACACTTAGGGATCGAGAAGTCTTCTCCGAGACGTATGCCATTGTTCCCATAGTTAATGGGTAAGTCATAATTAATTAGTGTGAATCAGGTTGGGCTATTTTCTTTTTTAGTTACTAACAACAATTTATCATAGGGGACATTGGAGACTGTTAATCTTATGTAACTTGGCGAATTCCTTTGACTCTAATTTTGGACCATGTACAATCATGTTGGACTCTCTTCACATGACTGAGCCACAAAGGTAAGAGCCAACAGTTAGAAGGTAATGTATGTATGTCACTTTAACTTTTATCATTGGTACATCTAAATTCATAACAAGACTATGTTTTCTTGTTCAGGTTTTTAAAAGACTTATACGACAATGATGGTTAAATGGTCAACAAAAAGAGTCTGGCATCCATTCCATACTACATACCTTTAGTATGAATTTAATGATTTATGAATAAAATTGTTCTACTTTTAGTGTTTTAATTAATTGCACACTTGGCATTTGTTTGATCTAGGTTTCATAACAAAGGGATGAGTTAAAGTGTGGGTTTTTTTTCACTCTATTTCGCCTTCCTTTTCTTAAAGAGTGCCCCACATGCCTTTTCTTATTCTTCGTATCCATATTTTGTACACACTGTGAACTCAATGTCTCCTATAATAGATTCTTCTATTCATGAGGTATTTATATTTTTTTTGTAGATGATAAAAGATTGGTTTGCAGTAACTGGCATTGACACTTTTATTGTCAAAGTTGTAAAATTTGGTCAAAATGGAGACTTGTTGATCTCCTCTGCATCATCTTTCATACCATCCTCTACGTCCTCCAATGATAACAATGTAGATGCTCAAACAGGGGACTAGAATACATAAGATAATCCAATTGTAGATGTTGTTCCTCCGAAGGAAACTTAGGGTTGCACACACTGCCGTGATGTGCAAGCATTGGTGGATGACAAACTGATTGTTGTTGAATGGAATGAACTTGGATAGCCGGTTGGGACTGGTGGAAGGTTACTAAGGACCTTTATCAACGTGGACACAGTTACAAGGAATTGTGTGAAATGCCCCATCAATGTGGCATCTTGTGATAAGATGCCACAATCAAATGTTAATGACATATAGGCATTTATCAAAGTAAATTAAATAATTATCTTGTCTCGATATTTTATAGTTATGTATTATGACTTGTTGATGACTACTAGAAAACATGGTTAATATTTTTTGTAGAGAAAATATGATGTTAATGATGGAGATCAATTACAAAAGATGTTTATAATGAAAGATCTTGGGATGAAATGGAAATATCATAAGTATTCTTTTGGAAGAAGTTCATAAATGAGAAAGAGCCACCTCATGGATTGTACATTACCCCTGAAACATGGGAGCCAGCAAAGACAGCCTAGACTTCCAATGATTTCCAGGTAAACTATTATGTTCATCATCACTATTCATAATTTATGCATTATAGTGCTAACTCTTGTGAATTGTTACTTATATAAGAAGAGTAAGGTGAATCAGAAAAATAAAAGCCTTCAAAAGATCTTTCATTGTGCTGGAACTTAGACCTATGCAGATATTAGGACAAAAGAGGATAGTACCAACTATTTTTATGCATTACAAATGTTTAATTTCAATTTTTAAATGCCCTTAAATGCCCATAATTGTTCAAATTTTAATGAAAACTGGTAAAGAGGTGGACTGAACAGATATCTTCATCATTAGTTATACCAAAAGGATGGAAAGGTTATCAACAATGAATGTGCAATAGCAATCGTAAGTATATAGTTAACTTATTACCTATATAAAATTTCCAAAATAACTGACGGCTGCTTATATATATAAAGTACCTCAGAGAGGACTATGTACCTAGTTGCTTTTGCCTTTTGTATATATTTCGTATGTATTTTCTAAGATGGTTTGACCATTATAGGGTAAACTTAAGGCATTCAAACAATGTCAACCATCTACTAGTTCTTATTCAATGGAAACAAAGGAAGATATCTTCGCCAAAATTCTCAGTGAAGACAAACATGAAAGAATTAGGGTATAGGCATAGGGCCATCACTACATCAACTATGGGGAGAGGGAAAAGCTGAAAAGTCCAAAATTGAAGATAAGACCATACATGCACAGCTTCAGCTTTTGGAATCAAAAGTGGCGAAACTTGAGAATGCTCCCCATCCCTATGCCGAGGTATAAAATTCAAAATTTCAATTGTACAAAGATGTTTCTGACTATGCATATATCAATAAGTTATGTTAATTATTTTTTATGTATTGTTGTGTAGTCTGCACCTCGATCTTCAGTGGCCAACAAATTGTCAACTTTGTCGAAGATAATGTAAGTGTAGTTGTTTATCTTCTATTGATACCTAAAATAGGATAAACATTTTGTTTATATATATATTTACAAACTCATTTCTTGTATGCTACAGCTGTAGTTGCTTCATATGATCTGCCTTCCATATATGATCTACCTTTTAATTTTTTCTATGCTGTAGTGTATGAATTGTACTTCATATATGATCTTCCTTTTATGTCCTTTAAATTTGTTGATTGGAATTTATATTCACCTGAACTAGCCAATTCTGAATCTTTCTTGGCCTTTCAATTTTTGCTTTTATTTTTTGTAGGAAAAAGGAAAGAATGTTAAGTTGGTAGACATGGAAGGGGAAGGCATTGCTGAAGGTTTGTTCATAAGCAACGACCCCAACAAAATGGTGATGTTAAGAAACCTCGGAGATGTAATTTACGAGGTGTCTGTTTTTCGTGTTTATAAGCCAAATGCCCCGTTGTTCGTTAAGGATGATCATAGACAAAAAATGTGCGATACCATTGGAAGCCATATTATACGGTTCAAGGATTATGTAAGTTATCTTTAATTGCGTATTTTACTCATAATCATTAATTAATTAGATATATATTTTTTAATTTTTTTATTTTTCATTCCAGGTTATTTTTTATGATAAATGATTAATGAGGACTGTGTATGATTGACAACTAAGTCTTTCCTACTTGAAATTGATTGTTGATTGTGGTGGTTTTGAAAGTCATGTCATAGTTGTGGTGATATTTCAAACTCATATCATGGTTATGGTGGATTGTGGGTGGTTTCATGTTCTTATTTTATATGTTTCAAGTTTGTGATGTGTACATCATTTACAAATTTTTCTTTATGAATCGGACTTAGTTGTTGTATCTTTCTGAATTGAGGATGATCTATATATAGGAAGGCTGTGAATGGTTATGAACTTTTATTTTTTAGTTTTTTTCTGGTTCTGTTTGTAATTAGCAAGTTCTATTTGTACATAGGAAGGTTATGAATGGTGTATATAATTGATGTATGTATAACTTTTTATTTGTGAAGTTATATTTTTTAAAAAAATTTATGGTTTTGTTTATGAAAGATAGTATCAACTGCGGGGTATTACATGATATGTCTTTTATGTTATAATCCAAATATGAAGGTGAGTATATTTATCTACTTCACACTTGTTCCATTGTTCTTCTATATGTTTGTTCATGGTTGTTACTTGGTGATTAGAATTGCAATCTATGATTTGGAGATATGGCATATCATGTAGAGGTTCAAGCAATGAGTTGTCTTAGCTGTAGTTTTATCTTGAATCTGGTTTGTCTATATGTGCATAACTAGTCATAGCTACTTGGGCACATTATTCTTTTTAATATAACATAGTCCCTCTTTCTACACTGCAAGGCTCTTTTAAAGCTTATTGAGAAGTGGTCAGTAACAGTGTTCAGTAGTTCCTTCAGTAAGATATAGCCCTAAGATAGTAAATGAAAAGCTCTTTCTAGGAGTATCTTTTTTTATCTACATCGAGGAATTGATAGTCCTATCAAATAACTATGTGAAATTTAACTTAACCAATATTAAGGTGTAGCTTTTGCATCTTGAAACTTACATGTGCAATGTAAACTTTATTTGTCTCTTGTATGGTGTACTGATTGCCTGGTTTGACTGTTTACCAGCCTCGTTGCAGCAAGTCTTATAAGGCTTGCTAATTTAGAGAGAAAACTTGGAGATGCTAGATTAATAAGAGGAGGAGGCTCACAAAGCTGAAGTAAAAAAGAAAGTTATTCACCTACAAGAGTCATTGAGTAGGTCAGTTTATTACTAGTATTTCATTTGAATTTCACTATTTTGGCAGTCTATTAATGTTATGTCTAAATATTTTTCTTCAAAATCCCAAACTTCTTTAATTGAAGACATCAATCTTAGAGATCTCAAATAAAATTCTTCAATCTATAAACTAAAAGGTAATAATTGTTAAAATCAAACAATCGAATCTGTAATTTATGTTATGTCTAAAATAAAAACTCCAGAAATACCAATCTAAAATGATTATATAAAACAATCCCAAGTCAACCTTCTAAATCTGAAAATTTAATCTCTTAAAAATTACCAAAATACCAAAATTACAAATCATTGAGCTCAAAATAGTGAAATTCAAATGAAGACAAAAATCTTATACTCAATGCTGAAAATTAATAATATGGAAAATGTGCATAAGTTAGAACTTGAAGGTCTAATCTTAAAAATTCTAATATGGATGTCTGTATATTTTTATAGTATCAAACACTTCAAAACCCATAAATCTAGAAATAAAAACCCACAAATTATGATAAATATTTTTTTATAATTGCTTGAATATAGTTGGATATATGTCTGTTTATAATTGGTTGTATAGTTCGATACATTTAGGATATTACTCCTGTAGGTAAATATAATGCCAACATTTTTTTTTAATTTATGATGCTTACATACACTTAGTACTCCCGCAGGTAAAGAGAAGATCGATTGTAGGTATAGAACACATTCGCGTAGGTTACCTACGTAAAAAAAATGTATGTATAGACATTCTCCTGTAGGTAAAATCTTTACCTATGGAACTACCTATGGATTCATGTGTAGGACTAGTACATGTAGGTAAATGTTTTGCCTACAAACGGATCCATAGGTATAGTACAGGTAAAACATGTAAGTGATACATGTAGGTATAATACATATCCTATACCTACAAATCCATCTGTAAGTAAAATATTTACTTACATGTACAAGTCCTATGGATGAATCCGTAAGTAACTTGATAGGTAGAGATTTTACTTATAAGAAAATGGCCTATACCTACATTTTTTGTGTAGGCAACGATGGTTCTAGGTAACATTTTTATTATGTATGGAAAAATACAAAATGATTAAGACTCCTATAAATCAGAATATAGAATATAAAGATTTTGAATAGTTTAATATATGACTTGATTTAGAAATTTATAATTTATATTGTAGCTTTTGAGGAATATTTGGTCAATCATTAACCAAAAAATATCTACTTGGTGTATTTCAATTTTCGTAGTGCAAATAAAGCATAATCACCATGAGTTTAACGTTCTTTTTATTTTTTATAGTTTTATTTTATATGTGCAGCTTGAAACAAAATAAATTTTTAAATATTTTTTTTGAAATCATAAAAATTGATTTGGTGTCTATTGAGTCAAACTGACTCACCCTAGCTAGTTGCTAAACCTATTTATTAGTAGGGCTATGATTGGTGGAGCTGAGCAAAATGAATTTGTTGTTGATAACATAGTTAAGACTAAAGAATGAATGGTGATTAATATGAAATAAACTCAACTATTATTTGACAGGTTTTAGATGTATTTTTTTCTCTTTGAGAATTTAAGAAATATTATAATTATATTTACCAGCTATGAACTTTGTAGTTGTAATTTGGTTACGATATGACTCTATATTGGACTATTTTATCTGGTTATGTTATTATATCTATATTTTATTTATTGAATGACTCAACTTCCAGCATATAGTGTATGTATTACATAATATAGTATATCAGATAATCGATCTGATTATCAATTACTATATTAGTAATATGTAGCATTGTAAAATATACTCCCAAAATAAACATTGTTGAAATGGGAAAGTTAAGACAAATATGTGGATATACTAGATTAGATAAAATATGCAGGAGAGATTATTTGAATCTCATAAAGATATAGGAGAATAATTTCAATTTCAATTTATTAACATACTTCAATTTCAGTCAAGACAATGATGATGTAACTTGGAAATCACCACTTATGCTGCATATAGATAGATTGCTTGCATATATTTGTTACACCATTTGCCCAAATTGTAACATATCAACTCTCAAAATTTCCTTCTGATTATTCTGGATACTCTAAATTAGTTTTATACCTTTTTATCAAACCCAACCTTTAACCAAACACTCATAAAATTTTTCTAAAAAATTTGGGTAACCCTCTAAACATTGATTAAGCATGCATAAAAAATCATGGGTTTTTTCGACATGTCTATTTTGTGAAATAATTAACATAGCCTATCAATGCATACACCTAGCTATAGAGTTATAACTATCTAGTTGGGTTCCACCAAGACCTTTCTTTAATCGTTTAAGACTGTTCATCATTTTGGTTTCAAATGATGTTTACTCATTTTCAACATTACCAAACAAATATACGAAAGACTTGCACTACAAAATCTATTCCCAAAAATATTGTATCAAATTTTAAAAATTATATGTAAATTATTAACAAATAAAAGTTGATATTTAATATCATCAAAAATTATTAGATTTAATTTTGATTTCGACAAAATCAGAATCCGATCGAAATTGAAACATAATAATTTCGAAATTATTAGAATAAGAACATTTTAACTCTTATCAGAATTAGATTCTGATGATTCCACTATCGAATCTGACCCGTTTACAATCTAACTTATACCAAACAGTCCATTAATTGACTCCACCATCAACTTCAAGCATACGAAGAATCTTTGACTTTCAATACTCTCCCCTCTCTTTCCGTACCTCCAACATCCGCAACCTTTTCAGCAAAATCAGTTGATCTCGGGCCCTGATCCAGCCGAAGGTTGGATGGATAGCCGTCGGAGACCCATGTGAAGGCCCTAAGCATAATCTTTTAATAAACTCACATTTGTTTAAGTTTAATATTTTTCAGAATAAATTAGTCGTTCTAGGTCCATTGTTCATCAGACTGTATACACCGATGAGTATTGGTCTGGAGCGAGCCGGCATCCTATAGATACAATACTTTCTACCTTGGTATCACTAATAATCATCAGACGTAACTCTTATTTAAAAATTGTGAAGTCCTTATTTCACTTTTCGATTTTTTTTCAAGCATGAAACTTTCCCCGAGCCACCCCCCCCCCCCCACCCAGATCGTCAATCCAGACGCATCTTAGTTTAAAAGCATCATTCTCGAGATAAGATGGAATTATGGAGAACGTCGACCAGTCATCAGTTGATTAGGCAGCTATCTTCAAAACACTGAGCGCCAAACCCCCCTTGGCCTCGTAAGAAAAACAAAATACTCATTAATTAACCTTCAATATTTTTTCCAAGAGATTTGATGATAATATTAAACACCTCTATCACGATTAAATTCGAAACTAATCAAATTTAAACTTAATACTTTTAGTCTCAAATAGTTAAGGTCAACCATACATATTAGTCTGTTTCATTCTCTTTAATCTTTCGTTAACTTCTCTCATATACCTAATTTATCAAAGTCATACTGAATATACCTATGCCAGGTTAATTTCGTTCTACCTCGCTGTCTCTTTTGTGTTGACAACCTCAAAGTCCCAACTTGTCTAACAGGCAGCACAGGAGGATGTTGCGTAATATGTCTAAACCAACGAAATCTTCTCTCTTTAACAATATCTTTTATTCTCGCAACTCACTTTATTCTTTATACACTCATTATGACTTCTATCTACCCAAATGTGACTACATATCTACCATAACATCTGCATTTCACTGAATTTGATAATATAATTCTTCTTAATTACTCAACACCAACTACCGTAGATCATGACAAATTTTATGACTATGCAACAAAACTTTTCTTTCAATTTTAGAAGAATTTTACAGTTGCATAGAATCCCTGATCCTATAGTTGACATGTTTGTCATATTCTCCATTCATGCGTAAGATTAAACCTAAATATTTAAATTAAATATCTGATGTAAAAATATTTGTCCAAAATAACTTCAGCCTCTTCCATTCTCAAACATTCATTAAATCTCAATCATTTTGCTAATCTTGAACCCTTGATTTCAACTCGGTTCTCCAAGTGTTCAAATTTTTCTGATAATATCTTCTTCAATCTCATCAATAAAGACAATGTCACACGCAAACATCACTTACCAAGAAAACTGATATTCATATGAATCATAAAGAGAGAACTGTTTTGACTATGGACATCAACTTTGAAATTTGTAATAGAAAAAAAGATATGATATATAATACAAGTATCCACTAATATCAATTTTGTTATTGATACTATCTCAATATCAAATTGACACAATATCAATTTTCGTAGTCTAACCAAGCGTGCTATCATGCTAGACGAGCATATCCAAGGTCACCTTCTCACCCGACTAATTTTGTCTGGGAACATGGCCAGCTTGAACAGAACCAACAGAAATATAATGTTGCTTCTGCAGCTGTTTGGTAATGTAATGTTTCTTTTCTTTTCTTTTTTTGCCACCATTGCAACTATTTCACTAGTTAGGATCAAACCCCTCGAGGCCGGGGAGTTGTGTTTGTCTAGCATGGACGCTCAATCAACAAAGTGAAAACCCTGTGCTTTTGCTCAGAATATGCATATCAGGAAGGGCAAAGAGACCCAGCATGTGAAGAAGCGCCTTTTACAAAAATATTAGAGATAGATAGAGAGAGGGGGTGATGGCAGTTGCTATCATACAAAGATTAGATGACCATCAACAGTAGTAACTCATTCTGTGTGCTTGGTCTTCCAGGATGACGCCTTGTTCAATCCCAACGAAGGATCACGCTGATGCTTCTGTGATTGTTTGTTGCATCCCAATGAAAGTTCATGCTGATGCTTCTGTGACTGTTTTTGCTGCTTAACCACGGTGTAGGTGGGACAGAGCTTAGAGAAGAATGAAACCACAAAGTAACAATTATTGCTTCTGGGAAAAACTTACCTGATCTTGTATACGCATTTGAAATTCCCAAACCTGCTCAATTTGAATTTCATAAAACTTCTTTCTTTTCAGACACTGAAGTGCAGCTGTATGGCAGATAAAATGCAGAAAAATCATAAAGTGGAATGTAAAATGGCTCTATTTGAAATACTTTTCTAGAGCACTAGAACTAAACATCAACAGGTGCTACTTAAGCTGACAGCAGTCACAGCACAATCTCCTCAATAATGACACAGTATACATACAGAAAAGATACAACATCAAGGGAATAAAGCATGGGCATATAAGGATCTAGGTAAAAGTGCAGATGATCCAATATGCATATTTCGATTGTATGCCCAAGAACTGTTGTTTACTCAATCATACGGGACGAGAATAGAAGGCAGAATGACGTAGTCATCATCCAGACAGACTAACTGAGCCAACTATCTAGTAGAGAAATTTCACTAATATAAGTGTGGACAGTGTTTCAACCTTTTTTGTTGCATGTCCTTGTGAATTCTTTTGCCCTCTCCACTTCCACACTGATTTTCCTTTGCAAATTAGCTTCCTTTTCCTCAAGCATCTCTAGAGTCTGGAATACAATGATATTATACAGAAAAATATTGTGATGAAGACAGGAGATATAGTCAAACATATGGTACACCCAAAACAAACTTATGCAAAATATTGTGATGTAAACATAGTAAAATATATGGCACACACAAGACAAACTTTTGTGATAGACTTGTAATTAATGTATTACTTTGCAATAATATAGTGTTAATGCAGTCATATCCATGAACAATACCCAGAGATGCAGAAAATCAAGAATCACATTCTAGATTATTGAGGTGTTCATTAAAAAATACATATCCTTAGGTTTTATAAACTGACAAAAAAACACTCAGCTAGCCAGAAATTCATCTACTAGAAGGAACAATCAACAAGTGGATAACTAAATGCATTTCCACATATGTTATATGACCCAAGTGAATCTTAAATGAGCACACCTAATCCAGATGTGATTGGTAAGCAAGACAGTAAATGCGTTATGTGGTTTGAGGTGTGATACAGTTGACAACATTAAGATGCTTTATGAACAATTTTAGTTGTAGGGACATTGAGAGCCGGTTGTAAGGCTCCACAATAGAAAAAAGAAGTGACTGTCAAGACACAGGCGCCAATACCAGGCTAGATGAGAGTAAATATCTGCAATACAGTTGATTTGTTCTCCATTTAAATTAAAAATGTCTTTAACCTTTGGATAAGCTGTTTAAGAGCAGCTTTGCTGATGGGGACAAAAGTCTGTAAATATTTGTTTTGTCGTTTTAGGTTTAATTTTTCTGCCAATGTCGATTTTTACGTCCTTAGAGAGTCTTTTTTTAAATATTTTCTTCAAGTCCTGAAATGGACATGTCCGTAAATATTTTATTTTGAGTGTCCAGTCTTGTAATTAGTCTCCTCTATATAAGAGGAAGAGCTCCATCGATGAATACAAGCGATTGAAGAATTTTTGGAAGAGGCCTTGGCCTGGTTCTCCCGTGTAGGGGCTCTGCCCCGGTTTCCCTTCTCTCCACCCCCCCCAATGGCAATGTTCCCCTTCTCTCTTCCACCCTCCGGACCTGGCAGGTGGCCAGTCTTTCCCCCTTCTCACCCTCAGGCCTCCGTGCCTTTCCTCCTCCCTTCCTCTTCTCAGTTCGACAACGACGAAGCCGCATCAGCCGCGATCGACCGTCCAAACAGCCCCGCCGGAGTCCCACCTTCAGATTGGAGCAGAAGAAGGAGAAGACGAAGAAGGAGTTGAAGAAGCGTGCGGGAGGGAAAGGTAGACCCGGCGATCCCCGGATCTACCTCATCCCTTCCCCTTCCGGCGAGGATCCCGGCCATGGTAGCCACCGCCACCGCTCGGAGGCGGCCGGACAACGCCGTGGCAGTTCTCCCCCTCTCTGCCCATTCCCTCCTTCCGTACGACGCTTCCCAGCTCCGGCCCCTGTTTTCCCGTGCGGCGGCGTGCGTTCGACAGCGGCGGCACCTCCGCGCGTCGTCCGAAGACGGCGTCGACAAGACCGCGGACTCCATCACCTCCCTCCGACGACGCCGCGAAGACGTCGCCGCCGGGCCCCGTCGGCGGATCCTCACGCGCGCCTCCGTCGCGATGCTCCGTCGGGTTTTGTCGCCGAGCGCAGCCTCGCGGGACCGTCAAGATGCCGCCACGTCGACGAGGTCGACGGCGCGGCGATCGGCCACGCGCCCCTCCCCGGACGCGCCCAGGAACCGCCACGACCCCCTCCCCTTCCGTCCCCCGCGCGAGCGAGCGAGCGCGGCTCTCGCGGCCGACCGGTCCGCGGCCCAGACCGGCCGGCGCTGGCCGGTTCAACCGGTCCGACTCCGGCCCAAGCCGGTTGGGCCGGTTCAACGCCCCGAACCGCCCGGTTCGTCGCAGTGTTCGGCCATTCGAGCTGGTTTAGACCGGTTCGGGCTTGGTTCGACCCGGTCCGGGCCCGGTTCGGAATCGTTTTTGGACCGGTTCGGACCGGTTGCTCCATTGGGGTTACTTTAGTTCTCGTTTGCATGGCATTAGCGCCGGTTTCGAGTCGTTTGCTCGGTTTGGCTCGGATTAGCCGGCTTGTCCCGCATCGCCTGGTATCGTAGCGGTTTCGGCTCGTTCTCACGAGCCGAGTCTCATGCTTTCCGACCGTATATAAATAAATCGGATTGAAACTCGAGGTCGAGTTTCCTCCCTACGGGAGAGAATGATGGTGGACAAAAGTCCGTAAATATTTGTTTTGTCGTTTTAGGTTTAATTTTTCTCGCCAATGTCGATTTTTACGTCCTGGGAGAGTCTTTTTTAAATATTTTCTTCAAGTCCCGAAATGGACATGTCCGTAAATATTTTATTTCGAGTGTCCAATCTGTAATTAGTCTCCTCTATATAAGAGGAGGAGCTCCATCGATGAATACAAGCGATCAAGAATTTTCTGGAAGAGGCCTTGGCCCGGTTCTCTGCAGGGGCTCGCCCGGTTTCCTTCTCTCCACCCCCCCAATGGCAATGTTCCCCTTCTCTCTTCCACCCTCCGGACCCGTGTGGCCGCCTTTTCCCCCTTCTCACCCTCGTGCCTCCGTGCCTTTCCTCCTCCCTTCCTCTTCTCGCTCGACAACGCACGAAGCCGCATCAGCCGCGATCGACCGTCCAAACAGCCCCGCCGGAGTCCCACCTTCAGATCGGAGCGTGTTAAGGAGAAGACGAAGAAGGAGTTGAAGAAGCGTGCGAGGGAAAGGCAGGACCCGGCGATCCCCGGATCTACCTCATCCTTCCCCTTCCGGCGAGGATCCCGGCCATGGTAGCCACCGCCACCGCCGGAGGCGGCCGGACAACGCCGCGTGGCGCTTCTCCCCTTCTCTCGCCCATTCCCTCCTTCCGCACGACGCTTCCACCCTCCGGCCCCCGTTTTCCCGTGCGGCGGCGGCGTGCGCCCGGGCCGGCGGCACCTCCGCGCGCCCCGCCGAAGACGGCGTCGACAAGACCGCGTACCCATCACCCTCCTCCGACGACGCGCGAAGACGCCGCTGCCGGGCCCCGTCGGCGGATCCTCACGCGCGCCTCCGTCGCGATGCTCCGTCGGGTTTTGTCGCTGAGCGCAGCCTCGCGGGACCGTTAAGATGCCGCCACGTCGACGAGGTCGACGGCGTGTGATCGGCCACGCGACCCTCCCCGGACGCGACCAGGAACCGCCACGACCCCCTCCCCTTCCGTCCCCCGCGCGAGCGAGCGAGCGCGACTCTCGCGGCCGACCGGTCCGCGGCCCAGACCGGCCGGCTGGCCGGTTCAACCGGGTCCAGACCCGGCCCAAGCCGGTTCAGGCCGGTTCAACGCCTGAACCGCCCGGTTCAGGCCGGTTCGGGCCATCTTGAGCCGGTTTAGACCGGTTCAGCTTGGTTCGACCCGGTCCGGACCCGGTTCGGAACTTTTTTGGACCGGTTCGGACCGGTTTGCTCCATTTTGGGTTACTTTAGTTCTGTTTAGGGCGATTAGCACCGGTTTTGAGTCGTTTTCGTTCGGTTTGGCCGGATTAGCCGGTTTGTCCCGCATCATTTGCAAGATGTATTAAAGAAAGCACCTTGCACTTTTTGTGACTAGTAAGGTGTTTGATCCGATTGTTCCAGCTAGAACCTCCAATCACCAATGTAATCTCCATTTATGCATTTAGTAGCATTGTATTCTTAAGCCGCCTGAAAACTATAGATTCTCAGCCTAAAGGGTTCGTCACTTAAGCCTGAAATAAAATAATGGATAACTCAAGTGGGATTAACCAGGACTGCACATGTACAAGGCACTGAAAGCGAATAAACTACACAGCTGTTTTGAGTGCATTCATGACAAATATAGCAGGAAGCAAGATAGGTTGTATATATCTTGTTTTCAGGTGTCCTTTCTAAAATGAGTTTCAGGGAAAAGTGGATTTATGGACACGAAGGTACAAGTAATGACCAGGTTTTCAGTTTTACAAAACTGACAGTGCCCTTTTGCCACTTGGATAGCTAAAAAAGCCTTATGCCACGAAAACTGGCATCTCAATGTGGGGCAAGTTGTTAATAATTTTCTTCTGTTCAATTATTAAACAGTTTCTCAGTCCAAATGGTACAAGGCTCTAGATAATGAGCATATTGGTGGGGGAATCATGGTCCAAAGCAGAGAAAGCAAATTACATATATTCATTCTTCAAATTTTACAAAAAAAGTGGTTCTCTGATCCAGATGAATGTCAATTACAGGTTCTCAATGTCATAGTGAATTTTGGTTAATCTACTCAAGGTTTTCAACAATAATGGGGCTAATCCTTGTGCAAGCAGCTTTAAGTCAAAAAAAAGAGTCATGAATGGATAAAGCTTATACTGCTTTAGTTTGGATTTCTTTGCTTTCGAAGAAGTCAGGAGCCTTCTTCTATGGGAAGGGACTGGCAAGGTGGTAACCTTGATAATTGTTTCCACATCATTAATCCACTGTTGGCCAATTAGTTAATGATCCTCCATAGCACCAGCTCAGAAAGAACTAGTCTTGATCCTGATCCGGATCGGTTGATATCAAAAATCATGAACTGAGCCCATACAGTGCATAAATTTAGCCATACAAATTTCCACCTGTTCATTTGCACTATAAATATGCAATCCATAATGCAGGTGACTATACGTAAGTTGACCCATTATTCCATTCTTCTCTTGCACGTCTATCCTACAGGTTTCAATTTAGTTGATCATTAATGGAGGTGGATTGAATTTATTCGCGAGATAACAAGTCTGGGGATGGTCTGTCTACTGAAATCTGTATAGGTAGGTCAAATTTAATGGATCTACGATTTTGGTTGTACTTTGCTAAATTTCACAACGTTTTAGTAAAGTTTTAAATTTATATTTAAATTTTATTGTTGACCTATTCGATTACAATTTTCTGTAATATCAAGTTTTAAATCTCATATTGAGGTGATTCCAGTTTGTAATTATTCCTGACCCAGGAATGCAGTAGAATCTTATGAAGACAGTATAGGCTTACATGACTATAGGCTTCCATTATGAAGACAGTATAGGCTTACATGACTACAGGAATACAGTAGAATCTTCGAGAGATTACAGTTTGAGACTTGAAAGAAAATTCTCTGTAGTCAGTGGTAAACAATCTAATTCTTCGTAAGCAGAGTACAAACGGAATGGTCCTAGTCAGTTCCAGTCCTACAACATCATATAAATTTTACAAATTTTTACAAAGGGGTCAATTTTTTTAAAGAACAAAATTTAAAGTTTTCTATGACAATTCAAAAAGTTGCATAGGTAGCTTAAAATTCATATATACTAATAACTTTTATTTTTTTAGTGATTAAATCCATTTTTGTGAATCATGCCATGATAACTTCACAATTTACCTTTGCACATGAAATTATGACCTACTTATGCTTGAGTTTCATGCAAGACTAATATTAAATCTTATGCTATGTTATTAAAGGTGATCACCTTGGGGACAAGGCAAGGCAGGGTGGTGGTTTCCCACCTCACCAAGGACAACTTTGCCAAGGGCAATCGCCTTGGCCACCTCCTCACCCAGGCAGCTGCCCTAGGCACCTTGCACACCTTATCCACCTCACCTACGCACCTGCCAAGGACCTAAACCACCTTATGCAATCTTTTTACACTAAAATGTTTGTTGTTGCTATTAAATTATTATAAATTAATTCAATTAATTTCCTATTCTTTCAGTTCTAAATGTGTGTTACTAGTCTCTTTATTTTAAAATTTTTAATCCTTTTATGTTGCTTATTGCCGTAGTCCTTAAATTTTTACTGTTGTTCTTAAGTTGTTCAACAGTTTTGTAAACTTACAGTTTATTGGTCCTATTTAGCCGTCCATAGATGTTGAATTGTTTATGTTTTGTTTTGTTTTGAATAATCTATTTTAAGTTGATGCTACGAAGTTCTTTGAAATTCATGTTATTAAATTGTTGTATTTTTCCGATTTAAATTGATGTTGTTGATCTATTTTAATTTAAATTGATTCTTACTTAATTGTTGTTAATCTTTTAAGTTAATTGTATTTTTGTATTTCTGTCATTTTATACTTTATTTATAAAAGTATGCCTTAATAGTATCTCAAGTATATACATATATAAAATAATAAAATATAATTATTATATATTTCGATGATGAGCAATGTCGCAACAAACTGAGGTCCTTCGGCCTAGAAGTGCGACAGAAAGGGGAGCAAATGGGTTGAATTCAACAGCAGAATCATCTGGTATCAGATTTCGATAGAGGTTTAGGTCGATAATTTTAGAATCACTATATTTCGATTTTGATTCCATTATGAGAATCAGAACCGAAATTGATAATTTTCAAAATACATACTATATATTATTTTTTATTCAAAAATCAGTTAATAATAAATATATAATTACTAAAATTTGATATAATCTCTTTAAAACTTTGTTTTTATCATTTTATCACTTTGTATACAATAATATATAATTTAATTAATTTTATTTATGTATACTAAGCTTTTATCGAAATCAGATATAAGAAAATGGAATCAAAAAATTTTGATTCCGATTCCAATAACTTAAGGGATACAAAAATAAATTCTGAACCCATTAATTTTATCAGAATTAAATACGAATTTTGGAATATTGGATTCCATTTACAACCCAAATGATCATGGAACTCTGGGTCGCGACCTGGACCCAATTGGGTCGGAACCGGGTGCTAGCAGCCTAGTCATGACCCGATCGGGGCAATCTGGAGCACCAGGTTGCTGGGGTCGCCGAGTTGTGCGACCTGGGGACCGGGTCATGTGACCCTGGGACCGGGTCGCACGAGCCTAGCGAGGTTGCGTAACCCTCCTGGCAACGGTTACCCGCCTATTTAAAGCCTCTAAGATGCTCTCTTGCCTCTCACCTCTCTCTTGCTCACTCTTGCTCTCAAGTTTTTGCTCTCAATTTCATGTTTTCTTCCTTATTTAGTTACTTAATTAGTTCATTAAGTATTTCATTCCTTTATTAGTTATTTTAGTTAATTAATAAATTAATTAGTAAATTAAATAGTTAGTTGATAAATTAGATATTCAAGTAATTTATTAAGCTCTTCATCGCATCATTTAATTAGCTTGATAATTAATTTATTAGTTACATAATTAGTAATTATACTATTTTATTAGTTTTACTTAGATAATTAGTTAATACTTAGTTTAGTTAATAGTTTGCTAGTTAAATAGATATTCAAAATATTTTTTAGTTGTTTAATTAGTGACTTAATTACTTTATTAATGATAAAATTAGTTTTAATTACATATATTTTAGTTAATTAAGGATGTCTTCTCCAAGTCACACAACTCAAACTTCCGGTGCGACTTAAAAAAATCCAACTTAAGTACATTGTAACTTGATTTCCACGGCAGAGAGAAAAGTACAATGTAAGTATTGTGACAAAATTATATTCGGTAGTATTTATTGATTGAAATTTTATTTTGCAGGAATGAACAGCAATGTTGCACCTTACACACGGACTCTACTGGAGATAAGAGTCCGATTTTGTAAGCACTTACAAGCAATGGAACAAGCGAAGGAAAGTTCGAAGCGACATAAGAAGATCGTCCAAGAAGAATTGTCACAATCGACGAGACATTACATACACATTTACGAGATCGGACAAGATCAACCGGATATTCGTCGAGACCAAGACTTCGATGATGGTACGTTTGTATTACTCATAAAAGTAGTTCATTCTCTTATTTTATTTATCATTAATCACTTAAATAAATTTAAGTAGACGACTTCCTCCGAGCAATCGAAGATCCTTGGCCGATGAAGACTTATATCGATGCACCAGCCGAATTATGGGTCAAGGCTCGGGAAGTGGGAGTGGTAGAGGAAGTGGCAAAGGATCCAACAACCAATCAAAAGATGAGATTCATGATCTCACACAAGACGATGACCAGCAGTGGGTCCCGTGGATCCCGTTATCACCATATCACGACAATGTCAAAGCACGATCACAACGGCAATGAAGAACCTCAAGTTATGTAAGAAAAGAATTGGCCGAGCAACATCAAGATAGTTCTTCCACCATAGCATACTGGCACACGCTATGAGAGGACCGTTCTACAAGAACATGATCGACATAATCGCAGATGTCAAAAAAGGAGTGCCTGGACCAACCCTAAAAGAGATCTACAATGTATATCTCCCTGTGAAGGTACAAGATATAAAAAAGTATGCGATTTCTTTTGAAAGAATTTGGAATAAAAGAGGTTGTACATTAATGACCGACGGATAGACCGGGAAGTAAAATTGTTATAATAGTACATTTATAAATATTTTTTTTGATATACCTTACTTAGTGTCTCATTCTTAACAAGTATAACTAGGAAAACGATGATCAAATTTCTACTATCTTGTCAAGCTGGCACGGTCTTTTGGAAGTCGGTCGACGCATCAGGACAGGTAAAAAATGCCAAGTACCTTTACGAGTTGATCAATGGAGTTATCGAAGAGATATGAGAGGATCGGGTAGTCTAAGTAGTCACAGACAATGAGACCGCATATAAATCGGCCAGACATATGCTAATGGTGAAAAGAAGAAAGTTGTATTGAATACCTTGTTCTACCCACTCTTTAAACTTGATGTTGGAGGATATATGCAAGGATCCTCAAATATATAGAGTAGTCAAGTTAGCCCAGTTTATTTCCTCCTTTATTTAAAACCATAACTTCGTTCTTAACCTTATGAGAGAGCATACTAAGGACCGAGAGTTACCAAGTCCCGGTGCGACCTGTTTCGCGTTCCACTACATTTCTTTATTGAGCTTGTTGACTCATAGGAGAGTTCTAACCCAGATGGTAATCTCATCGGGTTCGGGTTCTTGGATAGCTAGATGTACTCCTTCAGATAAGAGAAAATGGAGAAAAGTTGAAAAGACAATAGAGAATAGGGATTTTTGGAATGTTGTAAAGAAAACCTTAAACATCGTACAACTCATAGTAAAAGTACTTGGGATAGTTGACAAAGACAAGAAAACAAACATAGGATACTTATTTGATGCAATTGAGAGAGCGAAAGAAGATATCTGGAAGACAATGTCCGACTTTGCTAAGTGGTGGGACATCATTGATCATCGATGGAAATATACATTACATCAACCTATACATGCAGCAGGTATAAATCTTTAATCATTTACTTTGTTTAAATTTCAAATACTTATAAGTTGATTACTAATAATATTTCTTTTATAAGTTTAATATATTTCCACATTTCCAAACAATGAACGAGCTGTTAGATGATGTCAAGTGCATCATCTAACAGATGCTCAGTGATGATGACCGATCCATTATTACCTACAACAAGATGTACGATTATATAATGTGGTCATTTCACTTTGGAATAAGTAGAGTGGAACAAGTTGTGAAGTTACGAAGTCTGGGTATATAGAATTCTTCTTCGTGACTTAGTTACTTAATAAAAGGGTATGATATAATTTTTTAACACATTGTATTTATGCAGCTGATTGGTAGATAGACTATGGCAAAGCACCAAGATATGAAGACTTAGTGAATGTAGCCATCAGGGTCTTAAGCCAAACCACTTCGGCTTTAGGCTGTGAGAGAAACTGGTCTACATTTAGTTTAATTCACATAAAGCAAAGGAGCCGGTTAACATCAAGAAGACTTGAAGACCTTGTCTATTGTCACTACAACACAAGGCTAAAGCTGAAGAATTTGGAGAGAATGAAACAGAACCAGATGGAACAAAAAAATGGATATCAGAGGCTCCAGGACAACAAATCGAGGAGCCAACAATTGAAAAAGAGGACATCGATTTGGACCAAATATTTTACGAGAAGAATTCGTTGGAAGCTTGGGTCAACGATCGAGAAAGGATGGGAGAACCAGAGTTCAACTCGGAAGACAAAGATAGGCTGAAAGAGTGCTCGATGATGTCCCTTTCAACGAAGAATTCTATATTCCTCCTTTCCTAGCAAAGCAACAGAGGACTGTAGAAGGATCTAGTCGAGGTACGCAAAGTCGAAGAAAAGGTAAACAAGTTATGACTGATCCTCATGACATTGTAGATGCAAATACAATTGAAGACGATTGAGAAGACATGTCGGAGCCAAACAATCGAGTGCAGTACTAAACTTCTCAAGATTCTTGGTCAAAGAGTAACAGCGATGGTGGAGCTAGATACGAGGGTGCCACCGCTTTACAAATATAAGAGACCTCAGATTCTCCTGTCTCCTACAACGTCTCCACACTTTACTGATGAGGAGCAATACACCCATGCGACCCAAAATGTCGATCATGGTACAAGGCCGCAACATGGAGGAGCTCACCGTACCATGGAGTTAGAGGACAACACCACAATACCTTCAACTATACATATGATTCATCTAAAGGCTCTTGGTTCCCTATATATGGCCAATAGTAGTATGGAATGAATTATGCATATTCATCTAACACGTCGATCTAATCAACCTATGGCTATGATAACTTTGGTGATTCTTTAAGATCTAGTCTTAGGGTGATTGCCCAAGGGAGTGACGAGTATAATAATTATGTATATATGTACCATACTATATACTCAACTCAAATGACATGGCGAGAGTACATTTTTCTTATAGAAAATGTAAATCATGTCACATTGGAATAAAGTTGATAAATTATTTGTTGGAATAATGTTACTTAATTCTTTCTAAATTTTTGGACACTTTTTGACATTTTTTGGCATTTTTTACAATTTTTCAAAAAAAATATTAAAATAATGGGTCCGACCCGGGTCGGGTGTCCGACCAACCCAGTTGCGACTCCGGATCCAGTGATCCTTGCTAGTGATATAAGAGGGCTACACTAGTTTTTATAAGAAGATTCTCACATGTAACACTAGAGGGTAGTTGTGTCCCTTTTTTCAAATCCTTGCACCCGTGCAGTTGCTGGGAGGTTTAAACCTCGTGTAGCCCCCATCCTGATTACTTTTTTTATTTATTTAATACTTTGTTTAATATTTTTAAGTTGTTAACATTGTAAAACAAAGAGTTCAAATGGTTGAACAAGGAGCGTCTGATGCACCGGCTTCTTGTGACATTGGGTGGGAGCACAGCCACATGATGGATATGGAGAAGAAGATGGTGCAATACAAATGGTGTGGAAAGTAAATGAATAGAGGGTTGTTTCGATTGAAACAACACAGCTAGACTAGGTGGCAATGTGAAAATTGTGACAATGTCTAAGGAAAGCAGTGAGGTTATAAGGGCTTACATGTCAGGAAGAGTCTCATAGAGGTTGATTCAAATGGAACAGAGAAATGAGTTGCATGACGAACTCATGAGAAGAAGAGATGACTATCCAACCCACAAAAGGAAGGGGAAAGGGAAAGCTAAGCATATACCTAAGGACGAGGAGGATGAGTATTCCAGATACTCTTAGATGAGGAAGGTGAGGCATGTAAGTATACACGGAGATAATAAGGATAAAAGAAAGGGAGCAGAAGCTCTACAACTGGGGATGTTCCATATTTCACAATCCAGCCGACCCCCACCTAGTAAGGGTGTGGAAGTAAGAGAGAGGACATTTGGAGCGTATCATCGTTCACATTCCACATGCCTGGCCACCGCACCACCAGTTGATGACCCCTATTGCTTTAGAAAGTAGAGTGCATCTAAAAGATATTAAAGCAAAAATTTAAAGGGATCAAAGCAACTGGCACAACTGCCAAGAGAGTAGTAAGAAATTGTTATGTTTTTCTTACATTTAAATATGAAATTTACATTGTTAATTTATTTTCTTCAACTTTTTTCATCAATTTTGTTTGACATTTACATACGTATGTTTATGCAAGTACCCTGCACATGTATCCACCAGCCTCTACTTTTAGATTATGGTGGATGCTACAGCTGAGGCTGGATTGGGACTAAAAGTCCCTAGCAGCCGATACATATATGAAGCTGGTCTAAAGAAGGTAGAGTAGCTGAAGTCATGGATAGATGGCTTCAAACTAGTCTGGAAGGAGAGAGGTTGCATAGTGATGTGTGATGGATGGACTCACACTACAAAGAGGTCCATGATTAATTACTTGATTTACTGTTCAAAGAACACCACATTTTTTGAAGTCAGTAGATGCTTCTGATCAGATTAAAAATCTTAACTACATATTTTCTTTGATGGATGCCGTTGTGGAAGAGAATGGGGAGAACAATGTTGTGCAAAGTGTGACTGATAATGAGTCAAAGGTTGCGAGAAAAAAATGATAGAGAAGAGACACCACCCTTTTTGGGTTCCTTGTGTTGCACATTCTAAAGATCTTATATTGGAAGATATTGGTAAAAAGACATTGTTATAGGAATGAATTTTCACATTTTAAGAGTCTTTTAAAATTTGAGTCTTAAATGGACAAGTTTGTAAATAGAGTTCTTTGAAGTTTTTTTTTTATTTTCTCCTCCCTCTATATAAAGAAGGCCAATGTACATATTGGAGTTACTTGAATTTAAATTTTTAGAAGGTTATTCGGGTATTCCCGCGTAGCGTAGGGGCTGCGGCCCATCTATTCTCTGGCGATTAACGCTGTTTGTCTCCTCCTCAGAACTCTCCGACGAGGCAGGTTTCCCCTTCCAACCTTCAGGTGAGGAGCCATTCTATCCTCTCTTCTCATTTCCCTCTCGGCCTCCGTGCCATTCCTCCTCTTTCCCCTTCATAGGTCCTTGTCTATAGCAGGCAGATTCCTTCGATGTTTTTGTCATCGCCTCTCTCCCACTAACCAAGCGACATCGGCTTCAATAGATTCCCCGGGCCTGTCAATCTCCGACTGCCGGTAGTCCATTCTCATCCCCGGCAACCTGTTCGTCCTACTATTCCCCTTCATAGGTGAATGGCAAATCTGGCGATCCCCGATGTTGCCTTCTTCCTTAACGACAATGACGTCCGCTGGAGATAGATCTGGCTTCCTACGAACCTGCACACTGATACGCACAAACCTCATATCCAAAGGTTCTCAGAAACATCCTCGTCCACTCGGCTCTTTGTCAACGGTAGCGGCATCTTCATATCTGGAACGAGACAATGGAGGTGGACCCCGGCGATCCCCGATGTCTGTCTTCCGGAAGATGATCTAGCAGATCCGGCGCACTAGCAAATGACAACCGGTTCCAGTCCATTTTCCCCATCGGTTGATCGTTCACGCAATCGATTTCCCTTTCCAATGATGGGAGCCTTCCTGCTGTTGACGGATTTCCACTGCAAGGCAAACCAGTTTGATTGCTCACCTGATCGAATGTCGCCAAGGGCCTGCACCAAGTTTTCTACCCTGTCCAGAAGCTTCCGACAGAAGCCTCGCACCCTTGCAAGGCGTTGGCTTCATTCCTTGTGCGTATGAGTCCATCTCACATGCGCAACTTGTCTAGAAGCTTCCACCAACAGCTTCGTCTGCACGTCAGCTTAGACGCTCGACATTGTGCCAAACCATAGTTGTCAAGGCGACAAGGCGCTCAAGGCGTCGAAGGGTACCGATTTCGCTTAGGCAACAAGGTGGCCACTTAGGCGTCGCCTAGGAGGTCAAGGCGGTATTCAAGGAAAACTGGGTCGGGAGTCGTTATACATAAAAATATGCATAAATATAATTATATTTTTACGTTATAATTGAATATAAGTGTCTTATCTATGTATATAAGTAAATATGATGTGTATGCGAAAAAGAAAAGAGTTTAAATAAATTTTTATAAAAGTTAAGTATATAACATATTTATGATTATAAAATTTATATATATGTGATAGTATAAGTGATAGTGAAATATTATTATAATATTATTAAATAGCAGGTGCAGAATAGTATAAGTGATTTTATAGATGTAAATATGAAAGTGTGGGTATTTATTTTTGGATAAGGAGTTAATCTTGATAAATTAAAAGAGACAAAGAGAGGGAGAAGAAAGAGCTGAAAGAAAACTTAATTAAGTATATAGTATATGTTTATAATCATAAATCTTAAATATATATGATAGTATAAGTGATAGTGAAATATATTAATATGTTCAAACTATCATTAAATAGGTGTCCCTTGTGAGGTATCAAGGGGGTAAAACTCCTCAAAATTATTTGTTTAATCATGTAAAAATACCCAGGGCACTTTGCTTGGACGCCTTTTTGGCCCCAGACAAGGCGCCCTGGCAAGGCACTGTTGGAAAAGCGCCTTGACAACTATGTGCCAAACCATTGATTCCGCATTTACTACTGCTATTGTGCCCGCTACCTTGGCCTCCAGATCACCACACCGCAACCTCATCGCATCGCACCTTGTTTCCCACGTACATTGAATGTTCCGCAGCTTCCTGGGAGCCAGTTCTCTATGAGTTGACAAAGCTGATCGATGATAGCCACATCATCCCTACCTCGTTTCTAGCCAATCGTCTACAATGGTTTTTGTTTCGGTCAAAATAAACAATAGTTTAGAAATATTAGAAGGTTTTAACTAGTTTAAAGGAGCATCTTAGTCGTTAATTCCAATTTTCGTCGATTTCGTTCCGCATTGAATGACGAGAATGAATTTTCACATTTTAAGAGTTTTAAAATTTTAGTTCTAAATGGACAAGTTTGTAAATAAAGTTCTTTAAAGGTCTTTTTTTAATTTTCTCCTCCCTCTATATAAAGAGGGCCGATGAACATATTGGAGTTAGTTGAACTGAAATTTTTAGAAGGTTATTTGGGTATTCCCGCCTAGCGTAGGGGCTGTGGCCCGTCTATTCTCTGGCGATTAATGTCATCTGTCTTCTCCTTGGAACTCTTTGGCGAGGCTAGTTTCCCCTTCCAACCTTTCGGCGAGGAGCCGTTCTATCATCTCTTCTCATTTCCCTCCCAGCCTCTGCACCGTTCCTCGTCTTTCCCCTTCACGAGTCCTCGTCTACATCAAGCAGATTCCTTCGACGTTTTTGCCATCACCTCTCTCCCACCAACCAACCGACATCGGCTTCAGCAGATTCCCCGGGTCTATCTATCTCCGACTGTCGATAGTTCATTCTCATCCCCGGCAACCTATTCGTCCGACTATTCCCCTTCACAAATGAATGGCAAATCCGACGATCCCGGTTCAACCTTCTTCCTTAATGACAACGATGTCCGCTAGAGATAGATCTAGCTTCCCACGGACCTGCACATTGATACGCACAAACCTCATATCCGAAGGTTTTCAGAAACATCCTCGCCTACTCGGTTCTTTGTCAACTGCAGCGGCATCTTCAGATCTGGAACGAGACGACGGAGGTGGACCCCGGCGATCCCCGATGTCTGTCTTCCGAAAGATGCTTCTAGCAAATCCGGCACACAAGCAAACGACAACCGATTACAGTCGATTTTCCCTGTCGGCTAATCGTTCACGCAATCGATTTCCCTTTCCAGTGATGGGAGCCTTCCTACTGATGACGGATTTCCGCTGCGAGGCAAACTAGTCTGATTGCTCTCTTGATCGAATGTCGCCAAGGGCCTGCGCCAAGTTTTCTACCCTGTCCGGAAGCTTCCGGCGGAAGCCTCGCACCCTCGCAAGGCGTTGGCTTCATTCCCTTGCGCGCATGAGTCCATCTCATGTGCACAGCTTGTCTAAAAGCTTCCGTCAATAGCTTCGTCCGCACGTCAACTCGGACGCTCAACATTGTGCCAAACCGTTGATTCCGTATTTGCTACTGCTCTTGCACCCACCACCTTGGCCTCCAGATCACCACGCGGCAACCTCACTGCGTCGCGCCTTGTTTCCCACATACGCTGAATGTTCCGCAGCTTCCTGAGAGTCGATTCTCTGAGTCGGCGGAGTTGATCGATGACGGCCACGTCATCCCTACCTCGTTTACAGCCAATCATCTGTAATGGTTTTTATTTCGGTAGAAATAAACAACAATTTAGAAATATTAGATGGTTTTAACTAGTTCAAAAACTGTTTGAGCATCTTAGTCGTTAATTCCGATTTTCATCGATTTCATTCCACATCGCATCGATGTCTACACTTGTTAGTTAGGCACAACCATTGATTGCAGAATTGACGGAATCGGATCGGAATCGGCCGATTTCGGAATCGGATCAGATGATTCCCTGCGAAAGGGCCGATTCCAGCAGGAATTCCGTGGAATCAGTCAGAATCGATCCGATTCCGGTGATTCTGTCTAGAATCGGTCGATCCCGACCGATTCCACGGAAGACCAGTCTGGCCGGTCCGGTTCGATTCCCAGTTCGATTTTGGACCGGGAATTGAACCGATTCCGGCCCTTTTAGGGCCGGAATCAACTGCCGCGGTCGATTCCGGCGATCCAGCAGGCGGCGAGCTATCCAGCAGGCGATTCTGGGAGATTTCAACCTCGAAATCGAGGATTCCGGCGATTCCGAGGTCGATCCCAGCTTTGTGCGCAGATTCTGGTGCGATTCCAAGCTAATTCTTCAAGGGATTCCGCCAATCCAAGCTCCGATCGGCCTCGATTCAACATCTTCTTCGATCCTTAAGAGGTTATTAGTAAGATTTCTTCGCCGAAAACTTCGTACGTCCATTCTTACGCGTTTCCAATGACTCCGAGCGTGGTTAATCTCGGTGATCTCCGACCGAACAACTCCATTTAAGTTCTAAACTATTCGATTGGATGTTCTTTACACGGGAAAAATTCCGGAGTTAAACGGAGTTGTTCGGTCGGAAATCACCGAGATTAACCACTCTCGGAGTCATCAGAAACGCGTAAGAATAAACGTACGAAGTTTTCGGCGAAGAAATCTTACCAATAACCTTCTAAGGAGGATTGAAGAAGAGGTTGAATCGAGGCCGATCGGAGCTTGGATCGGCGGAATCCGTTGAAGAATTAGCTTGGAATAGCTGGAATCGCTGCTAGCATCGCTGGAATCATACCGGAATCGGTGCACAGAGCTGGGATCGACCTCGGAATCGCCGAAATCCTCAATTTCGAGGTTGATCGACGGAATCCCGGAATCGCCGGAATCGCTCGCCCTCTCCTTCGCCGCGGGATCGACCAGGAGCGGCTGCGGGTCGATTCCGACAAAAGGGCCGGAATCAGTTCGATTCCCGGTCCAGAGTCGAACCGGGAATCGAACCGGGCCGGGTTAAACCGGCCTTCCAAAGAATCGGTCGGATCGACCGATTCCACATGGAATCGGTCGGAATCGGATCGATTCCGACCGATTCCAGGCGATTCAGACCGATTCCGCGGAATTCTTCCCGGAATCGGTCCTTCCGCCAGGAATCGGATCGGAATCAACCGATCCGATTCCGGAATCGGTCGGAATCGGTCGGAATCGGTCGGAATCGGTCCGATTCCACCGATTCCGTAATCCATGGCCAGACCGGCCAAACCGATTCCAGACAAAATCGTCGGAATCAGATTGATTCTGACCGATTCCGACCGATTCCACGGAATTCCTGCTAAAATCTGCCCTTCCGCAGGGGATCGGACCGATTCCGGAATCGGCCAATTCCGATCTGATTCCAGCGATTCTGCAATCAATGCCTGGAAAGTTTATATATCTATAGGCATGCACTAGTGTGATTCATTGCATCCCAAGAATATTAATATACATAGCTAATTTACATAATAAGATAGATTGATTAGAGATCATGGCATAGATAGAGAGGTACATTATGGACAAATATTTCTAGGAGAGGATTCAATATTATTTATCCATCATTGAGCCACAGTAAATGTGTTGAGGTTAGTGGACTCAGATGATAGAAATCAAATGGGAAATCTTTATGAAGCAATGAACAAGGCAAAGTAGAGGATAAAGAAGAAGAATCCTAAAAATTGTGGATGCCAGATGGGATAAGACATTGCACCATGATGTACATGGCTGCATGTAATAAGTAGTTTTCACAAACTTTAATTTCAATATTCTTCTTTCATTGTTAAATGTATGTCTTTATCTTACATCACATGTTCAATGCAAGATATTTCTTAAACCCCAATATCTAATATATATGCAAATAACAGTGAGGTGGTGAGAGGTACATTTATTGTGATTATAAGACTTTCTATAACTCGGTAGGATAAGACAAAGGTTGAGTTAGAAGTAGGGGATAAATGAACATTAAATTTATTTTTAAAAAAACAAAGTAAATTACTAACTCTGTAATATTTATCTTTTTTTTTCAATACAATCATACAGGATGAGAGTCCAAGCGTACTCAAATTTAGATTTGGAATACTCTTGTGACAAGATTTCTCTAAGTATGTAAATCTAAGTTGTGATAACTTATTGTTAATTATATTATTATTTGATAACATTAACAGTATGCTCTACTAGGACATTTTTTTAGCTAAATGGTGGGTGTAAGTGAGCACAACAAGTGAATGGAAACCACTAACTTCTATTGTAGTGCACATATTGAGTCAGAGCACTGGTTCTTCCCATTGCGACAGAAATTGAAGTACTTTTAGCCTTATTCACACAAATAGAAGGAATAGGCTAAGGTCTGAGAGGTTGGACAAGCTGGTGGTCTGTCACTACAACATGCGCTTGTAGATCAAGAGCACCAAGGCCTGCCAAAAATTGATAGATGAGAGATTTGCAAGATTTACAGGAGGGCCTTATGAAAAAAGAGCTACTTTAGAGTCCCAAGTGCTTGAAATGGTGAATGTAGACAATTTTCTAGAAGAAACATACATTTAATGCATGGTTGGAGAAGAGGGAAAGGAGGGCACCACCACAGTTTGACCCAGATGACCATGCATGGGGTAAAGGGGAGCTTGATGATGTTGAGAGTGAACCTATAAAGAACATTGTTTATGAAACACAACCTATACCACCCCCAGCTTCAACCCCACCCCTAGCCCTAGACTTACCCCTAGCTATAGAACCTACTCCCAAAAAAACAAAGCAAATGGCACATAAGCCACGTAGGCCTTTTGCAGCATTGAAGGAGGTTTATCAATGTGAGTTTGACCTTGGGACTTCATTGCAAATAAAAAAAGAAGAACCTCAAAAGAAGCTAAATATCAGACAACGTCATGTCGTTGAAAGCAGTAATACAATCTCAAAGGCTGATGGAGAAGAGTACATACCACCCACCCAACCTTCATCACCTTCACATAAAAGAGGAGGAGGAGGAGGAGGGGGGATCTAGAGGAGATGGTGTTTCTACTTCTAATGCACATACTAGTGGTGCAGGTGCATTAGATTTGGGCTCTAGGCAGCATTGTGGTGGGAGAAGTCAACGTTAGCAACAAGGGTACTTTGATGAATATGCAATAGCCAATTATCTAGAGGCTGCTTCTCCTTCAACTTTTCAGCCATACTATTTAGTGGATTCTCTCCAGAAGTCAACTTATGCTTTTAGTCAAATGGCTGAATTACTATTTTTATATAGGTCTACAAGCCCCATACCGATCTTAAGGAATAATACTAAATGGGTACTTACGAACAAAGTGAAAACAATGATGACACCAAATATCACCAATTTTGATAAAAGGTACATCATTTGTATAATTATATCATTATCATTTGTCATTTATATTTAAATTTTGTAATGATCATATGTTATGATTCTTATGACATGTCAGACACTAAAATTATATTTTTAATATTTTTTAAAGTGTTTTGTAAATTTTTAAAAAAATCATGATTTTTGTAAATTTTTGAAGCAAAAAAATAAAAAAATGAATCAAACCGATTTTGATTCGATTTTTCTTCTTGGGAATTAGTCGAATCAAATCTATTCGATTTGAATGTTTGTTGATTCCAATTCCAGAATCCTTGATGAGAAGGGGTTGATGTGGCCAAAGAGATAGCAAGGGGTCTTCCAGACTTTTTATAGTTGTCTTCCGGAGGAGATGGGAGAATCTGGGCCCTCCCATGACATTTCTGCTACTTCCGTAGCCTTCATCAAGATTAGAAGCAGCATATGTAGGATGTTGCCTCTCACAAGAAGTCTCAAGGACACCGGTCGCAGAGATGCAAAATAACTAGCAAGGTCTGAACATAGCATCCCAATCCAATCAAGATTGGAAACGGAAGGTGTCCCCAAAATAGGCAAGGATTCCGGAATCGCCAAATAGAGAATTTTTTCTAACAGAGCATGACTCTCGCTCAATCTTCTCAATGAGGGAGAAATGCCTATGCAACTCCCCCAAGCCCTCCTCAACCATCAGATAGCCATGAGGGAGCCACAAAGAAGCATGGGGAGGAGCTAGTTACCTAAATGGCATCCTCATATACTGGAACGACTGGAGCTAAAATAAGGGACTCACCTCAGGCAACGTCGAGGTTTCCTTAAACCTCTTGGTCGCTCTCAAGCATTGAAGGGCCTTCATTGGGCCACAAGGGACCTCATAATAGGACTACGAAAGATTGTGCAAGGGATGGGGCTTGTGCCAATAGGGCAAGTAGCTCCACAGTTCCCATTGAGCTCGCAATTGTTGCCTTTAGAGTTCGATGCCCATCCGAATCCCCTCGATGGCAAGAAGATAATTTCCTTATCCTAACAGTATTATAACTCTATATGATAGGCCACGAAGGGTGTAGACAGGTATTATGTCGTATTTAGAGGTCACAGAGGGTCGATAGCCACCGCGTGGATCTGAACTTGCCATTCGAGCAAGCCGAAGGTCTCGGGGCTCCTTCTTAATGACAATAGGCCTCTTGGCCTATATAAGAAGCATTGTCAGGGCTCCCCAGGGAAGAAAAGAAATCGAAAGGGAGAATGAGAGGGAGAGGGAGCTAATGAAGCAAAAAACAAAGATAAAGAGTTCCAAGCAAGCAAGAGAGACCGTCTACACCTCCCATTGCCACCGTTGAGGCCGGTTGCTATGTCTACAACAGTTGTCAATGCCATTGACACCTCCTATTGTCATTGTGAACACCAACCACTGTGTCTATAATTGTCGTTGACATTATTTGTTCTCTCCACTACTGTTGATTGAGACTTATAGCCAAGCCTATAGTCATCGTCAATATCACTTGGGCCTATTGTCATCATCAATGCCATCAGCACCTCCTGCTGACTCCGTTTAGGTTGCTATCACATCTACAGTAGCCAACGACACCATCTATCATTTTCCATCACTACCATCAAGGTTGATGTGAGAACCTCGAAGTTTTTGAAAAATATTAACTTTGTGTTTGGAAATATTGTATTCGAATTTTCTAGTAAAATAGGCGATAACCTATAAAAGTACTAGATAGTTTGATGATATTATAAGAGTATAGAACCAAGGTTCGGGTCCTGTGAAAATTTCATTTTGACCTCTCTCTGTTGGATGATGCGAATATTCGACAATCATTTACATTGAGTAACTGCTTGAATATCCTTGATTAACTATCATAATGACATGTTTGTCAATAGCGTGCACATCCACATGTAAAGAACACAAAAGGTGCCAGCTTTTCGGGCAGATGAGATGTAAACATATTTTTTTAAGTTTAAATTTGTTAAGAGTTTGATTTTTGTTGTTTGGAGTTGGTTTAAGTTTCGATTTGGAGTGTTGATTTAAATTTTGAATTTTAAATGTTGGTTTTGATTTGATTTAAATTTCATTTTGGTTGTTTCAATTTCGATTGGTTGAAGTTGTTTTATTTAAATCTTAATGAACTTTAAGTGTGTTGAACAATCTAACATGTTTAAGTCTGGTTGACATGTGTTCAGTCAAATTTTTTATTGTTTCTTCACGTTTGTTGATGTGTTTTGATATCGATTTAAGTGTGTTTGGTATGTTTTAAATGTTTTCGGACTTCAATTCAACTTGATTAAGTTTAAGTTTCAGATTGTTAAGTGACCTAATTTTCATGTTTTGAGATAGATTTTAAGTGTTTTGAAGCAACTTCAATGTATTTAACTTGTCTTGTTTAAGAAGTTCATTTTCACTAGATTAAGTGACTTTAATTATAACTTTCAGATTATGTCAAGTTCTAATTTGTATTACATGTTCAGATATGATTAAATGTATTTTTCGATTTGATTAAGTTTGTCTTTAGATTTGGTTAAGTATTTTCAAACTTAATTTTTATGTTCAGTCTGCATCCCATCTGGTATGTCGGGCTAGTATCAATGCTCGGACATATGATTGAATCAACACTTGAAACTTCATTGCATTTGTCCATATCGAAGTACAGAGTTGTCGTTAGTTCATATGCCATATCATGAATATTGTCCAAGTATGCATGTATGTCCATGACTTGTCAAAGTGTGGATTTCTTTCCCCATAGTGTAAAGTCCTACGAGATCAAAAAAATTTTTAACAACATGGCACCTTATTTTCTAATCAGTGTGAAAATTTACCCATCCTATATAATTAAGTCTTTCGACTTTTCCACGTGATGGGAAGAGTCCATCTGCAATAGGAACTTGTCCCAAGTCTACGCCCGGATCGACATACCAAGAGCTTGCCTAGAGTAGCCATCCAATGGAGCGTAGACTAACTCCTTAACTTAGTTTTTTTTTTTAGTCGAAGGCAATGTCCAGTGGTGGACTAACTCCCCAGATTTAGCTTTTTTCTAAAGTTCGAAGACTAAAGTAGTTCCCAATGGTGGGCTAACTCTCCAAATTTAGTCTTCTTTTAATGTGAAGCCTGAGGCAGCTCCCAGTGGTAGACTAATTCCTCAAACTTAATTTTCTGTTAAGCGTGAAGCCTGAGGCAGATCCCATGGTAGGCTAATTCTCCAGACCTATTTTTTAAAGTGTGATGCTTGAGATAGCGTCCAATGATGGGCTAACTCCCCAGATTTAACTTTTTTTAGTTTGAAGTTTGAAATGTCCAAAGCAACGTCCAAAGGTAGACTAACTCCCCAGACTTAGTTACTTTTGGTGTGTCCAAGATCTGATGGGTTAGTTCATGTCTCAACGGCACAATGGACCAGTCTTCAAGTCCTTGGGCCAGAAAAACCTGTTTAGAACTTCAAAAGCCAGCATGGCCTGCTTTGCAGCCTGCATGACTTAGCTTTTTTTTTATATGTCATTTTTCCTCTTCGCTGTAGCAATGGGCTGTGCAAACCTCAGAGGGGGCTGAAATGATGCTGTTTTCGTATTGTTTGAGAGAGCTATCAAAGGACTGCACAAAGAGTAGAATGGTAACCAATCAGGTGCCATGCTAGGGGGGCAACAAAGGGGTGCATAGGGACCTGTTTAGGAGCTCATCTGATGGGCTAAACAGGGGCTGACATGGACTCTGCTCGGCTGCTGCACAGGTGGACAGAAATGGGGCTAATTGGATGATCAAAAGAAAAAGCCAAAGGGGCTGTTCATGGAGCCAGCAAAGAGATCAAACAGGGCTGATTGAGGGCCTGCTCAGATGACCAAACAAAGGGCTGCTTGGCTGCTGTTTAGGAGCCTGATAAAGGGAAGCCGAGGGGACTGTTTATGTGGTCTAATGAAGACCTGGTTTAGGACAGGTTTAAAGGCACTCAAAGGGGCTTGATTGAAGACAACAAGGGCCTAGACATGGGGTCAACAAAGACCTATTTTGATGGTTGGACAATGGCCAAGGAAGGGACAGCACAAAGGGCTGATCATGTGGCCAAAATGAAGACCAAACATAGACTATTGTTAAGGACTATGTAAGGGGATGGCAGGGGTCGAACATGGGCTGTTGATGGCAGGTTTAAGGGCCTGATTGGATGACCAAAATAGAGTGCATAAGGTGCTGGTTTAAGAGACATCAGGGGTCAAACATAGACCGTTGGATGGTAGGCTTAAGGGCCTAATTGGATGGCCAAGGTGAGAAGCACAAAGGGCTGGTTTAATGGGACATCAAGGAGATTGTGTAGGTGCTTGCCTTGGGGCAGCGCAAAGGCTATGGGATAGAGAGAATATTGAGAAAGAGGAAGAAGAAAAAAATTTAAATACTACATTGGGCCTATTTTTTTCTACCTTCTTCTTACACAGGTGTTGCTGCAGATGCTGCTAGAAGCGCAGCCGAAGGAAGGAAAATAGGTTGCAACCGCTGTCGTTGATGGAAGGAGAAGCTTCTTCTCCTCCTCTTTTTGGCGCAAGGGGTGCTGTAAAGAGAAGGTGCCAAAGTGTCTTGCTATTGTTGGCGTTGTGTTGTTGCTCCTGCTGTTGGAAAAGGAGGTCGCCAGGGGCCTGTTTAGGTGCTGCTGCGCACTAGAACAAGAAGAAGAAGATGCCTTGCTGCTACTACTTGAAGAGGAAGGCGCCTTCTCTTGATGCTGCTACTATCAGTGGAAGGAGCAGGAGAAAGAGAGAGGGAGAGCTTCGGCCAGATGGTGGTGAGAGGGAGCAAGTGTGCGCGCTGGAGAGAGAGAGCTGGCTGACTTGCGCAATCTGATGTGTTGGAGAGAGGGAGCTGCGCCCTCCCCTTTTTGTTCTTCAAGTTTCCCTCTGACGGGAAAGTCTACAAGATCAGATTTGATAGAGATAAAGCTCAAAGTCCCATTACAAGAAGAGGTCTTGTGTGGAAGGAATTCTATTTGAAGAAGAAGTCTCCTAAAATGGATATCCACATGAAGCAAGTTCCGGAAGGCCATGTGCGCACAAAGGTCCTAGTTTTTAGTTGTTGTATGCACAGATGAGGGAGTTGGCGCACCTGATCTTACTCTCTCAATCTCCCACTAGTCGGGTAGTCCAAAGGATAAGATGGATAAGAGATAAGATGATAAGGTGAAATGACATAAGGCAAAGAGTTGTAGCTCACAAAGAAGTCTTCTCTTAAAGAAATTCCACCCGAGAATGGAGTGTGGACAAGTTTATGTGTGCCCAGGACTAGGCTGATGGTGCACCAGCTAAGAGAGAGAATGGGATTGGTTTAATTTAGGTTAATTTTAACTCAGGTTTGATCAAAATGCTCCTAATCCAACAACTATCATTAACTCCGATCAGAATCAATTAAATAAATCCCGAATTTGCCCAAAAAATTATAGAATGAACTTAAATTGATTTTGTGTTCTATCAATAAGTGGCCAAGATATCCTGAATTATATTTGAACTATGATTTTACTGATTCCCCCAATTGGTGTGATCTCAACCATTGATCATACCGAAAATTATATTATATGTAACTAAATCATTCAGTTGGTTGAAATTTACTTCTAATACATCAATATTCTTGAGACTACAGTCATAGACTGAGAAATTGCAATTTTCAGCCTAGGTCGATATAAAAATTGATCGGACCACTATGCCCTTGAAGTGATGGGGTATGGACTTTTGTCCAGATTTGATCTTTTTTAAATAATTTTCCAACCGGTGGTTAAATTTCTAATCTGTCTCAAGCAATGTCCAACTCTATCATAGACCGACAATGTGGTGAAGTTGGACCTCTTTGATAAAATCTTGATTTGTCTCGAAGTGTCAGGGGCTAAACAGTCATTTTGACCTTTCAGCGTCCGTTTTCCAAATTTTGGGCACCATTGCAAAGTTCTCAATCAAGGCTATGCAATGAGCTTATTATCTTGACCATTTAGGGCCTATCAAACCATGACGAGATATTTCCAAAGCTTGTTTATACCATTTGATCCTTGTTTTACCGAATCTAGGTTGAACTTCGACATTGCTCAAATTTAAGTCAAGTGAGCTAAAAGGAAAAAAATTGGTGCCAAAAGTTGACAACCAAGTTTATTATCATGATTGAAATCTTCCTCTTCTCATGTCACCATCAACGTCGTATACTTCTTTCGGTGTCACTATCATTTTCAACATCAAAAGACCAAGGGGCAAGGAACGGGAACACGAAGAGGTGATATCTAACACCTCTTCATTGACCACCTCTCCCAAGCACCTTAGTGGGGGTTCAATAGGGTCCATCCACTCAAACCAGCCACTCTAAAACCTCCTAGGATCCACATCGACTCCATGTAGATATGGATATCAACAACCCTTTAGGCCCGAACAATACTTGAAATAGGCTGAAAGACAACTAATTTTCGTAAAAAAACAAAAAATTAACTTTGTTGGGAATGATACTAAGGATGGTGATGTGGGACAAGAACTCAGATGCCACCATCCAGACGGGTTGACGGTGAGTCTGAAAGATCTGAATATACCTGATCGGACCTGAAATGGGTATGTTGAGCTAGAACCGAACTGAAACTATGCTGGACCAAGGTAAAATGCACCAACCAAGCTGAAAATCAACTGAACCGGGCCTGAACCTAGCTAAACCAGTCCCGAAAGTACTGAGCCAGCATTGAACCAGGCTCAAAACCCCTGAATTGAAGTTAAATTGGCCTGAATTGGCTTGAACTAGAGTGAAAGGGCTCTGACCCGGACTTTGGAGGCTTGAATTGACCTGAACTGAACCTTGGACCACCTGAATTGGACCAGACCAGCCAGTCTGGACCCTGAACCAGGTTGAACCGCCCTGAGCCGACGGTTTGGGCACTTGAACCAGCCTGAATTGGTGGTCGGGCCAGTCATTGAGCTGGTCAGTCCACGTGTGAGACGCCGAGTGCACGCATGCAGCCAAGTAGAGTTCATGGCCATTTGGGGCCGCACCGCATGATTGGAGAAAGGGGAATCATGGCCATTCCCCACGGCGCCCGACGACTCGAAGGCGGGCATGGGGAGGGGGCTGTGGCGATCTCCTGACGGGCACATTGTGCATTTCTACATGTCGAGAGGGGGCCTTGAAGGAGGGGTCATGGCCTAACGAGAGCAGCCCCTGGGTTAAAAACCCAGTGAGACTTTTAGTGGCTTTTTGTCGCTCCTGACCGTGAGGGTGAGCCCACGGTGGGGCTTATGGCACCTTCTTGGCACCCTCAATAAGGGGAAAGGGGGGCGGGACTCTTACCCCCTTCGTAGTGTCTACTTTCAATAGGTTCGGTGGCCACAGAAAGAGAGACAAGGTGGCAGTGGCACGGCAATGAAAGCTCTCTTTCCTCATCTTCTTCCTTCCTCTTTGTCCTCCTTTTTCATCTTCATCGTTCATCCGTCATCGTGGTCTGCTGGAAAAGGAAAGGTTGACGGCTCAATGCAAGAAAGAGCGGGGAGGGGTGCCTTCGCACCGGGCTAAGGAGGGGTGGGAGGGAGGAGAATGGGGTAGTGATAAAGGTGGATCCTTACGAAAGGGGGTTGTGATGGGCTCACTTCTGGGTGTCCAAACTAGAAGGGGAAAAGGAGCCTGAGGTGGGGGAGTCTGAGGGAGTTGCGATGGAGAGAGGAAGAGTTATTGTGATGGAGAAGAGAGGGAATGAAGGGGTGAGGGGAAGGTTCAGATAGGCCTAGGGAAGGAACATCGGAGAGTTGGAGCTTGCTGGAAGTGAGGGAAAACTAAAGGTGGGGATGGTAAGGAGGTGACCGAACCTAGCTCCAAAGGTGGGGAAACAACACCAGAAGGGGAACAAAGACTAGGTGAACCCGAGGGTGGCGTGTCAACACACAACGTCAAAGGAGAAGAAGAGACTGAAACAGGGGGATAAGAGGAAATGAGACGGGAAGAGAAACCTTTTTTTCAATCAACCTTCTTCATTCATTGACTTGGGGTTCTATAAATAGAGCTTGATATTACAAAAAGGGGGGCACTAAAGACTAATGACATATATGTCATCTAAAAGACTAATTAAAAAAGAAAGACTCAAAAAACTCCAAAGATCAAAATAAACGTACGTAAAAATAAATTTTAGCACTACTAAATAAAAGAGAATAATGCATCATCTCCTCATGACCTGAAAAATGCTATCTCCAAACAAGCACTCAAACCAGTCCGATCAGGTCCCTATCCAATAGCCTCACGGCTCTCCTATGTCTCAACCGAACTAAAATAAAAAATATATAAATGAATCAAACAATCAAGACTACTTGGGAACTAGGCACGTCGCTACGTCTTGGTTAAACCTAAAAGAACTCTGACATATGGATTGGTTAAGAGACAGGACACGCCTTTACATCCCTAAAGTTGGCATATAAAGGTCATAAAGACCATAATTTCATACCATGCCCCCTACTACCCATTGAGCTATGGGGAGACTAGGCGTGTTTATCAACATGCTGAACCAAAAGCTATTGAGATTCATAAACCATGAGATGATCCCTCACATGCCCATCCAAAACCGAGGTAAACTCAATCCTAAGCTAATAGGAAGAATTCCCACATGCATGTCCAGTGTTGGGTGCATTCTATCCTAAATCATTGGGATAAATTTCATGACATCTATTAAAGACTAGAAGCGTTTAATCCTAACTCACTTAATCCATGGGAATTATGACTTCCATGTCTTCCCTCTATGTATATATATCTTAATTTGAGCAATCAATAAAAGGAATCCTGTGTTAGGTACATATTTGGCATTTCGGGGAGAACAGATAGACCTCCACGGAATTGAAAGATTGTAAACAAATAAAAAGGAAGTCTCGGCAAAATTGACAAATCTGGAATTCTGCAAGACAGCAGTCTTTTGCTGGTCTAACAACATAATTAAAAATCCTAAGATGGGTGGGGAAAGTCAAAAATGAACTAAAAAAATCATTTAAAAAGAAAGAAAAACTACACCAGAATTGATTGCTACAAGCTTTAAAATTACAAATCTAAACCTTGACTCAATTTAAACATATGTATAAAGCTGATGGTACATAAACTACAAAGCATCGAATTAAAAAAAATACTCAATCAAATCTGAAGAGCGAGGAAATCCCAAATCAAACAAATCTCAGAATCTGAGACTGAAGTCAAGAGCACTTAGTCCCAAAAAAATGAAAACCTCAGATATTGAAATCCAATCACATAAAACCCAGTTAAACAAGGCAATAATACAAATAAAAAATAAATAAAATCAGAACCGCAGTAAAAAAAGGAAGAATGTCAGCCCCATGATAGCCTGGGTCTGCAATGTCAAACAAAATGATGAGACAGGCTCCTCCTCAATTTAATTGATCAGACACTGTCAAAAGAGAAAAGAATAAAAAAAGAAAAAAATACTCAAATCAGAAAACATAAGGATTAAAAAATGAATTTCCAGAAGCCTGAGATATGAAATTCCAATCTGAGAGTCTCAAAGTTTTCAACTCAAAATAAAATCCCAAAGTCAAAAAATATTAGAACTTAAACCAAAAATAAAAAAAAAACAAGACAAAACAAAACACATCAAAATTTGAACTTGAAACAAAATCAAATCAGGCAACTCAAATACTTACAATCCCAAGCACAAAATTCAAAAACAAAACCTCAAATACTGAGAGATTGGGAAAATTGCAAAGGCATTTCACCCATAGTTGTCAGGGCGGTCGCCTAAGCAGCACCTAGGCGACAAGGTAGTGAGTGAAGACCTCTGTTGTTAGAGGCGGTCGCCTCACCTGCCTAGGCGGTGAGGCGAGGCTGTTGAAAACCGCCTCGCTTCGACGGTTTTCACCTGAGGCAAGCGCCTCCGGCGCCTCACCCGCCTCAGCACTTACCTCAGGCGCTCTACGCACCTCGCCTGCCTCCCCCTTGCCGTCCGGTAAGAATCGGATACGGTAAGATCGGATCCGGGTCGATTAAACACCCCCCGCTCGATTCTCTCTCTCCCTCCCTCTCGAACCCTTGTTTGCCCAGACCCTCGCCCCCGACGCTGCTCCTTCCTCCGGACGAAGCCGCCGCCTGCAGCCGCACCTACCGCCACTGCCGCCGCTGCCGCCGCTGGCAAAAGCCTCCGCCATTGCCGTCACCGCTGCCAGAAACCGCCACCGCCGCCGGAAGCTGCCTCCGTCCCCGACGCCACTCCTGCCGGATCACCCCACCGCCTGCAGAGACACCTCAAGCGGCTCCTGCCGCCACCGCCGCTGCTTCCGCTACCGTCGGAAGCCCTAGCCGCCGCCGTTGGAAGCTCCTACCACCGCCTCCGCCACCTGGAGCTGCACCTGTGGCCGTCGCCACCGGAAGCTACCTCCGCCCCCGACGCCACTCTCGCATATCACCCCACCGCATGCAGAGACACCTCAAGTGGCTCATGCTTCCGCCGCCACTGCTTCCACTGCCGTCGGAAGCCTCAGCCGCCGCTGTTGGAAGCTCCAGCCGCCGCCTCTGCCGCTTGCAGTTGCACCTGCGGCCACCGCAGTCGGAAGCTGCCTCCACCCTCGACGCCGCTCCCACCGCCTGCAGAGACTACATGTCTTAATTCTAGTTGTTGAGTTTGGTTGTTTTTTTTTTCTCATTTTGATGTTATGTTTTTACATGTTTGAAATGAATTTCTAAGTCTTCTGGGAAAAGAGTTCGTCTTTCTAATGAAGATTCGAACGATACCAGTAATGATGATCAGGAAGCTCTCACCAATCTTGATTCCGATAGTGATTGATAGTGACTAGTGAGTGATATTTGTATTTGTATGGTTGTATTCGAATTAGACTTATTTTATGTATTATGTAAGGTTGTATGGTTGTATTGTTTTATTATGGTTGTATGATTGTATTCGTCTTTCTAATGTTATATTTAATTCCCACTCTTGTTAGTTAATGATTCCATGTTTTTTATGTATTTATTTCAATTATTTAATATCACATATATCTTTATTAAAATAAATAATATTAAAATATTCAAAACGCCTCGGGCGCCTGAGGCGAGGCGCTGGGTCCCTCGCCTCAGGCACCTCACGCCTCGGATAACATAGGTAAAGACCGCCTGGACCGATCGCCTTATGCCCCTTAAGAAACGCATACGCCTTGGTCGCTTAAGCAGCCAAGGTGTGTGCCTTGGTCCTTTAGCGGGTACCCAGCCGAGGAGCTACTTGGACCATCAGGCTCTTGAATCGAAGCCTCTGGTTCATAAAAAACCAAACCGGTTTTTATTATAACCCAACTAAGCATCGCACTTCATTTAGTCATTCTTGAACTCACTTGCCCGACACGATGCCTCCCGACGGACGCGGTGTTCACCCCTTCCTCGCACAGCACCGCTGATGGCGATGGTCGCCTTTGCCAGCCCTCCCGACGGCCACGGCACTCTCCTCCTCCGGTGGTTACTTCTCCTTCTCCGGAAGGATCCCTTATGAGCTTAGTTTCTCCCTACGACCTCAATCATAGGTAAAATCTAATTTTTGATTTATTTTATTCTTCTTCTCATTTCTTCATTGAAGTTCATCATTCTAACATCTATTAGAATATTTTTAATCTTCTTATCCATATCCTATACTCAAATATCTAAAATATTGCATGTCTAAACATCTCCAACGTGTCAATGGTTTCTAACTTTGTTGTTTTTGTTCCTTTACCCATTTTTCTATATTCTACATATAACGGATTGTTTGATGTTTGGAAATTGCTACATTACACGTAATAGGGTCGGTTATAAATATATGTCAATTTGGTTAGATTTGTAAGTTTAATTTCAATTTTTATATATTAAATTGTTATGACATTTTTAAAATGACATATACACCTCACCCCGTGTCATATCTCGCCTTACTACCTAAACTTATGCCTTGCAACTAAGCTACAAAAGACCCTTCGAGCGCCTTGGACATCTTGACGCCTTGACAACTATAATTTCACCAAAGTATAAAAGAAACCAAAACTCAATACAAATCTCAAAGTTAAAAGGCATTAAGTAAAAACCAAACTAAATCATTAATCAGATAATCAGATTCAAAATAAATCCTTAATCCATAAGACATCAAGTCTTGGTAAAAATAAGCAAGCAATGAACTCAACCAACTCAGATTAAGTCTAAAAGATAATCTCAAAGATAGAAAACATCAAGTCTTAACCAAAAACAAATCAAATTCCTTAATAAACCCAAATAAGCTTAAATCAAATCAAACTAAAAGCAAAATATGAAGCGTTTGCATTCCATCAAGTTCATGAGGCCGTTGCCTCCAATGTTGATTTCATATATGTACGTTTTCTAATCACAATTTGTTATGACGACTAATCAAGGGTGTTTGAATGGTTATTCAATGTATTTAACATCGTTACTTCGCAAGTCCGATGGAGAGAGGTCAAAAAAATTCAAAGAATCCAACAACCTCAATACATATTTTATATATATCATGAATTAGATATACTTTTATAAAATATCATCTATTTTCTTAGTTGTTCATACTAATACCAAAAAACTCTTCTTTTAGAAAGGTAAAAGAGTAAGATTTTGATATTACAACAGTTCTCATAATACTTCAAAATCCTGATAAGTTACTAAAATCTTCTGTTGCAGAAAATAAGTCCTTGCCAGCAGAAAAGTCTTAAATGTTGTTTTGTTACATTTGTTATTTTTATGACAAAAATGTACCTCTAATAACATATCTCCGGTTTCTCCTCATGCATCCTCTTTATCTCTCTAAAAAAAGAAGGCATTTATTTCCAAAAAATGAAAAAATACTTAACTAACAAAGGTACTTACTTTTTAAAAATATGGGATTTCAATAACTTTTACAATTTTTATTTTCTGGGGATATATTTAGAATTCTAAACAATTATGAGGACCGATATGTAAAAATACCATAAAATACAAATATCTCTCAAATGGGTAACACCACAAAACAAAATTAAATTAAATTATTTTCACTTGAGATTTCCACAAGGACTAAAAGGAAGACAAAAATAAAGAAACTCAGAAATCTAGTTATTGTAAAGAATTTGGCCATCGTGTACAATCAGGAATGACAAGTAGATATCATTATTATCAAAGGTGATTGAGGCAACCACTTAAGTGCCAAGATGAAGCGAAGCAGTCGCTCACTACTTTGACTTAACCTAAATTGCCTAGGCTAATACTTCCATATCCACTGTCACCAAGGTGAGCATTTCCAGCAACTTTGGCACTTTATATGCCTAAAAGAAGACTCTCACTACTATTCTAGAGGATGGACAAGTCGCCAAAGATTGCCTCATTGTGGTTCTCATAATCCGACCCCCACCTTGTATCGAATCACAAAGCAAGAATCTGAAACTTAAACTATATTGTTAAGGTTATAAGCTCAAATGAGTTTGCCCCTTGCTCTATTTTTAAGAAAGGTCCAAGAACCAATTTCTATTAATGCAAATAAAGGGTCAAAACAAACAAAGCAGAAGAATCAAGAAGGGAAAACAAAGAAAGGAAGACTGCTACCATGGTGGTAGTAGAGAGATATTACATGAAAGGCTGCCTAAAATGAAGAAATCTATCCCTGTAAATAGACAACTCCATAGTGCATCCAGATAAGGCACACAACCAATCCTTGACAAGAGAAGCCATGTCATACAGGATCAGAGTCAGGTTGTCAAAATGGTCTTCAAAGATTTGCTTGTTCCTTGTACGTCATATGGACCCTAGCATGGCTGAGAGAAATAAATCCCACATGCAAGAAGCAAGATCTGAGTGCCAAGAGTTCAGCCTCTGCCAATCTATCAGGAAAGAGATAGTGTCCACTGGTTCCACGCAAGCAATTTTCCAATATTTAAAATACCTTATCACAAGAAATTGATGGTACCACACTTAAGAAAGATGTGATCCACACTTTTCACCTTGAAATAGTATGTTGATAAATTCGAAAAAATCCTATAAAAATAGCTTCTCGTAGGGAGGTGTTGCCTAGCAATCTTCAAAAGGAACACCCTGTGATGCCAAAAGAATTAGAACTCACCAATAGACAACCTGCTCAATGCAGATTTCATGCTAAAAGTAAATTTGCTATTGGGAATCTAGACTATTTTATCCACTCTATTAGTAGAGCACTTGCAGTTTTCAATAAAAGTTAGTAGGGTTAGAAAACTCAATGATTTCCTCATCCTTAGGATTTCTCCTAAAAGACAGGCTCAACTTAGTCTCCTCACCCCCAGCGTTGCTAACCTTAACATTAGGTTGAGTGCATATATTGAAGAGGATAGAGAACATGGAAGCCAGTGAAACTTGGCTCGCCCATTGATCTTCCAAGAAAGAGGTCCTTCTACCATTTCCCAGCTCACTAGGTGACATAGTTGTAGACTTGTAGTAGAGTTGAAGAGATCCCAGTTCTGCAATATGAATTTACAAATGCTCGAGAATCTGTTCCTATCTCTAAATTTTCTAAATCAGGATGTCATTCTCACCGATTTTATATTTGGACCGGACTAACTTAACTCACAACGTATTTAGACTGAGGTTCAACTTCCATAATCACTTGGAGAGTAGGGAATTATTGATAGTTTCTAGGGTAGTAAAGCCTGCACGCCCTCTTTTAGTGTGTCTACACACATGATTCCAAATGTTAAGGTGTTAGGCCTCTACTGTCAATGTTACCTTTCCAGAAGAACCTATCTCTGACACTCAACTTAAGACATGGATTTGGGTACTCTTAAGGATCAAGAAAAAGTAGAGGTAAGCTCTGCAAAACTAATTTTGATAAAATCCATCTCCCCCCAGAGGACAACACGTTGCTTCTCTAAACCTGTAGTTTGCTTCGAATTTGTGAATAATATAATCCCAATCTTTACTTTTTGTACCCTTATCAGAGAGAGGGAGACCTAGATACCTGATCAGGAGGGACACCCAAGGCATGTTAAAAATAACATGTACTTGTTCCTTTTGTTGATCATTCATGTTGACAGAAACAAGCTCACATTTATCTTTATTGATTTTCAAATCAATAACTGACTACAGCAAGAAGAGTAAAATTGTGAGATTAAAATATTTACCCAAACTCTCTAACGAGAATATCCACAAACTGAAGGTGAGTGATGTGCTTCCTGTCATAGACAACTTCCATTCCTTGAATCAAACCATTTTGTTCAGCTTTCTCCCACATAATACTAAGAATTTGCCTCACAAGGACAAACAACTAAGGTGATAGTGACTCCCCTTATATGAGGTCGTGCGAGATATCACATAAACCAAACTTTTTGCCATTGATATCAATTGAAAATTTTGCTCTGCTGATGCAAGATTTGATCCGCCCATAGTTGTCAAGGCGACAAGGCATCCAAGACATTGAAGGATGTTAATTCCGCTTAGGCGACAAAGCAGTCGCTTAGGCATTGCCCAGATAGTCAAGACGGTATCATTATATATGCATATATATACATATATATATATGAATATATACAATCATATATGTAATTAGATATTAATACTATATAGTATATATATTTATGCAAACATACAAACAATATGTAATATAATTATATTTGTATTTTATAATTGAATGTATATGATTGTGTGTACATACATATAAATGTGATTTTATATATGTAAGTATGAATGTGTGGGTATTTATTTTTGGGAAAAGAGTTAATCTTGATAAATTAAGTGAGAGGAGAGAAAAGATAGCTAAGAGAGAACTTTATAAATTTTAAGTATATAATATATATTTATAATCATAAATATTAAATATAAAAGATAACATAAGTGATAATAAAATATATTAATATATTCAAACTATCATTAAATAAGTGCCCTTTGTGAAGGATATCAAGGGAAGAAAAGCTCCAAAAATTACTATTTTAATTATGTAAAAATACTTGGGGCGCCTTGCTTGGGCCCCTAGACAGGCGCCTTGGGTACCTTTTTGGGTGCCCCATAAGGCGCTCTAGCAAGGCACCCAGGCAAAATCGCCCAGGTGCCCATCTTGACAACTATGGATCCACTTGTGGTTGAATCCCATCAACTACATAATTCTCAACAAAGCCCGCCACCACTTGATCTTGTCATAAGCCTTCTCAAAATCATCTTTAAATGATACACTACTTACCCCTGTACTTCTTGTCATGTAAGTATTAGTGAGCCGCCATAAAGTATTCTAGTATATACCTATCAAGAATAAAAGTTGACTAGGTATTGTTGGTCAATTTGCTGATATACATACTGAGTCTATTTGATGGTACCTTAGTGACAATGTTGTAGCTACAATTAAAAAGGTTAATTGGCTTATGATCTTTTATGTCCTCCACAATGTCATTCTTAGGTATAAAAACCGTAGTAGAATTCAAGAATTTGATATAGTCAAGGTCAGCTTCAAATTTGACAAAAATCAGACTAAAATGACTATGACGCTTAAACCAAACGACTAAAACAAAAATTAAACAACTAACGCTCAAACAGATTTTTAAACAATTTAAGACTAACGTGTCCTTTGACCCAACTACGTTGGCGCCTAAAGACACTATTGGCCACTTGGTCTTCTGGGCTTCGTAGTGCCTTACCACCATGTTGTGCATGAAATATGTGTGTGCACAAAAGGTCTTGTTCACATAGTAGATGGGTAAATTTGGAGGTTGAGGTGACGAACACACGGAAAACAAGATATCTAGAGGTGTGGGTAGGCACTATATCGAGTGATCGAGATATAGAATAGATGAACTTGCGGAAGCTTTTGGAAATGCTCGTGAGGCAGGTTCATATGCACAGCAGAACGACGTCAACGCCTTGTGAGGAAGCGAGTGCTCAATTTGAGATTTCTAGAGGTGAGGGGAAATTGACAGTGACCTAAAACGAGGACCAAAGGGTGAAGGACAAACGTCATGCCGGGCATCTTTGTCTGTCGATTGACTAGATCATGCCACTGAGGATGTCGTAGAGGAGCGACGAGCTCATTGAAACTATCTTCAATCACTGAACTTGAGTCCAACACTTGATGTTAGAAGGGGTCAACAAGTCCAGAATCCTGGAAGGTTTGTGCGTGATTAACGGATTTTCTAATACAACTGCCAGTTGACGAAGATGGCAATCTAGCTGAACCACGTAGGACTAAGGAGGACACTGCAAAGTTGAGAACAAAGCTCTGGGGATCACCAGAACCTATTCACCGTTCAGTTCTAACATCGTCGCTATGGAAGTCTGTATGATGCCAACCACAATAGATCACAACGTACTGGATGCAAGGTTCGTCGGATGGTCTTCAAATCTGGAGCTCAATGGTCTTCGAAATTGGTGAAGGAATTATGGCTCCAATAATCGCCGAAGTTGACGTTGTTCCCCTAAATCGCAACCACTATTCATATCTGTTGCAACTGACGTTGTGATGGCGACGATGTTAACTTGTGAAGGGGAAATGGTGGACGAAGGGCACAGAGGCCAGAGAGTAGAAATGAGAGTTAGAATGGCTCCTCACTGGAGAAAGGGGAAGGATTAGAGAACGCCCTCTCGGTCGAATCGAGGAAGATGAAAGAGAAAGACCAGGCCACAACCCTACATGCATGGGAAGAACACTCGAATAGTCCAAAAATTCACTGAATCGTATATTGATTTCAAGTGAAGCACATCCTCTTATAGAAGATTCTAGTTACAAGAAAGACCATCTAAAAGACTATTTACATATGTTCATTTCAGGACCAAATTGAAAACAACTAATCTCTCTTAAAATTAGATAAGCAAAATTGAAAGTAAACTTGAAATAAGACTCAGAAATTGTCTCCAAAATTGTTTAAACTTCTAAAATTTGTCAACATCATTCTCTCCGACCGGGAGAAAACTCGATCTCGAGTTTTGACTTCGCAATTTCTTTATGTGCGGTTGGGAACACCCAAGAGTCAACTCGTGAGAACGAGTCAATCCCAAGCTTTGACACCAAATTGATGGAGAACAAGATTGACGAAAATCAGACTAAAATGACTACAATGCTCAAACCAAACGACTAAAACCGAAATTAAACGACTAGCGTTAGAACAGATTTTTAAACTATTTAAGACTAATTAAAACGCCTAAAATTTACCGTTAATTCTGTCAAAACAAACCCAGGCGGATGGTTGAGAGCACAAGTTGGGGTGACGCATCCCTTGACCTAGCTCCATTGGTGCATGAAGACATTGTTGATAGCTTGGTCTTCTGGGGTTCGTGGTGCCTTACCACCAAGTTACACATTAAACGCGTGTGTGCGCGGAAGGTCTTGTTCACACAGCAGATGGGTGAATCGAGAGATTAAGGTGGTGGACGTACGGAAAACAACAAATACGGAAGTGTCAGGTAGGCACAGTGTCGAGTGATCGAGGTGTCAAGCGGATGAACTTGCAAAAGCTTCAGGAGACGCTCGTGAGGCAGGTTCGTGCGCACATCAAAACAACGTCGACACTATGCGAGGAAGAAAGTACTCTGGAAGGGATTTCTAGAGGTGAGGGGAAGTGGACGGCGACTTAAAAAAAGGACCAAAGGGTGAAGGACAAATGCCGTGCTGGGCATCTTCTCCCGATCAACTAGATTAGGCCACTGAGGGAGTCGTAAAGGAGATCGTCATTGAGGACGAGCTCGTTGAAACTACTTTAGTCACCAAGCTCGAGTCCAACACTTTATGTTGTAAGGGGTCAACAGCTCTAGAATCCTAGAAGGTCTGTGCGTGATTGACTGATTTTCTCACATGGCAGTCAGTTGATGAAGACGACAATCTAGATGAACCATGTAAAACTGAGGAGGACGCTATAAAGTTGAGAATGAAGCTACAAGGATCACTGGAACCTGTTTATTGTTCAGATTTGACGTCGTCACTATGCAAGTCCATCGAATGCCAACCACAATGGATCGCAACGTACTGGATGCAAGGTTCAATGGAAGGTCTTTAGATCTGGAGTTCAATGGTCTTTGGAACTGGTTAAGGGATTGTAGCTCCAGGAATCGCGGGAGTTGATGTTGTTCCCCCAAAATGCAACCTCTATTAAGATTTATTGCAACTAACGTTGCAATGGCGACGATGTAACCTGTGAAGGGAAAATGGTGGACGAAGGGCACTAAGGCCAGAGGGTTGAAAGGAAAGGTAAAATGGCTCCTCACTAGAGAAAGGTGAAGGATCAGGAGAAGGCCCTCTTGGCTGAATTGAGGAAGACAAAGAAGAAAGATTGGGCTGCAGCCCTGCATACGAGGGAGAATTCCCAAATATTCCATAAATTCACTGTATAGTATTTTGATTTCGAGTGAAGCACATTCTCTTATAAAAGAGTCTAATTACAAGAAAGATCACCTAAAAGACTATTTACACATGTCCTTTTTACGACCAAATTGAAAATAATTAAACTCTCTTAAAAACATATAAGCAAAACTGAAAGTAGACCTGAAATAAAACTTAGAAATTGTCTCCAAAATTTTAGAAGTTTAAACTCTTAAAATTTCCCCTTCACAAGTTAAACTCCATAAAATTTACCTTGATCATCTTTTAAAAATAGAAATAAAAGTTGATAGAAAATATGTCTGGTCCAAGAAATTTATATGGATCCATACTTTGGACAACACATAAAACTTTGCTTCATTATTCATTTATGAATAGAGTTCTATAGAATACGGCAGCGTAATAACTTATCTAGTCAGTATCACTACAATTGATATCATTAATCCTCAAGCTCTAAATTGTGACCTTTATTTCTAAGTGAAGCCTGTATATGAAAGAATTTAATAATTTTATCATTTTCCTTGAGTCACAAATCTTTGGATCTCTGCTTCCATTTGATCTCCTCCCTACAACACAATTCTTTGTAATCCTATTTGACTTTATTCCACTCTTAGTTCTGACTAGCACAAATTTACCCTTGATTATTTATATGTTAATAGTGATCTAACTTCATAAGCCAAAACTCTATAATGGAGATGATTTTTAGAAGCTGTTAAGAAGTCTTTTGAATTTTAAGAGATTTTCCCTTTTTTTTTTGCTTTGAGGTCCAAAAAGACAAGTCTGTAAATATTGTTTTTAGTTTTCTTCTCTTGTAATATGCCACCTATTATAAAAAGGGGCATCGATCAACAGTTGAATATAGAAGATATTGAAATTTTTGGAGAATTATCGGGTGTTCCTACGTAGTGAAGGGGTTGCGGCCTACTTTTCCTCTTTGTCCCTCCCCAATCGGCCAAGGTGGCCTTCCGATCTTCTTCCTCGTGTTCCCAGCGAGGTCGCCGTTCCTCTCCTCCCCTCTATCTCCTAGCCTCCAAGCGATTCGTCCGACCTTCCCCAATCTCGGTTCCCCTTCATTGACAATGCGACGACGCGGTAGCAACAAGCCTCTTTTAGATCTGAGCCACGGTTCCATTGACATCATAATGGTGTGCTATTCAAATTTCATTCTTCTTCATTGTATTCCTACAGCGTCGGAAGAACTGCGACGTCAACAGATTTGAGCATCGACGTAGGATTTCAGATCTGACGTCTTTCAGTTATTCTGCTATGACTGGTCAATGATGGCTGCTAGAACCAAGAGCTTTAGTGCGTGATCGCCTTCATCAGCATATTAAAATCCAAAGTGCGTCGAAGGAAGTGGATCCCGACGATCCCCAGGTTGTCAGGGACCTCGTCGACATTCTGCTTCAACGTCGTCTTCGCAACAGCAACGACAAGTTCCTCCTTCAGATCTGGGTGCACCTTTAAAAGCTTCCAGGTCCACAACCACGTGAACAACCTACCGCACATCGTCTTCCTTTGAGAGCACACTGCAGGCAAGCTCTTCAATTGCCCGGTTGTCCAAAAACTTCCACCGAGACCCCACGAATAGGCCACACGCGTGTCGGGTTCCTCCACACGCGCGATCAAGTGGGAACACACCACGAAATTCCCGTTGATCTTGCAGTCTTCACGTCGCAAACGGGATCCACCGACTTTTGTGTAACCACATCTTTCCCAAAATCTGGTTCCCAATTCGGCTTACACCCATTGTCGTTTACGTGGTGGAAAAGGAACTTACACAAGTCTTCAACAGCTTATACCAAGTTCATGCACACAGGTGGCCACATAGGATACTACCACGACACCTTCGGGAATGGTCGATCAGACACGTGTATGCAGGATGATCCTTATTAATGCTGGCGACATCCGGATATGGGCACAATAAATAGGATTTGATCATTTTCCATTTTGGTTTAGCAATTCAGTCCTTTAAATCGTTAAATTCAGTTTTTAACCATTTTCTATCCCGCATCACCATAACTTTCTTAGAGGTGTAAAAGTTATTACCGGCCCATTGCTCAAGGCACTCCTTGATCCGCTTAAGCTTGCTGACAAATCTCCAAGTAGCTGAAAATGAGGTCACGGCATGTTCATTCCACAAGCCATTAACTAACTCTCAGATCGTGATCTTTGCATCAAGATAGATCAAACCTAAATTTTTATAGTTTAAGGTAGCTTCTGCCTGCCAACAAAAATACCCATAGCAAAATGATCAGAGACAACTCTGGGAATGTAAGAGAATTCTAGAATATCACAACTCTCAACCCAAATAGAAGAAAGAAAAAATCTATTGATCTTAGATTTGAAAATGCAACTAGACCAAGTATAGGCCAAGGTCGACATAGGGACCTCAATCCACAAGTATTGACCTAATCATTATAAACAAACATGCCAGGGAGCCATTCATTTTAGCCACATCTATCCCTTGGCTTTGAATTAGCATTGAAATCACCATAAACACACCAGACCAAAGTGTTATAATTGTTGATAGCTTGCTTGAAGTCAGAAAAGAAAGTTTATCATTATCACTATCTCTCAATGGCCCATACACATTATTCAAGAATCATGTATGACCGGACTCTATTTCACTGAATTTAAGAAGCTGGAAATATCTCTCCTTGAGTAAGTCTTCCACAAGAAATTTGTTTTCGTCCCACATCGCTGCTAAACCTCCACTCCTTTCCAATGAAGAAATGCAAGAAAATTCAGACAGATTACCACATGTGAGTGCATCAATGTCCTGGGAGTTTGCAAAGTCAAAATTGGTCTCACGTGGTAGAAGAATGTCTGGCATCAGAGAAGCCACCATGTTATGTAATTCTCTAAGTTTCTCGTTTCCCATGTTTCCTCCACAGTTCCAAGTGATAATATTCAGCATGTGAAGATAACATTGCATTTTTCCTGTCTTCTTTCCCCTTCTACTATCCTTTATACAATCTCATTATTCAAGAAAGTCCCCCCCCCCGAAGTGCCTTTAGGAATAAGAATCTCATGTCTCATATTATAGAAGAAGCTTCTATCCTCTTGTTCTCTGCCAATAAAACACAGTCCTACAAGCTCATCAATGGTCTATATATATATATATATATATATATACATAGAGATACCCCAGGACTTCTCAACCTCCTCAACCCAGTCAAGACAAACTGTTCCATCCTTACCAATTGGAAGTAATGACAATTCCTTGTTGCCATTGATTTTGGTTGACACTACCCCAAGGCTGGATTGCTTTCTTCCTTAATAGCCCTTAACAACCTCAAAACATTGACATCGCCTTCGATGCTGTCAGAAGTACTTCCTTCGTCAATCTTTGCATCTCCACGGCTTACAGCCACCGGAAGGTTCTGGTACTGTAGTTGAACCACTGCCCAATCTTGGTAGGAGAGCCTTCTGCGGAAATTAACTCCTACAATAGACAACTAAAGAAGAAGAAGCCAGACTAAAGAGTCTCCTAACTCTCAGGCCAATTCAAACAATTGATCACCATTGTGCCTTCTAATCAAAACCAATGGAAGAAACCAAGACGGCTCAGAAGACTGGTCAATAACCACATCGATAAGAAAAGATGGCTTGGCCAGTCTAACCATCGGTCTCGGTTGAACTAATGAAGCCACCAGCTAAACCATACTTAAAGCTAGTGGATCTTGACGTAACAGGTCTAAGAGACCTTGCAACCCCTCCCCCCCCCAAGGTTGCCTCCTATGCTTGATAACAGCCCCACGATGTGCAGACCCAAAACTTGTTGTCAATAGCTCAATTCATCAGTTTGCTTGCCACAAATAGTTAGAACGCCGGCCTATAAGCCCCCCAATGTCTCCACCTTGCCAGAATTAAAGGTCTTTGGATTCAAAATAGAGGGATCCCTACTACAAATTACCAACACCTCCATAGACTCCATTGTAACATAAGCATCATTCATAGAAGACAGAGACACAGAAGTACTTCACATCGATGAGTGCTGAGAAAGAGAAACCAAAACCAAAATCAAAACACTAATCCAAGACCACTTCCATTGCAATCAAGATTGGCCATCACAATCTCCTTCTATCAACAAAAATAAGTTTCTCAAAGGGGTGGAGAATTTTGGATAGATAGTGCCCCATCCAGACTAAAGTCGGGAGTCCTCTCACCACAATCCTGACTAAACAAGGGCCCCTAGAAACATCCAACAAAATAGCTTCATCCACTCAAGAGTGAACCTAGATCAAACATTTGCTCCCATTAACCACTTGCACAAGAAAGCTATTACCAGCCTCAACACTGAGCCATCCTGTGAGCGTTGAGCTACACATAATAAATGTCCTTGAAGTAGATGCAAAGACTCACCAAGACTGAGTCTGACCAATTCTGCTGTAAGAAAGCATTCAACATGGCTCTCTTTTCTTCTTGATTGCCTCCCCATGGACTATTGCAATCTTGTATTGGCCCAACCAAGACTTCTCCCTCAAGCTAGACACCATCAGAACACAAAATAACCATGGGTCACTTCTAAAGATCTCTAAAGGACGAGGAGAAAAAGAACCAAGCCTAGGAACCAAGCAACCCCTCTTGCGATGCCCAATACCCCAACACTTGCGACACCAGAGACCATTCCTACATCCAGAGGTTGCATGGTCATTCCATAGCATCTCCTGAAAATCTACAACCTACGTACAAACTCTGACCATTTGAAACCACCTAACTGTGCGACCTCCCATCATTATGGACCTTCCGAGTAGCAAAGACATCCGTCGCCATAAAATAACTTACATTATTTGTCCCAATCACTCACGAAGGCCTCTAATCAAAACCACCATCCATTCCACCTAGAAGTATACCCTCGGTATGTTGTAGATCACTAGAGAAATCACCAACCAATAAAATCTTCCCCGAAAAACTTGAGGGATCTACTTAAAGACCTCTATCAGCAACTCCACTGGTCAACAGCAATGCCCTCACTTGCAAAGCTCTCTCCGCGGAAGCTCCAAGTTTGGACTACGCCAAAGCTTCTCTGTCTCCATTCCCACCCTCAAGGACAAAGTTTGGCCCTTGCTATCAATGTGTTTGTCTCTATTGAGCCATTAACTTAGCATACTAAGAGTTTGCATGGTCATATCAAGCATCAGATATATGCAACAATGAGTGACATAAGTGACATACCAAGATACATCGACAAGACTATAAGTTCCAAGTGGAAGACTATGTCATGACCAAGACAAACTTTAGTTGGTTCCTTCAAGGACCATCAACAAGCTATAAGCCTGAGGGCCTAGACCTTTCAAGATGGTTAAGCAAGTTGGGGCTAATGTGTACATTGTGAACCTATCTCCTAACTACAAGATTAATTCTGTATTAATGTTTCCAATCCAGTGGTCTATCAAGACCCAACAATGCTATATAGAGACCTCATCGCCTTCTTACATGAGCACATTGACTGTATAACAAACTAGGAAATGGATACAAGATGAGAGGGAAGTTCTAGCACTACCTGATATACTGGAGGGGTTGACCACCCACAGGGCCATATGGATGATGCAAAAGATGCTACAACAACTAGACTTGGACCTTTTGAAGTGCTACCGAAGTGACAATGACATTTTATGATATGTTCGAGATCCTCGTAGCACTCTAGTTTGGTTCGACCTAGCCCATGCTCATAGACACTACCTAAACACCATGGACATGCTGTAGATTGAAGAGAAGAAATTAGATAGGCCTTGTTTATGGAGGCCCAAATCTACAGTTATATTTTGTCTTTCATGAACATTGTTTTCAAGGCGTCGCCTAGGCGACAAGGCGCCCCAGAGGGGGCAAGGCGATGGGCGCCTAGGCGCCCATTGCCTTAAATAACTATTTTATTTATTTTAATAATAAATAATGCTAATTAAGTGTCAATATCATATAAATAAGTTGTTTTAGAGTAAAAACAACTAGTTTTAATAGTTAATTTGACTGTAAATTAACATTTTGATGAAATAATAGCTAGGGTTAAATGATTTCTTAAGTGTTTACTAATAGATGATATAATTTAAATAGTGAAATTAACTAATTTGTCAAGTTATTTAGTCTATGTAACTATGCACTCCTCACATTATTGATTGATTTTCATGGTGTCAAAATTATTTTACATCATTTTTTACATATATCTTTGTTATTTTATCTATTTTACTATATAAAACAAGGCGTCGCCTAACGCCTCGCCTTATCGCCAAGGCGCCAAGGCGGTACTATGTCGCCTTGATCGCCTTGGCCGCCTTGACAACTATGTTCATGAGGATAGGAGCAAGGATTGTCATCTCGGATCTCGGCTTCGTCTCGGAAGCGTGAAAGAGAAGAGATCTCATGAGATTCTCGGAAAAATCTCGAGAGATCGGATCTCGGATTTCATTTATGCAGGGTATACTTTACCCAATGATTGCCATCTCACATCTATATTTTATCTCACGGAGATTGAAGATAAAATATCTCGAAAAAATCTCAAGGGATTAGATCTTGGAAATACCAATCAATGTGCATGTTTAAATGTAGAATGTCATATAATCTCTTTAAAAAAGAAAAGAGAACTCATATTAAATATTAAAATAAGTTGTAAGAGAATTATAAGCGTAGTACAGAGATAGAGATGGTGAACTGTTGTTAGCATGAGACATACAAAGGATCTTATTTCAGACCAAAATTTCATCTTGAACAATATGGATAGGTGATTGATAACATTTTGGGTCAATTGTACATATATAGTCATTAAAATATTAAGCTATGAAATTTTATCAAACAATAATGTTTAGATGAATATTTGGATGGATTCCATAATAAAATTGGCAATATAAGAAAGAAACTTAACAAGATCATCTAACAAGTTGGGGATAATAATAGGCGGAGAAGATCTAGGTATCACAAGTACTACATAGATATTCTCGTTTCGGCAATCTCGTTTCTCGGACGCACAGAAGAAAAGAGATTCTCGGGAGATCTCGAGAGATTCTCGGGAGATTGCACTCCATGGATAGGAGTTTGCATAAAGTATAAGCATACGCTTAAATATTATATACTTGAACATGGACTTCTCTTGAAGTGCCTCACCCCATCCCACCCCACCCCACCCCCCACTTTTCATTGAAGATCCCTGCAGTGTCTGGACTCAAGTCTCCTCCATCGTTGCCAAGGCAGTCAAAGGCATAGAGATCTCTTTTGAACACTGTGGAGCTTCCTTCCAGCTGACCTGCCTCTATGCAGAAGAAAAAGTTGGCCCCAATCGACAGACATTGTGATGCGGGACAAACCGGTTAGACCGGGCTAAACCAAACGAAAGCGACTTAAACCGGCGCTAATCGCCCTAAACAGAATTTAAGTAACCCAAAATAGGCCCAAAACGACCCAAACCGGTCAAGACGGGCCCGAACCAGGCCGAACCGGGCTCGAGATTGTCTGAACCGGGTTAAACCGGCCCAAAACGCACCGAACCGGCCTGAACCGGGTGGTTCAGGAGCCGAACCGGCTTAAACCGGCCCGAACCGGGTCAGAACCCGGTTGAACCGGCCGGTTGGCCGGTCTGGGCCGCGGACCGGCCGGGTCCGCGCTGCGCGAGCCGACCGCGCTCGCGGGCGCGAGTGAATCGCCGGAGGGGGGTCGTGGCTGCGGCGTAGGAGACCGCGTACCCCGCGGGTGGCCGCCTCGTCGTCGCAGCAGGGGGGGGCGTGGTGTTGATCCGGCCGGCGGAGTCTTGACGCCGTGGCGTCATCGCGGCCGTCCGCGAGGTCGCAAGCCGCGACAAAAGGCCGCCCGCGCTCGCGATGCCTTCGTCGTCCAGACGGAGCCCGCGCGGTGGCCAGGAAGCAGGAGCGGCGATGGCGGATGGCCCCGGCGCCTCGGCTCTGTCCGATCGGTGCAGGCGGACGCGGCGGAGCAGGGAGCCGGAGCAGGGGGGCCGTCGGGAGAGAAGGTCCGACGCCGCCAGTGGCGCCGACGGCAGGTGAGGCCCGATCAGGCGAAGGCGGAACCGGGGCCGACAGGAGAGGGGGCTGCGGAGCTCGCCGTCACCGTGAGAGGAGGCCGCAAGGGGGGGAAGGGATCCGGGGATCGCCGGATCCTCTCCTCCCGCAGCTCCGTCTTCTCTGTCTTCTCCACTTCTTCTCTCTACGTCTGCGACCACGAAGGGAGGGAGAGTCGCCGCCATCGGCAGGGGACTGACGGAGACTGTCCGCCATTGAGGAAGGAAGCCGGAGGAGGAGGAAGAGGATGGTCGATGCCGGCGCAACCTTGTCGAACCGGGAAGGGAAAAGGAGGGGAACGGCGCGGAGGCCGGAGGATGAGGAGGGGGAGAAGATCGGCGCACCTCGCCGTTTCCGGAGGATGGAAGGGAAACCGGGGGACCTTCCCGGAGGTGAAGAAGATGACCGGCCTCACTGCCGGAGGTGGGAGGAAGAATGGGGGCCGCAGCCCCCCTGCGCGGGAGAGACACCTCCGAGGAGCTCCAAAAATTCCACTGTATTACTTGATCGACATGTACATTGGGTCCTCTTTTAAAGAGGGAGGAGATGACTAATTGAAAGAAAGCCCTCTAAGTTTTAATATTTACAGACTTGTCCTCGTAGGGACACAAATAAAAGAAAAACCCAAAGACTACCAAAATATGTCCCCATCACATTGTCATCTGCTCCTTGCACATCATTGAGGTTCCTAGGTCTCTAGGCATCAAGACCTGACGCAACTCCAGCTGGCAAGAAGATATGGTTTGGGTTCGAACAAGACTACATGAACACTTAATCAACTTGTTTGATACCATGAACCGGACATCTCCACACTCCCTAGAACAATTGAAGGAAGAGAACCATTTCCTAGTTTGGGTAAACCGATACACCGACTGCTAAACAAGAACATGGTAAGTTCCGGATCCTAGCCAGTTGGGTTAGACTTGGGGTCAACCATATACACTCTGAGCCCTAGTGCATCAGCTTCTTAGCCCAAAAACTGTCACCTGGCCTTAATCAATGCCACACTTGCCACCCATTAACATCGGATTTATGAAAGCTTTTTTAAAGAGAGACGAAAAGTTGGTAACTGATGCGATATTTGTGCCAAGAGAGATGGCAACAATAAAGCTTGAAGCACCACCTAAAAACGCCCCCACCATCATCTTCTCCAGCACCAGCTAGACAACTTCCAACACTGCACCCTCAATCCCCACCTCAAATGTAACTCTGTGCTCCTCCTCCAGAACAATCTATTAGTCATCATAGAGAACTCCCTATAGAGCACCTGAACTCTGAACTTCACTGAGAAGTGACATTCCTCCCTGGTAGCAATACAAAGCTTCAAAACAAAGGAATCCAGCAAGTCCCTATCCTCCAAAATCAGATGCCTGAACTAACTAACGATGACATCCACAGTATCCAACATTCTCATATGGCAAGGAAGAACAAATAACCAGCACCATTTCATCTAAAAACTCCCAGGATTATGATGCCCCTGCTTCAGCTACCACGCAATGAAAGAAATAAAACTCCCTCTTAGTCATGAATGATCTGTTTAGCACCGTGCTCCTCCATCAAGAAAAATCCACATTCTTAATGGTCATCCCTTAATTTGTCCACCTACCATCTTCTCCCCTCCAGCCACTAACAACTAAGAATACCCCTTACCTCTACAATCGACAGCTGCTTAGAGGACTAGGAGCTTATGAGGGCCACCACACACTTTCTGTCATCTTCTCCTCGCTGAAGATTCCTTGGTAAAGGGTGAGATGATCACACTGGGTAGCACCACCCCTTGGAACAAGACTTGCCAAAAACCCCCTTGATTCTCCACAACTGAGACACCTGCAGCTACAACCAACCTACAATCATCCATAGAAGGAAATTCATGGCAACCCCAACTCTTATGTCCCAACCCATTACATCTCAAGCAAATGAAACAACCCCATCCCAAACTCTGACGACCAGTGGCCTAAGCCCAAGCAACAATCATAGGATCTCAATAGATCCTTGGGAACCCTGTCATTCCAACCTATGCTCTTCACCCTAACAAGACCCCCTCGGTGGGTCCCGATTAGGTCAAATTTTTTAGATCCAGTCCGAATCGGTCAATTTGTTTTAATTCAAAAGCATTAGGAAAAATGAAAAGAGGTGGCCGAGTACACCCCCCTTGTGGGAGCTGTCTTATGGCCCCTACCGGAAGGGAAGAGAAAGGACCCATTCTCACCGGAGAAGGGGGGATTGCTAGTGGGAGGGGGCTGCCACACTGGGGGAGCCCTAAAATTGTCCGAGGGAGATGGAAAAGAAGAATCACTAGAAAGAGGCGGTGGATAGCTCAGAATCGTAGTCGGGTCATCAGAGAATCACAATTGCCATCATGGCATCACCAAAGAATCGACGCTATCATTGTGGGATCAACAAAAAATTACCACCAGATGGTTGGAATCACTGGAGGGGGACCTGCAGAAGAGGTTCCTATCAAGGGTAGGGGGGATTAAGGGTGAGAGAGTGATATCACCCTTATCGAGGGTAATATTAGATTAGAATCAGGCCCGATTCTAGAAAATCCCGATTCTAGAAAATATGTGGGACTTACAGAATTGACCAATTTCAATCCAATCTAGCAGAATCGGTAGCGTATTCAAATACACATTGCACAAGATACCCCTTCAAAAAAAGAGAGAGAATTAGTGCATTAGAGCTACTAGACGGAGCGAATTACCCTAAAAAGGAAACCATTTGCGAAGGAATATCAATTGAACCAATTACTCAAGAATTGGTGCAATTGAATGACTTCACGCTTCCTACCCCCCATAAACTATAATCAGCAAATGAACCCCGTAGGGGGAATTTGCATTCCTGTAGGGCGTTAGCCCTACACTAAAGCAGTTTTTCCTTAGGGGCTTTAGCCCCCACCAAAATGGCCAATGACCCCACGGGGGGCTTTGGCATTCCTGATGGGCTTTAGCCCTACTAAAACCATCCTCAATTGCCCCAAAGCATGGATTGCATGGATCGGATCAGACCCCTTCAATCCGATTCTCGGTGGAACTACCGATCCGGACCGAAGATCGGTCCGGATCGGTGTTTGTAGGTGGAATTGGTGCCGGAATCGACCGATTCGGTCGATTCTGGATTGATTCTGGCGATTCCCTCACCCTATACTGGGTCCATTGGGACCCAGTAGCGACGGAGTCACCGGATCCGGCCATTTTAAAATTTAAGCGTATCGGGTCCGTGGGACCCGATATGCAAACCGGTAGGGTTTGGTATAAACCCTACCGGTTGAGGATTCGGTGCCTAATCCTGGCCTTACAGGGTCTGATGGACCCGGTAAGACCATCTTCCCCGCCCAATAGGGCGGGGAAGACGTCACGGCGGCAAGTTGCCACCGTGGCGGCGATTTCGGGCCACTTTTGGGCCCGAAATCGCCCCAAAAGGAATCCGATCTACCTCCTTATTTAGTTATTTTTTTGTTTTAGGGTTTTTTTAAGGATATTTCCGGATCGACTTTTCTTCCGACGAATCGGCCTGGATCAGACCGATCCAATCTGATCCGGATCGGATCGGTCCCCACCGATCTAGGGACCGATTCCGATCCCGCGATCCTTGCCCCAAAGTGTTCATCTTCCCATGTGAGGGTGGTTTTCTTTTTTAACTATGTATAACTCCTTATCAAGGGACATTTCCCAAATAACAACCATTCATTTAATGAAATACCTGCACTTGTTAATAGCTAAATCACTCTCTCCTCTCTCCGTGGACCTCAAAAAATTGAAGTCATTTGTATCATGGTTCGCCGAGTCGCGACCCGGGTAGCGACTCGGCACCGACCCGGTCGGGTTTGGTCCCGACCGGCTCGGTCGCGACCCGGCCAGGCCGACTCACCCGGCCGGGTTGCATGGGTCGCGCGACCCCGGCCATAAGGCCGTTGGCAACAGTCATCTGGGGGGGCTCCAGCCCCCCCATTCAGCCCCTTGGGGGCTATTTAAAGCCCCCAAGGGGCTCCCCTTACTCCCACCCCTCACTCTCACTCTTAAGTTCTCATTTTACTCTCATTTTGTTTTTCATTTACTTAATTATTTCATTAAGCACTTCATTAGTTCATTTAGTATATTTATTTAATATTTGTTTCATTGATTTGTTAGTTAACTAGTTTCTTCTTTTTAATACTTATTTACTTACTTACATAGTTAGTTAGCTAGAAGATTAGTTTGATATTTAGTTTAATAGTTACTTAACATATCATTAGTTAGAAGGTATAGTTAATTACTTAGTTACATAATTAGTTAGTCATTCATTTTACATAATTAAAAGTTTACTTAGATTAGTACTCACTTATTAACGCCATTAGCTTTTTAAATAGTTAATTACTTACTTAAGTAATTATTTAGTTAAAAAAATGTCTTCTCCAAGCCAAACAACCCAAACTACCGGCGCGACTCGGTGTGATCCGACTTGGTTACATTACAACTTGATCTCCATGGCGGAGAGAAAAGTGCAATGTAAATATTGCGACAAAGTAATATTCGATGGTATTTATCGTTTAAAATTTCATTTTGCAGGCATGAAGGAAAACGTTCTTCCTTACACACGGACTCCGCCGGAGGTCAGAGCTCAATTTCGTAGGCACCTACAAGCGATGGAGCAAACGAAAGGAACTAGCAAACGGCATAAGGAGACCGTCCGAGAAGAAATGCAACAACCAAGGAGACGTTCCGTACACATTTACGGGACCGGACAAGAGAGGTCGGATATTTTTGGAGACGAATAGTACGAAGGTATGGGAGGTGTGTTACTCATAAACGTAGTTCATTCTTCTATTTTAAAAGATAATTAAGTAGTTGAATACTTAAATATTTCTTAAATAGATGACCTCTTACGGGGAATGGAAGCAAGTCGAAGATCATTCGCCGACGAAGAGTTGCATAGACGCACCGGCCGAATGATGGGTCAAGGGTCTGGAAGTAGGAGTGGTCGAGGAAGTGGAAGAGGATCCAACAACCAACCACAAGATGAGGTTCATGATCTCACCCAAGACGATGATCCGGCAGTAGGTCCCGTGGATCCCGTAATCACCAGACCACAACAACGTCAAACGACAATCACGACGGCGATGAAGAACCTAAAATTATGCAAGGAGAAGATTGGCCGGGCAACGTCAAGGTGGTTCTTTCATCACAGCATTCCGGCAAATGCCGCGAAGGGACCATACTACGAGAACATGATCGACACGATCGCAAACGTCAGGAGGGGAGTGCCTGGTCCAAACCCAAAGGAGATATACAATGTATATCTTCCTATGGAGGTGCAAGAAACAAAGAAGTACGTGGCATCATTTGAACGAATATGGGAGAAACGAGGTTGCACGTTAATGACCGACGGATGGACTGGTAAGTAAATTTTATTTTACTCATTTATATTAAATGTATAAACATTCTTTTTTGTATAACTTAGTTAATATCTTATACTTAACAGGTAACTAGGAAAACAATGATCAATTTCCTATTGTACAGTCAAGCCGGCACGGTCTTTTGGAAGTCGGTTGACGCATCAGGACATGTAAAGAATGTGGGGTATCTTTACCAATTGATAGATGGAGTGATAGTAGAAATAGGAGAGAGCCGGGTAGTTCAAGTAGTCACAGACAATGCGGCCGCATACAAAGCGGCCGGACAGATGCTTATGGTCAAAAAACCAAAGTTGTATTGGACACCTTGTTCCGCCCACTCTTTAGACTTGATGTTGGAGGATATATGCAAGGATCCTCAAATAGACAGGGTAGTTAAGCTAGCCCAGTTTATTTCTTCATTTATTTATAACCACAACTTTGTCCTTGCACTTATGAGAGAACACACCAAGGGGCGAGAGTTGTTACGGCCCGGTGCAACCCGGTTCGCCTCCCACTATATTTCCTTAGAAAGTTTATTGAGTCAAAGGAGAGCTCTAACTCAAATGGTCATTTCACCGGGTTGGGGTAGTTGGATGGCTAGATATAACCCATCGGATAAGAGAAATGAGAGAAAAGTAGAAGAGACAATAGAGAGTGGAGATTTTTGTAAAGTTGTAAAGAAGATGTTAGACATCGTCCAACCCATAGTGAAGGTACTAAGGATAGTTGACGGAGATAGAAAAGCAGACATAGGGTATTTATATGATGCGATTGAGAGAGCGAAAGAAGAAATCTCCAAGACCGTATCCGACTTCGCCAAGTGGTGGGATATTATAGATCGTCGCTGGGAACGTACATTACATCAACCCATACATGCAGCAGGTATATTTTCTTAAACATTTACTAATCTTTTTATTAATGTCAGATATGTATAAGTTGTTTACTAATACTATTTGGTTCGTAGGTTATTTTTCAACTCAAGATACTGCTATAGTCCACATTTCAAGGCAACGAACGAGCTATTAGATGACGTGAAGAGCATCATCCAACGGTTGCTCGGTGACGACGACCGCATGGATTGCAGAATCGGTCGATCCGGATCGGGATCGACCGATTCTTGGATCGGATCGGTACCTACCGATCCGATTCCAATCGGAATTAGCGATCCAGCCGGGACTCCCGGCTGGATCGGCCGGAATCGGTCGGATCGGTCGATCCCGGACCGATCCACCCGGATCGATCCCGAAATCGGTCGATCCGGACCGATTCGCCGGAAAATCGGAAGACCCGGAATCGAACCGATTCCGAGATCGATCCGGACATGTTTTAAGGCCCGATCACCCCCTATTTGGGGTCGATCCGGACCGATTTTCCCCCCAGCGCCAAGGTTCTCCTTCCTCTCCTTCCCCCCAAGCCTCCTTGGAGTTCTAGGGCTCCACTTACCGGTGATCCAGCTGTTGGAGGGCCGATCCAGCCTTCCCAAGAGGTGATCCAGCCTTTCCCGCGGCCGATCCACCCTATACAAGGTTTGTAAGGGGGGGACCTTCGATCCCCTCTTCCCCCCCCCGGCCTTGGCCAGCTGCGCTGCAGGTTTGGGATCCCCCATTGGGGGATTATTTCACCCCCCCAATGGGGGTGTTGAACGATCGCCCCCGGGGGGGTGACGACGACGCCCCCCCCCAGGGGGGGGGTGGGGGGGGCGGTATGAAATCCCCGTTGGGGGGATTTTTTCACCCCCCATGGGGGTGGAAATGCACCCCGAAGGGGTCTTAATCACCCCTTCGGGGGTGTTGAACGATCACCCCCGAAGGGGTGACTGTTGCAACCGCCCCCCCCCAGGTGGGGGGGGGTATGAAATCCCCCGTTGGGGGGATTATTTCACCCCGATGGGGGTGGAATTGCACCCCTTCGGGGGTGTTGAACGATCACCCCTCGAGGGTGGGCGGCACAGCCTCCCCCAGGTGGGGGGGGGGGGGGGGGGCGCACGGTATAAAATCCCCCGTTGGGGGGGATTATTTCACCCCCCAATGGGGGTGGATTTAATTGGCCTAATATTGTGTATGCTTTTATGTGTTGTAGATAAGATGTCGGACGAGAAGCATGGCACCGGTCCCGCCGAATTTCGTGACATTGGATGGCAACATGGCCATCTCCTTGATTCAGAGAAGAAGAGAGTTAGATGCAAGTGGTGCCAAAAAGAGATGAATGGAGGTGTGTATCGGCTCAAGCAACATATAGCCGGGACGGGTGGCAATGTAAAGAAGTGTGATAAAGTACCGGCTGAGTTGAGAGTGGAGATGAGGGGTTATATAACTGGAATGGCATCACAGAGGGAGGTGAGAATTGGTCAGAGACAAGAGCTACATGACGAGTTGCTAGGTCGGAGAGACGCCGATCTTATGGCCGGAAAGAGCAAGAAAGGGAAAAGGCCAGCACATGAAAGGGTCCAAGTTGATTCTTCATCTTCATCAGATGAGGAAGAGGCTCAGGTCAGGAGAGCCCTACATGAGAGTAGGGCTCAGGCCCGTGAGGATGAGGAACGAAGACGAGGAGCAGGAGGTTCGGCTGCCAGACGATCTGATGTGGGGGCGGGCACACGCCCTGTTCGAGAGCCTGAAATACGGAGGACACATTCTGTTCGATCGATGCCGACAGGAGACACTGCTATGTATAGGGAGAGTGGCAGAGGTCAGAGGGGTATAAAACAAGCATTTAAAGGGGTGAAAGCTTCGACTGGGGCAGCAAAGAAAGCCCTAAAGCATATGGTCAAGTTCTTTCTACATGCAGGTAAAGATTTGTTGAAGTTGTGGTTAGCATTTGCTTGTTGATATGAATTTCTTGTCAGGTTAGTTATTATTAACAACCCTCTCTTCTCCCTTATCTTGTTTTTGAATTTGTAGGTGTCCCGGCACATGCAGCCACGAGTCCATATTTCCAGACTATGGTTGATGCGATTGGTGAGGCTGGGCCGGGGTTGAAAGCCCCTACATCAAAGTATATATATGAAATAGGCTTGGATGAGGAGGTCGATGAGTTGACCTCATGGATAGATGGATTCAAATCCATCTGGAAGGAGAGGGGGTGCACTGTAATGTGCGATGGGTGGACTGGAATCACAATGAGGTCACTTATAAACTTCCTCGTGTATTGTTCTGAGGGTACCGTATTTCTAAAGTCGATTGATGCATCAGGTCAGGTGAAAAATGCAGATTACCTATTTGGCTTGATGAACACTGTGGTGGATGAGATAGGAGAGGCCAACATTGTGCAGTTTGTCACAGACAATGAGGCCTCATATAAGGCAGGGAAAGAAGCTCATCGAGGCTCGACCTCGCTTGTTTTGGGTGCCTGTGCGGCACATTCTATTGACACGATGTTAGAAGATATTGGTAGGGATGCTAATGTCAAGTCCTCGGTCAACCAAGGACAACTTATCACCTCGTTTATCTATGGTCATCCACGACTTTTACATATCGTAGGCGACACCGATGGTCATGATTTGATCAGACCGGGTCCCACAAGATTTGCCACCCATTTTATTGCTTTAGAGAGCCTATACAGATACAGGGCTAGTTTAAAAAGGTTCATCCTCTCCACTGCTTATCAGGAGTACATGGATACATACAGGAGCTCCTTGGATCAGTATGAGATACTGTTAAAGATAGAGCAGCTGATAGAAGATAACAGGTGGTGGGAGAAGGTGCAGTACTACTTGTCTCTCATAGAGCCTTTGGTGCAGGTACTTAGGTTGGTGGATTCAAATGACAAAAATCAGATGGGGTACCTGTATGATGCTATGGATAAAGCTAAGTTGAAAATTAAAGAGAAGCATCCCAATGGTTACAAGAAGTGGTGGAAGGTGATTGACAACAGATGGGACAAAACCCTACACCACGACATTCATACTGCAGGTATACTTTACTAGTGTGATATAATTGTATTACAAGTTCTATTTTGTGTATTACCCCCACTGTCCTAATACTAATTGAGTAATTATGTCGTTACAGGGTACTTCTTGAACCCAAGAATACAGTATGGTGGCCAAGTATGTAATGATGGTGAAATATTATCAGGCACACTATCTGTAATTAAACGACTATGTAAGACCCAAGAAGACAGAACGTGCGCTGAGATTGAAGTAAGTAATACGTTTCATATTAATTACACTTTTAACTTTATCTCAAGAAGAGAAGATAACTGATTTATTTTGTCTTTTCAGATGACTTCATACAGGCACAAGATTGGGGTGTACGGGGATCCAGATTTGCAGTACTCACATGATAGGGTCCTCCTAGTAATATGATTACCCTCATTAATGACTCTTTGGTTACTTGATTTTTTTTACATAACGTTACTGATGCTTGTAATTGTCTTCTTTACAATTACAGCTGAGTGGAGGATTATGGTGACAAACAGGACTGGATGAAATCCACTCGCATCCGTTGCAATTCGGGTGCTAAGTCAGAGCACATCATCATCCCAGTGCGAGAGAAATTGGAGCACCTTCAACCTTATTCACACGAAGAGGAGAAATAGGTTGAAGACAGAAAGATTGGAGAAGCTTGTCTACTGCCATTACAATATGAGGCTGAGGATCAAGAATATCAAAGATAGGCAGAAGACATCGGAGCAGAGATTTGCACAGTTTGCAGGTGGATTATACCAAGAAAGAGCACAGGCCCAAGCTACTCAGGGCTTGTCCCAGGCGGATGTGGACTTGGAATATCTATTCCAAGAAGAACATCCACTTGCAGCATGGGTGGAAGACAAGGATGCTGAGGGAGAGTCAGAGTTCGACCCGAACGACAGATGATGGGCCGAAGGAGAGCCGACGGCGTCTTGGTGAGGATGAAGACATGTAGGAAGCTGAAGAAAGTCAAGTTCCGTGCACAGCTCCACTTCCTGATCCACCCCGGACTACAGCTTCTCCAGAGAGACATCCAGCTCCCCCCCCCCGGCCGCTACAGCTATAGCTCCAGCTCGGATTCCAGTTGCGGGTCCATCTACCACCACCACCACCAAGAAGAATGGTGGATTATTTAGGGCTTTAAAGAAAGTATGCTTACCTTCACAGCAAGCAAGTCAAGGAGATCCTACAATGAAGAGGAAGAAGATAAGTATCAAACGGCGACATCATCTCCTTGACACCGAGACCACTCAACCACCTTCATCGGATGAGGATGAAGAAGAATTTGTCCCACCCACACAACAACAGCGTACAGGGGGTGGAGGTGGAGGTGGAGGTGGAGGTGGGGGTGACGGAGGTGAGGGTGGCTCTACTAGTAGTGCACGCACGAGTGGAGCAGGTCCAGATGATTTGAGTGATAAAAGACACTCATGTTCGAGTGGCAGGGGCAGCGGACGCTGGACGAGGTTGAATGCTTTTGCCGAGTTTGCCTCTTCCTATCCAGAGCGCGCCTCAGACAGTGAGTCTGGCTATCCACCATCTTTTCTAGCTCCACCTCCGACTGATCAGGGAGTTTATGAGTTTACCGACATGGCCCAGTCTTTATTTTCTTATGGATACGGGCCAATTATGACTGACCCTAATCAATGGAGATTTGCAGAAAATCAGAATGACCAGGACAGAGATCCAGATCCATCCTACTCCGGACATTACCATAGTTGGTGGTGATGGCATATGTATAATGTATTTGTTTGTTTATTTCACGCAATGTAATATGAGTGGTAAGAAGAATATGTGTTGTACTATTGTGTGATTGGATATGATTGTTTGTTTGATAAAAATATGTATCTTATTTGATGTATGATGTGTTCTATTGTGTGATTGGATATGATATGTGTTCTATATGATTGATTGATAATTTGTTATATGATAAAGTGTTCCCTATATTTTTTCACATTTTTTCGGAGTCCTATGTATTTTTATTGATTTTTTGATGATTTTTCCAGATTTTTTCATAGAGCAAAAAAAAAAATTGATCCAGACCGATTCTGGATCGGTCTGGCTCCAAGAGAATCGGCCTGGATCGGTCCGATCCGATCCGGATCAGATCGGACCCCACCGATCCAGGATCCGATCCCGATCCGGCGATCCTTGGTTGGATATCACAGGCGGCAGGACGTTCGGTCGAGGAGCCGCAAATTGAAGACGAGGACATCGATTTGGATCAAATATTCTACGAGAAGAATTCCTTAGAAGCTTGAGTCAATGACCGAGAAGGGTTGGGAGAACCGGAGTTCAACCCAGAAGACCGACAATGGGCTGAAGGAGTGCTCAACGATGTCCCTTTAGCCGAAGAATTCCAGATCCCTCCCTCTCTAGCAAAGCGACAGAGGACCGGAGAAGGAACTAGTCAAGGTACGCAAAGTAAAAGAAAAGGTAAACAAGTTATGACTGATCCTTTTGATATTGTAGATGCTGAGACGGTCGAAGACGATCGAGAAGATACGTCGGAGCCGAACATCCGAGTGCAGTACCAGACGTCCGAAGATTCGTCGTCAAAGAGTAGCAGCAATGATGGTGCTGGATACGGGGGCGCGAATAGTTTACAAGTACAAGGGACCCCAGATCCTCCCATATCTCCTACAACGTCGTTACGTTTTACCGGCGATGAGCAATATACTCATGCAACCCAAGACGCCAATCATGGTAGAAGGCCACAAGGTAGAGGAGGTCATCGTAGCCATGGAGTTGGAGCAGAATACAACGATGCCTCCGACTATGTGTATGATTCATCCAAGGCTCTTGGTTCCCTACATATGATCAAGAGTATTGTGGAATGAATTATGTGGAGTCATCGGATACTTCGATCCAATCGACCAATAGTTATGATGACTCGTTTGGATCAAGTCTTAGGATAGTTTCCCGAGAAACTGACGAATATGATCGTCATGTGTATATGTATCAAGCTATGTACTCAACTCAAATGACATGGGGAGAGTACATCAACTACCTACAAAGTGTAGAACACATCACATTGGAATAAAGTTGATGTATTATTTGTTTAAATCATGTCATTTATTTTTTTCCGATTTTTCTGTAATTTTTTACCTTTTTCGCATTTTTCTTATTTTTTTTGATTTTTTCAAAGAAAATGATTAAAAAACAGGGTCGCGACCCGGGTCGGCCTCGGGGTCCCGCGACCTAGCCTTCTTTGATTTGTATCAAGTGATACATGAATTGCAATTGCTTAGCAGTGCTTCACCATTTGATGCTTGACATTCCCCCTTGGCGGAAATAGCTTAATGATAAAGCATAGCCTTGCCACGGCTGAGGTTGAGGGTTCAAGTCCCTCCTTCTGCTCTTGGCATTGTTGTTCAGTGGTAACGAGTGGAATAGGCAGCGAGTCGAGTGCATAAGCACTCCATGAGCAGTTTCCCTCCCAGCAAAAAGCTCTCCTATCTCCACACCCACTCTTATTCCTATAAAGTAAAGAGCACTATTCTTCTTTAGTTAGGTGGTTCTCCTCTCTCTTAGAGACCTTAAGACCCCAGTGGAATTGAAGGCCCACTTACTAATTACCAAATAGGCAATAGGAGACCATTTCTCTCCCGGGGTTAATTTGGCTACTTCATTTAAGCTGGAAGCCTGGAACCTAAGCAAGCACCTAGTTCCACACACATAGCAAGAGAAAAAGTAAGCAAGTTGCTTGAGAGCAACTCTTTAATAAGAAATACATAAGATATGGGATCCCCAAAACCATGGCATAAAAATAGGGCCCCATATGAGGCATAAGTGAAGGTAAGGATCTTCCACCTGTTCAGATCGATGCCATCAGAAATTCAATTTGAATTGGTACTCTAGGTCAAAATTAGATCGAGACCAACCAATCTGATCCGATTCAGCCGATTCTGCAATCAATGAACCAACATGCCTCATCCTTTAAGGGTGATGTGAATGCATGGGGACCTCTAACAAGGTCTTGAAAGGTAGCTGTCCTAGTCGGGATCCTCCTCTTCAACAAATGACATTGTCTACCTCCTTACACCTCATCCCAACACTTGGTCATTCACCATCTAAGCATCAATTCTAGCCCAACTCTCATCTAGCCTAAATCAGATTTTGGCCAGTCAAACAAAGCAAGAAAAAAAAATTAAATATATATTTTTAGATTTAAAATAAATGTAAGTAGACAGATTGATGATCTGTGCTTTTTAATGGTATATTTGTCTCTAACTTTATTTAATATTTAACTAATCAAGTTTATTTAGTAGTTAAAATTTACGTCTTAATATGAAATGAAACTATTAATTAAGTGTTTTTAAATTAAATAAGAAAAATACTCAGTATTAAATATTCAAATTCCTTGCAATATTAAAATGTTAATTTTTAATTAATTTTACATTTAGCTGTTATAGGACCATCAACAATGGCTGATGAGGCCCTGAGGGTCACGATGACTTTGATCGACTTGACACTAGTAGAGATACACTGATTGGGACCACTATGAGTTCATTGATCATATGAACTTCAATAAAATATTCTAAATAAATAAGTGAGGAGAGATAAAAGTCTTATAATGTAAAGATGCAAAGCAAATGCAATAGATACGCTCTTTTCTGATGATGCTGATGACTAGGACTGTTCACTATTTGGTTCAATCAATTATGGGCCTTAAAATATGATGAAGTAACAGACTAGAAATGAAGCTAATATGAGCTGGTACAGTGCAATTTATAGCAAACTTCATCTCAATGAAAAGTTTTGGAAGATATAGACACTACTTAGGCATAGCAATTCAAAATAAGAACCTTTTACAATATGCATAGAGCTTTTTTTTGAAGAAAAGCAAAGCCTTAATTTCATTAATGCAATAAAAGAGGAAAGAGGGTACAAAGCACAATAAAGAAAAACACAAGCAGAGAATAACAGGGATCACGGATTCATGGAAGAGAGAAGAAAAAACTCACTGCCGAGAATGTAAGTGAGAAAAAAAAAGAAAACTACATAAAATAAGATTTATATGAGAGGAAAAGGACCCTGAAGGTAAAATCATCCAATCTGCATTATGTATTCAGCTTGAGAAATGAGATATTGTAGATAGTGTCTCATTAGTGATTTCATGCCAAGCATGTATTTGAGCATTAATGTCTTCAGGTGATCCAATAATGATGGGGCCTGCTAGATGCATCCTAAAAATACCATGCCATTTTTATATTGTCGCTTGACCTTGTATAATTTTTCAGATGAAAATAATACAGTTAATGTAATAGAAAATTCAAAAGCATAAAGAATCATACACCTTGGAGAGGATATGCTTAAACGCTACGGATCATGTGGGAGCTAAACAAGATATGGGGTTATGTAGGCATAAATACCAAGATATCTGAGCTTGTCAACCCAATTGCATCATAATAATGGAACACTAATGAAGAAAGCAAATAACAGGGTAATTTCTATCAGGTATCCCTAAAAAAGAGGTGAAAGGGTCTTACAACCTTCCACATATCAGAGTTTGTCTTCATCCCAGCTTGATAGCATTAATGACAAATAAGAAACTGATAGAAATACTGTAACATGAACAGGGCACACGTTCTTCCACACATTATGAAAGGAACTCAACAAGTGAAATAGAACACTTGCAACTAGAGACATGAAAGAAATGTCAAAACCCAATATTGTTCTGGATTCTGGAAAATAATCTGGAAAACAAATAGCAAGCCAAGAAACAAGACAACTTAAAAGCACTTACCAACAAAATATGAACAAAGACATTACAAAATAAGTCAGGAATTATTGAATAAGACAAAAAGTACAAGGCTGAATAATTGGACCTTAATTAGGGAACATAGACTTACGTTGGAAAAGGAGGCAATGATAGTTTTCAGTTAATTTTTTTTCCAAGAAATGCACCAATAAACGAGGATTAAAAAAAGAATAAAGTTCATATTGAATTCAGCTGGATGGGCATGTCGTGAGAAAGCAGTCAGTCTATCCCTCGATGGCTTCTCCAATTTATTCTGCAGAGATACGTTGATGAGAATCATAGAGATAGAGATTTCCCCCTTCGGCTAAAAAAGTGCGTTCTCCAGAATACAGAACTGCCATGTTTCGCTCCCCCCACTGCGACCAGAATGGGTATCAAACAGCATGTAAAAACAATATTAAGTTCATGGCAGAAGATTTCCTCTAGAAAGCGTGCCACCTGTCTTGAGAAATATTGGACACGGACGCGCACATACACATACATATTGACATCGAAACAAATTTCCATGTTTCGTTCATGGTGCTTATACATTCCCTGTTAATTATACAGTCGAACAAACTACTAATAGCCAATACCGATACAATGCCATCCCTATACGACGGCCCCTAGAGGTGTACGCATGGAGGGAGAACCAGGCCCTAAGGAACGTCACTTTGGAGACCGTCACACTCAAAGTAAACGAGGCAAGCGCCTACCTGCTGCAGCTCCCGAGAAGACGACTCCTTGCGGGACTCTTCCCTGCACCCGCGGAAAAGCTTGCCGAACATTTGGTTCTCTGGAACTTCGAAACGCCGCAGAGAGAGGGGAAGAGGGTGATAAAGAAAGAAACGCATGCATGCATCATGTAAGTAGGCAAGAATCTTATGCTTTCTGTCCGAGTTTCTCGTGTTCGGATGGACTGATCCGGTTTAGAACACGTTTGGCAAGAGTACTAAATATTTCTATCCTTATTAATTCTGAAATTCGTTCTGATATAAGTCATCTCAAACATTTAATTATTAATTTTAAAATTAATATTTATAATACAATTAATATATGAATCATAATACATTATGGGAATTAGAATTGTATTACAAAAATTGTAATTACATTACTTGTTACATTTACATCTCTGGAACCACCCCAACTTAGGGTCCGTTTGGTTTCATGTAAAACTTAAATCAAAGAAAAAAATTTCGTTGAATCCACTTTTCAAGGAAATTGAAAACGTCAAGTTGGCATTTGTTTGTCCGTAATTACTTTTCTATGACTTTGTTGATTATTGTATCATCTACGAGTAAATATAAAAAAAAAAAAATTCTACAATATTAATTATTTTAAAATAAATATTTTTATTCATGACAAAAGTGTGTTAACTTGGCTAAATTATTTTAAATAAATTAATTTATTTAATAAAAATTCTTTACTATTATGATTAACAGTTTATATAAAATATTCCTTAACAATCAGACTCCTTCTACATGTAGCGTACAAAAATAACTTTTATTTGAAATTGACAATCTTACACATATTAATCTACTATTTTTATATAACTATAATGCACTTGTTAGTTAATTTGATCCATGTAAAATAAAATTCAAGCGAAAGTCATTTTTAAATAACAACTTTTCCAAAAAATTTAAAAATAGAATATGTTATTTGGTAATACATAATTTTTTTTTCTGAGAACACAATGTTTTACCTGAGTGTATATTTATTAAAATATTTTTTTGTTATTTGATTTTTAAAATTATTTTTAATAATTTTATGTTTTAAAACTTTATATATGTAAAGTAATATATACTTTAACTAATAATTTTTTATAAATTTTATTATGTTTATCACTTTAAAATATTATACAGTATGATGTTTTTTCAAAACTAAATTTTTATAATTTTACTATTTTAAAATTCAAAATATATTAAATAATAAATTTTTGAGTGTTACAAAAATGGTCCGTGTCCGTTCCATCTGGAAAATGGCGTCCGGATGAAGATCTGGGATGCCAAAATCCATCATTTTTAGAGTCAACGGAGAACCATTTCATTGACTGGCCAATTTTTTGGCATCCAAATAGACCGCATGATGGAGTTTTCCCGAAAAGATGATCCTGCGGCCCAATTTACGGACAAACAAACGGTTCCTTAGCGCACCATTTTTGCCCAACTCGTTACTGCTCTCTCTAGTCTTGTATAGAGCACGTGTGCAGGAGATTCCCCTACATGGATCATGGGGATTGTCTTGTTGTAATCTGCTATTATAAACGGAACCTCGATGACAGTCTCACACACTACCCGTCACGATGCAGAAAATACAAATACGTAACGAAAATGATATGGATTATCGAGAAAGTTTAGAAGAATAAAATAATTTCACTACATAAATATAAAACGATTTAAACAACCTGGAATACTCACTAAACTTAAATAATCCACAAAATACTATTGTAAAATCACATCTAATCGAAAATGAGATTCAACATCGAGTCAACAAATCACTACAAAGTCATACCAAATAGTTAATAGTACTTAACACATAGTCCAACCATCATCTAGTCAAACCAAGTAGATATCAAACCAACAACAGAAGAGAAGACTCAAACAACCTAAATGTAACTGACAATCACTCGTCACTGAACTCCTCGTCCTCTGGATCCTCGAGTGGCTCTGGATCATCACTAATATCCTCCTCATAATCCTCCCCAAAGTCCTCCTCGGGAACAGACTCCTCGAAATCTATTGAAAATGTTACAACGGGAAGGGGTGAGTCACCAAAGACTCAATAAGACTTACACCCGCACTACCCTACTATAATAATGATTTCTATTGATATTAAATATATTAATCCTAAAAATTTAGATTATAATACATAGGATTCAAGCTAATCATATATCTTCAATTAAAATGATTACAATTCTTTTCTACTACCCCATAGGTCAACTTGATTCTATATGCACTAAAAGTGACATATCTTGCACATTTATCTAAGCTAAGTATGCTTATGTCACAAACACCTATCATAAAATAAAAGACTCCATTAAACTATTAATACACATTCCAAAATGCACAACTAAACACTTGTATGAGTAAATATCATGTTCCATTTAGACAATGTAGCCAAGTCACAAAATTAATACCAAATTTATCATATAGTAGGAAGTAACATATAGTAACTAAATCCCATAGTACACCTAGGCAGGGGCGTACTTAGGATAAATCATGATATCCAAGATCGAAAGATGCTCTGGATTCAACTAATCTCCGTTGCCCACGGGCCACTAACATAGTCTGGTGAAGTAAACTTTCATCACAATGCATCTCACTGCATTAACCACATCTCACACAATGCAAGCATATAAATAACTCAAACAAATAACCATGAACACGCAATCGGCAATCCAAACATGAAATACATAGAAGGACACCCATGACTCTATGTACCACATATTTGCATACCATATCACAATCTAGCACAAAACTAGAACCATTCAATCATATGATGCATCTAAGTAAGATCATGCATATTACAACCTAAACATATCAATCACATGATTTGACAATACTATCTACTAAATAAATAAAACTAAACTAAACTCAAATCTCACTATGCTTAAACCTTGCATCGGCTTTTTAACAAATCAAGACATACATATTAAAGATTAGCGTGATGTAACCATGCTAAACTAACTAGGTTTAAACACAGAAAAACCTATCATGCCAACTAATATACATGAACAATCGAACTAATCTAAACATGCATGGTTTAAACAAGTTAAACTAGCTCTATTTAATTATGCCAATATGCCAGAAATAACCCACTAATTATATCATATTAATCATGGTGATTTAAACATGTTTTTACGATTTAATCAATCATATAAAGATGCTAAGAATAGCCGAGATGCCTACCTTTACGGCGACGACAAATGACACATGAAATTCCAAGAAAAGCAAACTGGGTGACGAGAATGCCGCGATCACAATGGCGACGAAAAACCGAATAAAGCAATATCCTGACAATCTGTTGGAAAAGAGATAATAGAATAAAATAGGAAAAAATAGAGAATAGGGTGATCGGATAGGAGAGAGAGAAGGGGCATTACCGATAGTCAAAGAGGGTCAAAGGGCCCAAGGCCATTGCACAGGACGGCGCGCACGGGGTGGCTGAGGCGGCTGGCGGCGGCAGCTACCACGCGTGCTCGCGCGGAGGGAGGCAGCGGGGCCAGGTCAGCGGGGTGCGGCCGCGGGTGACCAACGGCGAGGGCGGTCGCAGACTCGCGGCTGGCAGCGGCTTCGTGGGATGGGACCCGGGTGGCCACGCGGGCACGGCGATGATTAGCAAGGTCAAGGGGAGGGAGATGTCGCGCGGCGATGATTAGCGAGGGGGTGGCAGCTGCCACGGGTGGGCAACTGAAGGCGAGCGGGGGCTCAGCAATGGACACGCGGTGGCGGCCATGTGGGCGCATAGGTGAGGTCAAAGCGGGAAGGGAGCTGCGAGTGGGTGGGCGAGACGGCACGACAGCCAAGGAAAGGCGCTGTGGCGGGTGGTGCGGCATTGTGGCGGCCGACAGAGGGACTGCAGTGACGATCGAGAAAATGCAGCGGAGACCAAAAAAGCGAAGAAAAATAGGGCGTCTGAGAGAAGAAAAAGAAATGGCAGATGGCAAGGAGATTAGGGTATCAGGGAGAGGACTAAGAAAGAGATGGTTATGGTAGAGTAACCGGAGAGAGGAAAAAAAGGGAAGAGTTGGGAATAGTAATAATATTAAATATCATAATAAATATAATAACTATTTCTTTAAACCTAAAATTTATCTCTAACGTTACACTACCCCAGAGCATTGCTCCAGTCTTAACTTCTTCTCCTTCCTGCGTGGTGTGTTCTTCGACGAAGACTTCTACTGCGTCTTTGTTTCAAGTTGGTATCAGAGTCAATCATCTTGCCACATCAATACATCATGGAGGTTGCTTGGCACATCATCTCCATCCCACATTTTGAAGGAACTACGACCAGAAGCGATGGCAAAAACATTGAAAATCCATATTATCTCTACTCTTCTGATGTTCCAGGTATTGTCCTGGTTTCATCTATTCTCATTAGAGAAAATTACATATCCTATCAAAGAGTCATGATGGTAGTCCTCTCGGCCAAGAACAAAGTAAGCTTTGTTAACGGGACAATTAGGAAACCATCTACTAGTGATCCCAACTACAACTCATGGGATTGAGTAAAGAGTATTGATGCTTTCGTGGTTGCTTAACTTTATCCATAAGGATTTGGTATCATCTATGTTATACTGTGAGACAGCCTACAAGGTTTGGTCTTATCTAAAGAGCCATTTCTCTCTGGCAAATGGCCCGAGAATTTACAATCTGGAAAGGTCTATTGTCATGCTAAATCAAAGAGGAGACTTTATAGGAAAAATACTTCAACAATCTCAAAATTTTGTGGGATGAACTTGCTCAGCTCGAGTAAATCATAGGAGGACCTTCAAATGACACATGGCGGCTCATGCAATTCTTAATGGGGCTAAATGATGTATATGGAGCAATGAGGAGTCAGATATTGCTGATGAAGCTTTTACTGTATGAATTAAAGGCATACTCTCGTCTTTCAAGATGAATCACAAGGAGCTATACAAACACTTACCCAATTGGAGATTTTTGCTATGCTTGCTAAAAAAATCTGCAACCAAACAAAATGAACAGATTCAATGAAAAGAGACCCTAGTGTACACGTAATATATCCAAACATGAGAAATAACAATGCTTTAGGATCAACGTAACTCAATGTCTTCATTGCAACATTCTTGATCACAAAAAAGAAGAGTGTTATAAACTTCATGGATACCCACCTACATCTCGATTCATGAAAAAATCACAAGGAAATAAAACTGTTGAAACATGCCTAATAGAGGAATAATGTGCTAACTTCGTTAAACTATTGGAAGGGAGCCAATTCAACACAACTGTTCAAACTAATGTCACTAGAGGATCAACACCCGAAAGACCAAAATATTGGGTCTTATATTCAAGAGACACTACACACATAATCCTCTCCTATGGACAAAGACAATGGTAACCATTCTTCTAAGATGCATCCAGTAGGTATAAATTTACCGGATGGCTCTATTGCTTGCATCAAGGACACGTGATTCGTGAGAATTTCTAAGAACATTTGTTTGACCATTGTTTACCATGTTTCTTCTTTCTAGCATAACTTGTTGTCCATTAGCAAAATAACCAAACAATTAAATTGCTCGGTTACATTCTTTTCATCTCATTGCATTTTACAGGATATGGTCTTGGGGGTTGTGTTGAGCAAGGCCTTGAGATTAATGGGCTCTACTACATCAAAGTTGTGGATCATCTGCTTTGGTGTCTTGCTTCCAACCTTTTTAATTCCCAGCTTTGGCATATGCGTTTTGGGCATCCTTCAGACAAAAGATGAAGCATATTTCTTTCATGTTTAACCTTTTTTATATTCTCTTCAAATACCCTGTTTGCCCCTAGCAAAGCATACCCAACTGCCATTTGGGCATAGCTTTATCAAAACTAAGACACCTTTTACGTTACTTCACTGTGATGTATGGAGACCCTACAACATTCCTTCTAGGACTGGAGCAATATACTTTACTACTATAGTTGATGATTATTCAAGATTCACTTCGATTCACATGCTCAATTTCAAATTTGAAGTGCCCTTTATCATGAAGGATTTTATACCTTATGTTAAAGAATACCTTCTCTCTACCTGTCAAAACCATATGAACGAACAAATGATTAGAATTTTTAAACAATTGACTGAAGAAGTTTCTAAAACAAAAGGGGATAACCCATCAACAAATATGTGTCTACACCTTCCAACAAAATGTGATTGTGGAAAGAAAGAATAGGCATTTATCAGAGGTAGCCAGAGCATTAAAATTTCAATCTCATTTGCCAAAACATTGTTGTATTGACAGTGTCTTAATGGCTAACTATTTGATCAACTGACAGTCAACTAAAATTTTAAGCAATATAACCCCTTATGAAGTTCTTTTTGAAACCAATCCCAGTTGTGAAAATTTTAAGGCATTTAGGTGCCTTTGTTTTGCTTCAACTTCCCATCTTGACCATGACAAACTAAACCAAAGAGCTAAGCCTTGCATATTTCTTGGATACCCCATTGACCAAAAAGCCTATAAGGTGTTAGGTTTAAAAACTAAACATGTGTTTACAAGTAGAGACATAGTGTTTCATGAGACTTTTTTTCCTACAAAGATCAATAACAAACTAAGAAATACCTATAACATTCTCTATCGTTGACACTGCCAAACTCCCACTTGAGGAAAATAACCATCCAACACACAATCTTTATAGTCTGGTGCTATTTCTAATACAACCCATGATCCATCTCTAGAACCACCACCTCCTATCATACAAACCAGAATATGGAAGAAGCCAACATACTTGGCAGATTATGTGACAAGCTTCAATGCCATACTCAATTAGGGAGGAGCCTTCTTAACAAGGTGAGATAACCAAATGAACAAAAAATGTTGTGGCTAGAATCTTCCCTTTTGCTTTGAAGTTCTTGAAACACTTAATAAAAAGGATTAGATCTTCACCATGATTCATCCATTGCCTATTAGTGTCTGCCTTGACTTAGGTCAAAGAGAAGAGCTTTCTTAACAAGGAAATAGTAAAAAGTAAATATGCAATACGGAATTGGAAACATGCAAGATTGGAAAAATAAACATGAATACAAGAACGACAAAAGTCAAGGTTAAGCCAAGTTAAATGATGTATTTTTTAGATTTTTAGAAAAGGAACAATTTTTTTAGAAATATGCATTTTTTAAATTTTTTTAAAAATGTACAATTTTTTAATTTTTGAAGATATGCAAATTTTTTAAATTTTAAAAAATGTGCAAAAATTTTTAGATTTTTAAAAATATGTAATTTTTAAAACAAATTTTTTATATTTTTAAAAATATATAAAATTTTTGTAGAAAAAAACACTAGTATTGAGACAATTCATCGGCCCTTGGTTGTTAATCAAGATTTAATTAGTAGACATTACGTACAAAATAGAGTTCCCTAACCAAAATCCTCCAAACCTTCTGTCCTTGATTGGCTTGGGTTCCACTTGAGGTTGGTTAGTTCAACCGACCCTAGGGGTTTAAGAAGAAAGAATAATAAAGAAAGTCCCTAATAGGGTTTGGTGATGTTGAGAGAGATTTCTCTACTTGCACCTAATTGCCCATTGGGGTACGGCCTCTTCAGGACTTTCCTTCTTTATTGGCTAACTTATTTTTGGTGGCACACATTTGGACGTCCTTGACTTGTTGGGTCATTACCTATATTTTGGCTCTTTTTACATTTTCTACATTTCATCGGGGTACTCATTTAGACATGTTTGTTTATTTGTCCAACCTGAGGGGTCATTGTCCATCGTTTGACACCCTTTTTTTTAAGTTGAACCCTCCAAGACAGCCTCCTACTAGGGTGGTAGGTGTTTTTTGATACTACCCCTCTCTAATCTTCTCTACCTATCTTGTACCAAATTGAAGAGAATAGGGTATGGGTGTTCCTTCCGCATTTAAGCTTCTACCTTGCTTCTCACAAGTGTCATGTTGTTCAGATTCTAGGATTAGGATGTGTTGTGTGTGGAGTAATGCCTACCCTTGACTTTTGGTGAACAACTTTGGATCATTGACTTGGGATCACACTAGTGTTTCTTCATTTTTTATGCAAAATATTTTTTAGGGTAGACTCCATTCTAAGGATGATTCATTTTTTATTCAATTACATGAGTTAACTTGTAAGTATTGCATGAATATTTTTCAGTGATTACAAAAATCTTTTCCGAGTTAGGTTGCAGTTTAGAGCAAGGACCATCCAGCTTAACAAATATTTGTTTAACTCCCATCTCACCGATTTTGAACTCTCACTACCGCCCGCTTTTGATAAAACCTTTTAACTCTATTCTGATAAGTCCAGGTGTGCTTGGTCGAAGCTAGTCTTCTTTCATTTAGAAGTTCAAGTTTTGTAAGGAGAGGTTTTTGTCTCTTGTCAAATTGACCCTGTTTTGAGACCAAACCAGAACCTACTCTTTGGCATTGTTTTCTTGTTGTAGAAGTGGGCTAAATGGATCTCAGAAGGGCTGACAAGGGTCTGTTTTGATGTTGTTTGGAGGGGCTTGCACAAGGTGTTGTTTTGGGACTGAATTTGAACAACAAGGGGGCTGTTTTTGATGGCCATGAAAGAGGCTATTCAATGGACTGATTGGGGACAAGTTTAAGGGCACATAGGAGGCCTGATTGTCGATGGGTTTAATGGGCACACTGGCAGCCTGATTGTGGGAAGATTTAAACATAGTGGTGAGGACACCCGAGGCAAAGATTATTTTGGCAAGGTCTACCGGCGTAGACCATTGGGATCAATTTGGTTGGGAGATTATGTTTTTTGAGATCAATTGTTGTTCAGAATATTTTTATTGAGCATCTATAAATTTTCTGGAATTTTGGAAGGCTTCAAACATTTTTTTAGCCTTTCCTGATTTTCTAGTATTTTTTTGAGTCATGTCCTGTAAATTTGGCATTTTTCTGTTGTCGCCAAGCCTTGTTTTCCATTTTCAGTGGTTTTACGGCATTTACAGTATTTCTCTCCTATAAATAGGAGCCCTCATGTATACATTGAGACGATGGTTGAATGAATTTAAAAATTGTTGGTTGCTTTCCCATTTTGCCCTTGTCGACCCTTCTATGCGTCTTTTGGATTCTTCCCGAGTTCCCGTTTTACCCCTCCGGTCCCGCGCGACTTAATGAGGCGGCTTCTTCTCTCTCCGTCATTCGCTCTCGACGGCTACGCGAGCTCCTCTCTCCTCCTGGCGATGGCGAAACCCTAAACCCTCCTCCACGGTCCCGATCTCCTCTCTCCCGTGAGTTTTAGAGCTGGTTCACGTTGAGAGAAGTGTTCCTCCGCCTCTGATCTACCATTCTTCCTTCTGTCCATTCTCCATCGGATGAGTGCTAGCTGTTTTTCTCGCTCCAACCTCCATGGTTTCGACTAGTTCTTCTACGGATCTACTTCTTGGTCTTATCTGCTACACCGGGAGGCAAGCTTCCAGCTCGGAAGACCTGTTTCCGTGAGCGGACGCGTTGGAACTTCAGTTTCGGTGCTGAAATCTGTTCGTTGCTTCTCCGTTTGGTAACGAGAGCTCCAGATCTGTGGGTTTCGTTCATTTAAAATCTTCTTCTCTTCCTGATTAGCTCATCCTGAGCTGAAGAATGGTAAACTCTAAACTACACTTGTCTGCACCAAAGTACAGTCCTCTGAAATGGTTATGCCCGTCGGATGGACACTTTCTGAGCTGGTTTTCAGTTGAGTTCCATGTATTCCATACCGATTCCAATGAGATTCCTGATTTCTGTGATGGTTTACTACTTTGGTAGTCTTTTCTGAGATTGTCCTCCCGCTGGATTTGATTCTGAGGCTATTACAGCCCAAGGAAATAGTGAGACTGGTCCTCTCCAGTCAGTGAACTGATCTGCTTATACTGGTCCAGTCCAGTCCGGATCTGCTGCTTATTGTCCCGATTTGCTGGATGTTAATACAGTTGCTGATTGTTGCTACAAGCAACCTGGTTTTCAAACTTATGATGATCTTGTGATTATCTGGTTGATTTGACATCCAGATCTGTCTGTTTACTCAAGATCTGATTTCGATTGATGCATATTCTGTTGGCTGTTGGCGGTTTATCTGATGAATATGATGACGAATCTGAATAGATCTTCCTGGCGACTTGATTTATTTAAGATGCCGTTGATCTAAATATGTCAGCAGTCCACTACTGACAGTGGTATTCCTTAATTGATGAATTCTGGCTCGACTGATTCCTAGGCTATGATGATGGCTGAGCCTTACATATTTGATCACATTTGAATTCAATTGGTCTGCTAAGAGTTGCCTGTTTCAGATTTGCATATAGTCCAAGACGTTTGGATAATTGGAAGTCTCATTTCTGAAGGAGCAAGAAAATCTAAAATAGAAATTGAAAATAAAGTGTTCAGGTACTTCTGTATTTTTCTATTCTTTGAGGCGACTTCCTGTTTTCTTATTATGCTCATCAAGATGCCATGCTCCTTGAGTAGTAGGTTCTAGCTACTTCTAAGTGTTGTTGGAAATTAATTTCATATTGAGTTGCCTTATTCTTGTTAGCTTTTAAATCTAAAATTTGTTAATTGTTTGCTATTCCCATTTGTGTGGTTAATTGAAACTGAACATTGTTTCTGTTCTCAATTTTTTCTTGTTCTGTTATTTGGAAATGCAATTCGGACTGATTTCTAGTGATAACAATTTACATACCACATTGTTTGTTCAAATTCCTTATTGATTGATTTTACAATTCTGAAACTGAACGTGGTTCTCAAATACATTCAGTAAATTCCCTAGTCTAGATCATTTGTCCCCCATCAACTTTGGTATCAGAGCATAGTTGACTTAGGGAATTTAATTTGTTTACATTGTGTTAGTCATTCAGTTTCATCCACTTAGACACTTCAGGGTTGCATGACCACACGTAGGGGCACTGCATATCATTCCATCATGTCAGGTTCATCTAGTGACCCTTCCTCTGTAGAATCACAGCTTACTCAGTTAATGGAAATGTTTGGAACCTTAGAGGGAATGATCAGGGAAATGAATGATAGATTCACACAGCTTGAATTATCTGTCAATGATGTGACAGATAGAGTGACTGTAGTGGAGGGTAGGCAAGCTCCACCTGATCTGGAGGAGTGTAGACCCCCAGCCCGTCCTGAACCAAACCGGTTGAACCAGGGAAATAGGAATTTTCCTAACCGGAATCAAAACCAAAGGGATTATCCTTTCAGACCTGCTTTCCATCAGCCTCAACAACCTGTTTACCCATGTCCTGCAGATTTTCCCCAACCCCCTCAACCTGATTTTGGTTATCATGGGAATGGGTATAGGAATGGAAGAGAGGGTCGGGAAGCTGAAGATGGGTGTTTCAGGAACATCAAAGTTGATGCTCCTAGTTTTGATGGATCATTGGATCCTAAAGACTATATAGACTGGGAATCAGGGATGGACCATTATTTTGAATGGTTCGATCTTTTAGAGGCTAGAAAAGTCAGATTTGCTAAGATGAAACTTCTTGGCCAAGCTAAAATCCATTGGAACAATATAGAAAGGTTGCTTAGGCAACGACATCAGGAAGCCATTCAGAATTGGGAAGAAATGAAGGCTAAACTTAGGGAAAAGTATCAGCCCTCTTCCTATAGACAGATGTTAGTGGATAAATGGCAAAATCTCAGCCAAGGTAATAGGTCAGTCCTGGCCTATATTGCTGAATTTGATGATTACATGCTCAGGTGTGGAATTCAAGAGGATGAATTAATGACTTTGTCTAGGTTTAGGAAAGGACTTAGACAAGAATTTAAGAGAGAACTGTACAGACAGTCAGTTACAGCTTTGGACCATGCCTATGAGGTAGTTTCCCAATTTGAACAGTTTGAAAATTTCATGGAACATCCAAAACAGAAGTATATCCAGAATACTTCAAATGACAATAGGGGAAACATAGTCCAGAGGTTTGTACAACCTCAGAACAGGGTTCAGGAACCTACCAAGCCTTATTTGCCTTCGAATAGGAACAATCTTCAACCTGTCCAAAGGGAGGCCCTTTTACCTTTACCTTCCAACAGACCTCCAGTTAACAATGCCCCACTGAGGAGGGATGATAAAGGTAAACAACCTTTGACAACTGAGGGAAATCAAAGTAGGGTCCAATGTTTTGGGTGTGGGAAAACTGGGCATTACAAGAGTCAATGTCCCATGAACAGGACTTTGTATATAGAGGAGAACAACTTAGAAAACCAGAACCCAAACATTGATTCTGTTGTGTATGAAGCTGATCTTAACCTCTTGAATGAATTTGAGGAAGAAGAAACTAATTTACCCCAAGAGGAACCAGAAGATGAAAATAGATTGGGGGTAGTTAGATGTACTTTTGCTCAACAAGTGACTACTGAAGATTGGAGAAGAACTTCAATTTTTCAGACTTTCTTTAGGACTAAGGGTAAAGTCTGCAAGCTCATTATTGATAGTGGGAGTTGCATAAATGCAATTTCCACTAGCACAGTTCAGAAGTTAGGGCTTATTCCAGACCCACATCCTAATCCTTATAAGGTGTCTTGGGTGGATTCAAACTCAATTCCTGTTCAAAGCCGCTGTTATGTTCCTATTCATCTTCCTCCATATGAGGATAACATCTGGTGTGATGTACTACCTATGGAAGTAGGTAGTATTATCTTGGGTCGACCCTGGCTTTTTGATGTGGATGCCACTTTGCATGGGAAAACTAATATTTGTGAGTTTACCCATAATGGTCAAGTGGTTAGACTTAACCCTTCTCCTCCTTCAATTCCTAAGGGTCATAGTACAGCCAAGGTGTCACCTTGTCCTGTAACTGAACCTTCTTCTTCTAATAACTCAACTTTGAGTTCTCAACCAACCAAAACACAGAAATCCATCATTCCCATTGGCAACCAGAATTCTGATTGTCCAAAACTTAAGGATTGTCCACCTAGATTCTTGCACATTTCAGGAAAACATGAATTTGAACAAGGTACCAATTCTACAACAATCTTTGCTATAGTAGAAAGGGAGGTTGAACCTGAAAATAAAGAGAAAGAAGTTGATCCCGAGGTAGAGAAAATCTTGAAAGAATTTTCAGATGTTTTTCCTGAAGATTTACCACCGGGACTCCCACCAATGAGGGATGTCCAACATGCCATAGACCTGGTTCCGGGTTCCACTTTGCCTAATCTTCTCCACTATAGGATGGATCCGAAAGCCCATGAAGAACTCAGGAGACAAGTGGAAGAACTTCTTGATAGGGGATACATCAAAGAAAGCTTGAGTCCATGTGCTGTTCCAGCCCTTCTTGCTCCAAAAAAAGATAGGTCTTAGCGAATGTGTATAGATAGCAGGGCAATAAATAAAATCACTGTCCAGTATAGGTTTCCTATTCCTAGACTTGATGACATGTTTGATATGTTGGCTGGAGCCACTGTCTTTTCCAAGATAGATCTGAAAAGTGGATACCATCAGGTTAGACTTAGACCAGGGGATGAATGGAAAACTGCATTCAAAACTAAGGATGGACTATACGAGTAGATGGTAATGCCTTTTGGTTTGTCCAATGCTCCTAGCACATTTATGAGACTTATGCACCAAGTCCTTAGATCCTTCATTGGACAATTTGTTGTTGACTATTTTGATGACATACTCATCTACAGCAGGTCTAAGGATGAACACCTTGTTCATCTTAGCAGGGTTTGTTCAGCTCTGAGGTCGGAGCAATTGTTTGGCAATCTGAAAAAGTGTGCTTTTCTCACTTCTTCAGTTACTTTTCTGGGTTTTATTGTTTCAGAAAAGGGAGTTTCAGCTGACCCTGAAAAGGTCAAAGCTGTTTTGGAATGGCCTATACCCAAGAGTATACATGAAGTCAGTAGTTTTCATGGATTGGCAACTTTTTATAGGCGATTTATCAAAGGATTTAGTACAGTCACTGCACCCATAACTGATTGTTTAAAAAAAGGAGTCGTTGTATGGACTAAGGCTGCAGACAAGGCTTTCATTAGCCTTAAGACTATGATGACCCAAGCACCTATTTTGAGGTTACCATATTTTTCCTTAGTTTTTGAAGTGGCATGTGATGCTTCAGGGATTGGGATAGGTGGAGTTCTTTCTCAAGAAGGACATCCAATTGCCTTCTTTAGTGAGAAACTTTCAGATGCCAAGCTTAGGTATTCCACCTATGACAAGGAATTTTATGCCATTGTCCAAAGTCTTAAGTATTTGAGGCATTATCTCTTATCCAAAGAGTTCATTCTCTTTTCAGATCATGAGGCCCTCCGATTTTTGCAAGCCCAGAAAAAACTCAACCCAAGACATAGCCGTTGGGTAGAATATCTCCAAGCTTTCACTTTTGTTTTGAAACATAAAGCTGGTGTGGAGAATAGGGTAGCTGATGCCCTTAGCCGACGGGTTATGTTTCTTTCAGCCTTTAGTAATGAGGTGATTGGGTTTGAACAAATTCGGGAAGAATATTGGGACTGTCCAGATTTTTCAGAAGTATATTCTGCTGTACAGACAGGTCCTTCCAGAGACTTTCCCAATTTTTTGTTGCAGGACAGCTATCTGTTTTACCAGAATAGACTGTGCATACCTAGAACTTCAGTCCGGGATTTTCTTGTGTGGGAACTGCATGCAGGTGGGTTAGCTGGCCATTTTGGCAGAAACAAGACCATAGAACTGGTGGAGCATAGGTTTTATTGGCCTAGTTTAAAAAGGGATGTTGCCAAGATTGTGGCTCAATGTCATACTTGTGCTACATCCAAATTGAGGAAGCAAAATACAGGTCTGTATACTCCTCTCCCAGTGCCAGATACCCCTTGGCAGGACATAAGTATGGATTTTGTACTTGGTCTACCCCGTACTCTTCGGAAATATGATTCCATTTTTGTGGTTGTTGATAGATTTTCTAAGATGGCACACTTCATACCATGTGCCAAGACTTCTGATGCCTCTATCATAGCCCGAATTTTTTTGAAGGATATTGTGAGATTGCATGGTCTACCAAAGACCATTGTTTCAGATCGGGATGTCCGATTTGTGAGCTATTTCTGGAAAACTCTTTGGCATCTATTGGGTACCAAACTGAAGTTCTCTACTGCTTATCACCCACAAACAGATGGTCAAACCGAAGTGGTGAATAGGAGTCTAGGAGACCTCCTTAGATGCCTAGTCAAAGGTCATGATAGGACTTGGGATGCCATTCTCCCATTAGCTGAGTTTGCCTATAATGATTCTATCAATAGAACAACAGGGCATACACCATTTGAGATTGTTACAGGTTTCAGACCTAGAAGGCCTTTAGATTTAATTCCATCATCTAGCATTCATAGAACATCTGCATCAGCTGAAGCATTTGTAGAGCATATAAAAGGTCTGCATAAACATATCAAACAGCAAATTGAAAACCACAATGTTCAGTATAAGAATTATGCTGATCATCAAAAAAGGAAAAAATAATTCCAAGTGGGGGATTTTGTTATCATCAGGGTACGCCCTGAACAGTTCTCATCAGGAACCATTAAGAAATTGCATAACCGAGGAGCTAGACCATTTAAGGTGATCAAGAGAGTTGGTAACAATGCATATGTTCTAGATTTGCCACCTGATTATGGAATCAGCTCAACTTTTAACGTTTCCGATTTGATTGCATTCCAAGAACCAACAACACTACCTAGTGAGTTTTCAGACCAACAACCAAATTTTTGGAGTGAAAACGCTGAGAGTCCACTTCAACAGCCTACATCACATGAGCATGAGCAGATTGAAAGTATAATAGATGAACAGGTTAGTGTAACTCGGGATGGGATTAATCAGCGGTATCTGGTGCGCTGGCGGGGCAGACCGGAAACTGAGGATTCCTGGCTTTCAAAGGATGATTTGCTGAGGATTGACCCGGATTGTTTAGAGAAATATTATGCTGAAAACAACCATGATTTGACGGTGTCGAATTCTTTCCAGCCGGGGAGAATTGGTGAGAACACCCAAGGCAAAGATTATTTTGGCAAGGTCTACCAGCGTAGACCATTGGGATCAATTTGGTTGGGAGATTATGTTTTTTGAGATCAATTGCTGTTCAGAATATTTTTCTTGAGCATCTATAAATTTTATGGAATTTTGGAAGGCTTCAAACATTTTTTTTAGCATTTCTTGATTTTCTAGTATTTTTTTAAGTCATGTCCTGTAAATTTGGCATTTTTCTGTTGTCGCCAAGCCTTGTTTTCCATTTTCAGTGGTTTTACGGCATTTAAAGTATTTCTGTCCTATAAATAGGAGCCCTCATGTATACATTGAGACGATGGTTGAATGAATTTGAAAATTGTTGGTTGCTTTCCCATTTTGCCCCTGTCGACCCTTCTATGTGTCTTCTGGATTCTTCCCGAGTTCCCGTTTTACCCCTCCGGTCCCGCGCGACTTAATGAGGCGGCTTCTTCTCTCTCCGTCATTCGCTCTCGACGGCTACGCGAGCTCCTCTCTCCTCCTGGCGATGGCGAAACCCTAAACCCTTCTCCACGGTCCCGATCTCCTCTCTCCCGTGAGTTTTAGAGCTAGTTCACGTTGAGAGAAGTGTTCCTCCGCCTCTGATCTACCATTCTTACTTCTGTTTATTCTCCATCGGATGAGTGCTAGCTGTTTTTCTCGCTCCAACCTCCATGGTTTCGACTAGTTCTTCTACGGATCTACTTCTTGTTCTTATCTGCTACACCGGGAGGCAAGCTTCCAGCTCGGAAGACCTGTTTCCGTGAGCGGACACGTTGGAACTTCAGTTTCGGTGCTGAAATCTGTTCGTTGCTTCTCCGTTTGGTAACTAGAGCTCCAGATCTGTGGGTTTCAAGAGGTTTCGTTCATTTAAAGTCTTCTTCTCTTCCTAATTAGCTCATCCTGAGCTGAAGAACGGTAAACTCTAAACTACACTTGTCTGCGCCAAAGTACAGTCCTCTGAAATGGTTATGCCCGTCGGATGGACACTTTCTGAGCTGGTTTTCAGTTGAGTTCCATGTATTCCATACCGATTCCAATGAGATTCCTGATTTCTGTGATGGTTTACTACTTCGGTAGTCTTTTCTGAGATTGTCCTCCCGCTGGATTTGATTCTGAGGCTATTACAGCCCAAGGAAATAGTGAGACTGGTCCTCTCCAGTCAGTGAACTGATCTGCCTATACTGGTCCAGTCCAGTCCGGATATGCTGCTTATTGTCCCGATTTGCTGGATGTTAATACAGTTGCTGATTGTTGCTACAAGCAACCTGGTTTTCAAACTTATGATGATCTTGTGATTATCTGGTTGATTTGACATCCAGATCTGTCTGTTTACTCAAGATCTGATTTCGATTGATGCATATTCTGTTGGCTGTTGGCGGTTTATCTGATGAATATGATGACGAGCCTGAATAGATCTTCCTGGCGACTTGATTTATTCAAGATGCCGTTGATCTAAATATGTCAGCAGTCCACTACTGACAGTGGTATTCCTTAATTGATGAATTCTGGCTCGACTGATTCCTAGGCTATGATGATGGCTGAGCCTTACATATTTGATCACATTTGAATTCAATTGGTCTGCTAAGAGTTGCCTGTTTCAGATTGCATATAGTCCAAGACGTTTGGATAATTGGAAGTCTCATTTCTGAAGGAGCAAGAAAATCTAAAATAGAAATTGAAAATAAAGTGCTCAGGTACTTCTGTATTTTTCTATTCTTTGAGGCGACTTCCTGTTTGCTTATTATGCTCATCAAGATGCCATGCTCCTTGAGTAGTAGGTTCTAGCTACTTCTAAGTGTTGTTGGAAATTAATTTCATATTGAGTTGCCTTATTCTTGTTAGCTTTTAAATCTAAAATTTGTTAATTGTTTGCTATTCCCATTTGTGTGGTTAATTGAAACTGAACATTGTTTCTGTTCTCAATTTTTTCTTGTTCTGTTATTTGGAAATGCAATTCGGACTGATTTCTAGTGATAACAATTTACATACCACATTGTTTGTTCAAATTCCTTATTGATTGATTTTACAATTCTGAAACTGAAGGTGGTTTTCAAATACATTCAGTAAATTCCCTAGTCTAGATCATTTGTCCCCCATCACATAGGGGGCTTGATTAAGGGGAACACTAAGGCTAGTTTAAGGGCACACAAGTGACCTGATTGTGGACAGGTATTGTGAACAATTTTTAGGGCACACAGGGGGCCTAATTGGGATGATCAGAGGATCTAGACATGAGGCACATAGGGGGCATGTTTGAGAATAGGTTTAGGGGCACTCAAGGGGCCTGATTGAGGATAGGTTAAGGGACACATAGTGGCCTAATTGAGGATAGGTTCAAGGGCACACAAGGGGCTTGATTGAGGATGGGTTTAAGGGCACACAAGGGGCTTGATTGAGGGGATAGCAGAGCTGGTTTTTGGAACATGTTCAAGTTCTTGTTTGGAAGGCCAAATGGGGAGGGGGGGGCTTTAACAGGTGAGCATAGGGGCTGATTGAGGAGGGCCAGCAACGGGGCTGCTTTTGATGGCCTGAATGGGCGCACAAGGGGCCTAATTAGAGACATTTGGCCATTGAAGAAGATGGAAAGAGATAAAGAAAAAAAAATCTACATTGTACTCTATTCCTCTTACCTTCTTCTCCTTGCTCTCTTTTTTTTTTCTTTTTTTTTGCTTGGTGTAGGCCCTTGCTGGGAGGGAAATCAAGCTGCTGCAGGTGTTTGATGTTAGTTCTAGGAAGGTGATTAGGCTGCCAAGTCCCCTTCTCTTGTTGTTGAATGAGAAGGGAGTCCTCTTGTTGCTATCGATGGAGAGAGCAAGAGGAGATGCTGCAATTATTACTCCTATTGCTATTAAAAAGGCCATAAGATGAAGTACCAACTGCTGCAGGTGCTGTTGGATGCTGGGCTGGAGAAGGAAGCAGGATGTTGCTAGATGCCACGTACAGAGGAGGCTTCACGGGAGGAAGATGCTGCTGTTCTTCTTCTCCTTACTACAAGTGCTGTAGGAAGATGATGGCACCCTTCTTCTTCTTATCCTTATGCAGGCGCTGCTGGAGATGGCTGCTACACCCAGAAGCGAGGAGGAGGGAGCTAGTGTGTGCGCACACCAAGAGAGAGAGGGAGGACTGGCTTGTAGATCTGGTGGTTCAGAGAGAGAGAGCTGGGTGCTCAACCCCTTTTGTTCTCCAAGTCTCTCTCTGATGAGGGACTCTTCCTTAGATCAAATTTGATGGAGAGGTGGTTGGATTTTCGATCTATTTTGAGCATATTCTAGCTCTATCTTGTACTGACAATGTGGTAAAGTTGGATCTTTTCGATAGAGTCCCAACTTGTCCCGATGTGTTGGGGACAAAATGGTCATTTTGGCCTTCTAGTGTCTATTTCTATGTTTTGCGCATCGTTGTAAAGCTTTCGACCGGGGCTATGCAATGAACTCTTTGTCTTCGCCATTTAGAGCCTATTAAGCCCTGCCAAAGCATTTTCAGAGGTTGGTTGTACCATCTAGTCCATTTTTTACTTATTCAAAGTTGGATTTTCATACCAACTTCAAAATTACTCAAATCAAAGTTGAGCTTGCTGAACAGAAAAATTTGGTGCCAACATGTGGCTAAAGCATTGGCAAGGATATTCTATACACGAGGGACATGGACAAAGGTGAGTTTGAAGAATAACTTAATATAGTAGATTGTGAGTTCTTGGTAGGGTTTGTGGTTTAGATGACAAGGCTGATACTTGGTTAGGACCTAGCACAAAATCAGTTGGTTATCACATATCACCCTTAGTTCGGTGGCACCATAGAAATGAGTGGCCTCTAGCCCAGCTAACAAGGCTTCATACTTAACTATATTGTTAGTCACTAAAAACTTAAGCTGAAAAGCCTATGGAATGTGTTGACATCAAAGATGGCTATGCGTGGGATGTCCATAGGTGAACACCTCAAAGGTTGAAAATGGATCCCTTCACTACCCACACTCACATTGATCCCTGAATACTCAACTTTTGGCATCATTAGGATGTCCAAAAGACTCTCCGAGTCATGTGGGTAGGAAAGAATAAAAGTAAATGACAATGCATGAAGCTAAAACAAAATTAAAATGTGGTCGTTAGGAGCCACGGGCTCTGATTTATGCAAATAAATCACATGGAAAGTTGGCCGTGTATATGTAGCTTAGCGGGAAAGTGGATATGGGTTCTAGCTTCTCCTTCTTCGGTCGGTCGATGAAGAAGAGTCTCTAATTTGTGTTTGATTCCATGTGCAACTATAAAATAATAAAACAAGTAAAATAAGGATTAGAATTGAGTGGAGTGTAGTAAATCCTAATAAGATGACATTAAAAACAACAATTAATGAAGAACTGACCATATTCAAGGCAATCTTTAACCCCTTTTTTAGATTTTTTTTGTTTATAAAAATAAAAATGATGCAAAAACAATGCAAAAACAAAAAATATGATGAACAATGACTAGATGATGAAATTAAAAGAGAAAGAAATCAAATTTGGGTCCAATTGATGGAGAACTGATCATAACTGGGGCCAGTGAAGAAGCTTATCCGAAACTAGAATCTGTCGGCATGACCTCGCTTCAGAGCTTGCTAGGATCGGCACCAATGTCAGAATTGAGTGATGCTTATCATAAACGAAAGAAGATAGAAAGAGAAAGGTTTGATCTTCAAATAACTATAGCATAAGATGCCTCCACACTTCTATAGAGAACATAAAAGACAAACCTAGCTAGATGGGCACAAACCAACTGCTCTCTCTCTAAACTCACTAAATTATCTTTCTAAAAATCACCAAAACTCAATAGTGAATTATATGGACATCCTGGAAAGCCTAGGAGATGATTTTCTAAGCTCCAGGATGTTTGGAGGTCATCTCATTTTATAGGGAGAACAACAAATGTCAAAATGGGAAGTCTATGACCATGTGCCCCCCATAGGGGGAGCATGAAAAATAGGAAGAAAACTTTCTAAACTTCGAAAATCCGATTGGAGGGTGATGAAAAGTCCAGATTTGATGCACCTTGCCTTGGGGTGCATGCGCCCTACCCTAGGGTGCATGGATGTTTTAGACAATAAATCCAAATTAGAAAGGTTTTTATCTAAATCGGCAATTCAAATCCAAATCGGAGATGGAAATGATGCACCATTGATCAAGGGTGCATGGAACTGCAACTTGCGTAACTTTGGTCCAATGACCACCACGAACAAACAGGAGGTATGTTTTCAATGCAATTTGTTGCATATGAAAGAGGACTCATAGACGAAGCTTTATATATGTACATATCAATTGACACACACTCCAAGACTTCAGAATTTTATTTAGAAACTCAAGCAGTGAACAAAAAGACCCGACATCAGTTAAAACGGATCCAATGACAACCAAAAAATGCAGCATAAACCAAAATACATTTGGCATAAAAAGCTTGATCATGGCCTACTAGGTTTCATCATTAGGCATTGATCATTAAGCCAATTTTGTATTTCCATGGTTAATGTGTGGCTTTCGCTTGTAAGTTACGGCTTCATTCAGGAATCTTCTTAAAACATCCTACTTGACTCAACAAAGCTATAAATAAACAAAGAAAGACTCGACGCTATCCAAGGATTAATCACACACGTTACTTTATAGAACATGAGTTCTACGCTTCGAACTAGGTAAATTTGGCGTGTCTATAGAATGGTGACACCTTCGAGTGATAGAAGGATGATACCTATCCCTCTAGTATGTGAATTCAAAACCCCATCAAAATATAATGTCTAAAAATTAGAGGATTGGACTTACATTAGTTCATCATCTAGGAACTTTGACTAGACTGGATCAAAGATAGGTATAGGGTGATGGGCAAGGTGTTTAGCAATGGCATAACTCTTAATCACCTTCTACGGGACATGGGTGATGTCAAACTAAGAGGAAATTTTTTGCCATTTCCCTAATCGATCAATCAAGATAATCTTTTCTAAGATAAATTTGATGGGATTAATATGAGCAATTAGATTTTCTTCATGAGCAAGAAGTAATTTTGAGCTTTAGAACCACCTAGATTAGAGCATACTAAGTCTTATCTACCATAGTGTACTTTTGCTCACATGAATCGAAGATTTGGAAAAATAGTAAGTGGCTCATTCTTTCCCTTCTTCATTGACCTGTGCAAGGATTGCTCTAAGACATTTCTCAAGAACCAAAATATAGAGAACTAAGGGTCTACTTGGGACTGGTGATCTAAGCAAAGGGGGACTTCCCAAGTATCTTTTCAGTACATCAAATGCCTCATGGCACTCCAAATCCCATTTAAACTCACCCCCTCCTTGGTAAACTCATAGAAAGGTTCACACCTTTGGGAGTGTTGTAAGATAAATCGGTGGACAAATTATAGCCTCCCTATTAATCCTCAAATATCCTTCATATTTCTTAGAGGAGGCATTCAAATGATTGCTTGGCCTTGTTTGGGTCAATTTATATGCCTCTTTTGCTTACTATGAATCCTAACAGTTTTTCAGATGAGACACTAAATGTGCACTCCTCAAGCTTCATTTATAGCTTGTATTATCTAACCCTCTGTAAGACCTTTCTTAGTACTTCAAGATGATCTTCTCAGCTTTTGGACTTGATGACCAAATCATCCACATACACCTCTATCAGTATGTGCATCATGTCATGAAAAGTAGCCATCATAGCCCTTTGATATGTGGCATCGACATTCTTTAATTCGAAAGGCATGACAACATAGCAATAGGTTCCCCAAGGTGTAGTGAATGAGGCCTTCTCTTGATCCTCTTTGGCTAATTGATTTGATTATATTCAGAATAGCCATCCATAAATGAAAGGGTTTTGTACCCATCTATATTTTCAATTAGTACATCGATATGAGGTAATTAGAAATTGTCCTTAGGACATGCTCGGTTTAAATCCCTAAAATCAATGAAAATTTGAACTCGTCCATCATTTTTTATAATAAGGACTATGTTTGCCACCCATTGTTGATATATGATGACCTTAATAAATTTTGCATAGTGTAGATTGTCGACCTCTTCCTTCATTTTAAGTGCAACATTAGAGTTAAATCTTCTAAAGTTTTACTTAACTGGGGTAGCTCCAAGCTTTAAAGTTAATTTGTGTTCAACCATTGAGTTATCTATCCTTAACATATCTTCATACATCCAGGTGAATGTGTGCTTGGACTCTTTCAAAACTTTTATTAAATGTTGCTCCTTAGTGGGAGTGAGTTTTGCACTAATGAGGATGGTTCTTAATTCCTCCAATGTTCCCATAGTTAGCTCCTTTGCCACTTCATTCACCATGACTGATGGTTTCTCAAAGCTTTTAAGTCTGGTTGCATATGTATTAGCCTAGTCCTCATTTTCCTCCTTTGATTCAGGATTCTTTTATGATAGTACCTCATATAATCCCAATCTATAATCTACATTATGCTCATCCTCATCTCAAATTTTCTCTAGTTGGATAGTATTCTCCAAGAAATTAGGCTTCCTTACACATTCTCCACCCTTTTGTGCTAAATGCTGTAGATATCTATTTGGAACTTGTCTTCCTTAGGTTTTCTTGTTTTATGAGCTAACTATACTTATCCAAGATAAAATGGAAAGGTGGTATTTATAGTGGGTGATGGATCAAGTAGATTGATCAAGGATTTTATGAAGAGAGGCCCCTGGTGGGAGCACCCTCTAGGATAAGTAGGGATGTCTCCTTAATGGAAATATGAGTTTTGAAGAAGAAATTTTTTTGGTGATTTTCAAACATAAAAAGGGAATGAATAGGGATGACGCGTGACTGATGACAAGTTGATGCAATTAATGAAAATAAAATTTTAAGAAGGACAAGGAAAAAGGGGCTTGTGGGCCTAGAAGATAGGTACGTGGGCCCAAAATTGATGAGAAATGTTAATGGGCATATGAACTGATTTTGGATGGGCATGCGGGCCCAGTGTTCATGATTTGAAATGGGCATTCGAGCCCAACAATAGTGAAAAGATCAGATAGGCACATGGTCCTAGTGTGAGTGGAGAATTCAAATGAGCACATGGGCCTAGTGTGGATGGTTAACTCAAGTGGTTGTGTCAGCCAAGTAATGAAAGGTAGGCTAGGGATCCCATCTAGAAAGTCCAAGAAAAGTGGTGTGATTACCCCAAAATGAGCAATAATGGGGTATGGCTCTCATGGAATTTTTTTGATCGGGCAGTGGATTATTTGGTGTAGACTCACCAATTTGGCCTTATTTGGAGCTTAAACTCTTATTCCATTGGCAACATCTCTTTTAGACCATTAAAATCAAGTTGAACGATCCTTTTGGATGAGCCAAGGAGTTCACTAGAAATCTGAGGAAGAGTTGTTGATATCTAATCAAATCCATTTTTTCCAAATGAGAGCCCATTCTAACTTTTATGTTGCTCTTGGTGGTCTTTGCACCAAGGTTGTGCCGCTTGGTTGTCTACCAAATTATGCTTTTCCCGGCATTTCCTCTACTTGAAAATATTTCACAAGATTATGTGGACATCCAATGAAGAAGTCTTCAACATCAATAATCTTCCTCTATGATTCCTCTTTTCAATTCAACAAACGGCATTCAATTATGAACTCCCATTTGTCTGCAGCGTCCTTCAGAAATCAGACATGAAATTCTATCCGCACGCACCCCTGATCAAGCCCAATTGCATGCAAGCCCAGCCCATTGGGCACATCTTTGACCAATTGATGACCTTACCTTCCTTTTTCTTCCTCCATATCACTTGGTAAAGTATCTGAAAACTTCATGGTCGAAATTAGCATTATCAAATGATGGCAATCCAACTTGTTGTCTTGTACATCAAAACTTGTTATTTTTAGACCAGATTTGTTTTCTCTTCAAGTGGAGACATATTTTAAACAAGGGTGTCGACTCCAGAAATGGGTTCCGGATCGGCACCTCAAGAGAAGGTGAAAGATGGAATAGGGGAAAAAGGGGAGTGAATTGAAAACACTCGGAAAGCGGTAAAGACTCCTCACCTCGATCCCACACTCACATTGATCCCCGAACTTTCATCTCACGGCGTCGCTCGAGCACCGGAGATGGTTCGGGTCATGTGGGAGGAGAGTGAGGAGGATATGAAATTAGAACATAAATAAAAGGTGGTCGCCAGGAGCCGCGGGCTCCGCTTTATAGAATAACAACAAGATTGAGTTGTTTTGACCGTGTACCTTAGCGCTGGAGATCGGGATATGTGTTCAACCTTCTTCTTCTTCGGCCGGCCGATGAAGAAGAGTCTCCAACCGATGCTAGCTTGATGTACCTGTGCAACTAGAACAATAAACCAAGTGAAGGGAAAACGATTAGAACTATGGGAAGTGTAGTAACTGTAAAGAGAAGATGAGAAATAAGCAATTGGAATTGGACTCACCGGCTTCGGGGTGAGCCTTAACCCCTTTTTTGTGTTTTTGATTATGTAAAAATGATGAAAATGAACTGAAATATGCTTTAATACAGTAAATAAACTGAGTTAAATGAGTTTAGAAAGCTTATGGAGTGGATCGACTTGAGTTGAAGCCGACTTGGTTGAAGAAGGCCGGTTCGGGTAGCTTTGCACCCTTCTGGCGTGACTTTGGTGCAGAGGATGCTACGGACGACCCCGATGTCATAATCGAGTTATGTTTGTTGGAGTAGACAGAGGACTCAGAGAGGAAGAGTTACTATGTTTATGATTTCTCCGAAATCTTCCTGTGTAAGTATGTAAAAATTATGAAAGTGGGCGGATGTGGAAAACAGAACCTGGATGCGCGCCCTCAGTGCAGCAATCCCCACGAATAAACGGCAAGTCGGAATTGAGTGCCGTCAGTTGGAGATGAAAGAGGACGAAGAGAGAAACAACTTCTATGTTGAAGACTTTTGCATCAAAAGTCACATATTTTCTAAAGAAGTCGATGAAGTCGGCTGATGCAGAACGCCCGGATCGAGCCTTCTCCTTCATTTCGGGATCGATCTCTCAATCTCGGATCGCCTATGGACGTCGGGAAGGCTTTGGAGAAGAGCTTGGACGACCTCTAGACGAGCTAGGCACGGGGGATTAACCTTGGGTCGTTGAGAATGGCCCTCAATTTATAGGGGAAGGAAGCCGGTGCAAAATTTGGAAACTGGACCGACCGCGCCCCCGCTTTTCAAAGGGGACGAGGGCGCGCAGGGCGCGCCCTCACTTCGAGGGTGTGGTACGCGTCTCACTGCTAAAATTCATCGGAAACTTCCGGAAATTGCTAAAAATCGACCTGATATACGTAACGCGCCCCTGAACCGGGGGCGCGGTACAAATAATCGAAAATTTTCGACAGAAACCTTCCAAAGATCCGATTTAGAAGGTGCTAATCGGGGCAATTTCCGATTTTCGGAAACTGACCGCGCCCCCGCTTTTCAAAAGGAACAGGGGACGCGCAGGACGTGCCCCCGGTTTGAGGGCGCGCAGGGTGCGCCCCCGGGTTGAGGGCGCGCAGAGCGCGCCCTCCCCTTTCAAGCGGAGTGGGGGCGCGGTACACTCTCTCTCCTGTGCGCGTGTTCCGCGAGCCGTATCTTGCAAACGGGATGTCCGATTCGGCTCCCGTTTGTCGCGTTGGAAAGAGGGCCTTCAACCGCACCTCCTCAAGTTGATAAAACAGCCGGCATGACTCCCGAGATGTTCGCACGGGGCTTTCTACCGGTTTACCCTCTCGCGGAAAGCCGAAACCCGTGGCGAAGATCCGAAAGAGCACGGTTCCGATCGAGAAATCTCAGGTCAACTTGGGATGACTTAAAATGATGACCGAACAAGTCTGGTACGATTGGAAAACCCTAAATCATCGAAAAATCTGAGATTAACCCGGTAAACGTGAACCGAACATCGGAAAAGCCGGGAAATCCTAAAATTGACCGAAATGACCGTATGGCCCCGGTTGATGAAAATATTCGGCTAGAATCAACCCGGATGACCTGAAAATACCCGGTGATGACCGGAAAGGCCTAACGCGTGGTCCGGGATAGCCGTGTCAGTAAGATCGAAAAAGCCATAACGAAAGCCGTCGTTGACCGACGCCTATCGAAATGACTTCTCGGAAACCCTGAATGTTACGGAACACATGCGGGACTCCCGAGACCTTCAATTATGGACCATTCAAGGTCGTTTCATCGAGCAGGCTTCATGTTTTTACAGTTCACGCGCGGCTCTCGCTTGAAGGTTACGGCAATATTCCGGAAATCATCGGTCCATTCTCCACTTGCAAGGGGCTCCACCAATGTCCTTAGCTCATGTCCATGAGATAATCCGGAACAGATAACGGTCAAATAAAAGATATCGCCTATGGATTAAGAGTCTGGGGCTCCGGATTAGGCCAATTTGGCGTGTCTACAATGGGGAAGGTGATCCATAGTTTTCAATCCCTATAAATCAGTTGGTTAAGTTTCTAGAAGCCTCATGATAAAAATTAGCATCATTAAATGGAGGAAATCCAACCTAAGGTCGGATGTATCAAAACCTGCTTTTTTTTACCTATTTCTCATCCCCTATAAAGGGACACCCATTTGAACGACCTAAGAGAGCATCCCCATCATCCAGGCTTCTTATCCTCATCTTTCAGCCACCCTAGGCTCGTCCCAACCTTCTCAAATTGTCTTCTATTCGTCCCGGTGCCCGGAGATCATCCCGAAGTGAAAGAGAAGTCGATCTATGCTCCGACATGCTGCTTTTCTGATCATCGGCTTCCACAGATCTCCCTGATCATTTTATGGCTAGTCTTCCTACAAAATAAGTGTTCTTCATTGAGCTATCTTTCTTCTTCAACAAACAGAGATCAATTCTGACATCACCTCGACTTTTGGTGGCTTCTACACCGACACTGCACAAACAGATCCAAAGTCTGCTCTTCTAAGTCCTTGTCTTATCAGTTAATTTAAGTACATTTAACGGCAAATTCAGGACATACATCCTTCATATAAACTGTTCTCTGGTAATTTTTCTTTAATTTCTAATAAGAATAATTTAATTTTGACATCTGTGGTGCCCGAGGCAAATCTTTCATCTACATCGCATTGGTGGTTCCCGGATTTTCAACTTCTAACAACAGAATTTTCAGGTAAATTCATACAACTTCCGAAAGGATTCAAGAAAACTTGTCTTCATATAAAACCGGTGAGTTCTCTTTATTTTGAAACAAACAACACTTGATTTTGACATTAGTGCTGTTGGCTGCGGTCTCTGCATCAGAGTCGCATAGTTTACATTGAATCTGTCCAACCCGGTTGCCACTTTACCTGGGTTGTGTTATTTTTAATCATTCATATTCTCTTTGCTAACTCTTCGTTCATATCATTTAGTTCATATTTACGCATCATTTTTATTTAGTTTTGCATCATTTCATACATCACAAAAAAATCAAAAAAAGGGGATAGGGCTAACCCCAAATTTGGTGAGTTTGTTTTCAATTGTCATTTTGTGTTATTTTTTTACATTTACTACACTTCACTCAATTCTAATCCTTATTTCACTTGTTTTCTTGTCTTCTTTGTCTACTAGTTGCACAGGTACATCAAGCTGGCATCAGTTGGAGACTCTTCTTCATAAGCCGACCGAAGAAGGAGAAGGTTGAACCCGTACACATCATCTCCCGTGCTAAGGTACACACGGTCAACTCAATCTTATTTCTATTCCATAAAGCGGAGCCCGTGGATCCTGGCGACCACTTCTTCTTTTTTTCATGTTCTAAGTCATTCTATTCCTCACTCTCCTCCCACATGACCCGAACCGTCTCCGATGCTCGAGCGACACCGTGAGATGAAAGTTCGGGGATCAATGTGAGAATGGGACCGAGGTGAGAATTTTACCGCTTTCCAAGTGTTTTCTGATTCACTCCCTTTCCCATATTCTATCATCACCTTTTATTGAGGTGCCGATCCGGAATCCGTTTCTGGAGTCGACATTTGGCAGGATGGCCATTTATGATGATAGACTGATCAAGAATTGGTTTTTCCTTGAATTGCTTGTACTACTCTTCCTTGTTCATAAATAAGTAGGCCAGTGGTAAGCTCAAATCTTCTATTTTCTCCTTATGTTTCGAAGCCCTCCTTCTTTTGGTTGGTATGGTCATCTCTGCGTCATCTTCATCTGTCATCATGGTTTCCCTCTTAACAAAGAAAACTTGGAGCCCCATGGCATACCCTAGCTTGATGTCCTTCCTTGGAATAGCTAACTCTTTATAACCGACTCCATACCTTTGACATCTTCTCGTGGTTTTGATGGGCAGAGTGATTCCTTGTAAATTCCTATTCAGCCCCTTCCCAAGTTGGTAGCCTAGTTTCTTCATCATTCTTCACCCGATGGTATTTGGTGGGGAGACAGTCATACATTTCAACTCCAACACTTCTCTTGTCGAGATCAAGGGTTGAAAGGGCACCACTAAGGGCTGTGCAGAGGAGAAGCTATTCACTTCACTCATCACAGGCATGCTAGTCATCTTAACCACATGTCCTTTCTAAGAAAAAATTATGCACTGGTTATTGGTCAAGGTGATGACTTCTATTGCCTCAAGGTAGGGTCTTCCAAGTATGGACGAACGAGGCGATGGCTCATATTACCTCAAGGTAGGGCCTTCCAAGAATGGCCCTAAAAGTTGGATCCAATTTTTATGCTTCTCTGAGATCTAACTATGCACAATGATGTCATCTAAGTGCACAACCACAAGCTTATCAAGAAAATGCCAGAACAACTCATTCATAAGATTACAAAAGATGGTAGGAGTGTTGGTGTGACTGAAAGACATAGTTGCGAACTCATATGCCTAATAGCGGGTCATGTAGGCCTTCTTGCTTTCAATGCATTCAACAATGCAAACTTGGTAATAGCTTGATTGAAAGTCTAGCTATGATAAGTACTTCACCTCACCAAGAAAATGCCAGAACAACTCATTCATGAGATTACAAAATATGGTAGGAGTGTTGGTGAGACTGAAAGACATAGTTGCGAACTCATATGCCTAATAGCGGGTCATGTAGGCCTTCTTGCTTTCGATGCATTCAACAATGCAAACTTGGTAATAGCTTGATTGAAAGTCTAGCTATGATAAGTACTTCACCTCACCAAGTTGATCAAAAAGTTTGGAAAATCAAAGGTAAGGAGTATATGTTATTCATATGAAGCTTGTTTAAGGCATGGTAGTCCACACACATGCACAAGCTACCATCTTGTTTCTTCTAGAAGAGGACTAGTGCCCTATATAAACTTTTGGATGGATGCAGAAATCCTGCAATGAACATCTTTGACAACTACTTATGCAACACAGAAAGATCCAAGGGAGGCAGGTAGTATGGAGAGCGAGATGGTAGCACCACTCCTGGCACGAAGTCTATCTTGTGATTGATCTCCCTCATTGGCAGCAACTACTTTGGCAATTGGGGTGGCATCATAGAAACAAATTTATTTAGGACCACTTGGGTGGGACCCAAAACATGTATCTTCTTCAGTGGCTTTTCCTTTGTATGGAAAGTCATGAAAAAAGTTACTTCTCCCTTCTCTAGGCCCTTCTTCACTTGCATCGCTGACAACAAGACAACTTCCTTTGCCTTTTGGATCACTAACATAATGTAGGGTGCATTACTCATTATACAAACCTAATTCAAGAAAGACAAAGGCATTGCCCTAGCTATTAGGCACCGCCCTGTATATTTGTAGGAACTCTATTACCAATATCAAAGAAAAATCATCCATAGGTACAAGTAAGAAGTTACCAATGCCAACCCATGTTCCAATCCGCATGAGGACATCCTTTGCCATTCCAATGATAGAGTGTGCATCTGAGTTGACGATTTTAACGTGCCAAGAATCCTTCTTAAGGGGAGACCAAATTTTTGGCTTTCCATGTTAGAAATAAAGTTGTGTGGCTCTAATATCAACAATTTCCCTTGTAGAATGCTTATTCAACATGATGTCGATATGCATCAACTCATTGTCATGTGGCACTGGCTCCCTATACAACACTCCATCGCCTTGGACCTTTAGTGTATGAAAGAGTCACAAAGCGTCGATTCTTGGAGCTTTGAAATTATCTAATGGTGGCTCAACATCTTCCATTTCTGCACCTTTTGTTGGCTAGTTGAAGTTGCCTTAGAGGGCAAAGTGTGTTTGGGACAATCAAAAATTCCATGTGCACCTAAACATATGAAGCATATAGTCAAGGTCCAACTCTCCCGTGGTGCTAACTTGGCCTAGGACTACTTATTGTTGGTTGAATTGTACTAGTTTTACTTCCTTTTAGCTCACTAATAGAAGTGTAAATGGGATCAAATAATTTGAAATTTTGATAAAAATTAATGGTTTTAGAACTTTTTTTTATCTTATAAACTATCCAAATTAGAATCAGATAACCCAATAACTTATCAAAATCAGAACCAGTTGATTTCATTTCTTATATCTAATTTTGCTAAAAATGGGGTATATATAAGTAAAATTAATTAAAATAAAAAAATAAATTATAAAAATGATATATAAAGTGATATAAATAATGTTGTGAAGAGATCATATCAAATTTTAGTAATTTTATGTAAATTATTAACTAGTTTTTAAATAAGAATTAATATACACTATGTATTTTAGAATTTATCAAATTCAATAACATAATCAGAACATAGTAATTCCGAAACTAGTGGAATCAAAATCAAAACTCCTTAAACCTTATCAAAAGCAAAATTAGGTCCAGTATCGAATTCAACCCATTTGCAGCACAACTTGGCGGTTAGTGTTGTACCTGCCACTTGCATCACTACTCATAGCAGTAGGGGTGGGTGGTGCATAGTCACTACCCCTTATGAAACTTTTTGTTGCCTATGACCACTATTTTCTTGTGAGAAGCTCTTCTTTTGTTACTAATTTACGATCCTTGAGTAATCCTCTAGATATTCTGCCAAGACTTGGGTGGTGACAACACCCTTCACCTCTCTCTTGAGTAACTCATCACATGCCCAGGCTTGGAACCCTTCGATGAAGTAAAATTGTTTATCCTTTTCAGCCATGTCTCTTATGTCTAGCGTAGGGGTAGAAAAACATTTTATATTCCTAGATGGTGCTTGGTTGGGGAAGGTTCCATAAGTTCCTCCTAGCTAGAAACTCAATATTTCAAGAAGGAATTAGGACTTCAACTCTCTCTTTAGGTCTTCCTGTTAACCGACTTTGCAATTTCCAACAAGCATGTCTTCTTACTTAATGTGCCACCAAAGTTTGGTGTCACCCTTAAGATACGTAACAACCTTAGTGATCTCCTTTTCAGAGCTAGGATGGATGGGTTGAAAACTTGAAAATGTTGTTCCATGTCAGAGAGAAATTTTTGGCGTTCCTCTGCATCATGACCTCCATTGAAGCATGTCTCCAATACATGAGCCCCATCCAACACCATCATCATTTCCACCTATTGTGGCCAAGTCAATGGTCTTGGTAAGCACTGCCACCTAAGTGGCAAGTTCATCCGATCATGCATGGAGTGATCCACGACACTACAGGTATCTTTATGGGCCTCAGACGACATTTCCAACATGCCCTTCAAGGTGTCATCTTGGGGCCTCTAGTGCTTGCACGAACACATTGCATGATTGTTGCAATGCATCAACCCCACTCCATCTGGTCCATTATGCCATGGAGCAGTAACACAAACAGTGCAACCACGTCCCTGTTGAGCCCCATCGCGTGTAAGAGCAACTGGTTCTGTTGTTAATGGAGGGACGAAATCACTCATCATTTTTTCATTGACAGTGTTCAGGCAACCACCTGTACTGTACAAGGTTGCATTATTGTTGTTTGATGATGGCAACTACATTGCAGAATCTAATACCAGTTAACACAATGTCACGTTGTTTGCCTTGATGACTTGCAATGCTTGTGCCATAACACTAACATGGGCCAGCCAATGGAACACCAATTCTGCAGCAAGCACGGCAAAATGAAAGTACACAAACAAAACACAAGTAGGCACATAGTTAGTTGACTTTGGCAAGGGGATTTGTATTATATGAAGAAATAATGTACAAATAAAGGTGGACTCTGGCAAATATACTTAGGTGAATATAGTCACCAACCAAGGACCCACTTGATCATTCCAAATTCTTCCTCCCCATAATTCCTTAGGGCCATTCATATGATTACAACCAGTGCACCATAAAGTTCTATTCTCAAGGTCATACCAGGCCATACATCTTTGGATACTGTATTTACCAACTATTAAGGTTGGAAATAGGTTGGATTCGATTTCCAATTTCAATTCCGATGAAATTTAAACTATTCAAATTTCATTCCAATTTTGATTAGATGCAATCAGAATAATTTTACAATTTTTAAAATATGTAATATATGTATATCTATTGTTATTATTTAAAAAGTAAAAATAAAACTTAAATATCTATTGTTATATGTAATCTATGTATATCTATTATTATTTTTAAAATGTGTCATGTTTAAACTTTCATTTTTAATTTTTAAATATTTATATATTATATTTTTAATAAATTACATAATTTTTATTTGTTTTAATATTAATTTATGATGTATATGTTACATTTTTTGTCAAAATTAGATAAATGACTTTCCCATTCCAATATGAAAATATCTAATTACAGTAGTTTATAGAATACAAATTTATGATCTAAATCCATTAATTTTTATTGAAACCAAATCGAAATATTAAAACATCAGATTCTATTTGCACCTCAACCACGTCGCATATTATACTTCACATATATATATGCATCTTACACTTGACTCAAGAACCACATCGTTCGCTACCTCTTAAAAACTAGCTATACAACTGATTAACCGTAGACGCCTCTCTAGTGATTACCCGTTTCTTGCTAATTTGTAAATTTTCTCATGGAATAGATATCGGCAGATCCACCGGCTTTGCACGTGAAATAGATAACCTTATCCACCGAGTCCAAGTTTCATGTTTCAACAGTTCACCACAACGGTTTCTCCCTAATTTGAAAGCGTTTCGTTACTAGTCGCATGTTATACTTGACATATATATGCATCTTACATCTGACTCATGAACCACGTCGTTCGTTACCTCCCAAACTAGATATAAAACTGATCAATCGTAGACTCCTCTCTTGTGATCACCGGTTTCTTGCTAATTTGTAAATTTCTCATGAAATAGATATCGGCAGGTCCACCGACTTTGCACGTGAAGTAGATATCCACTAAGCCAAGTTTCGTGTTTCAACCGTACACCGCAACCAATGGCAAGACCACTTAGAACGTTGCACTGACTAATTGATCTCACCGGGCAAAAGAAATTGTGTATCATGCGACTACCGTCATCTCATAGCCCTCGACTGCTGATACTGTCAAAATAAACAAAGAGCGAGTCTGCAGCATCATCTGTTCAGAATAGCAGTATACCAGGTTGCTTTTACAGTCGGTCGGAAAAAGAATAGGAAAACAAACAAGAACCGGTGTTGGAAAGAAAAAAGAGACATGTTGGGTATGAATCTAAAATTCTCAAAGGCCAGAGAATGATTCAAGGTTGTACTTCTCTTCTGTTGTGATCTTCTCCTGAGTTGAATGAGGCTTTGCTTTTTCAATGCCGTCCAGCGACTGCAGGCATGAATAAGATTGGACTGGGTGGAAGGGTGGACTCGGATTGCTTATTCTGCTTGCAAGGAATCTGCGGATCAGTCCCCTGAGGAATGGAGACATGGTTTCGGGTTCATGTTCTAAGTAGTACATAATGCCTCCCATGCACAAGCAGAAGAGTGGCACCTGCAATGACAGATACGGTAAAATTGTATTAGTGGTGTCATCATTGTTCTTGTGAACATACAGAGTAAAGCAAGAGTCAGTCAATGAACAGAAAAAAGGATCATTGCCAAGTCGGAGAAAGCTGCAGCTTAATGGTATCCAAGAATCCCTCCACAATATGGTCCCATGCCCGTTTCCCACCTTTAGCATCTATAAAGATCAGCATTGTAATATCCCTAAAAAAATACAGGTGTAGCCTATACTGCATAAATCTCAGGCGAAATCTCACGAAGCTCTTAATCTTCATGGGGTGCCGAGATCCAACATCAGAGGGGCACCAGATGGCACCACCTTCCACGCTCAGGGCTCGATGGTCTGAGTTCTTGGACCCAGCAGGTAACAGGAAAAGACAAGTAGCAGATCCTGGGACCCAAATCATTCCAATGCCTCTGGGTACTCCAGATTCAAGAACCCAGACTGGGCAGCTTGGGTGGGAAAGGTAACAGCTGCGCAGAGCAGCCTCAATCTGCAATGCCACCTTCCAGGCTGCAGCTATCTCCGCCCCTTCAGGCATCTTCCCAGCCTGATCTTGCAGGAGTATCATGAGATTTCATCATGCCATTCTTTGTTGCAATCAAGGAAGGTGGGGTCGGGAGTCGGGACCGGGTCGGTTTGGGGCCAAACCGACCCGGGTCGGCCGGGGTCGCGACCCGGGTCGGGACGGGGTCGGCCCGGGTCGCAAAAAATAATAATAAAAAATCAAAATGGGGTCGGGGTCTTGGGGTCGCGACCGGGTCGGTCGGCCCCAAAACCGACCCGGTCGGGTCCGGGTCGCGACCCGGGTCGCGACCCGGCGAACCATGGTTGCAATGTTAAACTTCATCTTGTTCAAAGTGCTAGACCCCAGGGTAAGTATTATTTTCAGTTCTCCAGAGCCACTTTAAAATATTGCTCTGTTCATAGCTTCAATCGAGTGTGAACTAACCCCCTTTTCTTTCTGCAATCCTATCCATGGTGTGCCGCCGACCGGGTTAGCCAACAACCAATCAAAACGACTCACCTCCCCCAAGGGGAGCGGGGGGGCATTCTCACTCACCCCTCTCATCTCTCACTCACTCTCTGACTCACTCTCTCAGCTCTCTAACTCACTCGCTTACCCACTCTCTCTCAAGTTTTTTTAATATTTTCTCTCTCTCTCTTAATTTATAATTTAATTTGGTGTTAATCATCTTGTTAATTCTTTTGCTAATCTCAATTTCTAAGTGTTAATCATCTTGTTAATTCTTTTGCTAATCTCAATTTTTAAGTGTTCTTTTCCTTCTAGTTTCTAATTTAAATTTTATTATTCGAATTTCAATATCTTCTATAAATTGCGATGCTTCCCGTTTGACCCGGAATGACTCAGCTTGACTCCATTGCACGGTGGTGTCAATGTATGGATTGCAGAATCAGCCGATCCGATCGGCCACTTCTTGGATTGGATCGGCCCCAACCGATCTGATTTTGGGTGGAACCAACAATCTAGGCCCAAATTCTGACTGGATTAGTCAGAATCGACAGGATCACCTAGGATCGGTGATCCAACTGAATCGGACCATGGATTCGCTCGATCCCGAGTGATCCACGAGACTCCGGAATTGGGTCGATCTAGGACCCAATTCCAAACCGATTCTCGGATCGATGCCCCCAATAAGGGGGAGATTAACCCCATTCTCCCCCCACCCCCGATTCTCCCCCCTCTCATTCAAGCCCATGCGCCCCCCCCCCCATACACACATACACAACGATCCTCCTAAGTGACCACTGATCTCCCCCTTTCCGACGACGATCCTCCCTAAAACAAGTGGTTTTCGGTCCGCCCCCTTTCCGACGGTCAATCCATGATTCCCAAGCATCGGTTTATGATAATGTAAACATATTAACATATTTCACTATCACTTATATTATCACATATTTATATAAGATTCATAATCATAAAATGTATTACATACTTAAATTTTATAAAGATCTATTTTAACTTCTCTTTTATATGATAATCTATACTTTTGACAATTTATTGAAATGAACTTACTTTATATGGCATTGTTTAGTAGAACATCATTCACATTGGTTTTCGTTGTTTTCAGTTTTTTTTACTCATTACTATGCTTTTTCGTAATTTTTTCTAATTTTTTTAGAATTTTTATGATTTTAAAAAAAATGGCCGATCTAGGCTGATTCAAGATCGCCCTTTTATCTGAAAGATCGTCGATCCGGATTGGATCTGGATCAGATCGGTGGTCTCCGATCCCGATCTTGTTATCCTTGCGTCAATGGAACAAAGAAAAATGAAATGCAAATATTGTGATAAAATTCTTTACGGTGAAACTTAACGGTTGAAATATCATCTTGTCAATATCAAAGGAGACATTGTACCATGCACAAAGACTCCACTCGAGGTACATGCACAATTTAGAATGAATCTACAAATTTTGAAAAGTCAAAAGGAGCTTCAAAGAGGCATAAGGACACCGTCCGTGAAGAAATTGTAGAACTAGTAAGACGTTCATTACATATATACGGCACCAAACAAGAGTGCTCGGAAAGAACTCAATACAAAGAATTCGATGATGGTATGCAATGTTTAATTTTTGATAATTCATATCAATATATGTATATAACATTACAAATAGATGACTTAACACGAGCGATAGAGGCAAGTCGGAGGCCGTTTGCCAATGAAAACATGTATTGGCATATCGGCAAGTTTATTAATAAAGGTTTGGGTAGCGAGAGCGAACGTGATAATGGAAGTGGGAGAGAATCAAATCCTATAGAAGAGCAAGATATTCATGATCTTACACGAGAAGATGACCTAATAGTTGGTCTCGTAGATCTGGTTATCACATGACTGTGACAAAAAAACGACCATCAACACAGTATTGAAGAATTTAAAGTTATGCAAGGAGAAAATCGAGTGAAGAACTTCGAGATGGTTTTCCCAAGTAGCATACCAGCTAACGCTGCAAAGGAGCCTTACTACGAATCGATGATCAACACTACAACTAACATCAGTAAGGGAGTGCTAGGACAGACACCGAAAGAGATATATAACACAGCTTCCAATGGAGGTGCACAGCATTAAGAAATATGTTAAGTTGTTTGAGCATATTTACGACTACTGTGGATGCAAATTGATGATGAATGGTTGGATAGGTTAGACCATTTCAATTTAACACTTCTTCTACTACAAGTCTTTATTAATTTCAAATTTAGATCTAATACATTATCTTCTTAATAAATATAACTAGAAAGACAATGATCAACTTTCTAATGTATTGTCAAGTTGGGATCATCTTCTAAAGGTTTGTAGATGCATCTGGACAAATAAAGAATGTCAATTTACCTATTTGAATTAATTGATGGTGTCATCGAAGAGATAGGAGATGATTGAGTTGTCCAAGTAGTGATGAATAACACAACTGCCTATAAAGCTGCCGGACAAATGCTGATGGTCAAGAGACATTATATTAGACACCATGGTCTAACCATCTCTTTGATTTAATGTCAGAGGATTTTTGTAAGGATTCTCAAATAGATCGGGTTGTCAAGGTCGCCAATACATTGTATCATTTACATACAACCACAACTTTATTCTTAACCTGATAAGAGAGCACAAGAAGGGTCAAAAATTCCTACAGCCCAGGCCCACCCGGTTTGCTTCTCACTATATTTCTTTGGAAAATCTCTTTCAACATAGGCGTTCCCTCACCCAAATGATACTTTCATCGGGATGGGCTAATTGGATTACTATGGCTACTCCATTAGATAAGTGAAAAGGGAGGAAGATAGAAGAGACCTTAAAGAGTAGATTTTTGGCAACTTGCAAAGAAAACACTTAATATTGTATGACCATTAGTAGAGGTCCTTTGAATAGTCGATAGAGATAAGAAAGCTGACATGGGGTATTTGTATGATACAATTGAGCGGGCGAAGGAAGATATATCGAAAAAGGTTTTGAATTTCAGTATTTGGTGGGGCATCATTAACCGTCGATGGGAGAGAATATTATATCATTCTATACATGCAGCAAATATGTTCTTTTTAATTAAGTTAAACAATATATATCAATCAAAAATCTTGAATTTATGATCGATGCTGACAATAATCTTTTCTATTGCCAATTATCAGGTCATTTTTTCAACGCAAGATATTGTTACAATCCAATATTCAAGCCTATTAATGAACTATTGGACAGCATCAAAGAGATCATTCAAGAGATGCTTGGGGAAGACGATTCTCAATTATAGCAACAAACAAGATGCATGACTATAGGATGAGGTTATTCCATTTTGGGACAACAAGGGTGCAATAAGCAATTATGCTCCTTAGTCCTGGTATATATAGTCTAATTATTTTTTTATATTTACATAATTAACTTATTAAAATTATGTTCTAACACACAATGATACCGTGCAGCTGATTGGTGAATAGATCACGGTAGGGCACCAGGATATGAAGACTTGGTCGATGTTGTAATATGAGTCCTAAGCCAAAATCATGTCCACTTCAGGTTGCGAAAGAAATTGGTCAATATTCAACCTTATTCATACAAAGCAAAGAAATAGACTGACAGCAAATAGACTTGAGCAGCTAGTCTATTGTTACTACAACATGAGATTGAACTTGAAAAATTCAAAGAAGATGAGAGAGAACCAAAAGGAGAAGCAAAGGTGGGTACAAAAAGCAAGTGGAAGACGAAGTTAGGTGACCATTATACAAGAACCAAAGATTGATTTGAAGGAGACAATCCAAGAGAAAAATCATTTGCAAGCTTGGGTTAATGATCGAGAAGGGGTGGACAAACTACAGTTCAACTTAGAAAATCAAGAATGAGCTTAAGGAGAACTTGACAGCGTTCCTCTATCCAAGGAATTCCGGATTCCTCCTTCAATGGCAAAAAGATAGAAGATTAAATAATCTTCGTAGACAATCAAAAGGCAAAGAAATATAAGTTTTAACTGACTCCTTGATATTGTCGATGCTAACACAATTGAAGAGACTCGAGAAGACACCGAAACCCAACATTCGAGTGCGATATCAGACATTGGATGATTCTTCAAAAAACAGTAACAATGGAGCAGGGGATGAAGAAGGTAAAGATAGAGATACCACCACCGCTACCACTTTTGATGTAAGGAGAACCGATTTAGAAATGCCCCCTCCATAGCAGCAGCACTTCACCAAAGAGAAGCATCATACCCATGTAACACAAGATGCTAATCATAGAGCAAGGCAACAAAGATATGGAGGAGTAGGACACACACTGCACGTATGGACTTGAATCATCTCAATGTTCTTGGTGTCCAACGTATCACGAAGAGGGTTATAGGATGACCCAACCATCATAAGGAACATCATTTGATAGTTCCATAGATTTCACATATGATAGCGACGGTGGATCATTTACATCTTATCATATGATGATTATATGAGATAGCGATGAGTATAATATACATGTTCAATGCCTCGTACGCTTCCACATATCGTAGGTAGAGTACATACATTATGTAGAGCAACAATATAATATAACTTTTGAGTGAAAATTGAATAAAATATTTTCTAGTCATATTTCTTAATTTTTAAAAATTTTGGATATTTTTTCCTATTTTTCATGCATTTTTTTGATTTTTTAACAATTAAAAAAAAACCTACCTAGTCGGGTAGGTTTGGGGGCTGACCGACCTTGGGCCAACCCCCCAACCCAACCTTCCTTGATCCTATCCTCATTTTTAAGATAACTCCTTTTATAGTATAATCATCTTGAATGAGAATCCTAAACTATAATCTTATCTTAAACAGGTAAATTTTCAAAAACAGAAAGGAACTTAATAGCTAAAATTTTCAAGGTTTCTAATACCATGGAAGGCCGGGTTGGCCGACCCGGCCGGTTTCCGAGCCAACTCCAAGCCGGCTCGGCTTGGGTCATGCGGCCTAGCTGGGGGACAGGCGACTCAGCGACTTGGTTGGCCGGGTTGCCTAACCCAATCTAACCCCGGGCGACTCGGCCTAAGTCAATTTTTTTTCTTTATATTACTATTACATTTTTTCTTTTGGGGGGCTTTGCTCCCTTGATACCTCCCACAAGGGGCGCTGCCCCCTTGACCTCCGCGACCTGACCGCACGGGTCGATCCACAACTACTCTGCGCTGCATTTAATAATAATATAACAACACTTCACTACACTTATACTATCACATATATATAAGATTTATAATCATAAATATGTATTATATACTTAAATTTTATAAAGATCTACCTTAACTCCCTTCTCAATAATTATTTTTTGAGCGTTTCATTTATTGATAGTACAAAAAATTTTACTAACATTTATATTACTACGTATGGTTAAAATATATGATTATAAAATATATGATACATCTTAAATTTTATAAAATTGTTTTTTAACTATATTTACCTTCTCACTTAGAGATTAACTCTTTCCCAATGTATACTAATACAACATAATTACAAAAAAAATCATATTTACTTGTATACATTGATAAATACTCATATTTAATTATAATATAAAAATATTATTATATTTATATATAAATTTTATGTATACATAAATATATAATATAAAAAAATTGTTTCTATTTTTTCTTATTTTTATATAATTTTTATATTTTTATAATAAAATATATAAAATACGACTCCGTTTGACCCAGGGTCGCAACCTCATCTAACTAGGTCGGTTTTGGAGCCAACTGACCCTAGGCTAACCCCCGACCCAGCCTTCCTTGCCTAGTACAACAATAATACATGTCTCATTCTTATTTCTCCCATTTCCTATGTACCCTGGTTTACTGAATGCAAGCAATATTATTCTTGCCTCTCTATACTATCAACAAGTTTCATAAAGCATCCTATAGGTGACTCAATATTCTAACTACTTGTTCTCATTATTCTTCTAATTACTTTATAGGCTTTTTTATAATAATATCTATTCGTCCTAAATTTTATGTCCTATTCTGCTTGAAAGATTAGCTCCTTTACTCGTACCCATTAATGATGTGGGAACTCTGACTTATTTAACACTCCATTGGAGCACCAATGTGGCATGTCACATTTGGAGAATGCCCTCTAACCTTGAGGATTTTTCATCAAACCTAGACTTCAGTGTAGCACATCCATGGTTGTCTAAATGCTTGCTTGAGTGCTGCTTAAGCTCCAAAGTACCCACAGCAAGCAAAGCAACCGACTGCTCTATGCAGATTGCAGACCCAAAAAAATGGTCGCTTGGGCTGCTTACAAGGTAAAGTAGCCCAAGCAACCACTTTATCATTTAGAGTGTTTGGAATCTGGTAGTCCGTAGCTGGGTTAAATCCACAAACTGGATCTAGATCCACTTAACTCCTCTCATCTTCCCTCTCTCCCCCTTGAGCCTGACTGTTTTATCCAGTTCAGCCACGACAAAGCCTAGTTATCCAATTTGCCCTCCCCTGGAGTTTATATCCGTCATGCCGCAGTAGTGCCATTGTCATCATGCTGACGGCACTGCTAGCAGGTAAGTTATCTTTGGCGTTCTCCACTGCTTCCTTATACATTGTATATTGTGGATAAACTTTTCTGCAGAGTTTTGTAAATAATAAGTCAAAATATTTGGTGAGTTACTGAGTTATTTCTATTTTTATGTCATTTATATACAATTTTCATTCTTTCAAGTTATCGCATTAAGACTAATTTTAGTACATCTATTTTTTGTATGAAATGACAAATTACGTATTTATATATTATAGATAACTAAAGAAGTTTTGCTCGCTTTGACCCTACCACTCTTACCGCTTAAGTGCCGCTTAAGCAGATGATTTGTCTATTAATAAGTCAAAGACTTCTTTGTCACCTTCTCACTTTGAGAATCATGAGCACATCATAAGTAGACCATGCTTCAACATTTATATCACTAGAATCTATATCATTAGGTATGACGAAATTTTTTCTCTAGGTTATCACTTACCATAACCCTCTTTCATTTGAAATTGGTTGAAACCAACAAATCACAAGTAAACTTGTACTCAAGTGATGTATATGGATGTATGTATGCATATGAATATGTATAATTGTACATAATCAACTCAAGCCTCAGTCCCAAATTACTTAAGAGTCGACTATATGGATTATCTTTCTCTACTCATGTCGATTTTGAGTTACTTCCTCATATGAATATGCATCTACATCTATACAAAAATATTTAAAGAAAGTCAGGTGACACAAAATATCCCGTCCTAGAGAGAATATAAAATGAAGATAGAGCTAACAACTTCCAATTAAAATTCTTGTTGTCAGCTCCATCTTCACCTTCATACTATTTTCTTGACATATGGCATTTCATTTTATTCTCATGTTCTCCTAAATTCCCAACATTATGTGTATATAATATGTATATATAACTTATGTTCTTGAATATTCTTATTTCTCCTTAATTCATGCATTTGTTCACCATGTTTACCATCGACATGGTTATAACCCCAGTGAGTGATGCTGAGGAACTGAGGATGGTGGTAGATAATCTACCTCAAGAGCACCATTAACCCGTGGAGAAGGAATTGTAGAATAAACATGATGGTGTGGCAGTCATACTTGGTTTACCTTTGCGCACATGTGCACACACACATGAGAGAGAGAGAGAGACTTTTGATGGGGTTAAGGTGCGAGTACATGTATGTGCATGCTGGCCATGTGCTTGCAAATGAACAGGGACAATCGAAAGAGAAAAAGATATGTGCGTGTATGAATCTCCAAGCATGAGAAAGTTTGTTTGATTTAGAGAGATATTACCACAGGATCATCCAGCTATGATGGTACTGTCTTGCATACTCAACATATAAAAGACGTATCAAAAGAGAATTAATAAAACTTTCACGCAAGCATAAAGCAATAAACTACTTATACCTCAGCATTCTTTATATCAGGAACCAAATGACGGTTTACCAAGATGTACCATAATGAGTCTCCAGCTCTAGGAAGCACATATAATGCTAGTTCTGCTCTTCTAGCCTTCTTTTCCAAAAGAACAGAAAGACCAGCAATTCCTCCAGCAAGCCAATATAAAAGTTTATGGTCCTTCGCAGCAATCTTTCTGTGTAGGCATATGACAAGCTTGCACGAGCCAAAAAAATAAGTATTAGAGAGAATTTTATGCCTAAAATGAGCATAGGAGGAAAGGGTACCTGGAAGATTCCAACAAATGCAGACAGGAAGGTAGTTGAGCGAACAGCTCCCTTGATGGCATTTGCAAGTGTCCGAGGAGGATTGTCCATAAACTGTACAGAACCCACAGATAGGATGATAAGCTTTGTTATTACCTAATGGCCTGTTTGGTTAGAGTATCAAAATTGATATTGTATCAATTTTGATATTGATATTCCAAGAAGATGTAATATCAATATCAAAAATGATAGTATTAAGTTTCTTTAAGCGTTTGGTAATGTTATATCAAAATTAAAATTAATATTGAATGTTTGGTAATACAATATCAATTTGAAAATTATTATTTAAGTACTTTGATTGATCAGAGTCAAAATTATTTTTTAACATCAAAATTATTATTATTAGATGGGAGGGGGGGTTTGTGTGTCTGCTCTGCCGGGGGGGAGGCGTCTGAGGGGGGGGGTTGGGTTGTCTGCTCGCCGTGGGGAGGGGGCTGCCGCGGGGGAGGGGGGGGGGCTGCGCGGAGGGGGCTCCGGCGGGGGGCTGCACGGAGGGGGCTCCGGCGGGGGCTGCGCGGAGGGGCTGCGCGGAGGGGGCTCCGGCGGGGGACTGCGCGGAGGGGCGGGCTGCGCGGAGGGGGCTCCGGCGGGGGCTGCGCGGAGGGGCTGCGCGGAGGGGGCTCCGGCGGGGGGAGGCAGGGGGGGGCTGCGCGGAGGGGGCTCCGGCGGGGGGCTGCACGGAGGGGGCTCCGGCGGGGGCTGCGCGGAGGGGCTGCGCGGAGGGGGCTCCGGCGGGGGACTGCGCGGAGGGGCGGGCTGCGCGGAGGGGGCTCCGGCGGGGGGCTGCACGGAGGGGGCTCCGGCGGGGGCTGCGCGGAGGGGCTGCGCGGAGGGGGCTCCAGCGGGGGGCTGCACGGAGGGGCTGCGCGGAGGGGGGGGCAGCGCGGAGCGGCGGGGGGACGCGGGGAGGGCTCCGGGGGGGGGGGGGACTCCGCGGAGGGGGGCTCGGGCGGGGGGAGGTGCGCGGAGGGGGGGCAGCGCGGAGGGGCGGGGGGACGCACGGGAGGGCTCGGGCGGGGAGGGGGGACTCCGGCGGGGGAGGTGTGCGGAGGGGGGGGGGGGACGCGCGGAGGGGGAGGTGCACGGGAGGGCTGCGGCGGGGGGAGGTGCGCGGAGGGGGGCTCCGGTGGGGGGGGAGGTGCGCGGAGGGGCGGGGGGCGCACGGGAGGGCTCCGGCGGGGGGGGGACTCGCGGAGGGGGGCTCCGGCGGGGGGAGGTGCGCGGAGGGGGGGACGCACGGGAGAGGGGGAGGGATGCGCGGGGGAGACGGGGACGCACGGGAGGGGGGAGGGACGCGCGGGGGAGACGTGCGTTGTATCAATTTCAATACAGGTCCTCACCTGTATTGTTTTTGATACTCTTTTTAACTATTAATTTTAAAATTAATATTGGTATCCAAACACCCATTGATACAAAGTATCAATATCAGTTTTAAAACTGATATCAATACTGGTGCTTGATACTGTAAACAAACAGGCCCTAAGCTTCTGGTATGATCACTAGGCAAAGAACTGGATAAACTTGTCCAATGAAATCGACCCACAAAAAAAGGTTATAGCAAGGAGAATAACATGTTGATACTGGAAATTAGTATAAAAGTGCCTTTGGGGAGGGGGTGAGAGAGAGAGAGCTATATTATACAGTCATGCTAAGATACCAATCAAGCTCAACTAAACCTTGTTTTTAGTATAAAAGTGGCTTATGTTCACACAAGCAACACCCCAGGTTCGAATCGGGGGTGGTGTCCTCGGAGAATGTTTCAGGTCCACTGGGGCTGTGCCGCAAGAATTATAGTTGTCAAGGTACCCGCAGGAATCATAGTTGTCCACCTTGGAGCCCAAGGTGCCTGGCTAGGTGCCCAAAGTCTCATTCATGACTTTTTTTTTTCTTTCACGAGTTTTGCCTCTTACGAAACCCCCCACAAGGAATGCTGCCCCCTTGACCCCCACAATAGGTCCATCGACAATTTGTGGGCATCCATTTAATAATATTAGAAACATATTTCACTATCACTTATACTATTATATATAGTTAAGCTATATGATTATAAGTGTATGTTGTATACTTAAAACTTAAGCTCTCTCAATCTTTTTTTCCCTCCCACTTTGATATTAGCTCTTCCCCATAAAATATACATCAATATATTCATAATTACAAAAAATAAAATCATATTTACATGTATGCACACATAAACACTCATTCAATTATAATATACAAATATAAATGTATTTTATGTATATATGTTTGTACGTATACATAAATATATATAGTACTAACATCTATACGTATACACACACACACATATATATAAACATGTAATGCCACTACCTTGACCGCCTAGGTGGCGCCTATGTGGTTGACTTGTCACTTAAACAAATTTGGGACCTTTAACACCTTTGGCGCCTTATCACCTTGACAACTACGGCAGAAATATACCATGTTTATACCAATGTTCATACTTCTTTATTTATTATTGAAGCACCATATTTGCATAAGATATTAGGAAACTTTTCAACAAAACTAGAATCTAGATCCAAAACCTCCCCCAAACCGGTCTTCAAACTAGGGAAACAAGCTGCCTTCTCTACAGGTCCGAAGCATCTCAAAATAGAAAGAAAAAGGAGCTGCACTCATGCCCTATACAGGCCCAGCAATAAGCCCGAGCAAGGCTCATATCAGGCCATGGACAAGAAGAAAGATTCAGCTCATTCAGGTCTACATTAGGCCCCGAACAGAAGCGATGAGGACAGGCCCAATCAGGTCCAATTAGACATGAGTGTTAAATTTAAAACATGACACAAATTATCAAGGCTATTTGGGGGTCGGTCCTGGACAAGCTCTATGCTTTGAGAACACTAAATAACAATAAAACACACCAAGGTTATTTGGAGGTCAGTCCTGCACAGGCTCTACGCCATGGTATTAAAAATCAATAAAGCTATTTGGGGGTCAGTCTTGGACAAGCTCTATGCTTTGAAAACAAATAAAAAAGAGTAACGAAAGATGACTCTTCACGCCTTGTAAAAAATAGAGCATGCAAGAGATAATCCACAAATGAGAAACTACTTGGCCAATTTATCTCATTGAGTTGATAAAGGAGCCATGTATGTGTTTTCAATCCAACAACCTATAAGTCAATCAATGAGAACATATTCATCTAATTGAGTTAGAAAATAACCAAGCATGAATTTCTTGTCAATAAACTTTAAAACATTAAGCCAATGGAAAAGAAATCTAGTCATTGAACTAATGAAGAGCCGTGTATGAATTTCATGCCAACAAGCTCTAATCTAACTAATGGAGTATTGAACTAATGAAGTCATGCATGGATTACACACCAAAAAGCCAGTGATGACATAATCGGTGGGATTGGATCAGGATTGGCCGATTAGTAGATCGTTCGATCAGTCTCGATCTAATTTTCGCTAGGTGGAGCTATCCACAAAGGATTTCTGGCAAAATCGGTCAATCCTGGCTGAATTGGGACTGGATTAGTTGAATTGGCTTATTCTGGAACGATTCCGACGATTCTTCGTGGGGATTGACACCCTGGGGCCCACCACAATGGTTCTGGTAGGCCTCTTTTCCCCACTCGATAGGGCTGGGAAGAGGCCGTAGCGATGATTTCAAGTTCTTTTTGGGGCCAACTTCGGCCCCAAAAGAGCCTAGTTATTTTTTGTGTTTTTTTTTGTTTTAAGGCTTTTTAAGAACTAATTCTAGATCAATCTTCTTCCTGAAAAAATCGACCGAATTGGATCAGGACCCACCGATCTAGAACTTGATTCTCATCCTGCGATCACTGCAATAAGCTCCTAGTTAGCCAAAGAAAATCAATATATCCCATTAAGCTAGTGGAGAGCCGTGCTTGGGCTTAATGCCAACAAGTTCCTAACTAGGCAACGGGGACCAAAATCATCCCACTAGGTTAAAGAAGAGCCGTGAATGGATTTCCATGTCAATAAACTCCAAATTAGCCCATGGGCCCAAATTAATTTCCCCAAGGTCTCTTAAAGCCCAAGGGAAGGGCTTCTTTCTATCTTGTAATTGTACCAATTTCACGTTGTAAATGCTATGATGTTTTTCATGCAATGGCAATGTCAAATAGAGAAAGTTCAAGGTCCCATGAGCTTAACAAAAAAAAAGAAGAAGAATTGAAAGAGAACAAAAATCAGCCAATTGAAGGACTGCTTTCAAATATGAAAGATAACGATAAAAAATAGTAAATATAAGAATTGCAAACCTGAAAATTTAAAATTTAAAAATTATAAAAATCTGAAATCTGTAAAAAAAAGTAAAATTGCAAATCGCCGTGAACCTGAAAACTGTAAAAATCTGAAAAACTGCACATAAAAAACTGAGAACAGAAAAATCCTGATTAAAGCAGGAAATCTGGAGACTGTAAGTTGCAAAAAAAGGTAGAAAGCAGAAAATCACAAAACAAAGAAAAAATGAAACAAAAAATAAACTAAATACAGGAAACTTTGAAACTGTGAAAAAGTAAATAAAAAATGCTGCAGAAATACAAGCTGATAATTGAGAAACTGAAAACAGGAAATTGGAGAAAGCAGTAAATAAGAAAATGAGCAGAAAAAAAGAAGTAAGCCGATGACGTAACCTCAAAATTTCATAACTTCCTTTTTGGAAAAAGAATTTGGTTTGAATTGAATTAGCTCTGAACAACTAGAAAAATAGATGATATTCTATAAGAGTATAGTTAATTCGGTGATATGTAATTTATTTTTGACCTCCCAATCGGACTTATGAAGTACTGATGTTAATTACATTGAACATTTACTCGAATACCTTTGATTAGCTGCCACAAAAATTCATGAAATAGAAGATATACATCCATAAAATAAACACATTGGGAGCAATAACCCCACGAACTTGATGGAATGCAAACAATTAGTGTTTTGAATTTAATTTGCTTTGAATTGTGAGTTTGTTTGGGTGACTTAATGTCTTTTATCTCTAAGTTTACTCTGGTTTGATTAAAGTCTAATCTAGGATTTGATTTATTCTGAGTTGGTTGCATATAAGGACTTTAAGTCTTCTGCATTACTTTTGAATGTATTTTATCATTTTTTATGGCTTAAATGTGTTTAAGTTATGTTGCTATATTTTAACCTCGGGATTTATTTTGGTTCTAATGTGAGTTGATTAATGTTTATGTTAAATTTATCTTAAGGGTTGCATTTTCTGTTAAGATTTGATTTTGATCTAATCTTAATACCTCCTTCAGATTGGGTGGATCTTAAGATTTTCAGAGTGACTATTCTTTTATCTTAAAGTTCCTGTTTCCCAATTGGTTTGATTTGGTGATTATCAGTATCAATTTCTTTTAACTCCTTCAGTGATTGGCCTTAATTGATTCTTCATCATGTCGTAGGGTTTTGTTCAGGCTGACTACAGTTAAGGTGTGCACTTCATTTAAATTTAGCTTAATCAAAATTCAATGTCTTTTATTGAGATTTTTTAAGTTTGATTAAGCTTCCATTTCGGTGCTCATGGGCTGTTAGATTGGTTTTAGATTGATCAATTGATGATTTCTAGATGGGATTTAAATATTATGGCACCTTTTGATTCAGATTTTAAGATTTTTGTTATTCTCCCCTGCTTCAAAACATCATGCCTATGGACATTCTGTACAATAGAAACGGCTTATCTCCCTTTCTTTTACACAAAGTTCAGATTTCTGCCACCCTATGCATCAGATCGCTCACAATTCCCCCCAATAAAACAACTCATAGTCCTCTCTTTTCTTTTTATGTTCTGTGCAACAGGAACTTGGAGTTCAGTATTAAATGCATCTTGCTTTCAGACTTGCTTAGGATGATTCTTTTATTCTTTTTGTTATTATTCCCTCTCTGATTCACTTACGATATTAATACAGTTGTCAGTGAATTTTGGTCTTGGTATTTTGAGAATGATTTCTTTCCATTTTTGTTTTTTGATGTTTGTGTGTATCTTTTATTTTTAGATTTCCTGGACCACTTCTAATTATTGGTTCAGTTTACTCATTTTCCTTTATTGGAGTTCATGATTTTTTTTAATTCTCCTCTGCTCCAGGTCTGATTTGCAATCACCTGTTCATGCCTTTGGACACTGTCAGTTTTCTTCAGATTTATTAAGGGTCTTTGGATTTGTCCATGTGAGCTTGCAAACTTCTGAACTTCAAATTCCCAACTTCCAAGTTTTGCTCATCCTACTCAACATTTCAGACTACAATGAGAGTCTTTAAGAATAGGATCTGATTTGATTTTTTTGCTTCTTCTTATGCGGCTTTGGTTATAGTAGTTTGTGGGTCTTGCTTAAAATTTAAAATATCTTCTTATTCCTTGCATTCCATCAAGCTAACGAGGCTATTGATTCCATATCAACATGAAATTTCTCATTGCTTGTTTAATTGAAATACATGTACTTGGCAGGAAGGCATGCAAGCCATATCTTCCATGGATTAAGGAGAAATAGGATTAAACTCCTAGTTAGGAATTTTACCCTGATAGAATGCACCCGGCCTTTGATAGAAATATGGGTGTTCTTCCCATCAGTTTGTGATCCTTATCAGCACACGGTTCGGCATGCCGGCATGATAGACATACACAGCCTTTCCATGGCTTAATAGATATTTTGCTCCCTGTCAGGCATGGTAAGACATCGGGGTCTTTAATAGACCATTGTATGTCTACCTTAAAGGGCCAAGGGACGTGTACAAAGCCAGCCCCATGCTTACCCATATATTTAAAATTCTTTTAAGTTAAGCCAAGACCATGGGACGTGCACAAAGCTGGCCCGATACTTGTCTCGGTTTGTTTAATTGAATCAATAGATTTTTATTTAATTCCCTGTTGAATGTGTACTTTTAAAGTTTTTTTTAATGTAAGTTGGCCAGTACATGAACAGTGTTTTGGGCCACTTCGGCCAGTTCAATTGTTGAGAGCCCGATGTGCTTTAATCCCTTGTTAGCCTTCTCTCTTTTTTTTCTTGAACATCTTGAGTCAAATGGGCCCTACCCCACTTGACTTGCAGGCGCAGGAAGTGGCCACGACTGTCTGTTGTGCTAGATGAAACCAGGGATTGGGCCTTCGGAAGAAAGCTTCCTTGGGTCTCCCTTGATGGCGACGGCGACGGCAGACTCTTCCAATCGGATGCTCTAGGGCAGGGTTTTCTTGTTGTGCCGTGAGGAGATTTTTTTTTTTTGTCTCTGACCTCAACTCAACCGAGGTACTACCACCGATCTTTGTGGCAAGGTCTTCGGCCGGTTCCGACGCTCATGAAAGGCTCTCCCCAACTGTCATAATCCTAAGAAGGAATCCCCTCCATCCTTCACGCCAAGCGGCTTCTTCGCCTTCGAAAGGAATCCCGACGCTATCGGACACATAACACATGAGTCCTAACTGGTTGCCATGCTTGCCATGGCCCTTATCATCACCTTTTGATCATAATCCCATTCTCCGTGCCGTTGAAAGGAGGTTCCCTTGCCATTTTTTTGGATCCGACAAGATCTTTCCATAGTCTGCTGCCCGATATGTTACTCAACTGCACCTTTTGGTGTTTATCTCCCGTTATCTTACTAGTTTATGAAATCTGGAGTGTCTCTAGTTCTTCCATATCAGGGTTAGCATCGTCACCCTTATTTTTTGAATTGGTGCCAACTCTGGATATCAATCTCCGCACACCTCATGGCCTGCAAGACCAGCAAGTAGATGGGCTCACCTTGACACTTATTGGATCTATTCTTATCATACACTCCTGGCCCATTGGTCACATACTTTGTAAATGAAATTAATAAACCCTGCCCCAAACAATGCCTAGGTTAACCCAGCCCATTTCTATACTTTGATGATGGGCTTCAAACTAGGCCCACCGCCAATGTCCGGGTGAACTGTTATGCATCAACTTTGCCATTGTGCATTTTTTGACTTTAATTGGTTGACACTAAGCCCACCAGACATGGTCCCCAGTCCTTACTGCTTACTCCCTCTGATAATATTCTTGTCGGGAGCTAATGGCCCGTTTAGTTAGAGTATTAAAAATAATATTATATTAATATTGTTATTGATATTTCTAGAAGTTGGAATATCAATATCAAAATTGATACAAGTTGACACTTGTATTACATAATATACTTTGTTTGCACTATAAATTTCAAAATTGGTACTATTAGCCAAACACTTCTAAGTGATTACTATCAATATCAATTTTAAAATTGATAGTGATAGAGACATTTAATAATGTTACCAAACACGGCCTAAGCTTCTATTAGAACCTGGTCTCTACATTCCTATTGACCTTGGGTCTGCGGGACAGCAACCAGAATTGTTCATGATATGCCATCAAACAGATCATTTTTCTTCCCTATGCCTGACTTGCATGCATATCTCCTTTTGCTGCCTTAAACCCTTTAATGGTGACCTACTGTTCCTCTATACCATTTTCCGGTCATGCATGCATGATCTTTACCAAAGCTCAAGTGGTCCTCAAATTACTCATGGGAACACTTATTTTCATATGCTTTGCCTTATTGTATATAACTTGGACATATGCATGCATTCATTCTTACGTTGTTTAATGACCCCTTCTTGGCTTTCAACCAACAGCTCCCTCAAGAAACCTTATAAGTGACAGGCTTCACCGAAATTGAAAGATTTTGGCATCAACAGCCGAAAACCTTAAATCTGGAATTTTTTAAGCTGAAATCTGAACCTCGAAGATCTGAAACATGGAAAATCTGAACTTTATACTTAAAAACATAAATCAGAAAACTTCTAAAAAATTAGCAAACCAGAGAAAAGAAAAAAACGAGAAAATCAGCAAACCAGATTACATATTTGATAAGTTCTGAAAAATGGCAAGGAACTTCAAAGATAGAAGAATGCTTAATGTCATTTAACCTTCTCAGATATAAAGCATCTATGAGATACATGTAGTTAACAGTCAACATTGATCATATTAACCAAAGACAAGGACAAGAACAGAGGCATACCTTGTTTAGATGGAGAACAACAAAGGGAACAAGCGTCAATGAAAAATAAAGTGGAAATGTTTTTCTGAAAGTTGTTGATGTTGCAAGGGCAATATGAACAAGACAAGATCTTGTATCTGGATGAACGATGGAACAGGGGATGATAGATGGATATTTCTCCAAATTGCTGTGGCTAAACCCCTTTTTGTCTGATAAGTAAGCTGACAAAGATGTGACATCCACAGCACAACCTCTGCAATTTTCCCTTACAGCCTTGTAGACAGGTTCTGCAACGGGTCCAGTCTTTAGAATGAAGTCTTGATATGATCTGGGTAAGCTTTCTGGACGCATCACAAAGGCATACATAACCTGAAATAATCAGAACTCAGAAGTAGTCTAACTACTGTCACCAATTGATTCTACTGCAAAAAATAGAAATTGACATGTCACCATATCATGAGAAGTAATAGGACAGCATTCAAAAAATAAGACAATTAACAGGTGTAAACAACCTAAGTAACAAATCAGATTTGATCGACCAGATTACCCAATCCAGTCATATTTGCCAAAAACAATCCAAACTATCCATAACAAGGCAAGATCTGGATAGGACACTGGATCAGCTAGGGTCAGATTGGCCAATCCAATGGAAGCCAAGAATTGGCCCAAATTGGGCCAACTCAGCCCTGATTCAGATTGACATGGCCTTGACCCGAGCCAAGGATTGCCATCTCGGATCTCGACTTCGTCTCGGGGAGGTGAAAGAGAAGAGATCTCGGAGAGATCTCGGAAAAATCTCGGGAGATCGGATCTCGGATCAAAATGTATATACGTATGAAATATAACATAATATCTTATAAAAATAGGAGTACATCAATAAATTTACATGAAAATATATAACACATTTTGTATATCAATTGTGTGAATGAACAATTACAAAGCACTTTCAATACCAAAAAGATGATCTTTGTGCTTCTAAAAGATTTAAACTTGTATACAATCTTATTTAAATATTAATATAGTATTAAACTTGTAACACATTTTCATGTAATAGTATAAGTGATAGTGAAATATATTAAATGTGTTTACACTATTATAAACGGGACGTAGAGTAGTCACGGATCGACCGAGAAAAATTCTTTATGGACCAATCTACATGGGGTGAGATCTCGGCGATCTCGTATCTCGGCCCCTTGGAGAGACCGAGATTCTCGCGAGATCTCGCGAGATCTCGGAGAGATGGAAAACCATGACCCGAGCCATAGCCGGCTGATTTCAGTTGGGATCAGCTGGTCCAGAGTCTGGATCCTATCCAATCTCAGCCCTGCACAGACAAATTCAACTTGGTGGACCCATTCCAGCACAAAGTCAGATGATGCATGCTAAATTGGGGATCATCTGGATCAGAATTGTCTACCATGATCCAGATTCTTGATTGGTTGAACAAGTGGCAAATCATGCCTGCTAGCCAAGGTAGATATAACCAATTATATTGGGCCAGCCACTGGGGGGAGGCTCCTTTAGTGCCTATTAAAGGACTGCCATCTTTAACCCTATGGCCTACTACAACTGATCGCTCTCCTTAAGCTACTAGTCACTCTAATCTTTAATCTCTAAATCCCAATTCTCACTAAGATGTTGGACTTGTCAGCAGAATACAAACTCCATATCACTATCCAAAAACATAAAAAATATGCACTTACAGAGGATTCTAGCACAAGAACTACGCCAGCCAATAAGATCATGATATTTACTAGCAAGAGAGTCTTTTGTAGGGGTGTTCACTCTTCAGTTCAACCCAATGAAAGGAACAGAACCAGGCAGTTCAGTTCGGGTTGAATGGACTACTTGTTTGGTTTCACAAACCACTGAAAATGACCCAAACCGCCAACCCGAATTAACCCGAAACATATTAAAAAATAGATTTTTCTATCAATAAATAGTATTATATATTTATTATTATCTAAAAATATATATTTTAGATATTTTATTTTATAAATTGATATTATATATAAATTATATTTTACATAATAAATATTTAATTACTGGTTTGAACCAAACCGAACCGAACTAGAGTAGTTCCGTTCGGCTCGGGTTGGCTTGCCCTTTCGGTTCGGTTTGGGTGGAAAAAACCCCCAACCCGAACCAAACCAAACCATGAACACCCCTAGTCCTCTGGCAACAAGTCAAGTTGAACTACAAACTTCAGAAGCTACAATATGGTCACTAATCCAACTCTTTTCCTAAAAAATGTGGTCCATAAGGATGAGGGAATATGAGGATGACTAGATTTAGGGGTCTGCATGGTTCGGCTTGGTTTGGTTTGGGTAAATTCTTTTCTAAACCAAACTGAACCAAGGTCCCAAATTCGAACTGAACCAATTCAATTCGGTTTGAGATTGACAATTAATTAATTATTTACACATATGTACTCATTTTTTAAGTTATAAATTATTAAATTAAATAGTATTATATTATATAAAATATATAAATATCATTTTTTATTAATAATTTAATATTATTTTATAATTTGTATGCTAAATCTGCTTTATCAGTTTAGTCTGATTTGGTTCAGTTTGGGAGACTGCGAAACCAGTTGAACCAAACTAGTGCTTCAAACCGATCCAAACCGAACTGAACCCATCGGTTTGGTTTGGTGGTTTGGGTGGTTTGGTGAACAACCCTAATTAGATTGACTCTTGAGGGGAACTTCGGCAGGCCTATCTACCCTGTAACTTTGCAGAAATCCAGCAATAATCAGCACCTAACCATGTACAACTTGTGAAGAGGTTACCAAAGAAGCTCGAGGACAAAGGTAAAATGCCAAATGCATACTACTTGGGCTTTCTGATTGGGTTCAACTAGATCTGAGCCATTGGAGGATCCTGACATGAAATTAGCTAATATACAATGAATTGGGATTGGCTATAGACGATCCCTATCTGAATCATCCAGAGAAAAATCAGATGATCTGATAAACAATGATCCAGAACCCTGATTGGCTGGACAAGTGGCAATCATGCCTGATAGCCAAGAGTGAACTAACCAATTAGATAGTACTGGCCGTTGGGGGAGGCTCTTTAGTGCTTATAAAAGGACCACCCACTTCATCCCCCCTCCACTCTATGTTGTACTCCAACCCACTTCTATCTTTAAGCTTCTTTTCACTGAGCTACACTATGGTTGTTATGATTTGACCCCGGATGATTTGAACAGTGCCTAGCATGATAAATAGAAAGCAGTCAACTTGTTACGTCATTACATGTGCAATAGACAACGGGAAACAACTTTACATATCGGTGATTATGTATAGATGATCAATGCGAGTGGATGTATCACTACCAGGCGAACTTGATTGGCATCAATATCGAGTTTAGAATATTTTATTAGTTTTAGGATTTTCTAGTCGACTCAATTCTTAATTCTGAGTAATTTGTAGTCGGACATGAATTCTCTATCTCCACTCATGTTGATTTTGAGATTTTTTTCAGAGATATTTAAATCATTCAAATCATAATGCATTATCCTATGCCAAGTTAACTTAGGTCTACCACATACCCTTTGTTTTTATTATTTCAATATTATTTACTTTTCAAAGTGTAGCTTCCTTAGGTCCAAACTTAATATGTTCAAATCATCTCAACCTTCCGCCTCGTCCGACAACGGCTGTCAGGTACACCAAGGGGTGAATCCACGCAAGCCCTCCTGGAAGACTACTCACGGAGCTATAGAAGCACAGTTACACTGAACAGTGCTTCGTGAAAAAAAAACATCCAAAGTTATAGTGTCCTCTTGACAGATGAACCGTGCATGCACTGTTGAGTGCTACAGTGCTGCACCCCCCTTCTCACATACAGCAGCCATCCAATCCAGATGAAGTATTGACTAATTTGCTAAAAATCATTCAAGGGGTTAGATGCTCGGATGCCAATGACTTTGGCAATCGAGAAATCACTTACATTCTCAGTTAGTACAACCAGTAAGAGCTTATATCTTCGGGGAATCATGGTTGGTTGGGAAAAACTAGCTTGGGCTCCAATTCTTCTGTGAAAATCCATATTTTCTTGTGGAAATTATGCAAAGGCCATCTTCCGATTCCTTAAAAACTCTGCATTATGTTGTTTCTATGGTATTCATGTAGAAGATGTTAATCATTGCTCATCCATTGTGGTATCATTCACAATTTTGGAGAACTCTACTCAGAAACTGGAATTGACAATGGGATCCCCTAGAAGATGTGGTCAGTCTATTACAAATGTGGAAAAGCACTGACCCTTGGTCCCTTGGAAGCAAAACAAGATGTTTTGGGACCTTTATCTAAGGGCACTTCTTTAGTTGATTTGGAAAGTTAGAAACAAGAAGATGCTTGAAGACTTTTTTTGCACCAATAGATATCCTTTTCCATATGGTTTTCTATGTACAGGACTAGTTATATGCTCACTCGAGCATAGACCCAGACTGTATGGTCTTTAACAGGATGCTTTTCCTTTCAAAGAAGTCGACTTTGAAATGGCCCGATGAGATTCTACAACCTTGGTAGAATTCTAGTGAGTTTTCTTTTCTCCTTCATTCCCTACTTTTTATTTAGTCTTGTTTCATAATTTTTTTACCCTTCTTTTATCAATAAATGAATTGTGGTGAAAACCACCTTAAAAATCATAACAAAGTTATCCTATTATTTACAAAATATGACGTATACAAACAACTAAACATTAAATTTTGCCTCGATGTCATTAAATCTAAAAAGTATTTGTAAATAAAAAATGCATAAATGAAAATCCTAAATGAGTGTTGGATGTTAAAAAAATACATAACTTTTCAAAATAAGTGTTGATGAAATGAGAATGTTAGATAATAACAAATATATAAGTTTTCAAAATAAGTGTTATTGAAATGAGAATGTTAAGATGGATGCATGATCATACTACATTATATAGAATATATAATGAATATATTAGAGAAAGTAAAAGAATAGTGGCAATTGTAGACAAATTGAAAAATGTGAGAGCAGCAACAACTATAAACAAATTTAAAGAAAGAAGATTGAGATGGTTTGGAGATATTAAGCGTAGAACTAAGGAAGCACCAATTAAAAAAGTAGAAAATATCATAACATACATGAGACCCAAGCTGAAGAAGGGTAATTCAATATAATCTAGATGAGTTAAATATCTCAACAGAAAAAACTCAAAATCGATGTGAATGTTGAAAAATAATCCATTTGTCCGACCCCAATTAATTTGAGATTAAGGCTTGAGTTGAGTTATCTCTTACATTGCACATGAAGTCCGAGAAAATGGTATCAAGACTTGCTTCATTTTCTCAATTTCATGGTTAATGTCCTAATTTGATTAGATTATAAAAAATGATACTATATCAATTTTGAAATTGATATTTTTAAAGAATAGAGTATCAATAGTGGACTTGTGTTAAAATTCATGCCTTGTTTGTACTACAATTTTCAAAATTGATATTAACAGACAAACACCATGTGATGATTTATATCAATATTAATTTCAAAATTAATAGTGATAGAAGTGTTTAATATTGTTACCAAACAGGCTATAAGAAATGTCATTCATGCTTCATATCCAAGCATTATTATCCTCTCAACCACCTGTACAATGAGAGAAAACCATGAACATTGAGCAGCTAAATATTACTGCTTTGGAATATAATCCAAGACCCAAGGATAATTTTCACTTAGTTTCTTCATGTTTGGACACACTAAGAAATAAATCATTGATCTAGCGGCCTAGAAAAGCAAATTTTGCAAATAGATATTCTTTCTGTAAAGAAGCCTAAGGTTGTCCAAAATAATCACCTGGGCAGATGAAAATGCAAACAACAGTGAATCCCCATGACTCCAATGGCTTCCCCAGAAGTGAAACTTATTTTTGGACTTAGCAGAGTTGTATGCGCACTATAGTAGCAAATAGAAGAATCAGACATCCAGAAACTGGGATCGAGAAATAATTACTGCAATTACAAGAAAAAAACGTGCAATTGCCTGAGCAAGCCTAGCTGCTAGATACAGTGCAAGTGTCCGTCTCCTACTTGAGTCACCTATTGCCAACACAGAAAGTCCCGCAACTGAACCTGCTAAAAATCTGCTCCATCATGCCCTTCAATTAAGTCATAAATATGGACAAGGAATCATGCTATAAATAGTAAATGGCCAGCATAAGTCCAAAAAGCACAAAAAGAACATATCTGAAACAATGTACATTGGAAATCTGACAAAAATTATGATGAGAATTTTGAAATGGCATGGCTAAAAATAGAAGGCTTTTCACAAACAATACAAATCCGGTGGAAAAAAATTGCAAAACAAACAAACCCAACCATAAATCTACACAGGAAACTCAAAGATTTAAGAGACTGAAAGTCTGACAATAATAGCAGGTGACAAGAACGGGCAAGGAGGAAAGAATTCCTCAAACACAGTAAGTTAATGGAAAACAAGGTGGGAAATAAGCTCTTCTCAGAGGTGAAGCCCGGATGAGGTAAGAAAAGAAAATTGAGTAGAGCCATTTGCAAGACTTTGAACCCTTTAGATGAAGACAGAGGCAAACAGCAATGGCCGAAAGATGGAGGTAGAAACACAATAATTTAATGCAAAGGCAATACATAGGAAAGGAAGAACTTCACTGTCTCTATCCTTATCAATGTGCATCCTACCAGTCCAGATGATGCCCAGATCATAAAATTTATGTATCTTTTTTCAATTCCAGCCCCAGTACATGGTCGGCTGCACACCAGATGCCCCAAGAACAGGCTTCGACGAATCTGGTACCAGATAGAAGCAGCTGCGGTTGAAAAAAAAAAGATGAGAGAAACAAAGGAATTCTCATACCTCTTGGTCTCGATGGAGGATCAGACCTAAAAGGGGGTATCCCCTCTACAATTCTGCACTGACAGATGGCTGATCAAGCACCGGAGAAAGTAGAATTGAAGCCTGTCTGCAGCAGGGTGTTGCCGTGGCAGCAAGAGAAAAAAGAAAAGTGAAGGGGCAATCCAGCAAATCTTCTTGTGCCGAAACATCAAAAGAACATATTTAAATGGGTCAACCGATCATCCAAATCTGATTAGGAGTCGAAGGGATATCCGATCCCATGCCAAACCCAATGAGGGTTGTGCGGCCATCTTCTGTGAGTTTTGATTTTTATTTAAATAATGGGAGAAAATTCTCTAATCATTGACACATGATCCATTGGCTAAATCTCCAATTATTTAAGTTATAGATCATGTCTTTATCGGGTCCTAAATAGGATATTGGATCCTACTTGATTATGACTAGTCATAATTAATGGAGGGCATCCCAGCAACTTAAGAGTCATGATCATTAAACAACTTAAGTAGTGTATCTTCTCCTTAATGAGTCCTTAATAACAGCCGAATTCTACTTAAACAATAATGGACTATGATTGAATGCTCTTGAATGGATGAGATGATGAGATAATGATAGACACAAGATCCGATGGATGGGATAGTGAGGGGTCTTATCCTTAATGGATCCTTGATAGGATCTGGATCCCACACAAGATCCAAATTTTTTTTAACTTGATGTAGGCATCCCAGCACATGCAGCCACCAGCCCCTACTTCCAGACGATGGTGGATGCCGTGGGTGAGGCTGGACCGGGTCTGCAAGTCCTGGGCAGCGGGCATATATATGACGCTGGGCTGGATGAGGAGGTCCAGGAGTTGAAAGAGTGGATGGATGGATTCAAATTGGTGTGGAAGGAGAGGGGTTGCACAATTATGTGCGATGGGTGGACAGGTATCACCAAGAGGAGTATGATAAAGTTCTTGGTGTATTGTTCTGAGAGGACCACGTTCTTGAAGTCTGTGGACGCTTCTTGTAAGATTAAAAATGCCGACTTCATTTTTTCTTTGATGGATGCGGTGGTGGAGGAGATCAGAGAGGATAATGTGGTTCAGGTTGTCACCATGGAATGCCATCTCGCGAGATCTCGCCGAGATCTCGCGAGATCTCGGTCTCGCCAAGAGGGCCGAGAAACGAGATTGCCGAGATCTCGCCCCAAGTAGCCTAGTCCGAAAAAAAAATTCCTTCGGGGGGCTTTCCCCCCTAATACCATAGTTGTCAAGGCGGGCGCCTAGGCGACAAGGCACTACTTGACCAATGCCTTTTGGGAAGGCCCCCAAAATTTATACATAATATACCAAAGAATTTCTTTCGGGGGGCTTTGCCCCCCTGACAACCCCCGCGAAAGAGGCGTGCTCCTTGACCCCTGCGACCGACCGCGCGAGTCGATCCGCGACTACTGCGCCCCCATTTATGATAGTGTAAACATATTAATATATCTCACTATCACTTATACTATTGCAGATAAAAATGTGCTACAAGTTTAATACCATATTAGTATTTAAATAAGATTGTATACAAGATCATTTTTTGGTATTAAGAGTACTTTGTGATTGTTCATTCACACAATTGATGTATAAATGTGTTATATATTTTCATGTAAATTCATTGATATACTCCTATCTTTATAAGATATTATGTTATGTTTCATACATATATACATTTTGATTCGAGAATCCGAGATCTGATCTCCCGAGATTTTTCCGAGATCTCTCCGAGATCTCTTCTCTTTCACCCTCCCGAGAAGAAGCCGAGATCCGAGATGGCAAACCTTGGTTGTCACTGACAACGAACCTTCATATACGGCGACTGGTAAAAAACTGATGGAGAAGAGGAAACACATGTTCTGGGTGCCCTGTGTTGCACATTCTATTGATCTCATATTAGAGGATATAGGCAAGGAGGAGAGTGTATCCACCCTTGTCAGACAGGCGCAGACGATCACGTCATTTATTTATTCGCATTCCCGTCTACTACATATTATGACATCACATACAGGAGGGCATGATCTTGTTAGGCCTGGTCCGACTCGTTTCGCCACGAATTTCATTGCATTGGAGAGTTTACACTGGCACAGGTATGCATTGGTTAGGTTCACACAGTCCGAGGAATATTATAATTATATGGTGGACCACTTGCACGACAAGCAAGATCAACTAGAAATTCTTGTTAGGTCTAAGAAGCAGATCACTGACAAGAGATTTTGGGAGAGGATTGCCTACTACTTGGCAATCATTGAGCCATTAGTAATTGTCTTGAGGTTGGTTGACTCAGATGACAGGAACCAGATGGGCACGTTGTATGACGCCATGGACCGGGCAAAGTTAAAAATAAAAAAGAAAAATCCCAGAGGTTACAAAAAGTGGTGGAAGATCATAGATGACCGATGGGACAAAATTTTGCACCACGATGTCCATGCTGCATGTTAATAGGTTAAAAAAATATTTGTGTTTACCAACTTTAAGTTTATTCAATAATTGTCTGATTCATAATGTTAACTATTAAATTCTTGTAGAATATTTTTTGAACCCCCGCATCCAATATGGAGGACAGGTGGTGAATGACAACGAGGTGATACGGGGTACACTAGCTGTTATTCAGCGTCTCTGTCGATCTCAGCAGGACAGGGTAGAGGCTGAGATAGAAGTAAGTTGAAGTTTATTCAATACTTTGGAGTAGCTAATTAATAGACAACTAATGATTGTTTTTTAAAAATTTTTCAGATGCAGAAATATAAGATGAGGGTCGGCGTATACTCAGATGCTGATCTGAGATATTCATGCAAAAAAGTGTCACCTGGTAATTTATGATGAAGATTTTATTTTATTTTCATATAAGTTATTGAAGTTGATGGGCTAATTGTTTACCTTTTCATTTCTTTTTTTGCAGCTGAATAGTGGGTTCAAGTGAATACCAGGAGTGGATGTAATCCACTTACTGCCATCGATATCAAGATACTCAGCCAGAACACCAGATCCTCTCATTGTGAGAGGAACTGGAGTACATTTAACCTGATACATACAAAAAGGAGGAACAGGTTGACCTCAAACCGGCTGGAGAAGCTGGTCTTCTGTCATTACAATATGAAGCTGCGCATCAAGAATATCAAGGATCAACAGAAGATCAGTGAGGAGTGATTTGCACGGTTCGCAGGTGGTCTATACGAGCAGAGGCATACCTCCGCCACACCACCACCTGAGGAGGTGGACATGGATCAGATATTCCAGGAGGAGCATGCACTTGCCTCTTGGATAGAGGAGAGGGCAGTCAGGGATCATCTAACTGAGTTTGATCCCGATGATCATGCATGGGCTGAAGGAGAGTTGGATGGTGTTGAAGCCGAGGAGGATGCTCCAGCTCCACCTTCACCTACTCCCCCTAGCAGGCCCTCTTCTTGCTTCCTTCCCTTCCCCCAAGTCCCCTTGGAGATCTAGGGCACTCTTCACCAGCGATACAAAGCTGTGAGGGCCGATCCAGCCTTGTGAGGGGCCGATCCACCCCTACAACAGGTTTATAAGGGGGGGATCTCCGATCCCCCCTTCCCCCTCCCCCCCCCAGGCCCTCCTTCCCCTTCCCCCTCCCCCGGCCTAGCACTGTAGGGCCCGCACCAACAGTGCATGGAATTAAACCCCCCGAAGGAGTGACTGTTCGGACAGACACCACCCCTTGGGCAAGGGGGTTTAAATCTAAATTCCCCCGTTGGGGAGATTATTTCACCCCCAATGGAGGTTGAATTGCACCCCCGAAGGGGTGCTAATCACCCCTTCGGGAAGGGGTGACTATTCAGACAGACCCCCCCTTGGGCAGGGGGGTTTAAATCTAAATTCCCCCCTTGGGGGGATTATTTCACCCCCAATGGGGGTTGAATTGCACCCCCAAAGGGATGCTAATCACCCCTTCGGGGTTGTTGAACAGTCACCCCTTCGGGGGTGACTGTTTGGACAAACCCCCCCTTGGGCAGGGGGGTTTAAATCTAAATTCCCCCATTGGGGGGATTATTTCACCCCCAACGGGGGTGTTGAACAGTCAAGGGGTGACTGTTCGGACAGACCCCCCCTTGGGCAGGGGGGGTTTAAATCTAAATTCCCCCATTGGGGGGATTATTTCACCCCCAATGGGGGTTGAATTGCACCCCCCTGCCCAAGGCTGGGGGTGGATTTAATTGGCCTAATATTGTGTATGATTTTATGTGGTGTAGATAAGATGTCGGATGAGGAGCATGGCACCGGCCCCACAGAATTTCATGACATTGGATGGCAACATAGCCATCTCCTTGATTCAGAGAAGAAGAGAGTTAGATGCAAGTGGTGCCAGAAAGATATGAATGGAGGTGTGTATCGGCTAAAGCAACATATAGCCGGGATGGGTGGCAATGTAAAGAAGTGTGATAAAGTATCGGCTAAGCTTAGGGAGGAGATGAGGGGTTATTTAACTGGAAGGACATCGCATAGGGAGGTGAGAATTGGTCAAAGACAAGACCTACATGACGAGTTGCTAGGTTAGAGAGACGCCGATCTTATGGCCGGAAAGAGTAAGAAAGGGAAAGGACCAGCACATGAAAGGGTCCAAGTTGATTCTTCATCTTCATCAGATGAGGAAAAGGCTCAGGTCAAGAGAGCTGTACACGAGAGTAGGGCTCAGGCCCGTGAGGATGAGGAACGAAGACGAGGAGTAGGAGGTTCGGCTGCCAGACGTTCTGATGTGGGGGCGGCCGCACGCCCTGTTCGAGAGCCTGAATTCCGGAGGACACATTCTGTTCAGCCAACGGGAGACACCGCCATGTATAGAGAGAGTGGCAGAGGTCAAAGGGGTATAAAACAAGCGTTTAAAAGGGTGAAGGCCTCGACTGGGGCAGTAAGGAAAGTCCTAAAGCAAATGGTTAAGTTCTTTCTACATACAGGTAAATCTTTGATGAAGTTGTGGTTAGCATTTACTTGTTGATATGAATTTGTAGGTGTCCCGGCACATGCAGCCACGAGTCCATATTTCCAGACTATGGTTGATGCGATTGGTGAGGCTAGGCCGGGGTTGAAAGCCCCCACATCAAAGTACATATATGAGACAGGCTTGGATGAGGAGGTCGATGAGTTGACCTCATGGATAGATGGATTCAAAACCATCTGGAAGGAGAAGGGGTGCACTGTAATGTGTGATGGGTGGACTGGAATCACAAGGAGGTCACTTATAAACTTCCTTGTGTATTATTCTGAGGGTACTGTATTCCTAAAGTCGGTTGATGCATCAGGTCAGGTGAAGAATGCGAACTACCTATTTGGGTTGATAAACACTGTGGTGGACGAGATAGGGGAAGTCAACATTGTGCAGTTTGTCACAGAAATGAGGCATCATATAAGGCTACAGGAAAGAAGCTCATGGAGGCTCGACCTCACTTATTTTGGGTGCCCTATGTGGCACATTCCATTAACTTGATGTTAGAAGATATTGGTAGGGATCCTAATGTCAAGTCCTTGGTCAACCAAGGACAGCTGATCACCTCATTTATCTATGGCCTTCCACGACTTTTACATATCATGAGGCAGCACACCGATGATCATGATTTGATCAGACCGGGTCCCACCAGATTTGCCACCCATTTTATTGCTTTAGAGAGCCTTTACATGTACAAGGCTAGTTTGAAAAGGTTCATCCTCTCCACTGCTTATCAGGAGTATATGGATATATACAGGAGCTCCTTAGATCAGTATGAGGTACTGTTAAAGGTGGAGCAGCTGATAGAAGACAACAGGTGGTGGGAGAAGGTGCAATACTACTTGTCTGTCATAGAGCCTTTGGTACAGGTACTTAGGTTGGTGGATTCAAATGACAAAAATCAGATGGGGTACCCGTATGATGCTATGGATAAAGCTAAGTTGAAGATTAAAGAGAAGCATCCCAAGAGTTACAAAAAGTGGTGGAAAGTGATTGACAACAGATGGGACAAAACCCTACACCACGACATTTATGTTGCAGGTATACTTTAGTAGTGTAATTTGATTGTATTACAACTTATATTCTGTGTATTACCCCCACTGTCTTTATACTACTGGAGTATTAATGTCGTTACAGGGTACTTCTTGAACCCGAGAATACAGTATGGTGGCCAAGTATGCAATGATGGTGAAGTATTATCAGGCACACTATTTGTAATTAAGCGACTCTATAAGACCCAAGAAGACAGAACCTACGCTGAGGTTGAAGTAATACGTTTAATATATATTAAACTTAAAACTTTATCTCAAGAAGAAAAGATAACTGATTTATTTTGGATTTTCAGATGACTTCATACAAGCACAAGATTGGGGTGTACGGGGATCCTGATTTGCAGTACTCACATGATAGGGTCCCCCCTAGTAATTTGCTGACCCGAATTAAAGTCTTTTTGCTTACCTGAATTTTTTAAATAAGTTACTAATGCATGTAATTGTCTTCTTTACGATTACAGCTGAGTGGTAGATTATGGTGACCAACAGAACTGGATGGAATCCACTCGCATCCGTTGCAATTCAGGTGCTAAGTCAGAGCACTTCCTCATCCTAGTGCGAGAGAAATTGGAACACCTTTAACCTTATTCACACGAAGAGAAGAAATATGTTGAAGACAGGAAGATTGGAGAAGCTTGTCTACTGCCATTACAATATGAGACTGAGGATCAAGAATATCAAAGATAGGCAGAAGACATCCGAGCAAAGATTTGCACAGTTCGCAGGTGGATTGTACCAAGAAAGAGCCCAAGCCCAAGCTACTCAGGGCTTGTCCCAGGCGGATGTGGACTTGGAATATCTATTTCAGGAAGAACATCCACTTGCAGCATGGGTGGAAGACAAGGATGCTGAGGGAGAACCAGAGTTCGACCCGAATGACAGATTATGGGCCGAAGGAGAGCTTGACAGCGTCGTTGATGAGGATGAAGACATGCAAGAAGGTCAAGAAAGTCAAATTACGTGCACAGCTCCACTTCCTGATCCACCCCGGGCTACAACTTCTCCAGAGAGACATCCAGCTCCCCCCCCCCTCGGCCGCAACAGCTCCAGCTTGGATTCTAGTTATGGATCCATCTACCACCACCACCACCAAGAAGAATGGTGGATTATTCAGGACTTTAAAGAAAGTTTGCTTACCTTCGTAGCAAAGTAGTCAAGGAGATCCTACATTGAAAATGAAGAAGACAAATATCAAACGGCGACATCATCTCCTTGACACCGAGACCACTCAGTCACCTTCATCAGATGAGGATGAAGAAGAATTTGTCCCACCCACACAACAACAGCGTACAGGGGGTGGAGGTGGAGGTGGGGATGGCAGCATAGGTGAAGGCGGCGCCTCAGGTGAGGGTGGCTCTACTAGTAGTGCACGCACGAGTAGCGCAGGTCTAGATGATTTGAGTGATAAAAGACACTCATGTTCGAGTGGCAGGGGCAGCGGACACTGGACGAGGATGAATGTTTTTGACGAGTTCGCATCTTCCTATCCAGAGCATGCCTCAAACACTGAGCCTAATTATCCACCATCTTTTTCAGCTCCACCTCCGACTGATCATGGAGTTTATGAGTTTAGCGACATGGCCCAGTTTTTATTTTCCTATGAATACGGGTCAATTATGACTGACCAAAATCAATGGAGATTTCAAGACAACTAGGATGACCAGGACAGAGATCCAGATCCATCCTACTCAAGACATTACCATAGTTGGTGGTAATGACATATGTATTTGTTTATTTATTTAACACAATATAATATGAGTGTTATGAAGAACATGTATTGTACTATTGTGTGATTGGGTATGATTGATTGTTTGATACAAATATGTGTTTTATTTGATGTATGATGTATCTCTTTTAACAATGTTAAATGTTAAAGTTGTCTTAAAAGTTGAAATGTCCAAGGTTGAACAATCTCTTTAAGATTTTCTTCCCTACATTTTTTTCACATTTTTTCTAAGTTCTATGTATTTTTTTTGATTTTTTGGTAATTTTTACATATTTTTTCAGAAAGCCAAAAAAAATGATCCAGACCAATTCTGGATCGGTCTGGCTCCCAGCGGATTGGTCTGGAGCGGATGGACCCTACCAATCCAGGGTCCGGTCCCGATCCCGCGATTCTTGGGCTGAAGAGGTGAAGAGAAAGAAGCTGGAGGTCAAGCGTCCTGTGAGCCTAGATGACAACACGCAGACTCCTTCTCACTCCTTAGTTGATGATGACGAAGAGTGCATACCAGCGATGCAGCCATCAGTAGCAGCCCAGTCACCTGATTCACAGCGGCCAAAGCCATATTCCACGCTGGATGAGCAGATATCACAGCATCATTTTACAGAGCCACAGTATCCAGCATTTGGCGATGCTCAACAGCAGTGGATTCCTCCATCACCACCACTAGCTCCACCAGAGTCTGTTTACGTCCTGGTCGTCCTGCAGTCCGATCCTTATGACCTTGATAGCATGACATCAGCATTATTTTCATATGGATATAGTCCCGAACAATATACAAGACTGGGCACAACTCAGGAGCATCGACAGCAGCAAGAAGAGGAGGAAGGCCAATATCCATATCGTAGATATTGGTATTAGATTGATATCATGTATATTCTTATTTTTTATATTTTCATGTTGTATCAATTAATTGGTTTTTGCATCTGAATATGTACTTAACTTCATTTCATGTTCATTATTAATTATTCGATGTGGATGTATGTTAATCTTACTTTTAGAATTTTTTCTAACGCATTTGCTATTATTAAAAATTTTTTATGATTTTTTTTGAATTTTTTGATGAAAACAATTCAAAAAAAATCAATCCAAGCCGATTCCTGGATCGATTCTCTTCTCAGGAATCGGCCGATTCCGACTGATTCCGCGATCCTTGGCTACTACTGCTGCGATGGCCGATGAGGGTAGACCCTACCTGCCAAGGATCGCGGGATCGGAATCGGAATCAGGATCGGTGGGTACCGATCCGATCCGGATCGGATCGGATCGGACCGATTCCGACCGATTCAATGGAAGAAAATCGATCTAGAATCGGTAAGAAAAAAAAGCAAAAAAAAAAAAAACGATCCGATTCCGATTCCAGACCGATTCCGGCCGATTCGGACCAATTCTGGCCGATCCGACTGGAATAGCAAAAAAAGAAAAAAAAACGATCCGATTCCGATTCCGATTCCGGACCGATTCCGGCCGATTCCGGACCGATTCCTACCGATTCCGACCGATTCCGCGGAATTCATGCCGGAATCGGTCCTTCCGCATGGAATTGGATCGGAATCGGTCGGAATCGGTCCGATTCCACCGATTCCGTAAACAATGCTACCTGCTACTATCTCATGCGCACCATCCTTGGAAGGTCAAGGAAAGGAGGAAAACAAGAAGAATGACAAGGAAAAGGCTGTCGCGCCCCTTCCCCCCATCCTCTCCTCCATGTTGCAAACCACCCTGTTCATGTTGATGTGTTATTGCGCAAGGAGGAGAGAAATGGCTGGTTCTTTATTCTCCTGTGAGGCTGTCGCTACTGTCACCTACCCAAGGAGGAGTCGAACCTACTACAGCCTTATATGCTACCTGTGCACATGGAAGATGCTGGAGATGGTGTTGCCTATCTGTTGTTTGCGCCAATGAGAGAAGAGGAAGGAGAAGGAACTGACTACTCCACCTGTTAATGCTATTGTTAGTGCCCATGGAATAAGATGAGGAGGATCAAAATTCTCCACGTCTATGGCTAAAACCATATCTCACCATACCACTTTGCGTACACGTCTATGGCTAAAATCATATCTCACCACCTAATGATGGACATCTAAAGACATACACTTAGATCTACAAGGCGAAGTGGAACTAGCTCTCTTAATGCCCATTAGGCTTAAGAATACCCGGACCACTTGCATATCATACATATATATCCTACAAACTCTAGGACCACAGATGCTTATAACAACCTAAACAGAACCTATTTTGACCCCCAAAATAGACCCATATCTACCTCATTCCAATGACCTATATTATGTCTATACTCATCTCTCCCTAACCGACCACGTGCCTATCTTTATACCCTCAAAACAAAATATGTTTTGACCCCAAAAACATCCCCATACGCCCTATTTTAGCCATCTTAAGCAGGCCCCTTCATAGCTTAAATCTTATGGCAATAGGTCTAGGGTCCAGAAGCGATATGACATCAAGTCAACATGCTCAAGGAGGCACCGGGCAGCAGGCCTATAAGGTCTAATACACACAACAACAGGCCATCCAGGCCAAGGTGATGCAAATCAGCCCATTGGGCTTGAAGACTCCAAGATTGGGACCACCAGGCCTAGGATGACATGATGGCAGACCCAACGGGCCCAGGATGACGTGAATATGGTGCAACTAGGCCCAATGAAGATGAAGCCAGCCTATAAAGCCTGATGAATGGCAACCAGCCTATAACAATTTTGGACAAATATATCATAATCACAGTAAAATTAAAATAAGATGAATAAGAGGCTAGCTTATTAACTTAGGCCCTCATAATTGTGAAGGGACACTCAGGCAAGCCCTCGACGTGTACCAATCTTGAACAAATACACGGGCAAATCTCCCATTGTATGCTGATCCTTTCCCCCATAAGTAGGGAGTATCCAAACTCTTTATCCACTAAGGGAGGGTGATCCCATTGATTTAAATGGGAGGTCATGCATGTTGTCATGCTATACCAACTCTTAGATTGTGAGGATATCAAGAAAAGATACATCATACACCCGAGGTATGATATCATGTCACTTTGGGTGAGATCATGATTGTATGTAAGTGTAATGTACCCCATGTCATGAATGGCATTTATATGTCCGTATTCATGTATCTATGATTGAGGAGCAATAATATAACCCACATAGCTTATATAGAATGCAAATATAAAAAAATAAAAATAATCAACATTGAAAATTTTAAAATCTGATAAGGTGATCTAAAACCGATATAATCAACTAAGTTTCAGATCTGAAAATTACCAAAAAATAAAAACAGATCATACCAAATCTGAAAATTATAATCCAGAACATAATAAGATCTTAATAGATCCAAATATGCAAGTCAATTTCCGATTTGGGTAGATTTTAGTTGGGCATACAGTCTTGTCTTTATTAGTAAATAGAGGCAAGGATTTTAATCCCAAAATAAAAAGACTGCGATATCAGAATGTCTGATATACAGATTATGGTGCAAAGTCTATCTCCATAACATTTGTCTTATGTCTGACTTTCTGATTGTTTATGTAGAAGATTTATAGAGGGATGCTTCCCACCAAAGTCTATCCCCATAACATCTTCAAGAGAGCTTCGGTACAGTGTGTTCCATTGGTGGCAAGCTGAAGATATCGATCACCTCTTCATGCATTGTGGTGGCATTAATTATATCTGGTCTATCTATTTCAGAAGTTGGAAATCACAGTGGCAAGACCCTACTTCAACCACTTGTCTCATACAGTAGTGGAATACTATTTGTTCATGGAGCAGCCATCCTTCTCTGTACAGACTTTCTTTGTTTGATGTGCTTTGGTACATCCAGAGAGTGTGAAACTGAAGAATTGTTTAGGAGCAATTCGATGACCTCTCTTCCATTCTTTTAGTGTTGCCGCCTTTGTCAAGGATTGGTTCATTGTATACTCAGGATTCCCACCGAATCCTAACCTTTTGATGACCAATTGTTGGCATGGAAGAGATTTTGCTTGTAATTTGTAGCTTCTTGGGTCATTTCTCACGTCTACTACCATCTTGGTAGTAAGTAGGATGGTGTATCATCATTTTGGTGTGTTTTCTTTTTTCCACCTATGTAATCTTTTCATCTCAGTATTAGCGAATTGTAACTTTGTTACCTTCAAATATACTCAAAGACCTCACTTTAACCACTTGGTGGAATTTTGTTTGGTAGGCTATGTTTCTTTTAAAGATCAGATTGTTTCTATGGAATATTTGTAGAGTGGGAGACTTCCCACCAAAGTCTATCTCCATAACATCTTCAAGAGAGGTTCGGTACAATGTGTGTTCTATGGGTACCAAGTTGAAGATATTGATCACCTCTTCATGCGTTGTGGTGTCTTCAGAAGTTGGAAATCACAGTGGCAAGACCCTACTTCAACCACTTGTCTCATACAGCAGTGGAATAGTATTTGTCAATTGAGCAACCATCCTTCTCTGTAGAGACTTTCTTTGCCTGTTGTGCTTTGGTCCCTCTGGAGGGTGCGAAACTGGAAAATTTTTTAGGAGCAATTCAAGGACCCCTCTTCCATTCTTTTTCGCATCGCCACTTTTGTCAAGGATTGGTTCATTGCATACTCAGGATTCCCACTGAATCCCAACATTTTTGGTGACCAGTGGTTGGGATTGAAGAGCTTTTGTTTGTAATTGTAGCTTCTTGGGTCATTTCTCACGACTACTACCATCTTGGTAGTAAGTATGATAGTGTATCAATGTTTTGGAAAGTGTTTTCTTTTTTCCACCTATGTAATCTTTTCATCTCAGTATTAATGAATTGCGACTTTCACATTCAAAAATACTCAAAGACCACAAAGAGCTTAAAAGCCTCAACAGGATGAAAAGAAAGTATTGAAATTTTGGATGGACAGTGATGGATGTGACACTGGATAAGTGGGAACTACTAGGCCAAGAGGCCAACAACTTGGATAGATGAGGTGTCCCACCTTTCTACCGAAATGTGATGCCCAAGGCAAGAAAGAATGAACTAAACACAACATGGGGAACTGAGCCAAATACTATCTGAACTTACATGTTGAAAGGTGTCTCCTTCTTGTGGTACTTTCTCAACAAACATCTAAGAGCATGGTAAGATCCAGTAAAACCACCAAAAAGCAACCCAATACGACAAGCTTCCTCCCTCACTATTAAATCCTTTTCTGATACAAGCAGCTGCAAGAAGACAGGAAAGGATATATTACGTGAAGAAAATGGTTTCAGTAGCCAATGTCTTAGCTTCCCAACACATACAGACATTCAGTTTCCTCATACATTAAACATTAAATCACAGGTAAAGAAACTGGAAATCAAAGCCCCATAAAACATCATGCATCGCCCATTCAACTAGCCTGAGAACCCTCAACCATGTAATAAGCAAGGAAAACAGTTCAGGCAAATGTTTGAGATGTTCCTCATTTGTGCAGTATAGTGTCGCAGAGCTTCAACCAAGGTGCCACCAACAAGAAAAACTAGTATAGCTATACAAGTTGAAAGAGGGACGGCAGTCTCTATCATTAGTCTTTATGTCAGCTTTCAAACAGATCGAACCACTCTGAGACCTTTCATTTGGTTTAAGCATCTCTCTTTAGCCGCAACTAATCTGACAAAGATTATTACAATCAACTCCCAAGAAATCACGACCACGAATGTGTAAATATTTGATTATCTTAAACTATGAAAAAATGAATTTCTATTAATTGACGTTATCTTTATCGATAATACCACACTTTAGTAGAGAAAAAGCGGAAACTAAGGAGAAATGTTGACTCTTTCTCGGTGGGGCTGGGGAAAATAGTTAAAAACATCATATTTCAACCTGAAATAAAGAATAAAAAGTCGAAAAGCCTCTGACGTATAAAATTAGAAGTAGTCGGCGCTCATCAGCTAAATTATAAAGCGACAGAATCAAAACTCTTGAGATCAACGACATCGGCAGCCATACCCACATCTCCCGCAGAAAAAAGTGATCAAACAAAACAGGCACACAGAAAGAGGCAGACCTTAAGATCGAGAAGGGATGAGAACGACTGACGCCTCGCGAGCTTGAAGGCGCGGAGAAGGATTCCGATACCCACGCGGACGCCGTAGGAGAGCAGAAAGCTCCGGCAGAGGTTGCCGAGAGCGTGGGCAACGCATGACTCCCTGGCGTGGTTGCAGGCGGGAGCGTCGCCCTCGTCCCCCGCACCGCTGCGGCGGTGGTGGCGGTTCAGCTCGTCGATCGCCTCGCGCAGCCGCTCCTCCGCCTCGCGCAGCCGGAGCTCCGCGGCTGCAGCGTCACCCTGTACGGAGGGTACGGGAAGGGGAGAGGGAGGGAAGGCCATCAAGGGTGCTTCAGGGCGGTAAAGGCACGACAGCCGAGGGAACTAGGAAGAGACGAACGGAAGCGGGAAAGAGAGGGAAGGAAGAAGACGACGGCCGGCGTGCCAGCCCAGAAACTACCAGTTTGGTAACACGCGGTTGTCGCGCATCACGATGGGTCTGTTTAGCTGGAAAAGTCTCCTCTCTTTCTCTCGTTTGCCCCCCCCCCCCCCCCCCCCTGTATTATTATTGTATTCAAGTATATTACACACGGCGGCCAAACCTGTATTATTGTATTGAAGTATATTTCAATTTCCTAGCATACTTATTTTTTAACATGAAAACAGTAGGAAACAGTCCACAATGGTTGAGCGAAATTACGAATGGTAGAGAAATCCCTGCGAATTTGTACTTAAAAAAAAGATAGTGCCTTCTTTTAAAAAAATAATCACTGGATTTTTTTTTTGGAAGCTCACCGCCATTAACTAATGAGCACGTTTGAATAGCATTTTTGAATTGATCTCCTCTTCTCATATCTCCTTGTGTAATCTCAGAGTGGATAGGAACTCAAGGTTTTTTCCATGAGTATAACAAAGATTGAGACTTGATCTCATATATATATATATATATAAAGTCAATCTATCATGATCGCAAGTCCTTGTAAATTATTAGAATCTTAAATATATCCACTTTGATACTAATGAGACTTTGTAAGTATAATACTAAACAAATTTATTTTAATTAGGTCATCCATATAAGATAATTTTAACATTTTACCACTTTGGCTATAAAAATAATAAGAATATATTTTAAAAACATCATTTGAATTATCATTTTGAAAAAATATATATACGAGTGCTCATTTGAAAACGTACCCATTAGCATATATACAATTCACCTTTCATGTTTAGGTTAAGAAGACTAATTAGTGCCCTGTTTGATTAGAGTATCCAAATTGAAAGTATATAAATTTTGATATTGATATTTATATAAAATAGAGTATCAATATAAAAATGATAGTATTGAAGTGTTTGATAACCTTAAATCAATATTAAAATTGATATTAGGTGTTTATAACGTTATATTTAAATAATTATAAAGTATTTGATTGGTTATAAACTCAAAACTATTATTGATATTAAAATAAAACATTAATATCAAGATATATTATTAAAAATATGAATGACATTTATAAAAATATAAAATATACTTATAAATTTTAATTTAAATAATGAAAATAAAGTAAAAAAAACTACTTTTGCCATGTTAGGTGTATTTTTATTTAACTCTACAACCCATTTCCCCACGTTCAGTAAATGGAAAAAAAGGACAGTTTGTCCAATTATAAAAGTACTTACAAATTGAATGTGGTAACAATAGAAGAGCTTCCACCTTTAAAGCCCATAATTAATGGGGTGTTTGGTTGCATGATAATTGAGGTTTTTATTTTAATTTTTAAAAATTGTAAGAAAACTTGTTAAAAGAGGTGTTTGACAACCATGACAATTTTATGTTTTGAAAGTGATTTTCTTCTTAAACAAAAAAGAGGGTCTCACCTCTTTCCTTTTTCTTGTGGTCCCCCACTTTATTTGGTCATGTGCGGTGGTTACTCTTTTTTGTAATCACATCCCTCCAAACATGATAATTTTATATCATGAGTTGGTTCACTTTTTATTTTAATACAATTTTTTATCATGAAAGTGTACAAAAAATTATCATGCAACCAAACACCCCATAAGGTTGGCATAATAATTAAAACAACATATATTTATCTCATTTTCTGCATACTATCATAGTAAACCGCCTGAATTTGCAAGTAGAACCGTTCAAAAACTTCATCAAGGAAGTTAATGGGGGTGTTTGGTTGCACAATAAATTTTTGTAGACTTTAATGATAAAAAATTGTATTAAAATAAAATGTGAATAAACCAATGACATAAAATTATCATGTTTGGAGGGATGTGATAACAAAAAAGTGTAACCACCACATGTGATCAAACAAAGTGGGGGACCATAAGATAACAAAAAGAGGTGAGACCCCCTTTTTTGTCCAAGAAAAAAATCACTTTCAAGACATAAAATTGTCATACTTGTCAAACACCTCTCTTAAAAAGTTTTATGGGGTGTTTGGTTGCATGATAATTGAGATTTTTATTTTTATTTTTAAAAATTGTAAGAAAACTTGTTAAAAGAGGTGTTTGACAACCATGACAATTTTATGTTTTGAAAGTGATTTTCTTCTTAAACAAAAAAAGAGGGACTCACCTCTTTCTTTTTTCTTGTGGTCCCCCACTTTATTTGGTCATGTGCGGTGGTTACTTTTTTTTGTAATCACATCTTTCCAAACATGATAATTTTATGTCATGAGTTGATTTACTTTTTATTTTAATACAATTTTTTATCATGAAAGTGTACAAAAAATTATCATGCAACCAAACACCCCCTTAGTACAATTTTTAAAATTTAAAATAAAAATATCCATTATGTGGTGTTTGGTTGCATGATAATGGAAGTTTTTATTTTAATTTTTAAAAATTGTAAGAAAACTTGTTTAAAAAGGTGTTTGGTAACCATGACAATTTTATGTTTTGAAAGTGATTTTCTTCTTAAACAAAAAAAGAGGGTCTCACCTTTTTCTTTTTTCTAGTGGTCCTCCACTTTGTTTGATCATGTACGATAGTTACTCCTTTTTATAATCACATCCCTCCAAACATGATAATTTTATGTCATGAGTTGGTTCACTTTTTATTTTAATATATATTTTTTCATGAAAGAGTACAAAAAATTATCATGCAACCAAACACCCCATTATCATGCAACCAAACACCCCATAAATCTGCTTGGGTTGCGATGCCATTTTCACTTTCCCTTGGCACACTTTTTCTGGTCCATTGTCCTCCTAGCTTCATAACACTTGATCGCATGTCTCAACTGCCTATAATTTTACAACGCCCAATGATCTAGCTACTGCCTAGTAGAGAAAACATATGTTTCAAATCATTCTCAATCTGCTATAGCCTGCAATATGTAATGGGGGTGTTTGGTTGTATTTTATTTTTTATATGATTTCATGATAAAAAATGATATCACACATTGAAACCTGACAAATTTTAAAATTAGAAATTATAAAAACATAATGTTTGGAAAAAATACTATCATTTTTAGAAATGATGGTAAAATATTTAGTGCATAAATGAAAAGTCACTTATGAAGCACATGGGTTAGGCTTGTCGACCATGTGCTGTGGTTGTGCACTTTTGAAAAAAAAAACTCAATATCTCTCTTTTTCTCTATCACGTGGAGGAAGATGAAAAAACTTTTAAGATAAAAAATTGTAACGTAGGTAAAACACTTTTAAAATATACTTTTACTATAATTTTTAAAAATTAAAATAAAAATACTCATTATCATGCAACCAAACACCCCCATAAGTATTTATAGTTTTACACTAATTCATATTAGGCTGCCATGAAACATGAACCATGTTAGCAAAAGTGAAGACTTCTTGATTGTCGAATAAATAGACAACGAGATTTCATCGTGAACTTTGATTGCTGGGACCATTCTAAAGGCATAAAAATAAAACATGATTCAACACCAAGCTAACCAACAAACGATGATCTCAAGTTAACCAACACTTGGTTTAAAATTGATCTTCTAGACATAAAAATAGAGCAGGTTCAGAAGTAACAAAATTTATACACCAGACATCTATCTTTTGTTACATTAGACGTCATTTGGTATCGGGATAAAAATGATTGGTATAGGGATAAACCAATCTTTGTAGTTGACCCTATCCTCACTAAGTTGGGTTTAACTTGAGATAGGTTTAGAGGATAGGTTTAGAGGATAACCCTATCCTATGTTTGGTACGCTAAAAATAAATTCGAAAATAACTCTAAATTTTTATATTTTTATCTTCATTTTTTATATTATCTTATTTTATTTTTCATAACATATTCATAAAGATCTTAACCAACTTATATATTCATATAATGAATCTAAAATATAATTTAAAAATACAAATAAAAAGTATTTAAAAATATAATTTTGAAGATGTAAATAATATAATTTTAAAAATATGATAATGAAAATAAAATTTAATTTTTTAAATCTAATTTAATTTAAAAAATATTGCAACTAAATACCCTACAGATTGATCTACTTCTAGTACTTCATATATATTTTCTTAAATACTTCATAGATCATCTGTTTTATATTAATAAAAATGGTAGAGATCATGTATAAATAAAAATGGTGAACCACAAGAAAAAAGTTTCCCGAAACAAGTAAACATCCATTTCATAAAAAAGTATATACACAAACAAAAAGATACAAATAATCTCAAAAATCTTTGCATCAAGATAAACATCCTTGACTAAAAATGATGCCTGAACAGAAAAAATAGAATGAAAGATGCATCTTTCTCTCCCGAGCATGACAAGCAACACATCAATTTTCAACCAACTGCAATACAATTGAAAAACTCCTAACATAAACTGGATGTTTGGATTCTCCGTCTCCTCTCTTTACCTCAGAGTTGACGGTAAACCAATCCCTTGCGGCTCTACTTCCACAAAATTGGTCCAGTTAGCTTCCCACTCACAAAATTGCCTCACTAAACTTTCCAGATTTAAGCAATTCATTTCCCCAGGATCTTGTGCTATAGATCTCACGGTAGCAAGAAAGGTGGCTATTTCCATGTTGAGTATCAATTTATGCTGCTTTCTCTGCTGTAGAAACTGCATTCTCAAACTTGTAAAATTAATAACTCATCTCACTAAGCCAAAATTATTGATACCTCAATATGGAATTCATGACCAAAGCCAAACCTTCCTAGTGCCTGTCTAACGTATTTAATGGTTAGTATATACATGCAGAAAATGAATTATTTTAGTACATGCATGCAAGAAATCCAACCATATTTAGCACTTAACATGTTGGGTGTGTGTGTGTGCGCGCGCGCATGTTGTACTTTGCAAGTGCCGCAGATTGTTCATTTGCTCATATTTCACTGTTCTTGAAGAACTCCAAGCACCTGAGAGGTACGTAGCTAGCTAGAGAAAGGCAAAACTAAACCCAAAAGGAGAAGGGAATAATGCTAAAAAAATAAAATGGAAACCTAAAAAGAGAAAAGGAAAGCCCCATTTTCCTAATTGTGAGATTGAACCAATACTAGTAAGAATAGGATATCAGCAACAAATAACCCCCTTTCGGAAACCCTGAGGCTCTACCTTTTCACTGTGTATACATATATATTTATATATATCCATTTAAAGCTGAGATAGAAATTAAATAATCCATTTGAAGCTGAGATAGAAACTTATTCCCAATTGTTCAGTCGGAAACTCTGCAACATGGGTTATAATGAAACTTGAGGACATGAATCCGGAGCATCTATATATAGAAGAATAATTAATAGCTAAAATTGCATCAAGTACAAGCAATTTTAGCACCCATTGCCCATATATCTACAAATACAAACCTTGAACCAGGGAAAAGAGGCCGAAGTGTTAACAGTTCATTCATAATAGCATAGATAAGAAATGTGCCGTGAGAAAGTTATAATCATGCAATGAGACATGTATATTACCAACTGCAGCATCATTGACTGCCCACGTCCTGTTCTACTAGGCATGCAATCAAAACAAACAAATTTATTTCAGATTCTTCTTTTTGAAGATTTATGTTTTTTTTCAACTGCAAACTTTAAATAACACAATGCTCTATGGTTTCAAATCTTTCAATCCTCATCTAATGTAAGAGAAATCGACCTGGGTATAAATATCATAGTTGCAAGGAAACTCTCTAGCAAAACTCTCTAGCTCCCTTCATTTCTCGTTTCCTTTCTCATGCTTTTATTTTCTTCTTATTTTTAATACTATAGGATTTTGATGTTTGTGACTCATTTCTCGCTTTCAACCCTCATTTTGGTTCTCCGCTTGTTACTGTTGTTGGACTATGGTAAATACCCAAGTTCTTCAACTCCCAAAGAAAATTAAATATGTCGAGGTTCAAGCGGAATTGTTTCATGTTTACATCAAATCACACAACTCAAACAACTCTGGTCTTGATACTGCCTGTGTATGGCATTCTAGTTTCTAAGAATGGAACAAATGCATATGGTTGGGACCTCATACTATGTGCTAGAACTTGATTGTATGGAAGTAATTTATGATTGCTCAACAGGGCAGAGTCTAAATGTGACAGGTGCAGTACGCCCGGGCACCAACAAGCACATTGGATTGCAACAACTAGAAGAGAAATTATTCATATCTACTTCTACCACCGGGGCGACGGACAACATGCGCAAACATAGTTGGGACGGCCGTGCGGAGGTGCAACAAATGCCCTGTGCTTAGATATTATATGCTGATGGGGAGGTGCCTGCCAGCGATACAGCCAAGGGGTGTAACAAAAGCCCCATTCGAAGGGGCAACAATACAAAACCACAAAGAGAAACTATAGCTAGATTTTAGAGACTTCCTCCAAAAATCTCAGAAGATGCACACCACAGAAAGGACAAGATCGAACCCAGAAACGTGGAAGGCAAAAAACATAAGATCGCGAGAACACACATATTGATGTGCATACTACGTATCGTGGATCTCCTCCTCATCAGTGGGGAAGTCACCAAGGACCCAGCGGGAGACACGGCGGGATCTGCTTCTAATAGCGGCAACCAGGAGCACTCCAGCAGCGTAGAGTGTCAAAAAAGAACAAATCAGATCTCGGAGCGAGAAGTAACGGTAAATAGATCCCCTGTTTGGTAGACAAGACTTCATGGAGAGTTACCACGCGAGAGTGGCGCCTGGAAAGTCCGAGCAGCCACTGCATGGAGCGTCCGAGCTGCCGCCGGCACCTAGAGCATTTGCAGCCGGCTGGAGCGTTTGCCGCCGGCTGGAGAGTCTGAGCTACCACCGGCGCTTGGAGCGTTTGTCGGCGCCTGGAGCGTCCGAGCTGTCGTCGATGCCTAGAGCGTTTGCTGCCGCCTGGAGCATCCAAGCTGTAGCCGGTGCCTGGAGTGTCTGCCATCACCTGGAGCTAGGGATGTCAATGGGCCGGGCTTGGGCCGGGCCGGCCCAAGCCCACTTAAGCCCATATACATAGAGCCCATGCCCAAGCCCAAGCCCACGTAGAAAGCCCAACGAGCTTAGATTGTGTAAATGAGCTTTAGCCCGCCAAAGCTCGTTAGCCCAACGGGCTTCAGTTTTGCAAAACAGTCATAAATAAAAAATTCTACAAATATCAGAAAATTAATAAAAATGTGAAAAATTTTAAAAATCACAAAGAGATTATAAAATCATCCGTAAATTTCATAACTCAACTAAATATAAAATCAAAAAAAATAGAACACCTATCAATTTGTGAATTGCCATAATTTAAGAAATAAAAACAATACAATAGACAGCATTAATCCCTTCTCCGAAGAACATACAAAAATCGAAACATAAAAATGCGAAGTCAAAATCGAAGAACCCCTAAATCTGGAAACCGACTTATTACTGTAAAATCTGCAAGAAATCGAAATATGAGAATTTAAAACTTGAAGCCTAACTCCGTAAAATCCGAAATCTGAAAAATGCGAAATCACATATGAAATTCAAGGCCTAAAACTGAGTCTGGAAACTGAAATTTTGAAACATAAAATCTGCATATGGAAAGTCATAAATCTGAATACACCATAAAATCTGAAATCTGAATTTGTGTAGAGCCCATTCAAGAAGCCTGCAATCTGGAAATTGATTAAAATGCGGAATCTGCAAGAGATATGGAATCTGAAATTTGAAGAGATCAAAATCTGACTGAGATTCGAGATTTGAAATAAATCTGCAAGAAATCAGAAATCTGGGAATTTAAAACTTGAAGCCTAACCTGTAAAATCCAAAATCTGAAAAATCTGAAATCACATCTGAAATTCAAGGCCTAAAATCTAGAGTTTGGAAACTGAAATTTTGAAACATAAAATCTGCATCTGGAAAGTCGAAATACGAATACACCATAAAATACGAAATACGAATTTGTGTAGAGCCCATTCAAGAAGCCTGCAATCTGGAAATCGATTAAAATGCGGAATCTGCAAGAGATATGGAGTCTGAAATTTGAAGAGATCAAAATCTGAACTTTGTAGCTGAGATTAGAGATTTGAAATAAATCTGCAAGAAATCAGAAATATGGGAATTTTTCAAGTTGGAAAAAAGGAAGTCAGAAACTAGGAATTTCTGACTCCACCCCTCCAAATTAAATTAAAATTCTTCCGGCAACCAGTGTAGCAGACAAAACCATGGCTAATAAGCGGTTGAAAAAACCGTCTCAATCAACAAGCATCGCAGCTCAAAGACCCATTCCTCTAACGCAAACATCACACGGTATAACATACACATCATAAATCATGCACAAGCACCAACATGATTCCAGTATATTGAAAAACGACGAGGAGAAACTGAACATACTCAAACAAAGTATCCAAAGTTACGCAAACAAAACCAGCAGTGGGATATTTGATTGAAAAACGATATCATGCACAAGCACCAACATGATTCCAGTATTTTGATTCCAGTATATTGAAAAACGATGAGGAGAAAATGAAATTTTATTATTTGTCAAGGGTGGCAAGTAACCAGTAGAATCCAATGAATACTGACAGAGTACCAACTAGAGTAGGTCACTTACTGTTACAAAAACCATATCAGCACCAGAAGCTTGACTTCTTCAATCAATTCCTTGCTTTCTTTCGCTGCATTCATACCAATATCTGGATTTCCACCGGCACCAAGACCTCTTGTTAGCTCCATCTGCATTCATCTCTCCTACTCAGAGAGGACCAAGGGTCTGACTTTATTTTCTTCACAGCACATGTAGGAACCTCCATTATCTTTCTATCTTAAGAGAAAAACCTAAAATATCCATAGAAGCTAAACAGAACAGTGATCATTATAAAAATATACAAATATGAAAATAAGGCAACATAAAAGAAAGAGTCAAAATGTACCTGAAAATCATGAGATTATAAATAGACATTTATTCATAACTTCTGCTCAATTACTTGAAGACAATGTGAGCTCTAGAAGAAAGAAAATAAGTTAATTGGTGTAAAAAGCGAAAAAGATAGTACGAAGAAGCTAATATACTTGCCATGCTATCTTTTAACCAATCTTGTGCACAGATTAAAGTCTTTACAGTCTCTGGAGACAAAGAACTTCAATATTGATCAATAATTCTTTCACTTGTGCTAAATGCAGATTCTGAAGCAACTGTAGAAGCTGGAATTCCCAAGATATCTCGTGCCATTTTTGAAAGTATTGGATACTTGACCATATTATCTTTCCACCAAGCTAAAATGGTAAAACCTTTTTGACTTCGAGATACAACGCTATCCTCTAGATATCGATCCAATTCAGATTTTGAGTCTTGCAATAAAATTTGTGAATGAAGAAATTGGTCAAACCCACTCAAAATATCAACTTCTTCATTTTCTCCTAATGATGGATCCTCATTTTCTTGCATTTGAAGATTGCATTCATTCATACTTGTGGAAGCAAATTGTTGTGAATATACATCAAAAAGATCATAGATGCCTTGTTTAATACGAATTAAATTCAAAGAAGCCTCGGAGCCAAAAAGATCCATTAATGCATAAGTAACAAACATCAACTTGTACCTAGGGTCAAGCACCGTTGCAATAGCAAATAATAATGCAGAATCTTCTATTTCTGACCAATATTTGTCAAATTTCTCTTGCATCTTGACAATCATATCATGACCAAAATCATGTGAATTTTGCATTTCTTGTCTCAACAATTTCTTGACGTTACAAATTTCAATCAAAGCTATGTTTGAACTAGGTTCATCGGTCGTCGAAAATATATTTGTAGCATTATAAAAGACTTTTAAGAATTTGCACATAAACTCTGCCTTTGACCATTCCTCAAGTGTGGGAGCACAATTAAAACCTGTATCCCATGTCTCCAATGCCATAAAAGCTTTTTTGTAAGAAAGTGCAGCATCCAACATCATGTAAGTAGAGTTCCATCGGGTGGGAGTGTCATATGGAAGACCTTTCTTCCCAGATAATCCAACTTGTTGCACAATTTCATTAAACTTTTGTTTTCGTGCTTGTGATGATTTAACATACTTTATAGACTCACGAACACTAGAAATTGAAGAACGAGCCTCATTTAAACCATCTTGCACAATTAAGTTCAAAATATGTGCACAACATCTCACATGAAAAAATTTTCCATTCAGAACAAGAGATTGTTTCTCTACAAGATTTCTTCTCACTAGTCTACAAAGTACATCATTCTGGGATGCATTATCCAAAGTGAGACCAAATATTTTTCTATCAATTCCCCAATCCATAAGAGATTTTAAAAGAACTTTTGCAAGTGAAGAGCCAGTGTGTGGTGATTCAACCATCAGAAATTCAATAACTCGCTTATGTAATTTCCACTCAAGATCAACAAAATGAATTGTGATACTCATATATCCCAATGTTTGATTTGATGTCCATAAATATGAAGTAAGACTTAACCTTCCACATTCATTAATCAATATTTTTCTCAATTTCTCTCTCTCATTCTCGTATATTTTTTCACAATCGGCCTTCATTGTGTTTCGAGACACACTGTCAAATTCTGGATTAAGACTTCTAGCAAAATTTTTAAATGCTATACGCTCTACAAATGTGAAAGGTAGTTCCAACATAATAACCATTTTTGCTAATTCAAGTCGTGAAAATGCTTGATCAAATTTGAAGTTCAAAATTTGACTAGTCCGTGGGCTCTTGCTTTGTGAAGGACGTTTAGAACACTGAGTAGTATGCCGTGACAAATGACTTGTCCCCACAGATTTTGAACATGTAAAAGTGGCATTGCAATAATTACATACCGCTCTATTACTCCCGTCTTCTAAAACTTTCTCACTAAAATGTAACCAAACTTTTGAAATTCATTTACGAGGACGTGATGAAGAGGAATGTGTCTCAGGTTCAGTGGTTGACAGATTTATACTAGATTCAACATTCAAACTCTCATTTAAATCCATCTGAAATGTAAAAAAACTAAATAAATATGATAGACCACATATGGGTTAGTGATAAAGCATGGCTGAAAGAAAAATAATATTCAGGACTAAAATCTTTGGGCATTTTTAATAAGACTGAAAGTATCAGAGCAAGATTCATTTGGCAAGAGTCCAATAATAAAAAGGGTCTTTATCTTATTAAGTGGAGTCATGTGTAGAATAAAAAAAGAAGGGAGAGTGGGTTCAAACTACTCAGAAAAGATGAATAATGCACTCCTGTCCAAATGGAATAGGGCATGCCCCACTTGCTGAGATGTTCCCCTCTTTGTTCAAGTTATCTTGTAATCCTCATAGTCATGTTTTTAGTTGTTGGGATGCCCAAACTAAATAGAGTATCAACTTTAAAAGAAACCTTAAGAAGAAAGAAAATACAGATTTTGCTAATTTGCTTTCCATTATTGATCCCTTCATATGTGAAGAGGTTCAAGAACATAAGGTGGAATGGTTGCTTCATAGCAATCTTACCTGTCAGGGTGTCCAATTGGGCCCAATTGTAGCTGATCTTATGGGCTATTGGGCCAGCTCCTAGGCCAGCCCATCTGTTCTACTCCTTTCTTCTCTCTTTTTTTTTGAAAAAAATGTACGCCAACAGTAACCCTATCCCTTCAACCATACCTTCCCATGCATGCCCATGGCCTGATCTGATGAAAACAGACCCACGGTTGCATCCCCCTGTCAAACTAACTAGTTAATCCATGTGCACATATACCCTCGGCCTTCTACATCCGGATGGCCTTCTTCCTATTGCCTAATGCAACATCTATGCCACTGTTAAGGACACCCATGTCATACCTCTTATGCGGTCCTTAATCCCCTCTTGTATCTAGCTTTGTTTCGGACTCCCATACATGTCCTATGGCTTATCCTAAACCTCGCCGATGGTAGAACATCATGCTCTAGTAGTACCTATTCGATGGCCATACCATACTCCAGTCCATATATATCCCACGTGTCAACATAGACTAGGCTGCCCCGAGCCCCAATATGGCTATGACCGTCATCTCGCGTAAAGCATAAATAGGGCCTGTCCCGTGGCCAATACCGAGCATACTCCTATGTGCTCTGGAATGACTAGTATGTAGGTCTATAAAAGATCAAAATACCTACCTCTCAAGCTTATTCAAACCTCCCATGGTCCAAATACACTCAGATCTGAAGCAAATCACGACACCCTTGCCCATTCCTCGGACCAATTGAGCATATGGTCAGTTTGGCAGTGGCAGACATCAAGACATAGCATGAAGACGGTTAACATGGCAGAGGCTCAATGCCGAGAAGCTGCAAAATGAACAATGATTGAAGCAATATCAGGCCATATATAGCCGAGAGGATCATGAAGGACAGGCCAATGAGGCCATTTGACAAAAAAAATTCTAAATACTGAAATTAAATTAAGATGTTAAGAGTTTAAGCCTATTCAGTTAGACCCCAATCAAATAAAAAAATGCTAAAACTTAGAACCTATAAACCAAGCATCTATAAGTTTCAAGCTATGAAGATTATAAAACAGTACGCCTCATTTTAAAACAGGAATTGAGCAAAATCAAGAACAGAGCACTGATAAATTGATACATAGGAGATTAGGGGCTCCCTCGCCAAAATAAGACACTCAAAATTTCAAAAATTGCAGGAGACTCATCGCTCACAGCCCAGTCAAACGAGTCGGTGGTGATTGGTGAGCACCGGAACAACCACAGACAAGATTGGGACTGCCGGACGATACTTGGCCACCAGTTTCGCTGTCGTGCCCCCACAGGTCAGAACAACGATAAGCGTGGCCTTGGCCTTGTTAGCAGTGCGGACATCACATCCGACGGCCCTCTCCATTTAATTAAACTGTGGCTAGCTAGCTAGGTTGGTGCGTGCGGGCGGATCAGAGGGGGGGCGGCGGAGATTACCTGAGATGGAGTCGTGTGGACGGCGAAGCCGTTGAGAATGTGGTGGAAGGTGTAGAGCTTCCGGTTGGTTCCGGCGTCCAGCCGCCACCGGAGAAGCTGGTCGTGGATGCTGCCGCTGTGCCGCCGGAGAATCAGAGCCTGTAGCTCAGCCGGGATGCTGCCGCTGTGCCGCCGGAGGATGCTGTCGCTGTGCTTGCTCTAGGGCTCCAGCCTCCGTCACGGGCTGACGGGCTTTTGGCGGGCCAAATCGACGGGCCGTCGATTGAACAGAGACGGGGGGCCAAGCTTATTCGATTAACCCGTTTAATTTCCTTGAGGGGCTTGAGCCCGGCCAGTGTCCGAACATTTGACGGGCCGATGGGTTGAGCCCGCCCATTTGACAGGCCTACCTGGAGCGTTCGCTTCGCCGCCACCTGGAGAGTCTCTGGAGCGTATCCTCAAAGTTAGGTCTATCCCCACTGTTAAATCGGATGACTTATCCTTGACATTATCCCCATTTTTTAGGATAAACCTGATTAAGTGAACCTGAGTTAAATTAAAATTTTTTCATCTACCAAACAAAAGATTAGGGATAAATCAGGTTCATCCCTCCTTATCCTCATACCAAACATGACCTTATAGTTTAGATGAAGTACTATACCTGAATTTGTACCATGGCAAAATGATCTTTAGCAATCTTGCTCACTTGAATTTGTACCATGGCCTATTTAAAGATACTTATCGAAATTCAAAGTTGACATAATGAGATATTAAACCAATCAAGTTCATAGCTCTAGTTGTGTTTCTTGTTAAACACATGACAATAATTATAAATGGTAGAATGAGCAACAATTGAAGCATGTCTAATTCATAAAGTATATAGAGAAATTTTTTTATGGTTACTAAACCTGGTCACATGATAATATCATAAAAGGACAATGGCCCATATGGCAAAACATAAGAAATGATTCATCCAGTAGATAGACAATGTACGATGAATGCAAAACCTTAAGAAGCACCAAGCATTAAGAAGTACTAAAATAGAAGACACTAAAAAAATAAATAAATCATATTTATTGCACTAATACAATTCTTGATGCAAAATGTGAAAGATAATTTTTAGTGAATAATTATAAAATTAAGATAAAGTAATAAATTAGCTTTAGTACCTTAAAAATGATATTTTCAACTTTCAATAATGTATATTAAAATGTTTATTAGAGGTAACATTATATACTCATATATTAAACATGACAAAGCATTAATCACTTCATTGATCTTCTATTGATCATCTCTTCTAAGTGCTGAAATCTTTCTAGTGCTCTTCTATTTGACTCTTTTCCAACCATAATACAAAGAAGAATCATAACCAATCTCCTCCACATTCATTTCTCTAGAGTCATATAAAAGTCCTCTATTCTTAAGTAGATTAGATAATGAAAGAAAAACTTATGTATCCAAATCACACACTTCACCAAAATGAAATTCGGCACCATTTAATAATTTTTGACTATCTAATTTGCCAAAAAAACATTGAGTTTCTTACAAAGACCATTGGATTGTGAACCCTACACTCTAAAGATTTGATATTTGTCATATTGGCAGCAATAGATGCAACATAAGCAGTTATATTACATTTTATTTTACAAAATTCATTGGTTGCTTCATCATCATAATCCATATTTGATTACAAACTAAAAAACAAATATAAATAACAAAGTACCAAACATTACGTTGTAATAAGAACCAAAATCACATAAATTAAGAAAGAGAAGTCCATCACATAAAACATGAATCTTCCAAACAAGATGATGCACACCACATATCAATAAAGTCATATTACAAATTAAACAACAAGTTCCTTCCAAGCAATACATAATTAAAGATGACATACACCATATATCAATAAGGTCCTATTACAAACTAAGTAACAAGATCCTTCTAAACATTACATAATTAAAGATGACATACATCACATATAAAGATAGTCCTATTACAAACTAAACAACAAAATCCTTCCGAGCAATACATAATTAGAGATGACATACACATACACCACATATCAATAAAAACTTACTTCAAACTAAACAACAAGATCCTTCCAAGAAATACGAACATCAAATCCTACCTTCTTTACTTCTTCCCTAAGATTGATCATATCCAAGCAAGACAACACTCATGGTTAAATTTTAAAAAATAGTTGGGGTGCTTGGATTGTTCTTAAGTTGAAATGTAGCAATCACCTTCTCTTTTACTGACAACTCATCAATTATCATGATAATGTCCATGCACTGACCAATGAGTGTATAACACAATAGAGATGAATCAGTGACCCTAAGAGCTTTAACAACTTCTTTAAAGGTATAAGACATGGAATTATCTTCTTTACTTGCTCTTGTTTGCTTGCATTTTTCTTTAAAAAAACTATATTTTCCAGAAGAATTTCTTTTTGAACCACTTCTAATTTCAACATCTATATTTGAGGTAGATCCTTCTGTGGGTATGAATTTTGGATGTCTAACATCGTTGTAGTGAGAAGAGATGGGGAAAGAAGGATGAATGTAAGATGTGGAATAGAAAGTGGCTACCAAAAACTGACTTTTGTGTATGGGGAGATATATTGTAGGTCATAATTGATAGAAATATTTGCCCAACAAATCAATCATATGTGGTATAGTTTTACATTTCTTGTAATATCTTATTCAGTATTAATATCATTATCTTCATTACTTGTAATATCTAGATGTGTCTATTGTCAAGAAGTCCTAGGTTACATGCAATGATTATTGAATCATGATGAGACCTTGATAATATAATCAATTATCTAGAGGCATGTGATCTAAATACTTATAGTCATAGGATTCTTGAGACGTGATATCAAGAATCCGAATTGACTAGTGTATATGATATCTCCTCATATAATGAGGATGACCAATGTCATTGGTCATAAATGTGGAGACACTTAGATACATGTATAGGTGCTCATTATAGAAATTAGTTTAATGAAATGACTAGTAAAGAATCCCAGAATAGTATCTTATTGAACTGTCAATTAGGGTATTACATCCTCACAGTTGAACAGTTGAATCTTTGACCTAGCCACCAAAGATGTTTTGCTAGGCATACATTGTACTTTGACTATTGACTCATGGATCACTTTGGTTTGTGGTCCTATACAATTAATAGATTAGGTACATGAAAAACCAAGTGGAGGTAATTGAACGAACAATATGGGATCATTCACTCACAATAGGGGAGAGAGAGAGAGAGAGAGAGAGAGAGAGAGAGAAAGAGAGAGAGAATGTCCAATAAAGAATCCCAGAATGGTATGTCTAGTGGATGCTTCTACTTGCATTTCTCTCTATGTAGACATGGTGAGTCAACAAAATGTTTTTGTCATAGAAGTGGTGAGTCAACCAAATGCTTCCATTCCTCTTTTTGGTGCTTTCAAATGTATAAATGATAGGGAATAAAATAAAAATGACTAATTGCATGCTAGGATGATGTATGAAGATGATAAGATGATAGAAATTTAGAAATTCAGATTCTAGGTACTCCCATATAGAAGTGGTCAGTCGCCTGGATTCTTAAAATAAAAGTGTCTTATACATAGGTTGTTTTTAAGCTTTGGGCATGGCTGTTGAAGAGCCACTCTCTCTCTTTTCCTAGTCCTCTTAGAGCTCTCTCTACATGAAGGAAGGAGAGAAATGAAGGGGAAGGAGTTGGAACCCACAAGGAAGAAGATTAGAACCCCGAGGAACCTCCAAGATTGACCGAGGAAGGAAGGATTGACAAAAGAAGTGGGGTGCATCGGAATGGGTTGGAGTCCCCCAAAATAAGGTAGGAAGAAGGGTTGGAAGAGGGGTTGTAACCTCAATGCAGAAAGAGGACCCTCCAAAACATCAGCAAACCTTTTCTTTTATAAGGAGGACCCCAAATCTTGGCTCATACCGCAATGATATCACATTTGACTTTCACAACATAGATGCATTCTACTAGCAAGGTACTTTTAGAGGATGCTAATCAATCATCATTACTGACGACGCGCACATGGTGTCATAGAGACCATTCCTCTTAAAGTGTTTGGTTGATGGGACACTTCTAGTTAAAGGATAATGGCAATGGATGAGAATCAAAGCAAATTTCATAGAGATTAGGCAGGAAAAGGTCCTGCTAAATAGAAGTGCCTTATCATGATGGCACTTTTAGTTGTCGAAGTGTCTTATCATCAAGGCGCTTTACATTGGTAGGTTGCATTTTAACACGCAATCGACGAAAAGTGGTTCCTTTGAGTATGTTATTGAATATTATTTAAAGAAACAAGATTTTCAACTCTCCATTAAGTTAATGTGGCATGTCTACAGCTTGCCTCACGTTGGTGTTAGCTTTACAAAGGAATGACATGAAGTGAAGCGTAGATGAGTGCAAGGAGGCATAGTAGAAAATAATGGTAATAAAAAGATAATGCTCATGTGTAGATTTAGACACTCTTTCCAAGGCCTAATAGAGCAAAGTGAACTTCACCAAGTTTTGAGATTACCCTTTTGTTTATATAAATTGTCTCCAATGTCGATTGGATAAAAGGTATACCATGGCACAAAAGAGATGTAAAATAAAAGTCTGCCCCCACATAGTGGGGACCTCCGAGTCTTAGCTCGTGAGTTCATCTTGATTAGTGGCCCAACTTTGTGGTGTACTTATACTAAGAATGGTTGAACTACAAATTAAAAAGAGTATAACTAAACTATGTAGAATCTCCAGTCGACTAGGGTTAAGCTCTTCAAGTTCATTGGGTTCTCCTAGGAACACTAGTTTAGTTTGGAGTAAAATAAACTCTTGCTTTAATGAAATCATTGTTAAAGCTCAATAAGAAACTGATTGTTCTAAAAATTTGAGGTTGCATCCAAGGGCTACAAACAGGTGGAGAAAGAGGTGGTTTGCATGGGGACCAGAGGTGGAGTGAAGGTCCATGCTGGAAGGTGTGTAATGGTCCATGTAGAACTAAAATTGAAATGATGAGGTCCACGTGGGGACTGGACGTGAAATTAAAAGGTCCAAGTAAGGACTAGTTATGATAGTGTGTCAAGGTGGGAGTTGTGATGGTCCATGTGGGGACTAGAAGTTAAAAGAGCCATTGTAAGAGCTAAAGATGTGATGGTTCATATGGGGATCGGGAGTAAAAAGAGCCACAGTGGGAATTGAAAGGAAGTTGCCCATGCGGGGGTGGAAGTGTAAAGTGTTGAATAGTGGGGCATAACACTGTGATATTTAAAAGAATGTTGTGGGTCCACACGGGTATTGAGAATCAAAAGGTGGCTCATTCAGGAACCAAAAAATAAAGGCTACCATGATGGGAAGTGGAGGAAAGGCACCCACATGAGGATAGGAAAAGTGGAAGTTTGAAGGGGACTGGTCAATGAGATCATCCTCATGGGGACAAGAATGTGTGAAGGTCCATGTGTGGGCCAGATTTAGAATAAAAAAATGACGAAGAATGCATGTTATGTAGTGAACACATGGTGGGATGCAATGTGAATGCAAAGACACTTATGAATTTTAATTTGGTCAAGGCAAGGGAGACCACAATGGTAAACACAATGGGATGGATGAATGATAGAACTATGGTGTGTTGGACACACGGTGGGATAAAATATGATGGGATAAGAAATAAGACAACGGTGAGATAAGACCATGGAATAATGATTGGTGAATCATGATGTGGCAATTGGTTAGCCAAGGTGCAGAACTTGAGTGGAGTGAATAGGGGGACAATGGTTTAAGCAAGATATCATAGTGTGATGTTAAGCCTAAAAGGTGGAACACATAGAAGGAGGGACAAACTTGCCAAGAAGGGATAAAACATAATGTGATATAGTATACATAAAAAATGATGAATGAAACAATGCATGCAGGGTTTAAAGAAATATAAATTGGCATAAGAAAATAGTTGACGATGTAAGTTGTACATGATGAATCAGGATACCTTAAGGTGAATTGTCATCCTTGTATGTACAACTTTGACTTATCCACAAGCCTAGTGAGTAACCAAACCATCACTAATCTTGTTGAAGGGGTTCTCACAGCCTCTCTAGACTTGAGGTCTTCAACATCTCATATACTATTACTTTGATGGATGTAATTCTAAAATGTAAGTCTTAATAAGGGGTTGGGTTAGTCCACTTTTGACTTTTTATTTTTTTAATATTTTTTATTATTTTGCTTCCTTCAAGGGATCAAGGAAAGAGAGTCAGTGCACTTATTTCCTTGTGTGGAGCCCTTCTTGCCTTCATTCAATTTAAAATGATGATTAGAAATTTATTATGGCTTAGTCCCTTGAAAGAGGAGTGTTGTAGTTGCCTTGATCTTTTGACAGGAAAAGTAAGCCTTTTCAAAGAGTAAAATGATAATATTAAACCAAATATGCATTGCATAAAAGAAATGTGAAAGGCTGAAAATAAATGTGCATGCATAAACAAAGTGCAATAAAAATGTTTCTTGGTTTTGAAAACTGTCAAATTTGTTTGGATTTTAAATTTTTGATGAATGTGAGACTGCATGTGAATGCAAAAAGCATATATTTTAAAATGTTTTTGTTTTGAATATTTTCAAGTTTGTTTGTATTTTAAAATCTTTCAATTTGTTTGTCTTTTGAAAATGTCAAAATTTTGTGTGTAGAGAGGATGATTGTCATTGCCTTGATCCACTCGAGATGAGTATCCCTAATTGTCCTCCAAGGAGCAAAAGTTTGCACTATTTCAAAAGTAGGAAGACATTTCATTCGGCTTGTGGTGGCTTCTCTAACAAATGGGGATCAATTCCAACATCTCCTCGACTCGTGGCGGCTTCTACACTAGCGCTGCACAAGCAGATCTAGAGTCTACTTTTCTCTGCCATCATATTTTCAGTTAATTTCTATATACTTTCTGGTGGATTCAGGTCATACAGTCTTTATACAAACTGTTACTCAATAAGTTATCCTTCATTTTCAACAAGAATCATTCAATTTTGACATCTGTGGTGCCCATATCATATCTTTCATCGACATCGCGCTAGTGGTTCCCAAATCTTCACTTTCTAGCATCAAAGTTATCAGGTAAAATCTAACCCTATCTCAGAGAATTTAAGTAAACTTGTCTTCATCTTAAATCACCCTCTGTGAGTCTTATTTGTTTTAAAACAAACAGAAGCCCATTCTTACTTCCATGTTGCTCATGGCAATTTTTACACAAGGTCGCACTGCCAGGTTGCGTGCCAGATTATGCTTTTCCTGGTGTCCCTTCTATTTATAAATTCTTTTACAAGATTATATGGACATCTAATGAAGAAGTATTCAACACAAATAATATTTCTCTATGAGTTCTTTTTTATTTCAACAAACAGAACTCAATTTTGACATCAGGTCTGTCCTTGACTAGACGAGCTCTGCACCCAAGTTGCGCCGGACAAGGTTGATTGCACCCCCAAACAAAGGGCACGCCCACTGCACCCTCAATCCTAGGGCGCGAGCATCGCATCCCCACCTTTGTGCAAGCTGACCAGATCGGTGATATCTCCTTGGTTTTAGCTCCGATTTGAGTCATTCAAGTTTCTACTTTTTTGTCATTCTTCTAGCATCATTTATACATCAATTTTATTTAGTTTTTAATTATCTCATATATCATAACAAACCAAAAATGAGTTAGGGCTAACCCCAAAACTAGTGAATTCTATTCCGATTGGCATTTTTATGTCACTTTGTTTACAATTACTACATTTCACTCAGTTCTAATCCTTCTTTCACTTGTTTTATTGTCTTCTATTTGCATAGATACATCAAGTTATCATCGGTTGAAGACTCTTCTTCATTATCCGGCCAACGAATGTGAAAGTTGAACCCGAATACTCGTTTCCCGCACTAAGATACACACAATCATCACTTACACAATCTGCATTTTGTTTAATTTAAATTGGAGCTCGCACCTCCAAACGACCACCTTTCCACACTTCTACTTCATCCCCTCTTTTATTTCTAGTTCCTTTTAATTTCATTTTCCTCATTATCCCCCCCCCCCACACACACACACACAACCCGAAACTGTCTCTCTAGCGCCCAAGTGACACCGAGGGTCAAAAATTCGGGGATTAATGTTAGTGTGAGCCGAGGTGAGAGTTTCTCCTTATCTCAATATTCTGAGGTGCCAACCTGAGACCCATTTTCAGAGTCGACAACAACGTCTTAGTAGGAGATCACATGGTAAGAATATTCAGACCACCAAGTAAGGTGTTTGTATTGAAATAAAAAAAGTACGCATAGTGTCCTAATGACCATATTGTCAAGTTAATATGATGGTGGAAACAATGCAAACTAATCCTATCTACTAATTTATAATGGTCCACCAACTAGAAACACATACCTAAGTCCAAAAATATGGTGACAAATTTAATAATTTAAATAATGGCATAAAATATGCAAGCAAGCCATATAAAGTGGGTGTAGAATGCAATGCAACAAATTATAAATTTCTTAAAAATGTGTGATTATTTAACTACATTAAAATAAAATAAAATAAAGAATGGAGAGGAATCATGCACAAAATGGAGAAGACCTAAAATAGAAAGAGATTAGCCTAAGGGTTCCCATCGTGGTTACTATAGGGGATGTGACTACTAAAACATCATCTCGATTTGAGTTGGAAACCACATTTAGAAGTAGTAAATGATAGTCATGGTAAATTTAATTATTAATGATAGGTGGCAGTTAATTTACTTATAAAAGAAAAAAATTGAATTTATAAATACTTGGATGAGCATGACATTGAATAGGGGCATATTCGTAACATCATTGCATCCTGGGTCATGCTCTTTCAGGAACGTCTACATCCTTTGGAATTTGCTGATCCCATTTCTGGTGGTTTTAAATGTAATTTTCTTCTTCTCATCTTCTAGCATCCTAGAAAGCATTTGAGTATTTTCCCATTTTATGCAAAATGACTACAAAGCAAAAAAAAAGATTAAACTATATAATTATAATGTGGGTAGGACTATGTTGGCTATTCCTGAGATTAGGGGTGCAAACGAACCAATACACTCGACAAGTAACTCGAAACTCAGCTCGATAAAAACTCGACTCGACTAGTTTATTAAGTTAAATGAACAAGCTTGAACAAAAAAGAAAGCTCGACTCATTAAATGAGCCGAGCTTGAACAGACTCATGCTCAGCTCTATAAGCTCGCGAGTAGCTCGATTAAATATTATATTATATATTTATCTCTAAAAATTAAATCATGAGTATTAATAATTATATATTGTCACTTAAATATATTAAATAATTCAAAATTTGAGTTTAAACTTAGATTGAATTTCATAAATGAGCTAAATCTAGAGTTTCACAAATGATTTTTCATTGATTTTGAGTTTTATAAACGAATTTATATATAGTTTAAGCTTGAATGTGAATTGAATTTTAGTCTAACTATTACTCGAGTTCGAACTCGACTCGGCTCGATTAATAAACGAACCAAGCTTGAACAAGGGTTTCACATACTCGCTAAAACTCAAGCTCGAACTCGAACTCGTGTAAAATAAACGAGCAAAGCTTGAATACCATACTACTTGGCTCGGCTCGACTCGTTTGCACCCCTATGTAATACCCAGGATATTTAAATAAATAAATAATAGTTATTATATTTATTATTAGTTTATTTATATTATTCTACTTTCCTCCTTTATCCATTCCAATTTTCTCTCTCTCTCTGGATAATCTTCCTAAACCGTCGCTCCCTCTCCCAATCGAACTCTATCCCCTTTCTTTCCCCCGTCGATACCCTTCCCTTTAGCTTCCCTGGCGCCGCTTTTCTCCCCCTGGAAACCCTAGCTTTTTCCTCTCTTTTTCCCCTCGGTCGCCGCTGCCCGCCGGCCCCGCCTGCGCCCAGCCGTCGCCGTCCGCGGCGTCACCGCCACCTTCCCCGCACAACGCTGCCGCCCGAACGACTGCCGTCGTCGCCCGGTTGCAGCGCCGCCAGCGCGCGTTGTCTCCCGTTGAACCACCGTCGCCGCCGCGCGCGCCAGCCCCACCGCCCACCGCCCTTGGGACCGCGCGCATGCCGTGCACCGCGGTGCGCCAGCAGCACTGCCCGCGGTATCCCTCTCTCTCTCTCATATCATTTTCTCTCTCCTATCTATCGCCTCTCTCTCTCTCTTCTATTCTCTCTATTATTATCTTTCATTCAATATTCTTTTCTATTTCTTCTATTCTATTGTCTCTTTTTCAGTATATTATCAAGATATCGTTCGGTTCAGTTTTTCGTCGCCGTCGTGACCACGGCATATTCTTCACCCGGATCGACTCCGTTGGAATTTCGTGCGCCGTTCGTCGTCGCCGTCAAGGTAGGCATCTCGGCTATCCTTAGCACTCTATATATTTAAATTAAATCGTAAAAATTATGTTTAGATCATCATGATTGATAGGTTAGAAATAATGGGCTGTTTTTTATTTATTTGCATATTTAGATAGAATTAGATTAATTTGTTTAAATTGTGCATGCTTAGATTAATTTGGTTATCCATGTATGTTAGACATCATGATAGGTTGTGTATGTCTAAATTTAGCTAGTTTAGTATGTTTGCATCGCGATGAACCTTAATCATGTATATCTCGATTTGATAAAAAGCCAATGTAAGGTTTAGGCATAATATTGTTAGAATTTAGTTTGTTTTCTTTTATGTGATAGGTATAGTTCTGTTTAAGCATGTAAGTGTCATGTTTAGGTTGTAAATTGCATGATCCTATTTATATGCATTAGTTGTGCTAGATTGTGGTGTGGTATGCAAATATGTGGTGCATAGAACTATGGGTGTTCATCTATGTATTTCATGTTTGATTGTCAATTAAATGTTCATGTTTACTGTCTGAGTTAATATATGCTTGCATGGTGTGGAATGTGGTTAGTGCAGTGAGCTGCATTGTGATGGAAATGTACTTCACCAGACTATGTTAGTGGCCCGTGGGCAGCGGAGATTAGTTGAATCTGGAGCATCCTTCGATCCCAGATACCGCGGTTTATCCTAAGTACTCCCCTGCCTAGGGGTACTATGGGATTTAGTTACTATATGTTACTTCCTACTATATGGTAAATCTGGTGCTAGTTTTGTGATGTGACTACATTTATCAGATGGAGCATGATATTTACTCAGACAGGTGTTTAGTTGTGTATTTTGGCATATATGTTAGTGGTCTAGTTGTGTCCTTGGTTTTATGTCAGGTTAGGTGTGTTATGAGCATACCTAGAGTAGTTTAATGAGCAGGTTGTGATGGTTTTTAATGCATTTAGAGTCTGTTATCATATGGGGTAGTAGAATGATCTTGTAATCACTTAATTGAAGATATATAATTAGCTTAATCTTATGTATGATAATCTGATTTTTAGGCTTAATATGTATTGTATACCACTAGAATCATTATTATAGTGGGGTAGTTCGGGTGTAAGTCCTACTGGGTCTGTTGTGACTCACCCCTTCCGTTGTTAATATTTTCAGGAGTGCAGGTTTAGCGCAGCAGAAGCGTAATGGTGTTTTGGAGTTCGAGGAACTAGTGGAGTATCATTCAACGTTGGTATTTAATTTGTTTAAATAGGTGTTTGTTTATGGTGATATTATGTCGTAAAGTTTGGAATTATTTATTTGGATTGAGATTTTAGTCTTATTTGGTTCCAGACCGATATCCTTTCCCGTTACGTCGCCGGATTATCTTCCGCTGTGCATATTAAAAATCCGGGTCGTGACACCTACCTGAGATGGAAGTAAACCAAATTATTATACACTATAAGAAAATCTATTATTCGGGACTACTTATTGGGGATGGCTGGAAAAAGTCATTCTTAATAATAGTTGTTGTGATAGTTGAAGTGAGGCTATAGCAGATGAATAATTACCGATGACAACTTCCTGAAGCCATCACCAAATAAGATATTCGTGATGGCTTTACCTATTTTAAACTCATAAAAAACCCTAAATTTCTAGTTTCAAGGCACATAAGTGACTACATTTGTGATGACATTTTGAAGTCATCACAAATACATTAGTGGTGATGGATGAAACCATTTCCAATGATCTCTTATCAATCTTGAAACAATTAAAAGTCATTGGCGATGGCTCAAAGTCGTCACCAATGACTTTAAAAGCACTAGTGGCAACAATTCACTGTAGTTGTCGCTATTAATTTTGTTTTTAAACCTTGCTCACACCCTTCTTTTCCTTTTCCCTTTTTTATTTTTCTCTCTCTCACTCTCGAATGAACACCTCTCTTTCCACCGATGCCTTTTCGTCGCTACGTCCCACTATCAAGCACTGTCGTTGCCCCGCCATCATTGCCATTCACCATGAGTTGTCACTACGCCCTACCATCATCACCTGTAGGTTGTCAGATGTTTGATTCAAAGGCATGAAAGTCCAACATTACTTAATATGTGTTTAATTTATATTTCTAAATTTACTTAAATGTTAATGCATATGTCTATTCTTATTTATATTGTTGTTAAAGTGTAACGGTTATGGTGTTTATTAAATTAAAATAATATTTATTATAATTAATATGAGATTAATTATAATTATGAGTGTTAATCTCTCTCTCTTTTTTTCTCTCCTCCGTTTTCTATTTATCTTTCCCTTCTATTTTTTTTCCCTCCGTATCCTAACCTTCCTCCGGAGCGATTGTTTCTCCGTCATCCTCATCTCGCCAGCGATTTTCCCTCACCGTTGGCCCTCTCCGATTTTCCCTCGGCATCGCCCCGTCTCTCCCCCCTCCGGTCGTCGTCCTGCGCATGCACCCTTGGCCGCCATGCGTCCCCGCGCAGTCATGGCCCCATACGTTCACCCGCGCTGTGCCACCGTCTCCCGCGCGGCGCCGCCCCCGTCGAAGCCGCCGCCGCTGCGCCGTGCCCGCCAGCCTGCAACCGTGGACGCCCCGCGCCTGGCCTCCGCGCCCCTCGTCGCGCGTCAGCTCCGCCATCTTCACCCGGCCGTCTACGCGCAGCCCGCGGCAGCAGCCGCCGCCCCGCCTGCGCACGCCGCGGCCTCGCCGCGTGGGCCTGCGTCGCCGTCCGCACGTGCCTCACCCCCATCGCCCGACGAGCCCGCCGCCCGGCCGCCTCCGCAACCGCGCATCGTCGCCGCCCTCGGCCGGCCGCGATCTCTCGCCCCCCCGGGGTTGCCGCCCCCCGCCGCGCGGCCACCCGCTTGTGCGCCGCCCGCGCGGCCCGTGCGCCTAGCCACCCGCGCGCGCCGCTGCACCCCGCCGCCTGCTCGTGCCGTCTCCACCCCCACCGCCGGCCGCCGCGCGCTCACCACGCGCCCACCGCCGGCAGCCGGCCGGCCCGGCCGGCGCCGCCGCCCGCCGCCGCCGCCGCGTCGCGTCGGCTCACCGTGCGCGGCTTTCCTTCCACCGTGCGCCATGTCCCGTGTGCGCCATGCACCCCGCCCCCCTATCGGCCGTGAGCACCATCTCTCTCTCTCTCTCTCTCTCTCTCATTTATCGGTGATATGTTTTCTATTAGAATTTCTCTTGTTTTTCTCTTGATCCCATGGCATACCTATATTCTATTTCTTTCCAGCAGCCTTGGTGGAGGGAGATAACTTGTTTGAGTTTGTTCGATTTATGCACTGCGTCGTCAATGTTCGGTATCGTATTTGGTCGTCGGTTTCCAACTCTTTCAGCATCATTCCGGTAGGCATCCTTGACGTGTCTATTAATTATCATTAAATTTCTATTTAATCCTCCATGACTTGTAGTGATAATTATTGAGTTAATTAGCCGATTTAGCATGTTATTAGGCTAATCTTTGTTATCTTTTCGAGTTAATCCCTTTGCATAGGTGTGGTGATAGGTTAACAAGATTAATTGATGTTTTAGCTAGCATTATTAAACTTGTTTTTGGCTATGTTATTGTCATTAATTTAGGTGATAGGGTCTGATTGGGTCTGTTCCTATCATGTTAGTCTTTACTTATTCTTGTCATTTTATGGTTCTAGATCATGCATAGGTTGTTTAGGTGTGGTTGATCCTGCTATTTTGCATCGGTGGTATGTTTAATCATTGCATGGTATAGTTTATATCATTTGATCTTGCATAAGTGTATCATGGCATGGCATGATTGAGGTGGATGCATGATGCATTGAAATTATGACGAAAACAACCTACACCGTACTAGTTAGTCGTGACCCGAGGGCAAATGGAGGTTAGAACAGTCCGGTGCATCCTTCGATCCAGGATGCGTGGTTTGTCCCCGTGCCACCACTGCCTAGGTGCACTATGGGATTTCGTTTAGCTATATGGTACTGCTATATATGATAGATCTGGTGGTAGCTGGTTGAGGTGGCAAGACGACGCATTCCTTGCTAATAAGAAAAAAAGGTGTGGTTCTTCTTAGAGGATAGGTGCATTGTTTCATGGTATGGTATAGGTGGTCTAGTGATGCACTTTACTTGTTTATCTCTTATCATAATATGTTGCATGATGAAAAGTAAATGTCTCGGTTATAGTCCATCATTTTATGGGGCATATATAGGTGTCTATGCATATGTACATAACATCTTTTTAGGTTAGGTTATGGTGCATATAGGTGTTGATCGGGGTTATCCTAGGTGCTGGTTGAAGGTTTAAAAATGTGTGGATTAAGTCATATATCTAATATATTGACTAGTATTTATATTTGTATATAATTGGTGCAGGTTTGGGGTACCTATTTTAATTAACATCTAGGGCCTTTTAGCTATCCGATTGGGCGGATGATGGGGTGTCCTCTTGAGTCGTCGTACTCATCCCAATCCTCTTATCAATTTTTCAGGTAATCAGGTTTAGCGCATCAGAAGCGTGATGGATCTATTCTCGAGAAGACAATCAGATGATATTTATGACTAGATGGTATTTAGTTTTGTTTAGATTGTAGTGATTAGTGATGTATTTGAATTTGAATTTGTGAAATTATGAACTTGGATCTAGTTGTTTTCATTCGTTCCAAACCGATATATTTTAGGGGTTATTTTTCCCCGGTTACGTCGTCGGATTATGTTCCGCTGTGCAGGATTAAATCCGGGGCGTGACATAAAGTTTGATTGTATCCTAAAGTATGGTTCAATAGGGTTTATAACATATAGAGACATCTTTAATATGTATTTTTTTATATTTATATTCTAGCTAATTTAATTAAATATTGTAGTCTTTCATTTTTTAGACTAAATATGGTTTAGAACAGGTAAAGTCATGTTTAACATGTATTTTCGATTGTTTATATGCTAACTTATTTAATTAGATATTGTAGTTGATTATTTTTAAGACATTTAATTGTATGTGTAGATTAAATGTTTACATGTTATAGGGTTGTGTGCACAGCTAGTTGGGTTTGATCCGATTCTAAACATTTTTGACAAATTGAATAGAATTGAAGTAAAACCCTAATATGGTGTTCGGATGCACATTGACTTTTTATACACGTTAACCTTTTATACAATTTCATGATAAAAGGTTGCATTAAAATAAAGTTTCCATATATGACCAAAAGAGTTGAGGGACCACAAAATAAAAAGATCTCACCACATTTTTTGTCCAAAAAGAAAATAAATTTTAAAACATAAAATTGTATTGGTTTTAGAGATTTTGGAATGACTAAAATGATTGTTTAAATTGATATCACCATGTCATAATGATAGGAAATACTTTCTTTTTTGTTTGTAATATTCAGAAGTTGAACACTAACAACTAGTGAAACTCGAGTATTTGTATATAGTTCTATTTATAAGGTCAATATTTATGGTATATTGTTAGTGGTAATGATAGTGTGCCCCCACCTTGAACTGAATGACTAACCCACATCAGCCATCCACCCTCCTCCCATCTCCAGCTTCCTCAGCCAAGAATTCTTGCCATTTGATAGGTAATGTGATGAAAGTGATGGAAGCGATGAAGGTAAATTCTTACGATGATGTAAAGTGGAAATGTCATGGAGTAAATTATTGACATCATTTTGACTTTAGAAGAATGATGCTTTAGCATGTTTTGTTAAAAAATGTAAAATTGTAGTAAAAAACTAGATTAGGAGTGCAACTAAGGGTTTGGTTTCATGTAAAACTTAAATCAAAGAAAAAAATTTCGTTGAATCCACTTTTCAAGGAAATTGAAAACGTCAAGTTGGCATTTGTTTGTCCGTAATTACTTTTCTATGACTTTGTTGATTATTGTATCATCTACGAGTAAATATAAAAAAAATAAAATTTTTTCTACAATATTAATTATTTTAAAATAAATATTTTTATTCATGACAAAAGTGTGTTAACTTGGCTAAATTATTTTAAATAAATTAATTTATTTAATAAAAATTCTTTACTATTATGATTAACAGTTTATATAAAATATTCCTTAACAATCAGACTCCTTCTACATATAGCGTACAAAAATAACTTTTATTTGAAATTGACAATCTTACACATATTAATCTACTATTTTTATATAACTATAATGCACTTGTTAGTTAATTTGATCCATGTAAAATAAAATTCAAGCGAAAGTCATTTTTAAATAACAACTTTTCCAAAAAAATTAAAAATAGAATATGTTATTTGGTAATACATAAATTTTTTTCCGAGAACACAATGTTTTACCTGAGTGTATATTTATTAAAATATTTTTTTGTTATTTGATTTTTAAAATTATTTTTAATAATTTTATGTTTTAAAACTTTATATATGTAAAGTAATATATACTTTAACTAATAATTTTTTATAAATTTTATTATGTTTATCACTTTAAAATATTATACAGTATGATGTTTTTTCAAAACTAAATTTTTATAATTTTACTATTTTAAAATTCAAAATATATTAAATAATAAATTTTTGAGTGTGGCATCCAAATAGACCGCATGATGGAGTTTTCCCGAAAAGATGATCCTGCGGCCCAATTTACGGACAAACAAACGGTTCCTAAACACCCCATAAATCTCTTCTTCTTCTTCTTCACCCATTACTAAATCTTCTTATCCTTATTCTTCTCCTTCTCCATTTAAATCATTCCTAAACATTATTTGATAGTTCCTTGTTTATTTTTACTAATCATAATCGTAAATAGCATATTCTTGTCATAATTGATGATGGCATATTCTTGTTTGTTATTTATACGAAGTTTAAAAATGAGATTTAATTATGTTTTTTTTTCTATGCGACTTGCTCATAGAAAAGAAAAAGATAAATATGCATAAGCTAGATAAAGATTTTGTAGGTATTTAATACATGAGTTAATTTGTCAATTGGTTGAGTTTCCATATATTCTAAAATTCTTGAGTGCTACGAATAGGCACAAAGGGAATTACGTCTCCTACATGTCTAGAGGTCTTCTAGATGGCACAACTATATGAAGAGACTAATGGATCGATCCTGATGATAAGTGTCTAATATAATTTAGTCATAAGGATGCATTTATATCAGAGTAATTAGATGCTAGGGTATTTAAAACTCTATTTAGTCATAAGGATGCATTTATATCCATCTTCTGTAGAGATAGACCGGGACAAATACAATTTGATGGATGAGGTCAAACTCACAACACGTGGTATAGTGGGATAATGAGGGTGTTTCTACCTCAATGATTCAAGAGGTCCAAGTGCTCATAAGAAACATGGACAAGTTAAAGAAGAAAGCTCAAATGAATATTCAATATGAATATAAGACTATTTTCTTTGAAACAACAACTAATTAATAAGCAAAATCATTTCAAGAAATATTCGAACAGCTAACTCAACAAATGTTAGCCATAATAGAACAAAGACTCCCAAGATCAACTGATCCATCTACATTGATACCATCTCTGTAATATCTGGCATTTAAAAAAAAAAAGTAACCGCCCACCCCGCCCCGCCCGCTCTCTCTCTCTCTCGTCGGTTACCCCCGCCCGCCCCGCCCTCTCTCTCTCTAGCCGGTTACGCGCCCCCCGGGCCTTCTTTCTTCTTCCTCTTCTGTATGCGCGACCGCCGCCGCCGCAGCCACCCTCCCGGCCTCCCGCGCGACCACCACCGACAGCCGCCTTGCGCGCCAGCGCCGGGCCGCCGCAATCACCTTGGACCCTCCCTGGACCAGCCGCGCCGCGTGGAGCGCCGCCCGGTCGCCTCTGCCTTCGTGGCCAGCCGCAGCGCGGACCCGCGGCCGCCGCCGCCGTTGTTGCAAGCCCCCCCTCCTGTAGTATATATCCCCCCCCCGGGTGGCGCCGTCGAGCTCTCCCCCTGCACCGATCGCCACCGTCGCGTTCGCCACCGTCGGAAGCTGCCCCGCCGTGCCTCCGCCTTGCGTGCGCCATCGACCACGCCCCCTGCCATCACCAGCCACCCGTCCTTCCTTCCTCCTCCCCTTCGCCACTGTTCCCAGCCCCCCCTTCGACCGCCGCCGCGATCCATCACCGTCGTCGGAAACCGTCGCCGGACGTCCCCTGTTCCAGCCGGGACACCGCCGTGAGCCTTCCTCTCGTCGTCACCGCCATGGCCAGCCCCCTTCCTTCCCTGCCCGCCGCCGTCGCCAAAGCCGTTGCCATCAAGCGCCGCCGCGAGCTCCGCCGGCTGCCTCCTTCGCCGTCGAGCGCCGCCGGCCGTCTCCGCCGTCGCGAGCGCCGCCGCGAACCGCTGTCGCCGGTGCCGTCCGCAAACCGCCGTCGTGAGCCGCCGGTCCAGCCGGTCCAGCTGCCGGTCCAGCCGCGGTCCAACACCTCCGAACCGCCCCGGTTCAGCCGGTCGAACCGCCCGGTTCGGCGCCGGTTCAGTAAATTCTAATTTTCGGATTTATTAAATTTGGATATTAGATTAAGGCCAAGAAAAATAGCAGAAAAATCAAGAAAATTCTAGAAAATTCGCAGAAGCTTCCAGGCAGGTTTCCCAAGATTTTATATGTATTTAACCTCATTTGGATAAGAAAATATGCATGATTTAGTTTATGAGCCTTAAGTTGACTAGATTTTGACTTTGAACTTATGCTTAATGAGATTCTCAAAATCTTTGATATCAGAAACCTGAAATTAGTATTTTGTATATTATGGAACATGTTTAGCATGATTATGCTTGGGTATAAGTCTTGCCATCAGATTTGATCTTATGAAAATTATGTATGTGATTATATGCTAGTTTGGAACAAGAATTGAAGGTTAATTATGTGTAGATTTGGAAAAAAATCATGGGTCATCAAATCATAACTTTTAGAACCTGTTTAGGTCAGATTGTGGTTGATTTACCTCATAAATTAATTTGTTTCGTTTATGCCAAGCTTGATTTAGGTTAATTGTCTTGTATATGCAATTGAGTATATCTAGTTCGGTTTGTCATTTCATGTATGTAAATCAAGTAAATTTTGGTTAGTTTGGTTTCAGATTATGTATTAGGTCATGCATGATATGATTATGTTCATATGGTCAGGTTTGGTATATGTTTGATTCAGAATATGTCAACTAAGTCGGTTAGTACAAGTCTTGTCTTGTTTATGGTAAAATATGTTTAATTTGGTTTTAGATCATGGGCTATGCTATGCATAGTTAGTTATGTCAATTTGGTCATGATTAGTATGAGTTGTCATTGAGAACAAGTTCAATTAAGTCAGGTTATGTCTTGTCAAGTTCGTTATGAATGTTATGTCTTGCATGAAAGGCGATGAAATTAGATGTTTATGTCATGTATGCATGGTATGGTCAGGTATGTCATGATTTGAAATTATGTTATGAACTCTTGATATGACGTGCTATGAAGGCTTCACCAGCCTATGTTAGTAAATTGCCCCGTGGGCAGCGGGCAACTTAGATGAATCCGGCCCTCCCACAGATCCCGGATTACCGCGGTTTTCCCTTAGCATCACCACTGCCTAGGTGCACTTTGGGCTAGCTTATTATATGTTACTGCTATATATATTAGAGCTGGTGAAAGTATTTGTACATGTGAAGCAAGACGACCAATTCCTTGCTCTTTGGCTATGTGTTCTGGAAAGGATATGAAATATGTTACTTGGGTGTCGTGTATGGATGTTAAACCATGTCATGTTAGAAAAATCAGATTTGTCTATTTTAATTTGGTCATGTTAAGTTAAGTCTTGAGGTCATTTAGATGATATTTGTCTAGCTTGTATGGTCTTGTGTGCATTGGTCTAGAATTAATTGGCTTTGGCATAATCTTTTCTTTGAAGATAATTATGTTCAGATATGGATTGTGAGATTAATATAGAAGACATTCTATACTTTTGTATTACATCTCAATTTAGATATGTTACATACCATTGCTTGATTATATGTTATTTACCCGATTGATGGGTGAAGGGTGTAAATCCTACGGAGTCCCCGGACTCACCCCGTTATGGGTTAAATTTTTCAGCAGGTTTTGAAGATTTAAGAGCTTGAAGATGAGGATCAGGTGGAACCAAAGGAATCAGAGTCATTTGCACATGGAGATTCTTGGTATTCTCTACTTAGGTAGATGATCTTGGTTGTTTTTGAACAAGAGTGTGGATAGACTTAGAAGTATGGTTCTATTCTCTTGTTTTGATGGATCTTAGGAAATTAATTGTTTAAGTTTGGGTTGTGGAATCCAAGTGTTGGGTTTCATCCCACTGTCACGACATTGTGTATTTCCGCTGCGTATTTGTGGTAATGTTATTTAAATTCTGAGTCGTGACAATCTCTAAGATAAAGAGATGATGGTGATGGAAATGACAATGGTTACGGGGACAATAATAATGGTGAGAAGTATTTTTGAGAGGAAGAGTGATTGTATACCTCTTAAGCTATTTCATTTTATGTAAACAATTGATTGTATTAATTTTGTCATCTTTATTTGTATTCGAAAAGTTAAATTAGTTGCTGTGATTAAATGTTATTTGATTTAACATTATATAAACATGTGATTGATTGTTATGTTGTTATTGCCTAACTTGTCTTATGTGGTTGTGAATGAGTAAAATCTATTGAATGAAGTCATTTGAAAGAATGGTCTATTGAATGAATGTATGAAATTTGAATAGTGGTAAATTAGTGGTTGTGAATGAGACAAAGGAGGAATGTTTGTCACTTGAATTAGTTGTGAATGGATGAATCAATGGTTATGAATGAATGAATGAGTTATTGTGAATGAATGAATTAATGGTATATTGAATGAATGTACATGTTGAGTTCATTCTTATGAATAGGTTCTCTTGAATGTATCATTTTTTTAAAGTACAAGTGTTTTACAATCCATGTAATTATCACTGATTTTTTATATTTAAAAATATAAATTATTATTTTTTAGATCAAAAAATATAAGCTACAGCTTAATTCTTCACTAACTTCATAATAACAATGACTTGAGTTATCACAAATACATACATCTTTGGTTAGATTGACCCTAAAACATTGTTTGGGGTTATTTTGTATATATTTGGTGATGGCTCCACAAAAATTATTGCTAGTAAATTTATTGATGATAGCTTTAAGCCATCGCCAAAGATGTACAAAATGTCTCCAAATGCTACTTCAAGACATTTTGACTTGAAAGTCATAATGTAACGTTACTATATATTTTGTTATTTAATAAACTTTATTATAATTATTATGTGTTTAATTTATATTTAATGCGGTTAAAATTTTCTCTCCTTCCCTTCCGTTTTTCTATCCTCTAGCCCTAATCTCTCTAAACCGTCTTTTCTCCTTCATCTTCTTCACATCCGCCGTCTTCCCCTCTGTCGCGTTCGATCCCACCCCCCCGACCATCGTCGCGTCTCCTCTCTCCCCACGCCTATGCGTGGACGTTGTCAGCCATCACTGCCTCGCCACCTCCGCCTTGTCAGCACCGCTAACCGCGCTGCGGTCGCCTGCACACCTCGCGCCGCCCACCGTCCCGCTATCGCCGCATGTCCATCCGCACAGCAGCCACCACGCCTCAGCCATTCCTGCACGCCTCCTCCCCCTCGTTGACCCAGCGCGCATGCTGCAGCGCTGCCGCCTCCCACGGCCCCCCTCGTTGGTCACCGCTGCCTCATGTGTCCACCCGCCCGCGGCCGCCTGCCACGCCAGCCCCTCCGCCGCCCGCGGCCTGCTCCGCCTGCCGCCCGCGCGGCGTTGACCGCCCCGCCGTCCGCGGCCGCTGCCCGCCGCCGCCAGCCCCGCCGTCCTGCGCCCGGCCGCTCGCCTCCTTCCCGCGCGCCGTCGCTAGTGGCGTTGACCGTTGCCCCGCCTCCCCCTCGGCCGCGCTCACAGCGCGCAGCCGCCTGCCGCGTGGCGGGTAGTCGCCAGCAACCCGTTGACCCCCCTGGCTGCGTGTCCAGCCACGCCACCCACCTTCTTCCGCGCGTTGCCACCTCCGGCGTTGACCGCCTCCGTGGTCGCCGCTCAGTGCCGCCGCCTTCCCGCGTGGCCACCAGCCACCCTCAGCCGCCGCCGCACGTCCGCCGCCAGCCTGTCACGCGCGGCAGCCGCCGCCATGCGCCGTCCTGCGCCCGGCCACCCCAGTGCCGGCCGCAGCCCCCCTTTAACCCGGTGTCTGACCCCCCCCACGATACAACCCTCTCTCTCTCCTCTCTCATATCGCCCCCTTCTATCTCTCCTATCGCCTCTCTCTCTTAACCTCCTTATTCTATATTTTGCCCTCTTTCCAATAGATTGTGGGACTGTCAATTGGCTCAATTTTTCATCGTCGTCGTGATCACGGCATTGTCGTCACCCAGTTTGTTATTCTTGGAATTCCGTGCGCCGATCGTCATCGCCGTAAAGGTATGCATCTCGGCTATTCTTAGCACTCTAATATACTTGATTAAACCGTAAAAATCATGCTTAAATCACCATGACTAGAAGATTATAATTAATGGGCTGATTTGGATTTATTAACATGTTTATATACAGTTAGACTTATCTGTTTAAACCGTGCATGTTTAGATTAAATTAGTTATTCATGTATGTTGGTCATCATGATAGGTTTGTATATGTTTAAACCTAACTAGTTTAGCATGTTTGCATCATGATAAATCTTAAACATGTATATGCCGATTTGATAAAAAGCCGATGTAAGGTATAGGCATAGTGGTGGTAGAGTTTAGTTTATTTTCTTTTATGTAATAAATAGTTCTGTTTAAGTATGTGATTGAGATGTTTAGGTTGTAGCTTGCATGATCCTATTTTGATGCATCATATGATAGACTGGTTCTGGTTTATGGTAGATTGTGGTGTGGTATGCAAATATGTGGTGCATAGAACCATGAGTGTTTATCAATGTATTTCATGTTTGGATTGCCAATTTCATATTCATGGTTACTGTCTGAGTTATTTATATGCTTGCATTGTGTAGAATGTGGTTAATGCAGTGAGCTGCATTGTGATGGAAATGTACTTCACCAGACTATAGTTCGGTCCTGTGGGCAGCAGATGAATTAGAACAATCCAGAGCATCCGTCGATCCCGGATGCCGCGGTTTATCCTAAGTATTCCCCCGCCTATGGGGTACTATGGGATTTAGCTTACTATATGTTACTTCATACTATATGGTAAATCTGGTGTTAGTTTTGTGACGTGGCTACATTATTCAAATGGATCATGATATTTACTCAGACAGGTGTTTAGTTGTGCATTTTGACATAGATATTAGTGGTCTAGTTGTGTCTTTTGGTTTTATGTCAGGTGCATGTGTTATGAGCATACCTAGAGTAGTCTAATGTGCAAGATATGTTGGTTTTAGTGCATATAGAGTCATGTTATCATATGGGGTAGTAGAAAGAAATTGTAAACTTTTAATTGAAGATATATAATTAGTTTAAGCTCTATGTATTATAATCTGATTTTTAGGCTTAATGTGTATTTTATATCAATAGAAATAATTATTATAGTGGGGTAGTTCGGGTGTAAGTCCTACTGAGTCTGTGGTGACTCACCCCTTCCGTTGTTAATATTTTCAGGATTGCAGGTTTAGCGCAGCAGAAGCGTAGTGGTATTTTGGAATTCGAGGAGCTAGTGATTCAATGGTTCAATGTTAGTATTTATTTTGTTTAGATAGAAGTTTGTTGTACTCATAGATGGATGTTATTATGAATCTTGATTGTAATTTTGGTCTTATTTGGTTCCAGACCAATATTCTTCCCCGTTACATCACCGGATTATCTTCCGCTGTGCATATTAAAAATCCGGGTTGTGACACATCACCATTAACTTGTTGTAAGCGATGGGATTCATCCATTGCCAAAGTTTTTTGCGACAAATTTAGCCGTCATCGATAACTAATTGAAGATGGCTTATAAGTTGTCTTGAATAGCTTTTCATTATGCTTTCACTTGTATCATTGGAGACATGCTTATTTGTGATGGCCTTATTGTGATAGCTTTTGGCTTTGTCCTACGGCTTGAAACCGTCACCACTAACAATCTTTCTTGTAGTGATACTATGTCATAATATATAGATTTTGTCAATCATAATCCCTTTTAAAAAAATTAGATTATAATGGTTATTATTTAAATACATACAATATAACTTTATTCAACAAGTATGGATGTCAAATTTGGTAAAAATTCATGCAAAAGAAAGAGCGAGGTGTTATGGAAGTTGGAGCAATTGAAGATCTCAAAGAAGGTGGTGCCAAGACATTGAGTTGGAGAAGCCCAAAACTATCTTAGAGAGATCCAATTTGTCCTTCTCCGTAAAAATAGACATTTCTTACATCTCTTACAGCTCATTGGGATGCCTCCCTAATGCCTAATGTCATCTAATTTCATATATTTACTTATAAAATTTCATAAGAGAAGCAACTAGATCAAAATAGGGTGAAAATATAGTGTATTCTATGTCTCAAAGAGTCATTTGGTTCGTAGAGGATGAATCTCATTATTTATAATGAGTTTGAGATGAAATCTCCCTCTTGAAGTAGGCAATTATTAGTTAAAAGCCATAATTGATTTTTTTTGTGTTTTGAACATGATGCTTCAGGAGGTCACATCTTGTATGTGTCTTGTCAAGTTACCAATTACTTCTCTTTGTAATTTTTATTTGATATAAGTCTCTTCTTAATGTGTATAGATGATTTATCACATTTTGGAGAGTCCAACTTTGATAGAATTTGATTTTCACCTTGAAACAGGAAGAAGATTATCAAGAATCTTGTCAAGCTATTTAATTTAAATGTGACAATAGATAAAGTCAATTTCATCTAGAATGCAAATCTATTCATGGTTGCAACAAGCCACAATGATCTAAATCTATTAAAATTGGTTATGAACCTTGTGTAAGCCCAATTAAGCTTGTTGGAATCTTTTAAGCTTGACTAGCCTTCTTAAACCATGAAAATATAGGTGACTACATTGATAATGTATTAAAAGTGAATATGAGTATCACAAGATAAATTAAATCATAAATATTCAAAATTATTCATCTATATGCCTGAAAATAGATGTCTATAGCAATGTCCCCAAAATCAACAAATTCAATAGTTAGTGCCTCTAACCTACACCACTTGCATAGTAGCAGGTCAGTCACAACTCGCATCCAATAGTAACAACAAGATCATGCTCTTCATAATGAAAACATGCTGCCACCCACCAACTATGTGATAGAAATGTATGCCCTACAAGCCAATCATATGTGATATGATTTTACATTTCTTGTAATATCTTATTCGGTATAAATGTCATAATCTTCATTACTTGCACTATCTAGATGCGTCTATCGTAATGAAGTCCTAGGTTGCATGCAATGGTGATTGAATCATGATGAGATCATGATAATGAGATCAATCATCTAGAAGCATGTACTCTAAATGTTCCTAGTCGTAGGATCCTCGAGACAGGACATCAAGGATCCGGTAAGACTAGTGTATATGATATCTTCTCATATGATGAGAATGACCGATCTCATTGGTCATCAATGTGGGGACACTGAGATACATGTACAGGTGCTCATTAGATGAATGAGTTCACTGAACTGACCAATATAGAATCCCTGAATGATATCTTACCGAACTGTCGATCAAGGTATTCTATCATCACGGTTGCACGGTTGGATCTTTGACCTGAGTCGCCAAAGATGTCTTGCCGGGCGTACCATGTACTTTGACTATTGACTTAAGGATCACTTAATATTGTGGTCCTGTATAGTTAATGGATTGGGTATATGAGAAACCTGGTGGAGGCAATTGAGCGGACAATAGGGGATCGTCCACTCTCGGTAGGAGAGAGAGAGAATGTTCTATAGATAGTACTCTAAATCCTTGGCCAAGGTAAATAGGATAATTGGAAAAGAGTTTTCCAATTGATCTAATTACGAGTACAAGATTCCATAGTGTCGGTATATTTAGGAGTTGACAATCAATGCCGTACTCCTATCCGACCGGGACATTGGATGGACGAAGTTTTATATCCGTGTGGTAACCGATGATGGAAAGGCTCTTTGGAGAGGAGTTCATCCCCGAAGCCGTTTGGGATCATAAGATGTGGCTTGTACCCTTTATGATCGGTAGGCCGTTAAATTTATTATGAGATAATAGATTTAATTTAAAAGAAGTTGTTCTTTTAATTAGGCCTCAACCAAATGGGCTATTGGGCCTAGTAGGTCACACACATAAGGGCTAATCCATAAGTTTAGGGGTAAGAATGTAAATATAGAGAAAGCAGGGGTTTTTGTGAAAAACTCTAAATTCTCTATATAATAGCGAATTAAGCATGAGCCCCACAAGCCAAGGGCTGCAAAATTCGTCCCTACCTCTCTCCTTCACGTTTTCCTATGATGGAGGCCGTCGAGAGTCGATGGGACTTCATCCGGGGCGAGTCGGAAGGTCCGACGCGAAGGAGAACCCGACTATGGAGGCGGCTCGTGTGGATACGACTAGAGGCTGCACACTTGAGTAGCTGAACGAGCGTGAGAACGCTCGATCTTCTCCGGTCTTTAGAGATTGTTTGAATCCCACAAAGGTACGTGTTCGAAACTATTTCGAATATCGGTTCTGACGACGTCGTTCGGTTTCGATCGAGACCAAGACAATGATATACGTGAAATCGGATATTTTCCGCTGCGCCAATCTGATTGGACCGATTCCCAACACTATGCACCTAGAAGGCCCATTGACCCTAAAGAGGGTTACGTTATTTAGACTACTAGAGACGTTAACTAATATATTCATAGCTCTCGTACTCTATTGCCCTTATCATAGGCAACCTCAACACAACGTTGAGAAATAATTCTAAGTTTGAGATTATGTCTTGATATAAATGATCAAAGGTTTAACGATTAACATATCACATAGTCATCATGGATATGCCACAATTGAGGTAACATCACTAGTATATAATAGCAACCAATGTTCCAATCATGACAACAATAGCAATAAATTGTATAGTGGAAAGCGACTTGATACTATATGGGACCCACTTCCCACACATTATCAGCTTGTTTAAGCTTTTCTTTCATCTCAATATGCTTCATCTTGTTTACCTTATGTTTATTAGCAGCTAGTGTGTCAACTTATTTAGGACCTCTAAATTTATAAAGCATGCCATCACTTTATAATTAAGATATCAAGAAATAACAAAACTTCAATAATAAAAGACTTTGTTTCTTTGAACTCAAGGAAGAAAAAAATACATTCGAAAGAACTAAAGGACCTCACTTTTTGGTGTCCAAGGTTTCGACATATAATATCCTAGTTTAAGAATATGTTAAGAGATTAGATCAATGGACTACTAACAATTTTGATTAACCATTTTCGGATCTTGATTTGAAAGAACTCCGAAGTTAAGCGTGTTCTATTAGGACTTAACCAATGATGAGTGACCTCTTGAGAAGATTATTAATTAGTACTGTTGTTGGACTAATCAATTGATTTAATCATTAAGTTTGGTATTAAAACATGACTTAGCCTGAAGGTCAACCATGACTTGCTTAGCTGTTTGATAGGTGATGTATGTGTGATCTTGATGAAGACGTCAATTATTTAATGGGGGAATATTGTAACACCTTCGCTTGAAAATATGTTAAGAGATTAATTCAGTGGACTACCAACAACTCTGGTTAACAACAGAAGTTGAGTTGAAGGAACTATGCAGTTAAGCGCGCTTTGTTGGGAGAAGGCCCATGATAGATAACCTCAGCTACTAATTAGCACAATTGTTGGGATAGTCAGCTGATTTAATTGTTACATGATAAGCCAAATATTGTAGACAAGGAAAAGACATACGATAAACTTGCCACCAAGTAAGATCAAAAGTATAGATATTTGTCTTCACAAGAAGGAAGTGTAGTCTCTATCCAAAGTGGATACAAACTCATTCACTTGGTCATAAAGGTACATTTATGGTTTACATCTTGGTTGGGTCGAACATAAACTAACTTTAAATCCACACACAAATCTAATCATGTAAAAGTTTAAAATGTTCCATCCACAAGTGGGTTAAGAGCTAGATAAAATGAGCAATATCAAATTCAAGGTTATTATTATATGACAAAGTACCCTTCTCTAGCACTATGTCTCTCCACTTTCTCTTACACCCTCTTTATCTCGCTAGAAATGATCAGAGGGCATTTTTGTTTTCAAACTTTTAAAAGTAATTAACAAGTGACAATTTAGAGATATGTACTTAATTATAAAATTATAAATATTTTTTAATATTTTTTCAGAGATATATTAGAAAATGTAAATAATAATGAGGATTGATTTGTAAAATTTTTTTATATCTAAGAGTAGATATTTCCACTTCTCCTGCAAACGTATAATCTAATGTCAACATTGTAAATGCTGTGGTATCAAACTCACTACTGTTACCTAAACCTAACATATTCCTACTAGGGTTTGTTTATTAAAATAAAATTTTAAAATTTCAGGACTAAGAAGTGTGTATTTAATTTAAATTTGATAATAATAGTATACATTTTAAAATTTTAAAGATTAAAATTTATCTACTATTATTTACTATACTTTATTCAAATAAGGTATTTGATATCAGCTCTAGCATCCATTATCCAGCCTTTTCCTCAACAATCAGTATTTTTTTTGTGTTTTTACAAAATTTGTACGATCTTTCAATTCTACCCTCCTTATAATATTCCTTCAAATTCTTACTGTTTTTCTTTTCTAATATCAATGTTGATATCCCTAGTGATAAAATTAATATGTAGAATACTTAAATAAGTCATATATTAATTTAGATATTCATATTTAACAAAGTTTAGTTCTTATCAGGTTAGAAATATGGGTGTCTATTTTATTTCGTTAGTGGTTGCCCTTCGATAATCACTTCCTTGATGGACATCTCGACTACGGTTTAATAATTAGTTTAATATCCGTACTTTACAAAAACATACGCTTAAAATTTTAAATTTTTGTTTAGGTTTACGTGACAATTATAAACTAAGTAGACTTGATCCATTGAAGAGGGCGTCTGTGTTTCTCTTAAAAAATTAGATCACAATCCACTGAGGTATTTATTTAAAAAATTTTACGAAATCAAAGATATGACTTCATTGAAAATTTAAGCCTGATTGTCAATCAAGTATCAATTCGTATTAAAAAAATTGAATAAAAATAACTTATAAGTACCCAAAAATTAATTTATCTCGCCGAGAAATATATTGGAACTTACAAACCTCTTGTATTCATGGGTTTTATCCTCTTGTTATGGTGTTGGATTTTAAACAAAGTCAGTCTACATAGTGCCTCAACAACGCCCATGCTTTGTATTTTTTTTTACCGTTAAGTTTGTATTAAATTTTGCAAACCCCAATTAGATCAATTGTGTCCTTCACGTCTGTTATCATAAATATTCATATTATTTAGATTATATGAAATTATGGTGTTACACCACACAAATAGTTTTCTTATAAAAATTATTACATTTTTATTTATATTAAATTTATTATTTTGATAAATTGCATTGAATTGATCTCTGCTGATTTATGTAAGGTTCAACTTTAGGGGAAAAAATAGAACGGTTCACATTGATCACAATTCGCTTGGCACACAAATAAAAGGAAAAATAGGTGACAAGAGCACCATATTTATGGGACGACGGAAATATTCGAATGTCCATTTCCACCCTACAATCTAGAAAAAAAGGTTCTATTTTGTCAAATATTTTTCCATTCCTCTGCTAATTCTTACAATAAACTTCGTGAACAATGTAACAACCGAATAATTTATTAGTTTAAATAATGAATAATTAAAATTATTGTCAGTCGAGTATAGAGCGATTGGCATCATTCCTGCTCCCAGGAGCAGGACGTGAGTTCGCCTCCGGGCAACTACAGTCGGACACTACCTGTTGCGGGATTTCGCAGCCACTGGGCCAATATCCAAAAAAATAATAATTATTAAAATTATCACTTTTTAAAATTATACATTGAGAAATTAGATCCTTTACCGTAGTACTTAAGCAAAGGAGTAGTTGGTCCACGTATCTACAGGAATTTAATAGTTTTAAAATATTAAATAGTTAAATATTTTTTAAAATGTTAACGCATACATAATATTTGAAAAGTTGGAGTGCAAGAATAAAATATTTTTGATGTTTCTAATGTTTTTAGGGAGTTAACTGTAGATCACTATCTTCACTCTGATTCTGACACTAAGGACGAACATCATGGGTCATAGGAGACCAGATTCTCTGTGCATCTCAATGCACACCACTTGAATAAATTATCTTATTATCCTATCAAATTAATTATTTTAAATTTTTTGCATTGTAATTATAAATAAATATCATGAAATATCATATTTATGTAAATTAACATTAAATATGTTTTAAATGTATTTATTTAAATTAAATATATAATTAGTTTGTAATAAAGTATAAATAGAAAGTAATTATAGATATTGCTTTATTTTTTCAATATTTAAATAATAATTATATTTATAATAAAAAATTTAAAATAATTTATTTGATAGGATAATAAGATGATTTATTGAAATACATACCAAGATACACAGATCCGGTGTCGGCCACAGGTATCATCGAGGTTTTATTTTATGCGAGTTGTTACATCGTAGGAGTAGTTTATTGTTGTCCGGCGCCTCCGATAGAATATGCAGCGGGTGGGGGATAAACTTTTAAACGGAGCCACAAAAAATTGATGTTCCGATTTTCTTGCATGTTAAGATGGTCCGTTACCGACACGTGAGCGTTCTTGTGAAGCTGCCCATGGTAAGACGCCGAGCCTGGGGAGAGAGTAGGGGGTGTAAATGAGGTGAGTCATGTCGAGTAACATGGTGTTTAAATTCGATTTATTTATATTATACGAGTTTGAATTTGAGCTCGAGTTTCAATAAGTATGTTGAACTCATGCTCAAACTTGATTCGTTTATTAATCGAATCGAGTCGAACTCGAACTCGAGTAATAGTTGAACTAAGATTTAATTCACATTCAAATTTAAGTTATATACAAACTCATTTATAAAAATCAAATTAATAAAAAATTATTTGAGAAACTCTAAATTTAATTTATTTATAAATCTCAACCTAAATGTAAGCTTAAAATTTAAATTATTTAAATTGTTTAAATGTCAATATATAAATATTAATACTCATAATTAAAATTTTAAAAATAAATATTTAATATAATATTTAATCACCTTACTCGCGAGTTTATTGAACCAAGTAGAAGTCTGTTCAAGCACGACTCATTTAATGAGTCGAGATTTATTTTTTGTTCAAGATTCAAGTTTATTTATTTAACATAATAAATGAGTTGAGTTGAGTTTTATCGAGCTGAGTTTCGAGTTACTTGTCGAGTGTATTGATTCGTTTACACCTCGAGGAGGGAGTGTTAAAAAATTATAATTTATTATGTTAAAAAATAAGTGTAAATAAAATTTTTGATTTATGAATAGGTTGAGAACTAATTATTTGATTTATTATTTATTTAAATAATTAAATAATAATTATTATTAATTTTATAATATCTTTTAAATTTGAAATAAGTTAAACTAAAATTTATTTGAGTTCAAAGAAAAATTTATAAATAAATTTGTGATCGAATTTCACAACTGATTTAGATCGGTTTAAGTTTTATAAATGATTTCATATCAAATTTAAATTAAACTTGAGTTGTTATTCAAGTTTGACTTTGAACTCGGTTTAATTAAATAAAATGAGTTGAGCCTGAATCGTATACTTCTCGGTTTGACTCATTGGTTAGCACCACCCTTAACCATTTGTTCTTCAAGTAGATTCATTTAGGACATGCTTGGTACGAGGATAACTTGGGGATAAACCAGGTTTATCTCCAAATTTCAGGGGATAAACCTGGTTTATCCTCAAACAATTTGAGTGCCAAACAAGTTACTAGAGTTTAACATAAATTTGATTTGTCAAGTTTTTTTTACCTTGCTCGAACTTAAATATTCAATGTTTGAGTTTAAATTCCAGCTCATTTATGAAAATTGAATATAAATTTTATTAGTGAAACTTTGACTACAGTTTAGTTTCTTATAATCTAAATATTATGAATATCAATGATATTAGACCTGAAGGACAAAAATTGCTCTGATTGGGGTTTGCATAATTTAATACGAACTTAATGATACGAAAATTCGTAAAATTCGACTAAGCTCATTTATTTTGTTTGAAAAAAAATAGAATGTAAAAATAAATTAATTTGTCAACAAGTTAAGTTTGATCTTTTTGTTTGACTCAGTAAATTTCAAGTGATTCAATTAAATACTCAATCAATTGTTTGGTTAAATATTTTCAAACAAATAATTAAAAAATTTATAATTTTTGTAAACTTATTCAACAAGTTAAAATTTTGATTTGTACTTAAAATTGAACTATATCTTCATAAAGAAATTAATTTGAATTTTTGTTGTTTATTAAATTTATTATTTTGATGAATTACAATTAAGTTGATCTCTGTTGATTTAGAGACGGTTCAATTTCAGTGAAAAAAAATAGAACGGATCCTATTGATTACAATTTACTCGGCACACAAATAAAAAGAAAAAAACATAGACGAGAAGAGCACCATATTTTCGAATTTCCTTGTATACCATACAACACAGGAAAAAACTTACCTTGTCAAATATCTTTTCATTTCTCTGCTAATTATTACGATATACTTTGTGAAAATGTAACTTTATCAAATAATTTTTAAGTTTAAATAATAAATAATTAAATTATTACTTTTCAAAATTTATCAGGTTTTTTAGGGTAGCACTTACAATGTATGTGACAAAACAGCCGTGATTGTTGGCCACGTGTTTACCGTGGTTTACAATTTTTAAAATATTAAATAGATAAGTACTTTCTTAAAATGTTAACATTTACTTGATATTTCAGATATCAGGATACAATAATAAAAAAAGTTTGACGTTTAGTGGGACTAATTTCACCAGGATTCCGACTCGGACCAAAACATCGCCGGCTACTTCACGTATATATCTTCGAGTTTCCATTTTCCGAGGCAGACGTCCGGCGAAGGAGCAGTTCGCAGTTGCCGTCGCGCCTCGCTCCGACGTACGGCCGAGCGGAGCGCAACCCCTGCTTTGCGGTCCTTAACGCCAGATCTCTCTTTCGGCGAGATCCTTCTCTTTCCTGCGGTGCTGTTCGCCGGGGGCTTCACTCTGGTATCAATTGGGCGCGTAGATGGTGCCCCTCGGCAGTAACGACGACAGGTCTTCACCGCGAGCTGCTCTGTCCACGGAAGGCACTGCTCCCGCCGCCGCCGGCCGCGTCCGCCGCCGAGCCAGCCAATCCCTAGAGCGCCAGCGGTGTCGCCCATGGGTCGCCCCCACCGCTCACTGCTCTGCCGTCCTACCAGTACTAGAGTATATCCGGGGGCTGTACACGGAGAGACGCCCTTCCTTCCGAGGCTACTACTGCGGCGTCGTGTCCCCCGCCGCGCCGGAATCCCATCCAGGCAACAATACTACAAAGGATGCAAGCGGTGCCGTCGACGGCGCGCCTCCCTCTTTAATCTTTACTAAGCGGCTGTCCGGAGAGAAACGCGCCGTCGACGTTGGCAACTCTTCCTCCCGGGTGTACTACAGCGCTCAGAAGCCTGCTGTGGCCTTCTCGTGGGAGTCCCAGCCGGGAAACCCTCGTAGCTCCTCGGATCGTTTCGTCGCCGCCTCGTCTCCGGGCGACTTCGCCGGCGGCCCTGATGGCAGAGAGGATGTCGATTTCGAAGGGATAAGTGCCGAACGATTCTTCCTGGCTCCCTGCAGCTCCAAATCGATAATGGCGAGGGAGGAACACGGGCATAATTTGGTCTCCCGCGCAAGCTCGAAAGGTAGACAAGTAGTAGCAGAGGATGATCGCCGACTCCGGGAAGCTATTCAGGACATCTGCTGCTACATGATCGGAGATGGCAATCTCCGCGTCCGTCAGGAAGATCTACCTGACGGCCGCGGCGTCCGGTTGACATGTACCTGGTAGCTACAAGAACTCTCTCTCTCTCTCAAGGGTCATAGTGCCCTATCAAGAGGGTACTTGGTCTAAAAAGACTATATTTTGGCCGTAACATGACAGCTTTTTCACACATCACATTTTTTAAATTTACGGGTGCTTCGACAACAGGGTGTCTAGCACCTCAGCTATAGAGCTAGTAGCACCTCATCGAGGGAGTGTTTTGTCCCAATTAGCTACTTTTTGTAATTTTAGATTTGTCTCCCTGGTTGTCTATAAAAGAAATCATTTTCAATGTCTCAAACGATAGAAGATAAAGGCTCTCACAAGTCTACCACATTTGCAAGCCTTCCTAATATTTATTTTCACTTTTTAGAGCTGCCTCAAGAGACCAAAGTGCATCTATTCATCCTCACATTCTATTCCACCAAAACCCACTCTAACCAAGCAATTCCCAATGTTCTTCCTCCCGCTCTACATGTACCAAAGGAGACTTAAAAGAGCCCCACTAAAGCACTCAAGGTCGTGGAGAAACCTGAAGTGGAGCAAAGAATTGATCAAAATCACGAACAATTTTTGGAGGTCTTAGCACCCCATCAACAAGGCACCAGGAGTCCCATCAATAGGGCACCAAGGAGTCCAACACATTTTCTTTTATTTCCACTTTTTGATCAATTTTTTTTATCCTTCTACGCATCTTAATTAGCATCATTTCATATTTTTATAAGCATCTAATTTGCGTTTTGCTCATTCTAAAACACCAAATATTAGGCCATCAGGAGTTATTTTCAACCTGGTTAATTTTTCTCCTTTTTTGTCATTTCATTTTTTTTTCAAGTGTTTCACATCTTGTCGAGTTATAATCTTTTTTTTTTACTTATTTTCTTGTTTCAATTCTGACATTCTACGAATAGTCCGAAGGAATGAATTTTACTTCAACCAATCAAAACAATAAAAAACGAAATTACATCAAACTCTTCTTCTCTGGCGGGCAAAAGAATGAGAAGTCGGAACCTGTATCATCAAATATCCCTGCACAAGGTCAAGTATTTGTATTTTATATTTTCATTTGGAGCATGTGGCTCCTAACAACCACAATTTCACACATATCACCGCTTCTCCATCATGTTCTTCTTCTCCCTTTTTTTTCTTCTTAGTTCTTTTCCTCTCTGTCTCTTTCACACAATCCAAGTCAGTCCTGTGGCACCCGAGTGAGGGTTGAAAGTTTGAGAACCAAGGAGTGTGTGTAATCAAAAGAGGAGTCTGAAAACTATATCTATGGTGATTAGTTTTGATTGTGAATACGTTGATTGTAATAGACCTAAAGTAGTGATTTCATTCTTTAAACTTCGCAGAATCTTGTTATCCATGAGTTTTTTCATAAATAACCTAATGTCAAATATTGATCATTTATTAAGAGTTTATTTAGTGTGCTTTGTTGATACAAACCTCTTACATTCATGGGTTTTATCCTCTTGTTATGGTGTTGGATTTTAAACAAAGTCAGTCTACATAGTGCCTCAACGCCCATGCTTTGTATTTTTTTACCGTTAAGTTTGTATTAAATTTTGCAAACCCCAACTAGATCAATTTTGTCCTTCGCGTCTGTTATCATAAATATTCATAATATTTAGATTATATGAAATTTTGGTGCTACACCACACAAATAGTTTTCTTATAAAATTTATTACATTTTTATTTATATTAAATTTATTATTTTGATAAATTGCATTGAATTGATCTCTGCTGATTTATAGAAGGTTAAACTTTAGAAAAAAAAATAGAACGGTTCACATTGATCACAATTCACTTGGCACACAAATAAAAGAAAAAATAGGTGACAAGAGCACCTTATTCATGGGACGACGGAAATATTCGAATAGCCATTTCTACCCTACAATCTAGAAAAAAGGTTCTATTTTGTCTAATTCTTACAATAAACTTTGTGGACAATGTAACTCAACCAAATAATTTATTAGTTTAAATAATGAATAATTAAAATTATTGTCGAACAAGTATAGCTCGATTGGCATCGTCCCTGCTCCTGAGGGAGCAGGGCATGAGTTCGCCTCCCAGCAGTTACAGTCGGGCACCCCCCCCCCCCCCCCCGGGGGGGGGGGGGTCTGGGGGGGTCGAGCTCCCTTGCCACCCGCGGCGTTGAGAGATTTCACAGCCACTGGGCCAATGTCCAAAAAATAATAATTATTAAAATTATTACTTTTTAAAATTATACATTGAGAAATTAGGCCCTTTAACGTAGTACTTAAGCAAAGTAGTAGTTGGTCCACGTATCTACAGGATTTTAATAATTTTAAAATATTAAATAAATAAACATTTTTTAAATGTTAACGCATACGTAATATTTGAAAAGTTGGAGGGCAAGAAGAAAATATTTTTTTTGTTTCTAATGTTTAGGGACTTAACTGTAGATCGCTAATTCTGACATGACGAACATCATGCGTCATAGGAGACCAGATTCTCGGTGCATCTCAATGCACACCACTTAGAATAAATTATCTTATTATCCTATCAAATTAATTATTTTAATTTTTTTGTCATTGTAAATATAAATAAATATCATGAAATAACATATTTTATGTAAATTAACATTAAATATGTTTTATATGTATTTATTTAAATTAAATATATTCTTAGTTTGAAATAAAGTATAAATAAAAAATAAATATAGATATTACTTTATTTTTTCAATTTTTAAATAATAATTATATTTATAATAACAAACAATTTAGAATATTTTATCTGATAGGATAATAAGTTGATTTATTGAAATACATACCAAGATACACGATCCGGTGTCGGCCACAGGTATCATCCAGTTTTCATTTTCTGCGAGGAGCAGTTTACTGTTGTCCGGCGCCTCCGATAGAATATGCGGCAGGTGGGGGATAAACTTTTAAACGGAGCCGCAAAAAATCGGTGTTTCTATTTTCTTGCGTGTCAAGGTGGTCCATTACCGACACGTGAGCGTTCTTGTGAAGCTGCCCGTGATAACACGTCGAGCCTGGGGAGAGAGTAGGGGTGTAAATCAGGTGAGTCTAGTCGAGTAACATGTTGTTTAAATTCGATTCATTTATATTATACGAGTTTGAATTTGAACTCTAGTTTTAATGAGCATGTTGAACTCATGCTCAAGCTTGATTCGTTAATTAATCGAGTCGAGTAGAATTCGAACTCGAGTAATAGTTGAACTAAGATTCAATTGACGTTCAAATTTAAGTTATATACAAACTTATTTATAAAACTCAAAATTAATAAATAGTTATCTGTGGAACTTTAAATTTAATTTATTTATAAATCTCCACCTAAATTTAAACTCAAATTTTAAATTATTTAATATATTTAAATGACAATATATAAATATTAATACTCATAATTAAAATTTTAAAAATAAATATTCAATAAAATATTTAATCGAGATACTCGCGAATTTATCGAACCGAGTAGAAGTCTGTTCAAACACGACTCATTTAATGAGTTGAGCCTTATTTTTTGTTCAAGATTCAAGTTTATTTATTAAACGTAACAAATGAGTTGAGTTGAATTTTTATCGAGCTGAGTTTCGAGTTACTTGCCGAGTGTATTGATTCGTTTACACCTTGAGGAGGGAGTGTTAAAAACTATAACTTATTATGTTAAAAAATAAGTGTAAATAAAAATTTTGATTTATTAATAGACTCAGAACTAATTATTTGTTTTATTACTTAATTAAATAATTAAATAATAATTATTATTAATTTTATAATATCTTTTAAATTTGAAATAAGTTAAAATAAAATTTTGTTGAGTTCAAAGAAAGATTTATAAATAAATTTGTGTTCGAATTTCACAATTGATTTTAGATCGGTTTAAGTTTTATAAATAATTTCATATCAAATTTAAAATAAACTTGAGTTGTTATTCAAGTTTGAGTTTGAACTCGTTCGATTAAATAAAATGAGTTGAGCCTGAATCGTATACTTCTAGGTTCGACTCGTTGGTTTGCACCACCCTTGACCATTTGTTCTTCAAGTGGATTCATTTAGAGTTTAACATAAATTTGATTTGTCAAGTTTTTTTACCTTGCTCGAACTTAAATATTCAATGTTTGAGTTTAAATTCCAGCACATTTATGAAAATTGAATATAAATTTTATTAGTGAAACTTTGACTACAGTTTAGTTTTTTATAATCTAAATATTATGAATATCAATGATATTAGACCTGAAGGACAAAAATGGCTCTGATTGGGGGTTTGCATAATTTAATACGAACTTAACGACACGAAAATTCATAAAATTCAACTATGCTCATTTATTTTGTTTGAAAAAAATTAGAATGTAAAAATAAATTAATTTGTCAACAAGTTAAGTTTGATCTTTTTGTTTGACTCAGTAAATTTCAAGTGACTCAATTAAATACTCAATCAATTGATTGGTTAAATGTTTTAAAACAAATAATTACAAATTTTATAATTTTTGTAAATTTATTCAATAAGTTAAAATTTTTATTTGTACTTAAAATTAAACTATATCTTCATAAAAAAAATAATTTCAATTTTTTTTGTTCTTTAAACTTATTATTTTGATGAATTACAATGAAGTTGATCTCTGCTGGTTTAGAGACGGTTCGATTTCAGTGAAAAAAAAATAGAACGGATCCTATTGATTACTGTTATTTCATCCTGGTTTGATGACAATTCCACTGCTCGGATTGTTAACACCCCGATCCATAAAGACTTGATTGAGGATTCTATTATTTGGCCTCTATTATTTGGCCACTAACGTCTCATGGTGGTTTTTCTCTAAAATCTGCTTACAGTTTTATTATTCAAGAGAGATTGCCCCTGGGCCTTCCAATTTAGCTATTTGGCAGAAACTGTGGCATCCAAAGGTGGGACAATTCTTATCACAAAAAATGAGGGTATGTATTTGGAAAATTCTATCTGGAAATCTTCCAACAAACTTTGATATCAATAGAAGATGCTCCTATATTTCTCCAGTATGTGATTTATATTTTATGGAAGCTGAAACTTTGGAGCATATATTCCTCTTTTGTCCGTGTAGCAAAGCAGTGTGGTTATTATCTCCCTTTGGTAATATTTCAGCTTGGCTCAAGAAATCTTTATCTGATGTTATTGAACATTGTCTAGGTTACGTACTTTCCAAGGACAAATATCTCTCTAAATTGGGTGTTTAGCTTGTTGTATTATTTGGCACTTATGGAAGGAGCGATGCAAGGTTATTTTTAAATCTGTGCGGGATACACCTTACAAAATTTATCGGCATGCTCTCATAACAGCTGATTTCTGTTTTCAGAATGCTCCTTCCGTTCAAGCTACTTTGGATTCGAGATGGGTACCTCCAAATATTAATCAATATAAAGTTAATGTGGCCCATGCTATCTCAAGTGATTTAAGTATTATAAGTATGGTTGCTAGAGATGAGGAAGGCAAACTAATATTCTGGAATACTAAATGCTCCACTTCTTCACATCCTCAGATTTTGGGAGCGGAAGCTATTGATCAAGCTTGCATATGGGCGTCCAACTCTACTACTCACTCTCTAATAGAAAGTGAAGCTAACGAGGTGATTGATGCCATTACGGGAAAGGGAGCTATGCTTTGGAGGTCACGGCGGATAATTTTTAAATGTTCTGATTTAATGTCTATGTATCCAAACATTACATTATCTTTTGTCAGTCGGTCTTCTAACAGTCTTGCTAATGAGTTAGCAAGGTGGTGTTTATTGTTCGGTATAGAAGACAGTTCGCCTACTCCAATTCCTAAAATGGCTTGGCAGCAACTTTGTATGGATATTCCAGTTTGAAATGTATTGAATAAAATTTTCAGATTTTTTTCAAAAAAAAATGATCCTATTGATTACAATTCACTCGGCACACAAATAAAAAGAAAAACACAGATGAGAAGAGCACCATATTTTCGAATTTCCTTGTATACCATACAACACAGGAAAAATACTTACTTTGTCAAATATATTTTCATTTCTCTGCTAATTACTACGATATGCTTTGTGAAAATGTAACTTTACCAAATAATTTTTAAGTTTAAATAATAAATAATTAAATTATTACTTTTCAAAAATTATCTGGTTGCTTATGGGGTGTTTGGTTGCATGATAATTTTTTGTACACTTTCATGAAAAAAATTTATATTAAAATAAAAAGTGAACCAACTCATGACATAAAATTATCATGTTTGGAGGGATGTGATTACAAAAAAGAGTAACTACCACACATGACCAAACAAAGTGGGGGACCACAAGAAAAAAGAAAGAGGTGAGACCCTCTTTTTTTGTTTAAGAAGAAAATCACTTTTAAAACATAAAATTGTCATGATTACCAAACACCTCTTTTAACAAGTTTTCTTACAATTTTTAAAAATTAAAACAAAAACCTTCGTTATCATGCAACCAAACACCCCATTAGGGTAGCACTTACAATTTATGTGACAAAATAGCCGTGATTGTTGGCCACGTGTTTACAGTAGTTTACAATTTTTAAAATATTAAATAGATAAATACTTTCTTAAAATGTTAACATTTACTTGATATTTCAGATATCAGGATACAATAATAAAAAAAGTTTGACGTTTAGTGGGACTAATTTCACCAGGATTCCGACTCGGACCAAAACATCGCCGGCTACTTCACGTATATATCTTCGAGTTTCCATTTTCCGAGGCAGACGTCCGGCGAAGGAGCAGTTCGCAGTTGCCGTCGCGCCTCGCTCCGACGTACGGCCGAGCGGAGCGCAACCCCTGCTTTGCGGTCCTTAACGCCAGATCTCTCTCTCGGCGAGATCCTTCTCTTTCCTGCGGTGCTGTTCGCCGGGGGCTTCACTCTGGTATCAATTGGGCGCGTAGATGGTGCCCCTCGGCAGTAACGACGACAGGTCTTCACCGCGAGCTGCTCTGTCCACGGAAGGCACTGCTCCCGCCGCCGCCGGCCGCGTCCGCCGCCGAGCCAGCCAATCCCTAGAGCGCCAGCGGTGTCGCCCATGGGTCGCCCCCACCGCTCACTGCTCTGCCGTCCTACCAGTACTAGAGTATATCCGGGGGCTGTACACGGAGAGACGCCCTTCCTTCCGAGGCTACTACTGCGGCGTCGTGTCCCCCGCCGCGCCGGAATCCCATCCAGGCAACAATACTACAAAGGATGCAAGCGGTGCCGTCGACGGCGCGCCTCCCTCTTTAATCTTTACTAAGCGGCTGTCCGGAGAGAAACGCGCCGTCGACGTTGGCAACTCTTCCTCCCGGGTGTACTACAGCGCTCAGAAGCCTGCTGTGGCCTTCTCGTGGGAGTCCCAGCCGGGAAACCCTCGTAGCTCCTCGGATCGTTTCGTCGCCGCCTCGTCTCCGGGCGACTTCGCCGGCGGCCCTGATGGCAGAGAGGATGTCGATTTCGAAGGGATAAGTGCCGAACGATTCTTCCTGGCTCCCTGCAGCTCCAAATCGATAATGGCGAGGAGGAACACGGGCATAATTTGGTCTCCCGCGCAAGCTCGAAAGGTAGACAAGTAGTAGCAGAGGATGATCGCCGACTCCGGGAAGCTATTCAGGACATCTGCTGCTACATGATCGGAGATGGCAATCTCCGCGTCCGTCAGGAAGATCTACCTGACGGCCGCGGCGTCCGGTTGACATGTACCTGGTAGCTACAAGAACTCTCTCTCTCTCTCAAGGGTCATAGTGCCCTATCAAGAGGGTACTTGGTCTAAAAAGACTATATTTTGGCCGTAACATGACAGCTTTTTCACACATCACATTTTTTAAATTTACGGGTGCTTCGACAACAGGGTGTCTAGCACCTCAGCTATAGAGCTAGTAGCACCTCATCGAGGGAGTGTTTTGTCCCAATTAGCTACTTTTTGTAATTTTAGATTTGTCTCCCTGGTTGTCTATAAAAGAAATCATTTTCAATGTCTCAAACGATAGAAGATAAAGGCTCTCACAAGTCTACCACATTTGCAAGCCTTCCTAATATTTATTTTCACTTTTTAGAGCTGCCTCAAGAGACCAAAGTGCATCTATTCATCCTCACATTCTATTCCACCAAAACCCACTCTAACCAAGCAATTCCCAATGTTCTTCCTCCCGCTCTACATGTACCAAAGGAGACTTAAAAGAGCCCCACTAAAGCACTCAAGGTCGTGGAGAAACCTGAAGTGGAGCAAAGAATTGATCAAAATCACGAACAATTTTTGGAGGTCTTAGCACCCCATCAACAAGGCACCAGGAGTCCCATCAATAGGGCACCAAGGAGTCCAACACATTTTCTTTTATTTCCACTTTTTGATCAATTTTTTTATCCTTCTACGCATCTTAATTAGCATCATTTCATATTTTTATAAGCATCTAATTTGCGTTTTGCTCATTCTAAAACACCAAATATTAGGCCATCAGGAGTTATTTTCAACCTGGTTAATTTTTCTCCTTTTTTGTCATTTCATTTTTTTTTCAAGTGTTTCACATCTTGTCGAGTTATAATCTTTTTTTTTTACTTATTTTCTTGTTTCAATTCTGACATTCTACGAATAGTCCGAAGGAATGAATTTTACTTCAACCAATCAAAACAATAAAAAACGAAATTACATCAAACTCTTCTTCTCTGGCGGGCAAAAGAATGAGAAGTCGGAACCTGTATCATCAAATATCCCTGCACAAGGTCAAGTATTTGTATTTTATATTTTCATTTGGAGCATGTGGCTCCTAACAACCACAATTTCACACATATCACCGCTTCTCCATCATGTTCTTCTTCTCCCTTTTTTTTCTTCTTAGTTCTTTTCCTCTCTGTCTCTTTCACACAATCCAAGTCAGTCCTGTGGCACCCGAGTGAGGGTTGAAAGTTTGAGAACCAAGGAGTGTGTGTAATCAAAAGAGGAGTCTGAAAACTATATCTATGGTGATTAGTTTTGATTGTGAATACGTTGATTGTAATAGACCTAAAGTAGTGATTTCATTCTTTAAACTTCGCAGAATCTTGTTATCCATGAGTTTTTTCATAAATAACCTAATGTCAAATATTGATCATTTATTAAGAGTTTATTTAGTGTGCTTTGTTGATACAAACCTCTTACATTCATGGGTTTTATCCTCTTGTTATGGTGTTGGATTTTAAACAAAGTCAGTCTACATAGTGCCTCAACGCCCATGCTTTGTATTTTTTTACCGTTAAGTTTGTATTAAATTTTGCAAACCCCAACTAGATCAATTTTGTCCTTCGCGTCTGTTATCATAAATATTCATAATATTTAGATTATATGAAATTTTGGTGCTACACCACACAAATAGTTTTCTTATAAAATTTATTACATTTTTATTTATATTAAATTTATTATTTTGATAAATTGCATTGAATTGATCTCTGCTGATTTATAGAAGGTTAAACTTTAGAAAAAAAAATAGAACGGTTCACATTGATCACAATTCACTTGGCACACAAATAAAAGAAAAAATAGGTGACAAGAGCACCTTATTCATGGGACGACGGAAATATTCGAATAGCCATTTCTACCCTACAATCTAGAAAAAAGGTTCTATTTTGTCTAATTCTTACAATAAACTTTGTGGACAATGTAACTCAACCAAATAATTTATTAGTTTAAATAATGAATAATTAAAATTATTGTCGAACAAGTATAGCTCGATTGGCATCGTCCCTGCTCCTGGGGGAGCAGGGCATGAGTTCGCCTCCCAGCAGTTACAGTCGGGCACCCCCCCCCCCCGGGGGGGGGATCTGTGGGGATCGAGCTCCCTTGCCACCCGCGGCGTTGAGAGATTTCACAGCCACTGGGCCAATGTCCAAAAAATAATAATTATTAAAATTATTACTTTTTAAAATTATACATTGAGAAATTAGGCCCTTTAACGTAGTACTTAAGCAAAGTAGTAGTTGGTCCACGTATCTACAGGATTTTAATAATTTTAAAATATTAAATAAATAAACATTTTTTAAATGTTAACGCATACGTAATATTTGAAAAGTTGGAGGGCAACGCGCGCCTCCCTCTTTAATCTTTACTAAGCGGCTGTCCGGAGAGAAACGCGCCGTCGACGTTGGCAACTCTTCCTCCCGGGTGTACTACAGCGCTCAGAAGCCTGCTGTGGCCTTCTCGTGGGAGTCCCAGCCGGGAAACCCTCGTAGCTCCTCGGATCGTTTCGTCGCCGCCTCGTCTCCGGGCGACTTCGCCGGCGGCCCTGATGGCAGAGAGGATGTCGATTTCGAAGGGATAAGTGCCGAACGATTCTTCCTGGCTCCCTGCAGCTCCAAATCGATAACGAGGAGGGAGGCGCACGGGCATAATTTGGTCTCCCGCGCAAGCTCGAAAGGTAGACAAGTAGTAGCAGAGGATGATCGCCGACTCCGGGAAGCTATTCAGGACATCTGCTGCTACATGATCGGAGATGGCAATCTCCGCGTCCGTCAGGAAGATCTACCTGACGGCCGCGGCGTCCGGTTGACATGTACCTGGTAGCTACAAGAACTCTCTCTCTCTCTCAAGGGTCATAGTGCCCTATCAAGAGGGTACTTGGTCTAAAAAGACTATATTTTGGCCGTAACATGACAGCTTTTTCACACATCACATTTTTTAAATTTACGGGTGCTTCGACAACAGGGTGTCTAGCACCTCAGCTATAGAGCTAGTAGCACCTCATCGAGGGAGTGTTTTGTCCCAATTAGCTACTTTTTGTAATTTTAGATTTGTCTCCCTGGTTGTCTATAAAAGAAATCATTTTCAATGTCTCAAACGATAGAAGATAAAGGCTCTTACAAGTCTACCACATTTGCAAGCCTTCCTAATATTTATTTTCACTTTTTAGAGCTGCCTCAAGAGACCAAAGTGCATCTATTCATCCTCACATTCTATTCCACCAAAACCCACTCTAACCAAGCAATTCCCAATGTTCTTCCTCCCGCTCTACATGTACCAAAGGAGACTTAAAAGAGCCCCACTAAAGCACTCAAGGTCGTGGAGAAACCTGAAGTGGAGCAAAGAATTGATCAAAATCACGAACAATTTTTGGAGGTCTTAGCACCCCCATCAACAAGGCACCAGGAGTCCCATCAATAGGGCACCAAGGAGTCCAACACATTTTCTTTTATTTCCACTTTTTGATCAATTTTTTTTATCCTTCTACGCATCTTAATTAGCATCATTTCATATTTTTATAAGCATCTAATTTGCGTTTTGCTCATTCTAAAACACCAAATATTAGGCCATCAGGAGTTATTTTCAACCTGGTTAATTTTTCTCCTTTTTTGTCATTTCATTTTTTTTTCAAGTGTTTCACATCTTGTCGAGTTATAATCTTTTTTTTTTACTTATTTTCTTGTTTCAATTCTGGCATTCTACGAATAGTCCGAAGGAATGAATTTTACTTCAACCAATCAAAACAATAAAAAAAGAAATTACATCAAACTCTTCTTCTCTGGCGGGCAAAAGAATGAGAAGTCGGAACCTGTATCATCAAATATCCCTGCACAAGGTCAAGTATTTGTATTTTATATTTTCATTTGGAGCATGTGGCTCCTAACAACCACAATTTCACACATATCACCGCTTCTCCATCATGTTCTTCTTCTCCCTTTTTTTTCTTCTTAGTTCTTTTCCTCTCTGTCTCTTTCACACAATCCAAGTCAGTCTGTGGCACCCGAGTGAGGGTTGAAAGTTTGAGAACCAAGGAGTGTGTGTAATCAAAAGAGGAGTCTGAAAACTATATCTATGGTGATTAGTTTTGATTGTGAATACGTTGATTGTAATAGGCCTAAAGTAGTGATTTCATTCTTTAAACTTCGTAGAATCTTGTTAGCCATGAGTTTTTTCATAAATAACCTGATGTCAAATATTGATCATTTATTAAGAGTTTATTTAGTGTGCTTTGTTGATACAATTTAGAAGAACTAAGTTCGTGAAATTGGAATTCTTTACATTCAGGAGTGTATAGACCATTGTCAGCATCTTATTCAACAGTTCTCACGCTGCTGTATGAGAGAGAGAGAGAGAGAGAGAGAGAGAGAGATCGTTCAAACTCTTGTTCTCGTAGTTATCATGTAAATGTCAACCGGACGGGGAGAGAGAGAGATCGTTCTTATGAATTTTTTTTTAATATAACACACTTTTTTAAAATTTTTTAAAATTAGCACGTTAAAAATTTTTATTGTAAAACTAACACGATTTGGTCAAAGTCAGGTTTTAAAAATTCAATTTATGAAGAAAGTCGATTTTTGGCCGATAAGTACATGAGATATTGGGTTAAACTAAAGTCGTGTTTCAATTAACCGACTTTTAAAAATCGAGTTATAAAAACTCGACTTTTAAAAGTCGAGTTTCACGAACTCGACTTTAAATCTGCAACACAAACGGTTCTAAAGTGGAGTTCTGTGGCAAAGTCGAGTTTTAGGAACTCGACTTTGCAAAACTCGACTTTGCCACAGAAACATTTTTTGGTGTTTGCGGGTTTAAACTACACGCACAAGTTATGTGGACTATGAGTGAAAGTCGAGTTATGGAAACTCGACTTTGTCACAGAACGTAAAAAAAAAATTTGTAGTCCATTGGACTGTAGTTTTAAAACACCCGCTACATACAATGAAATGATTCAATTTCTTTTGTACAAGAATTCGGAAGGCTTGTAAGTCTCAAATACACAATACACCACATATAACATACAATTCGCAAGGCTTGTAAGCCTCAAATACACACCCCCATATAACATAGAACTTGAAAAAAGCATTTCAAGCCAATAGACCACAACTTAAACCCATTCAATAGAACACAATTTTCAACTCAATAGAATACAATTTTCAAGCCAATAGAACACACTTTTGAAGCCAATGGAACTCACTTTTCCCGCAATGGTTTCAGATTAACACACCGTTGAACTCAATTGAACACACTTCCGGTCATTCATACCAACTCTATTCAAGATATACAATTTCACACATATCAACATATAGACATAAAATTTCGCACATACATGAACATACAAATGATGGCATGTATACATTCATAGAAGATAACATGTGAAAATTCCTTGATCAACCAAGGACAACTTATCACCTCATTTATCTATGGCCATCCACGACTTTTACATATCATGAGGCAGCACACCGATGGTCATGATTTGATCAGACCGGGTCCCACAAGATTTGCCACCCATTTTATTGTTTTAGAGAGCCTATACAGGTACAGGGCTAGTTTTAAAAGGTTCATCCTCTCCACTGCTTATCAGGAGTACATGGATACATATAGGAGCTCCTTGGATCAATATGAAATACTGTTAAAGATGGAGCAGCTGATAGAAGATAACAGGTGGTGGGAGAAGGTGCAGTACTACTTGTCTGTCATAGAGCCTTTGGTGCAGGTACTTAGGTTGGTGGATTCAAATGACAAAAATCAGATGGGAATTTTTGTATGATGCTATGGATAAAGCTAAGTTGAAAATTAAAGAGAAGCATCCCAAGGGTTACAAGAAGTGGTGGAAGGTGATTGACAACAGATGGGACAAAACCCTACACCACGACATTCATGCTGCAGGTATACTTTACTAGTGTGATATAATTGTATTACAAGTTCTATTTTGTGTATTACCCCCACTGTCCTAATACTAATGGAGTAATTATGTCGTTACAGGGTACTTCTTGAACCCAAGGATACAGTATGGTGGCCAAGTATGTAATGATGGTGAAGTATTATCAGGCACACTATCTGTAATTAAATGACTATGTAAGACCCAAGAAGACAGAACGTTTGCTGAGGTTGAAGTAAGTAATACGTTTCATATTAATTACACTTTTAACTTTATCTCAAGAAGAGAAGATAACTGATTTATTTTGTCTTTTCAGATGACTTCATACAGGCACAAGATTGGGGTGTACGGGGATCCAGATTTGCAGTACTCACATGATAGGGTCCCCCCTAGTAATATGTGATAGAAATGTATGCCCTACAAGCCAATCATATGTGATATGATTTTACATTTCTTGTAATATCTTATTCAGTATAAATGGCATATTCTTCATTACTTGCACTATCTAGATGCGTCTATCGTAATGAAGTCCTAGGTTGCATGCAATGATGATTGAATCATGATGAGATCATGATAATGAGATCAATCATCTAGAAGCATGTAATCTAAATGTTCCTAGTCGTAGGATCCTCGAGATGGGACATCAAGGATCCGGTAAGACTAGTGTATATGATATCTTCTCATATGATGAGAATGACCGATCTCATTGGTCATCAGTGTGGGGACACTGAGATACATGTACAGGTGCTCATTAGAGGAATGAGTTCATCGAATTGACCGATATAGAATCCCCGAATGGTATCTTACCGAACTGTCGATCGGGGTATTCTATCATCACGGTTGCACGGTTGGATCTTTGACCCGAGTCGCCAAAGATGTCTTGCCGGGCGTACCATGTACTTTATTGTTGACTTATGGATAACTTAGTATTGTGGTGCTGTATAGGTAATGGATTGGGTATATGAGAAACCCGGTGGAGGCAATTGAGCGGACAATAGGGGATCGTCCACTCTCGGTAGGAGAGAGAGAATGTCCTATGGATAGTACTCTAAATCCTTGGCCAAGGTAGATAGGATAATTGGAAAAGGGTTTTCCAATTGATCCAATTACGAGTACAAGATTCCATAGTGTCGGTATATTTAGGAGTTGACAGTCAATGCCGTACTCCTATCCGACCGGGACATTGAATGGACGAAGTTTTATATCCGTGTGGTAACCGATGATGGAAAGGCTCTTTGGAGAGGAGTTTATCCCCGAAGCCGTTTGGGATCATAGGATGTGGCTTGTACCCTTCATGATCGGTAGGTACATTAAATCTATTATGAGATAATAGATTTAATTTAAAAGAAGTTGTTCTTTTAATTAAGCCTCAACCAAATGAGCTATTGGGCCTAGTGGGTCACACACATAAGGGCTAATCCATAAGTTTGGGGGCAAGGGTGTAAATATAGAGAAAGGAGGGGCTTTTGTGAAAAACTCCAAATTCTCTATATAATAGCGAATTGAGCATGAGCCCCACAAGCCAAGGCTGCAAAATTCGTCCCTACCTCTCTCCTTCACGTTTTCCCATGCGGAGGCCGTCGAGAGTCGATGGGACTTCATCCGAGGCGAGTCGGAAGGTCCGACGCGAAGGAGAACCCGACTATGGAGGCGGCTCGTGTGGATACGACTAGAGGCCGCACACTTGAGTGGCTGAAAGAGCGTGAGAACGCTCGATCTTCTCCGATCTTTAGGGATTATTTGAATCCCACAAAGGTACGTATTCGAAATCGTTTAGTATACCGGTTTTGGCGACGTCGTTCGGTTTCGATCGAGACCAAGACAATGATATACGGGGAATCGTAAATTTTCCACTGCGCCAATCTGATTGGACCGATTCCCAACAGTGGTATCAGAGCCAGGTTGAAGTCTCGTTCGATTCCGACGTCGTTTCGACGTCGTTTAATATATTTTATGTTTTCCCGAGTCTGTACAAACGTCCATCTTGACGGAGTAACCATAAATCGTATGTGATACGTTTTGGAGATTGGTTGCCTCTGAATGAATCTCGTGACAAAGGGCTTTGCAACGCCGCAAACCGTTCGAATTTTGGACCATCGGAGTGTCCGGTACAGGGTCTGAAAGATGGTGATTTCGTTTTACGGAATTCACCGGTTCAATTTGGGGATTTCTTGAGATCTTCTTCCATGGAGACATTTGATGTCTTATAGATGGCTTAGAAGATAGGTAATATGATTAACAAGAGTTTTCCATCGTTCTTTGGCTTCGAACGGCGCCGTCGGAGGTCGATTCAAAGTTTTTCCGATGGGAAGAAATTTTAGGGCCGGCGGCAATTCTTTCCAATTTTACCGTTGATTAAGATTTTTTCACGGATATAAAATGGTATTTTTGGATTCCTTGTTCGATTTGGAATCGAACCACTAATTTTGGCTATTTTTTCGAGATCGGAATGTCCGGATTTTGGAAGGTCCTAAAACTCCTCTTCCGCGGTTACTATTCACCCTTATCGGGTCGAGGAGACGAGACCTATGGGGACCCGATAAGGGGATCCGGCGACGGTCAACGCGTTTTGAACGCGGTTTGACCGCGGCCGTTGCCGCACGCGGTTGGCGGGCCGCGCGCATCGCGCGCGTTCAATAATAATAATAAAAAAAGGTTTTTTTGAATGTGCGCGCGCGTGGCTGCTCGCGGGCACACGCGCCCATGGCGCGCGGGACGGCGCCGTGCGCCGGCGCCGCCGGCGCACGGGTGGCGCACCCGCCTCGGAGGAAGGGCAGCGCAATGCGCCTAACCCTGTTTTAAATGATTTAAAATTGTTTTAAATCAAAATAAAATCCTAAAAATGCCAATAAAATTTCATAAAATTTGTGAAAAAATTCTGGAATATCATATATTAGATTATCAAAGTGTTTGATGATCTTTTATGTGATTTTGAGCCCCATTGTCATAGATTCATTAATTGTTAAGCTTTTAAAATTGTTTTAACGACTTAACTTCAGAAATTAATGTCTAAATTAATTCTGTAAAATATGATTTTTCAGAATGATGATTAGGACATTGATTTGGCACTTTGTATAATTTTGGAAATACATATATTGTCTAAATTGTTTGGAGATGCTTGTTTATGTCATATAAATTGTTTATATGTTATTTCATGTTATTTACTTCATGAATAATTCGACAAGCATGAAATTGGGAATTTCAAAACATATGATGTATATTTTTATGATATAATAGTTATATCATATTATTACCATGTATTCGCACTATGTTCATATGATGGTATGTATGTGTGAATGCTTGGATGATCATGGACTTAGAATGTGTGTCATGTGATGATGCTTATTTAATGTTGGCATGTAATTAAGGGCATGCGTGCCTAATCTTCTCTCTTATCAATTCTGATTGTATATACTACCTCCCTCTAAATGTACTCCCCTTGATTAAGATCAAGGTTTCTTATTTGATTAATGTACATTTATGGGTGTGCGTACCCTTAATGCTCTTGTAATGACAAGAAGACCGATCGAGGTGGAGGAGAGAGCGAGATGCAAGGAGAAGGGTTCTTCAAGGCATAATGGCTTGTCAACACCGGCATAGGATGTTGAATCCTTTAATGCATACCGATCTGGCTCCGGTCATGCATTAATGTGATGAAAGTCCATGATCATCTATTTAAATTTTGCATATTTGATATGTATGTGTGTGTGCTAGATACCTTAGATATATGGTATTCAAAGGTATTCATATTTATATGTAGCACATACTATGATGAGACTAAAATAAAATCCCTCCTCATTTTAAATTAGGTCGATAAACGTGAGACATTTAGAATGACTCACGTAGCCTTCCGTTGTTATGGTCTTGATGAGCCAATCTTAGATTGGATGGGTTTGTTGTGCTACCACAAGGCCTATTCAACAAGGGATTGGAGATCATGACCAAGGCATTAGCCGAACTTTGGGGTGGACCATTTGCATGGCTTTGTTGTGCTACCACAAGGGCTATGTGAAGAATCTAATCTCATAACGTAACAAGCGGGTTTGACCTAACTAGAGTATATGGTTTGTTGTGCTACCACATGATCATAACTCTAGAGGCTAAATGACTAAGAGTTGCAAGAGTTGCAACTAGCAATAGTTGCCTACCTATTAAGTATGGGATGATTTGTTGTGCTACCACAAGGTCATCACCATAAAGTTAGTAGGGTCTTGGTCCCCACTAGGATGTTATTATGTTATCCCGTCTTTGCATAATGAGGGTTATGCAAATTCGTCGAAATTAGTGGGAGCATAAATTAGGATAAAAGACCACATCTTAATTTACATTGAATATCTGCAATATTTTCTAAATAAAATTATATCTCCGTTATAGTAACCATCAGTTATCTTGCATACTTGAAGTCATTAGGCTCATTTATATTAACTTCCTTGACTGGTTTAGAATCATGAGAACTATTCTCATGGTTGACCATGTAACTAACCTACTTGGGAAGTGGGTGCCTACTAATCATCTAATGTAGTAAGAGAAGATGAGATCTTCATCTCATTAGAAAGATGTATTGTTTGCCTTACACTAAATGTTAGTCTCTATATGAAGTTTAGAGGCAACATAGATAGATGGATATGAGATCTATCATGACTCATGGTGATGAGCAAATTTAAGGCAAGATTAAAATAACAATACATCTTCAATACTTCTTGTTAGTAAGACCAATGAAAAGAAGTAAGATCATTAGATGAGAAAATGAAGGCATAGTTAAAAGTCAAGAAGTTGGTCGAGGATATTAAGCCCAAAAAGGACATAGGATTGCTCTTCTACTATCATGATGATGATTGGTGGAAAGTATATTGAATATATATATTGCAAAGAAGGAGCTTGAGAAGATTCTAGCATCTCAGTCATTGACTTACTTGTCATACACATATACACATCAAGTATAAGATACTATTTGTGTATATTATAGTATAAGATACTAAACATATGTCTTATGGTATTAGATACCAGATGTGTGTATCTTGTATGAGATATTAGATATACATATTTTCTATAAGATCTTATATATATGCATTTATTGGTATGAGATACTAAATATGCATCTTATATCTACAAAGGTTGCAGATAATGACAAGTAAATGAAGGCTTGACGTATAAAGATTAACCTACATATACAAATGGTGCAAGAGTTGTATCATTGATAGTGGGAGGTACAAATCTTTAATAGCCTTTTGGGGTGTCCTTATATTGAAGATTGTTGGTTTTATCCATTTAAATGAACAAAATTGATATTTCCTACTTAAATAAATGTTGATTTATTTTGAGTTATGGAAATGATAATTGTTCTAAGATTATGAATGGCAAAATGTTTGCTAGTGGGAGCTTAGTAAATAATTTACTCATATGAGATATGGAAGCTCTCATGGTATGTGTGAATGCTCCTCTTAGGAGGAAATGGGTTGATATAGATCAATCTATTTCTTTAGCTTAATATAGACATTGTCATATCAATGAGAAAAGACTTAAGAGGTTCCATATAGATGGAAACATAAAGGCAAATGATTTTGAATCATTAACCAAATATGAGTCTTATCTCATTGAAAAATGACTATCTCTCCATTTACTAGAAATGGAGGGTGGACCAAGGAGTTAATAGAACTCATACATTTGGATGTGTATTGGTCTGTGTCTATTAAGGCTAAAGATGGACATTCTTACTTCATCCTTAATAGATAATTTCTCTAGGCATAGATATGTGTGCTTGTGAAGTACAAATATGAGACTTTGAGAAATTGTCTAAGGTAATAAATGAAGTAAAGAATAAATGGAAAGAGTATTAAAGCTTTTTGATTAAGTCATGGAGTGAAATACTTAAGTACTAGATTCACACATCATTTGAAGGATAATACAACTTTTTTCTTAATGAACATCTCCCTAAAACCCTTAGCTTACTTGAGTAGTAGAAACAAGGGTGATTGTGTCATATGTGACATGACACAAGTAATGACAACCTTTGCAATATCTTCCTTGTCTATTTAGGGCTAAGCACTCAATATAACCACTTTGTGTTGGTACCTTCTAATTTATTCTGATTATTTCATATATGATATGGATAAAGGGGTTATCTCTTGATCTTAAGTTAGTTAAGATTTCGGAATGTCCGGCCAAGATGAAGATGTGTAACCCATAATAATTAGAATATAAGATAGGAAGTGTAGACTTGTGGAATATCCTAAGGAAACTTAAGGATATTTAAATATACCACTTTATGAGATAAAGGGTATGTGTTTCACAATTTACTATATTCCTAGAGGAAGAGTTCCTCTTTGAGGAAAATAGTGGGAGCAAGGAATTTCTGGAAGGTGTTCCAGACCCACAACCCAAAGACACTTCTATTAAGGTACTGATTAATAATAGCACGCATCATAGGTCTTTAATTGTGCCAATTCAACTTTGTAGATATGTGAGACATATCTTTAATGGAAGAAAATAAGCACAATAAAGTAAGGATGTTGATCCAAAGACCTATGAAAAGCAATATGAGATATTGATTCTAAAATAGGAGAAGATAATAAAATCTATAATAATATCCATCTATTTTAGCCAAGTTCGGAACTTGGTGGATCCACTCGAGGGTAAAGTACTCATTAGGTGTAAATGAAAAGAAAAGATGGATAGGAGTGAATTTGAAGGTGAGACCTTCAAGGCATGGATGATTGAAAAGGCATCATCTAAGTTAAGGAGTTGACCTTGATGATATCTTTTAACCATTGCCATATTCAATCCATTTAGATTTTATTAGTACACATTATGACTATGAGATATGTCAATTAGGATGTTAAGATAAAATTTCTGCAATGGTGAAATTTAAGGGGAGGTGTATATGATACAACCTCTGTTGTATATGATACAACTTGAGGGATGTGAGTCCCAAAAACATCCAAAGAATGTGTACACGTTGGTAATGTCCATTCATGGACTACAACAACATTCTCAACCTTGGAATATAAGATTTGATAAGATTGAATCTTATGACTTCATTTGGAATGAAGAAGAATCTTATGTGCATAAAAATGCTAGTGGGAGTGCTATTGTATTTTAGACATTTTACATTGATGGCATACTACTCATTATGAATGATGTAGGTATGTTATCATCCATGAAGCCTAACTATAAAAATGAATCCTCCATATTTATTAGGAAAAGCTTCTTACGGATTTAGGTCTATGGAGATAGATCTAAAAGGGATGCTTAGCTTGACCCATTTGTTGTACATAGATACCATAGTCAAAGGGTTTGACATGAAAAACTCCTATATAGGTGCCTTGCCCATAAGATATGGAGTTTATCTCTTTTAAAGAGATATATAATACATGAATATAGTCTCTTATGCCATAGTCATAGGGTCTATCATGTATACTATGTACATAGCCTAATGTGATGAGTACTTTAAGTGTTATGAGTAATCATCACGCAAATCCAAGTGAGAGTCCCGGATAGTTGAGAAGTATATCCTTAAGAACTTGTGAAGTACTAAGGATGCATTTCGAGTATGGAGGATAGGATTGGAAGTTTGAGTTAGACTTAAATTTCTAGTTACATATGATTGGTAGCTAGGGTACATGTTTACCCGGATGGTGGTGCGGTGGTGGAAAAGTTCCATGCTATAAACACTGTAGATTTTACAAGTCATAATTGCTGCCGACTGCTTATGAAGTAGTATAGATGAAGGAGTTCATCTTATATTAGAGAGTTGTCTCTAATATCTCTGATAATGTACCATTATTTTGTGATAATGGTGGATCATTATTTTTTTGTAGTGGAGCCTTTGTCTCATCAGAAGTTTAAACACTTCTGTGGCAATACTACATGGTCAGAGTGGCAGCAACTCGAGGAGATATGATTAAAGATAGAGTATCTTAAACTATAAATATTGCAGATCCACTAACTAAGGCCCTAACTCAAAGTGTGTTTGAGGGTCACCTTGGGCTGATGGAGATCAGACATGTGGGTGATTGGCTTTAGTGCAAGTGGGAGATTGATAGAAATGTATGCCCTACAAGACAATCATATGTGATATGATTTTACATTTCTTGTAATATCTTATTCAGTATAAATGGCATATTCTTCATTACTTGCACTATCTAGATGCGTCTATCGTAATGAAGTCCTAGGTTGCATGCAATGATGATTGAATCATGATGAGATCATGATAATGAGATCAATCATCTAGAAGCATGTAATCTAAATGTTCCTAGTCGTAGGATCCTCGAGATGGGACATCAAGGATCCGGTAAGACTAGTGTATATGATATCTTCTCATATGATGAGAATGACCGATCTCATTGGTCATCAGTGTGGGGACACTGAGATACATGTACAGGTGCTCATTAGAGGAATGAGTTCACTGAACTGACCAGTATAGAATCCCTGAATGGTATCTTACCGAACTGTCGATCAGGGTATTCTATCATCACGGTTGCACGGTTGGATCTTTGACCTGAGTCGCCAAAGATGTCTTGCCGGGCGTACCATATACTTTGACTGTTGACTTATGGATCACTTAGTATTGTGGTCCTGTATAGTTAATGGATTGGGTATATGAGAAACCCGGTGGAGGCAATTGAGCGGACAATAGGGGATCGTCCACTCTCGGTAGGAGAGAGAGAATGTCCTATGGATAGTACTCTAAATCCTTGGCCAAGGTAGATAGGATAATTGGAAAAGGGTTTTCCAATTGATCCAATTACGAGTACAAGATTCCATAGTGTCGGTATATTTAGGAGTTGACAGTCAATGCCGTACTCCTATCCGACCGGGACATTGAATGGACGAAGTTTTATATCCGTGTGGTAACCGATGATGGAAAGGCTCTTTGGAGAGGAGTTTATCCCCGAAGCCGTTTGGGATCATAGGATGTGGCTTGTACCCTTCATGATCGGTAGAGTCGTTAAATCTATTATGAGATAATAGATTTAATTTAAAAGAAGTTGTTCTTTTAATTAAGCCTCAACCAAATGAGCTATTGGGCCTAGTGGGTCACACACATAAGGGTTAATCCATAAGTTTGGGGGCAAGGGTGTAAATATAGAGAAAGGAGGGGCTTTTGTGAAAAACTCCAAATTCTCTATATAATAGCGAATTGAGCATGAGCCCCACAAGCCAAGGCTGCAAAATTCGTCCCTACCTCTCTCCTTCATGTTTTCCCATGCTGGAGGCCGTCGAGAGTCGATGGGACTTCATCCGAGGCGAGTCGGAAGGTCCGACGCGAAGGAGAACCCGACTATGGAGGCGGCTCGTGTGGATACGACTAGAGGCCGCACACTTGAGTGGCTGAAAGAGCGTGAGAACGCTCGATCTTCTCCGATCTTTAGGGATTATTTGAATCCCACAAAGGTACGTATTCGAAATCGTTTCGTATACCGGTTTTGGCGACGTCGTTCGGTTTCGATCGAGACCAAGACAATGATATACGGGGAATCGTAAATTTTCCGCTGCGCCAATCTGATTGGACCGATTCCCAACAATATGCTTACCCTCATTAATGACTCTTTGGTTACTTGATTTTTTTTACATAACGTTACTGATGCTTGCAATTGTCTTCTTTACAATTATAGCTGAGTGGTGGATTATGGTGACAAACAGGACTGGATGGAATCCACTCGCATCCGTTGCAATTCGGATGCTAAGTCAGAGCACATCATCATCCCAGTGCGAGAGAAATTGGAGCACCTTCAATCTTATTCACACGAAGAGGAGAAATAGGTTGAAGACAGAAAGATTAGAGAAGCTTGTCTACTGCCATTACAATATGAGGCTGAGGATCAAGAAGATCAAAGATAGGCAGAAGACATCGGAGCAGAGATTTGCCCAGTTTGCAGGTGGATTGTACCAAGAAAGAGCACAGGCCCAAGCTACTCAGGGCTTGTCCCAGGAGGATGTGGACTTGGAATATCTATTCCAAGAAGAACATCCACTTGCAGCATGGGTGGAAGACAAGGATGCTGAGGGAGAGCCAGAGTTCGACCCGAACGACAGATCATGGGCCGAAGGAGAGCTTGACAGCATCCTTGGTGAGGATGAAGACATGCCGGAAGCTGAAGAAAGTCAAGTTCCGTGCACAGCTCCACTTCCTGATCCACCCCGGACTACAGCTTCTCCATAGAGACATCCAGCTCCCCCCCGGCCGCTACAGCTCCAGCTCGAATTCCAGTTGCGGGTCCATCTACCACCACCACCACCACCAAGAATGGTGGATTATTTAGGGCTTTAAAGAAAGTATGCTTACCTTCACAGCAAGCAAGTCAAGGAGATCCTACAATGAAGAGGAAAAAGATAAGTATCAAACGGCGACATCATCTCCTTGACACCGAGACCACTCAGCCACCTTCATCGGATGAGGATGAAGAAGAATTTGTCCCACCCACACAACAACAGCGTACAGGGGGTGGAGGTGGAGGTGGAGGTGGGGGTGGCGGAGGTGAGGGTGGCTCTACTAGTAGTGCATGCACGAGTGGAGCAGGTCCAGATGATTTGAGTGATAAAAGACACTCATATTCGAGTGGCAGGGGCAGCGGACGCTGGACGAGGATGACTATTTTTGACGAGTTTGCATCTTCCTATCCAGAGCCTACCTCAGACAGTGAGCCTGGCTATCCACCATCTTTTCTAGCTCCACCTCCGACTGATCAGGGAGTTTATGAGTTTATCGACATGGCCCAGTCTTTATTTTCTTATGGATATGGGCCAATTATGACTGACCCTAATCAATGGAGATTTGCAGAAAATCAGAATGACCAGGACAGAGATCCAGATCCATCCTACTCCAGACATTACCATAGTTGGTGGTGATGGCATATGTATAATGCATTTGTTTGTTTATTTCACGCAATGTAATATAAGTGGTAAGAAGAATATGTGTTGTACTATTGTCTGATTGGATATGATTTTTTGTTTGATAAAAATATGTATCTTATTTGATGTATGATGTGTTCTATTGTGTGATTGGATATGATATGTGTTCTATATGATTGATTGATAATTTTTTATATGATAGAGTGTTCCCTATATTTTTTTCACATTTTTTCTGAGTCCTATGTATTTTTATTGATTTTTTGGTGATTTTTCCAGATTTTTTCATAGAGAAAAAAAAAACCGATCCAGACCGATTCTGGATCGGTCTGGCTCCAAGAGAATCGGCCTGGATCGGTCCGATCCGATCCGATCCGGATCGGATCGGACCCCACCGATCCAAGATCCGATCTCGATCCGGCGATCCTTGAATTCAAGTGTTTTCTATCGACATAGCAGGAACAGTTTCCAAATTTTGTGGTGTATAAGGTTCCCACGTAATCTAGTAATTTAAAGAAATGAAAACACAAGTTATCAACTTTTACATTTTTTTATAAATAGGAAAATTTAATTTAAGACAATTTTATCTACCTGGCTAGCCTCCTCGTTGTCAAGTTCATTTCTATAAACTAAAAGCGTAAATCTATGTTGAGGGCGATTTGGACGTGGATTCCACCTGTATAAACTACATATTATGAAAACTCGGTCAATATGATTAATCAAAAAAACATATGCAAGATGGATTGAGTCCGCTCCTTTCCGGTATCCAAGTGGTCGCCTTTGTTCCCCAACATAGACGGTAAGTGGCAAATGAGGGCAGCCGACGTGAATATGTTCCCATGACTATATCTATATAAGAAAGAAGTTAACAAAACGGATTGTGCAAAAACAAAATTGATAATATTTCATTTTTCATGAAATCAAACGTACTTGTAATAAATGTAGACAACCACCTATTCGGTTGCACTTCAGGGCCGTGACGGCACATAATTGGCGGTACAAATAGGCTAATATCGTGGCACCCCATGCCAACCTTCCGCATTCTTCAAGATCTTCCATAAAAAATAGGTATTGCATATGAACTTTCGTACCTGATGTATCTGATAAAAGGAGTGTGCCGATATACATGAGCATAAGAGCCCTAGTATGATACAAACTTACGTCCCGGGACTCCTCACTATCATCGGTGGGTAAGTCACCCACCATCTATCCCCATGTGATATATAACCACTGCAACTGTAACGTAGACGGACTTTGACCACACTGTGATATCTCATCCCCTTCTACCGGTCATACACCTAAAATTTGGAAACAAACATCCTCCTAACTCAAGAACTCTCGAGATGGTACCCGCGGTGGACAAATGATGGGGGGACCATCTATCCTAAGAACCATAATGATGGATACATCTTGAAGTGTGACAGTCATCTCTGCCCGTGGTAAGTGGAAGGTAGACATCTCGGGATGCCACCGTTCTGCGAGAGCCGTAATGGGCTGTCTATCAAAAGTAAACAACTGTAAATGACACAAATGGACAAAACCACCTATTTCTAATAACTCTAAAACGATAGGATTTTCTATTGGCCATAATGACATCTGTCGAAAATGAGACACTAAATAAAGGGTGGTACCCTCCTGCAACAAAAGTTAATAAATAAAATTTAATAAATAACTTGGATACAATTACACAAAAAACACTTCATAATGATTAACATAAAGCATACGCTTGCAAATTAAGTGTTGGAAAGAAATGTTAACCGTGGGATTCGCCGAACTATGGTGAGACTGATCTCGTAACAAAGAAGTATCATGAGGTCCTCGCTCCATGCCTAAAATGTAAGTTTAAATACGTAAGAAGCAAAACCAAAATACATTTAAAAGAACATGAAAATGAATGCAGTACGAACTTCAAAATAAAATAAATGTTATAATTTGCTAGAAATGAAATTCACTTGTAAAATGTACGCACTGTGGATTCATAAGACAAGTGGAACGATTGTGCCCTCGTTGTTTACGAATGGCACATTTATTCTGTTGTCTATTTGGGTCTCGGTCTATCACCATTAGTAACCATTTATTTCTTGGTCTACCACTCCTTCGGGTATTAGCAAGTGGTAACAATGGTATTATGTTCTTGTCTGGATTAAATGACGGCCAATGACTAGCATAAAGAATAGTGTGAAATTCATGTTCGTAGTTTGATCGATAACAATCAGCACTGTACCACTTTAATACATATGCATATGGATCTCAATTCACCGAATTGATAGCAGTCAACCCATGTTTACATGGGAAATGTCTAAGCATTGGCTCACAACATGTGCATGCAATTGAATCACGATCAACGTCAACTCGGAATACATGGACATAAACATCATTCAAATCCCACTCACCAACATTTACTCGAGCTTGAATGATTATCTCTCGAATTTTTTCTCTCAACTCTAGCATTTTCTTCTCAAATTTAGTGGTCAGTTGTGATTCCATGTTCATACCACATGTGCGACGTTAATAAAACATGAGTCTAAGTCGGTGGTACGTCATGTGAACCAATGCATGAATGGACAAACCCTGTGCTATTTTCAGTACACTGTTGAAGCATTCGGAATAATTAGTTGTCATTATCTCATATTTTTTACCATCCGTATCAAAAGCTAAAGCCCGTTATTCTAGATTTACTTGTAACAACCATTCATATGCATCTAGACAATGCAATGTTATGTCATCCATCCATTTGTTAAAATCCAAAGCATTAGTAGCTATGCCTGCATTGTACATCCTTCTATATAATTCTTTACCACTGAAATGAGATTGAAAATTTTGATGATAGTGTCAAAGACAATAACGATGAGCTGCCAGAGGAAACTATCGTTCTATTGCATTTTTAATACTGACATGTCTATCAGATATTATACACAGTTCATGACATCTTTTTTGTTACAAATGGAATGTGGGACAACAGTTGTTGTAAGAACCATGACCAAAACCGATCGTTCTTGCTATTTACAACAGTAAATGCAATAGGAAATAAACCTTGATAAGCATTAACACGGCAAACAACCAAAAGTGTATTGCGGTATTTTCCATGAGGGAATGTACTGTCTACACTTATAATTGGATGATAAGATCGCCATCCTTGAATAGAAGGCATGAAGCTCCAGAAGAAAAATAACAACATTTGACTATCACTTTTACACAAATATGTATAACTTGTCCTAGGCATAGTCATTTTTACTGTTTCCATACATCTCAACAAATGTATGTATGAACTTTCTCAGTCATCAAACAACTTTTCAAAGGCTTTTCTATGAGCATTCCAAGTCTTGTAATAAGAAGGTTTCAATGAATACTTTACTTGCACCATATCTATGATGTCCCTTAGTCGGATATCTAGACAGGATCGAATGATGGGCATGATTAGGTGACAAATTGTTGTGCATGTTAATTGTCTATGTGCCATGTTATGTATGGGAGTGGAACAATGGTGGTTATTGTCGAAACTCATGATTTTCCATAACCCTCCGACCCTAATGCTAACATATGCATGTAATCTCCAATTACACCCTTCAGGTCTTGATGGACAAATCAATGTAAGATTAGTCTTTGTTGATCTTTCTATTCGATGTTGCACATTACGTTTCAATGCCCACGCAGCAACAGCCTGTATAAGATCTTCTTTGCATCTAAAGACATATCCGGCTGAAAGTTCATTAACATTTTCTCCTTCTCCTCTTACTATACCCAGACCTTCCTCCTCGACATCCTCTTCATCATTGTCTATAAAAATATTTGTTGCAATGGCATTATTTATCCATGTCGTATCTTTAGCCTCATGAAATTCATCGATAGCCGAGATACTATTAACCATCTCGTACGGTACTTTTTAGTTATCACTTGAGGACGCTTTAGTCTCATCGTGTTCATCATATACTCCATATTGCTCATTCAAATTAATTTTAGTGTTCTAACCAATTACAACATTCCATGGGCTAACATTACTCTCAACTTGAGATACCAACTTGAGATACCAACTGACTCATGGATGCTTGATTATAAGTCTGTGGATTCCAAGTAGAACATCCAGCCTGAGTTGTGGTGTCGAGGCATTCTTGTACAATATACAGTAGGATATCATTGATCTCAACACAGCTCGTCAACAGAGTTTGAGTTGTTGATTCATCGACAACCTCATTGACACCATCAAAATAATTATACACTAATTTCAAATAAATTATCTTGGGTTACACCCAATTGCATCGAATATATAACTCTTGAGGCCTTCATAACTAACTCCTCGCAATATCTTAATATTGCATTCATATCCACCATAATAATAAGCATAATCGTTGCTTATTGAAAACATCCCATTAAACATTATACGAACATTGATTATCCGAGATGCCATATTTTTAAATTTTCTACGAGTAACCTGAAAATTTCAAACTATTAATTTTCTAACTTGCTATATCAAGCCATTGATTATTAACCGCATTGTAAATTAGAAGTAGCCCCATTTAAAGTATCCTCATTCAAAGTAACATCATTTAAAGTAGAAGGACCATGAATTGCAAAATTGGACGATTCGGATCCGTCTCGGCTAATTCTAGCCAAAACTACCGATCCGGATTCATCTTGGCCAATTTCGGCCAGAACTACCAATCCAGCTAGGACTCCCAGCTGGATCGGTTGGAATCGACCTGATTGATCGATCCTCAACCGATCTAGGTGGATCAATTCAGGAATCGGTCAATTTGGATTGATTCCATAGACCCCGGAATCATCCAGCATTAGATCAGTTCAGAACCCCCGCGACCTAATTGCGTAGGTCGATCCGCGAGTACTCTGCACCTCACTGATCCTGATCCGATCTTGTGATCCTTGACGACTACACCCATCTAAAGTGCCCCCATTTAAATTCTAAAATGTCAAAATTATATTAGAAACATCCCCATTTAAGTTAGAATCTCCCAAATATAATTAGGTAATGTCTAACTATAGAATTCTAAAACCAATTTTTAATTAAACAAAAATATATTACTGAGGAGGAAGTAACCTAAAACAACTATAATTAAACAACATCTAAAAATAGATTACTTCGGAGGAACTAACCTAAAACAACTATAGTTAAACAATATCTAAAAATAGATTACTTCGGAGGAACTAACCTAAAACAACTATAATTAAACAATATTTCTAAAACAACTCTAAATAAACAATATTTCAAAAACCAAACCAAACACTAATTAAACAACACCTAAATAAACAATATTTCTTAAAACAAACTCTAACCAAATTTAAGTAATTTACACAATAAAATCAAGATTAACGATTATTAAGGGCCTGTTTGGTTAAAGTTTGATATTGATATTTCAAGATGATGAAATATCAATATCAAAAGTGATAGTATCAAATCTATTTAGACGTTTGGTAATACTATATCAATATTAAAATTGATATTAAGTGTTTGGTAATACAATATCAACATTAAAATCATTACTACTTGATTGATTAAACACATAATAATTATTAATAATAAAATAAAATATAAACATAAGAAATATTATTAAAATATAAAAATATTAGTGATATTTACAAAATTACAAAATACTTTTATAAAAATTAATTTTCATAATAAAATTAAAGTAAAATATGATATTATCATCATTGCTTGACTCTCCAACCAACTTTCTATATTCAATAAATAAATAAATATTTACAAAAATGATTACAATATAACATTGAGATATATCAACAGATGTTTTTTTATCTAATATAGCAATATCTCCATATGCAAGCACAACCACTCTATTTGTGGTAAGATTGCAGAAAAAGGAATATCAAGGTCTATAACACTTTGATCCATAGACACCTGACCAATAAATGTAATGTTATAACTTAGAATGGACGACAGTAAGAAACATACACTTATCATGAGTAACAAATAAGACACATACATTTATCATGAGCAACAAAGAAAAGTGGCACGATAGTTAGTGCACCATGTTCAATATACACCTAGAAGGAGTAGAGTCGAAATAAGACATAGGAGCATGAAAAATACTCAGCATGAACTCCCAAATATGAGGAACATATAAACAAGAAGAAAACCATGCTACTTGTTTTGGCTTGTCTCTCAAGATTTGTGGGTTTGCCCAGGCCATCCACAAATTACTTGCTATTTGAAGCACCTGAAATGTAAGCATAATAAATAGGATCAAGATTTCTTTATATGCCGCAGCTATGTAGGATAAATACACCTCAAGTCCACAGATGATGAGCTGAAACAAGGACATCAAAATTGGTCCAAGTACTACAAAGAAAAACAAAAACAGTCCAAGTAAATAAACGAAAAATTTTACTTGTTGAGCTTAGAGCTTGGAGGTGAAGATTTTTCTAAACTTCAAAAAGATAGAATAAGTTGTTTCAACACTCCAAGTACTGCCCCGAAAAATTCAGATCATATAAGTTCAATAACAAATTAAATACTCATCATTGTTCTGTCATTTATCCTTTGTATTAGTTTCATCCTCCAAGTAATAATTATTACATGCATTCATTTCCAGATGTGTCAAGACTCGAGAGTGAATAGTTTTCAAGAAAAAATAAAGAGACCCCATAGAATTCACAAAAAGGACAAAGGAGAGTTCATCATAAAGTCAACTTAAACTAAGAAGATGACAACCTCACTAGCTGCTTTAAAAATAGTACTCGCATTGAACATGACTGCATTAATACTACTGAAGTTTTGAAGGGCAAGTAGACCAATTCCTATACGCATGAAATTAATGTGATGAACTGTGTTCATGATGCACAGTTAAGGAACAATTAGAACAATCCATAAGATTTATTACTATGAGAGGAAACCAATAACGCCTCAGTTTTAGATTCGCCAATCGAATTATATTTCTTCTACTTGTTGAGAGAAATCTAGTCCACTAAAAGAAACACATGTTCTTTTAAACAAAACATCTAGGAGGAGAGTTTTAGAGGCGTCCACCTTTATTTCAATTAGTATTTTTATCTGATATATTTATTTGTAGTGCCTACCAGAATTCAAATTCTATTGTTATCCCTCCATAGATTTTTGTTACTCTAGGATACATGATAAGTCACTATAGTAATTTGAACAACTCGGTAACTGCTTTGGTACTCTGGTGCTTTGCAGAAAGGAAATGCACCGTTACTCTTGAAGCAAAGATACACGGGTGAAAGCATATTCAAAACTTTCCTGATATTTACAACTACCTTGAAATCATCCTACTATTAGTCAAGTAGGCAGGTTTCTATAGAAAGAAAGCAAGGGGTATATGCCATCTTGTTCACCAAGGGAGTGGTATTAGCTCAAAAGATTGCCAATCATGAAGCTCCCTTGTTCTAAAATACAATATCTTATGGTCACTCAAACAATACAAAATTACCATTATTATCTTAGACAACCATGAGCTATAATATTCTGAATGTGTATTTATAAAAAAGTTAGCATTAATACACATTTAATAATATTTAATAGCATCACTAGATAATTCAAGTGAGGAAAACACAGTTTCAAAAAGAGAGCATAGATGATTCAACCATGGCACAAACATAAATAAATACCCCAAAAGATAATTTGTGTCATCAAGTTTACTTCCTGCCGCAACTTTGCCCATAGCCTGATGTACTAGCTAGCTAGTTTTCCTTTTCCATGAAATGGAAATGGACTCTAGCCACCTTTTGACCAAAACTAAAGATGGTAGTGCACCTCCCCTTTTTCTAGTATCTTCAACGGGGTAAATAATGCTGAGAGGCCGAACATCGACCAGTGTGAAGACATTCCAATAGGGTACTCTCTCCTCTCAGAAAATGAGTCTCAAATGAAAGATGAGCCCTGAATTATACCTATATAGAAATTAATTAGAAGCACCCGTAGATGGCCAATCTAATAGGAAAATGTGGCCGTGTAATTTTTTTTCCCAAAATTTCCCCCAAACTAGTATCGAACCAGAAGATAGATGGAGGACACGCTTCGGAAAAGAAAAAATTGCCCACTCCTGACAAAAGATTGTTGTACACCGACCAATAAGAGAATGCTCCTCCATCAAGCCTCCATCCTACAACAACTGTTTTTTCTTTACCTGCGCCACAGCCTTACAACCAAGATACACAAACACAGCAAGGTCGCCAATTCGGCGGTGTTGAGAGGCATGCAGTGTGAGCAATTAGGTGGTGAAAAGACCCAAAGAGAAACATCATGTACACACGCTTACGATACCCATGGAAGATGTACACCATGGAGCTTCCCCAAAGAAATATAGCAAAATGAAGAGCGAATCAAACCCTTGAAGACAACACCAAAGGAAGAAAATGACCTCGTAGGAACAAGTGCCTCCAATCTAGCCCGACCTCGCAGGACAGAGCGCCTCCAATCCAGCCCGACCTGCAACCTGCCGGTTGCAGCATGCTTCGCCGGTTGCGAGTGACGATGGTTTGGAGGGGATGCCGTTGGCACCGGGCGTAGATCTAGAGGGATGTAGCGTCCTGGCGAAGCACGCTGCAACCCACCATCTCTAGAGCGACCGAGAGAGAATCGCGATTTCCGGAGGGACGAGGCGAGGGCTTCTGGAGCGGACCAAACAGGCTGTGAGTGTTGACCGATCGAGTGGGAGCACAGACACAATTTCATTTTCAATACAGGGTGATGGCGGTATTGAAAACTTTAAAATTTTTCAATATCAATTTTAAAACTAAAATTCATATCCAAACACAATTTTATCACCCCTGTCAGTAGCAATATCAAAATTGATATTGATACGGTAACTTAATACAGTTACCAAACAAGCCGTAAGCAAACACTAACATTAACAAAAATCAAACACTAATAATAAATTGAGCAATAAAAATTGTAATTTTACCTACCCTTCTAATCGATACCAATTAAGACCTAACGTTGGATGCTTTCACCTAGCCAATTTTGAAACTGTCAGTGCCCTTCTCCGGAATGCTTGCCATCCACCTCTTCAGCCAGATCCGTCCTGCCAGAACATCACCATCAACACTTAGCCCTCCCCACCTCGGTACCCTACCTACTGCCGCAGAAGCATGCCGCCACTATCCGCTGCACACGTTGCTGCCGCCATGGAGTCATGCCGCCGCCGTCGCCCAAGTTAGTCGCCCTCGCCAAGGTAAATTGGCCACGATAATAGGTAGAAGGGGAAAAGGGTTTTACGTGCTATTAAGTGTAGGACAAAAGTTGAGTTTTATAAACTCGACATTACAAGTTGAATGTCGAGTAATACAAACTTGATTTTCAAAACCGAAATTTACCGGGTTAAACAGTCATTAATATAGGTCGAGCGGGCCAGAAATCAACTTTCTACGTAAATCGGATTTTCAAAATTTGATTTTGTCCAAATCGTACTAGTTTTACAATAAAAACTTTCAGGGTGCTAGTTTTAAAATTAAAAAAAATGTGTTGTATTAAAAAAAACTCCTCGTTCTTGTAGCTACCATTGTAGCTACCAGGTACATGTCAACCGGACGCCGCGGCCGTCGGCTAGATCTTCCTGACGGACGCGGAGATTGCCATCTCCGATCATGTAGCAGCAGATGTCCTGAATAGCTTCCCGGAGTCGGCGATCATCCTCTGCTGCTACTTGTCTACCTCTCGAGCTTGCGCGGGAGACCAAATTATGCCCGTGTTCCTCCCTCGCCATTATCGATTTGGAGCTGCAGAGAGCCAGGAAGAATCGTTCGACACTTATCCCGTCGAAATCGACATCCTCTCTGCCATCAGGGCCACCGGCGAAGTCGCCCGGAGACGAGGCGGCGACGAAACGATCCGAGGAGCTACGAGGGTTGCCCGGCTGGGACTCCCACGAGAAGGCCACAGCAGGCTTCTGAGCGCTGTAGTACACCCGGGAGGAAGAGTTGCCAACGTCGACGGCGCGTTTCTCTCCGGACAGCCGCCCAGTAAAGATTAAAGAGGGAGGCGCGCCGTCGACGGCACCGCTTGCATCCTTTGTAGTATTGTTGCCTGGATGGGATTCCGGCGCGGCGGGGGACACGACGCCGCAGTAGTAGCCTCGGAAGGAAGGGCGTCTCTCCGTGTACAGCCCCCGGATATACTCTAGTACTGGTAGGACGGCAAAGCAGTGAGCGGTGGGGGCGACCCATGGGCGACACCGCTGGCGCTCTAGGGATTGGCTGGCTCGGCGGCGGACGCGGCCGGCGGCGGCGGGAGCAGTGCCTTCCGTGGACAGGCCAGCTCGCGGTGAAGACCTGTCGTCGTTACTGCCGAGGGGCACCATCTATGCGCCCAATTGATACCAGAGCGAAGCCCCCGGCGAACGGTGCAGGAAAGAGAAGGATCTCGCCGAGAGAGAGATCTGGCGTGAAGGACCGGATTGACGATATGTACGTACGTTTATATGGTAGTCGGTGATGTTCCTCGTCCGAGTCGAAATCCGAATGAAATTAGCCGTTTACACTGAAGTCTCTACAAAACATTAAAATTTTTTATTACTGTATTCTGATATCTAAAATATCAAGTAAATGTTAACATTTTAAGAAAATATTTATCCATTTAATATTTTAAAATTCTTAAACTACCGTAAACACGTGGACCAACTATGACGGCTATTTTGTCAACTACCCTAAAGGAATCTAATAATTTTTAAAAACTAATAATTTTAAAATTATTAAAATTTTAAATTTAATAATTTAAAGAATACCTCCGCCGTAACCGCTCCCCCCCTCCATCTCTCGGTTTCTCCCTTGCGAGCGCAGCGGCCGCGCCGCACTATTCGCGGACGGTGACCGCGCGGCGCCTCTTTCCCGCGCATGCTGCCCCACTGCAGCTCCCCCCCCCTCTCGGGTTTCACCTGTGCAAGGCCCCCCTCCCCCTTGAGCGCAGCTGCGGCGCCGAAGCGCCGTTGACCCCCCTCTGCGCGAACCGCGGCGCCCCCCTTTGCGCGTGCGGCCTCGCACCCAGCTGTCTCCGCCCCCCTCCCCCCCCTCCGGCGCGCTCAACCGCCCAGCCGCGGCCTCCCCCACCAGCCCCGGACGTCTGGCTTCCCTCCCAGCCCCGCGCGAGCGCGCGCAGCCGAGCCCCTTCGGACCCTGCCTCCCCTCTGTGCACCGCCTCTTCCTCCCGCGTGCACCAGCGGCCAATGCGAAGTAAGATTTGCCGTTTTGTTTTATTTTTCATTTGCTCTCGTCATTTCTCTTGTATTATATCCATGCTATATATCTCTCTACATTGTTATGTTTGCAGGTAGTATTGATTTAGGAAGAAAATCCTTATTAGCCAGTCCGAGCCTTGTGTTAACTCCGAGTCGATTTGTGGACGTCATTTTGATAGGTATTTCAGACATGTCTAACATCATTAAATTTATATACTTAATATTCACCAATAACTTGTAAATATCAATTTATATGTATCGAGTTGATATTAAATACGGTCGTAATTATATTTTAAATTTGTTAAATACATATAATTTAAATAATGATCTTAATAGTTAATTAATCGTATGACATTTAGCTACCCTCCGTGGACAGAGCAGCTCGCGGCGAAGACCTGTCGTCGTTACTGCCGAGGGGCACCATCTACGCGCCCAATTGATACCAGAGTGAAGCCCCGGGCGAACAGCACCGCAGGAAAGAGAAGGATCTCGCCGAGAGAGAGATCTGGCGTTAAGGACCGCAAAGCAGGGGTTGCGCTCCGCTCGGCCGTACGTCGGAGCGAGGCGCGACGGCAACTGCGAGCTGCTCCTTCGCCGGACGTCTGCCTCGGAAAATGGAAACTCGAAGATATATACGTGAAGTAGCCGGCGATGTTCTGGTCCGAGTCGGAATCCTGGTGAAATTAGTCCCACTAAACGTCAAAATTTTTTTATTATGGTATCCTGATATCTGAAATATCAAGTAAATGTTAACATTTTAAGAAAGTATTTATCTATTTAATATTTTAAAAATTGTAAACTACGGTAAACACGTGGCCAACAATCACGGCTGTTTTGTCACATACATTGTAAGTGCTACCCTAAGAAACCTGATAAATTTTGAAAAGTAATAATTTAATTATTTATTATTTAAACTTAAAAATTATTTGGTAAAGTTACATTTTCACAAAGTATATCGTAATAATTAGCAGAGAAATGAAAAGATATTTGACAAGGTAAGTTTTTTCCTGTGTTGTATGGTATACAAGAAAATTCGAAAATATTGTGCTCTTCTTGTCTGTGTTTTTTTCTTTTTATTTGTGTGCCTAGTAAATTGTAATCAATAGGATCCGTTCTATTTTTTTCACTGAAATTGAATCGTCTCTAAATCAACAGAGATCAACTTAATTGTAATTCATCAAAATAATAAATTTAATAAACAACAAAAATTCAATTTAATTTATTTATGAAGATATAGTTCAATTTTAAGTACAAATCAAAATTTTAACTTGTTGAATAAGTTTACAAAAATTATAAATTTTTTAATTATTTGTTTGAAAATATTTAACCAAACAATTGATTGAGTATTTAATTGAATCACTTGAAATTTACTGAGTCAAACAAAAAGATCAAACTTAACTTGTTGACAAATTAATTTATTTTTACATTCTATTTTTTTTCAAACAAAATAAATGAGCTTAGTTGAATTTTCGTATCATTAAGTTCGTATTAAATTATGCAAACCCCAATCAGAGCAATTTTTGTCCTTCAGGTCTAATATCATTGATATTCATAATATTTAGATTATAAGAAACTAAACTGTAGTCAAAGTTTCACTAATAAAATTTATATTCAATTTTCATAAATGAGCTGGAATTTAAACTCAAACATTGAATATTTAAGTTCGAGCAAGGTAAAAAAAACTTGACAAATCAAATTTATGTTAAACTCTAGTAGCTTGTTTGGCACTCAAATTTTTTGAGGATAAACCAGGTTTATCCCCTAAAATTTGGAGATAAACCTGGTTTATCCCCAAGTTATCCTCGTACCAAACATGTCCTAAATGAATCTACTTGAATAACAAATGGTTAAGGGTGGTGCTAACCAATGAGTCAAACCGAGAAGTATACGATTCAGGCTCAACTCATTTTATTTAATCAAACCGAGTTCAAAGTCAAACTTGAATAACAACTCAAGTTTAATTTAAATTTGATATGAAATCATTTATAAAACTTAAACCGATCTAAATCAGTTGTGGAATTCGATCACAAATTTATTTATAAATCTTTCTTTGAACTCAAATAAATTTTAGTTTAACTTATTTCAAATTTAAAAGATATTATAAAATTAATAATTATTAATATTTAATTATTTAAATAAATAATAAATCAAATAATTAGTTCTCAACCTTTTCATAAATCAAAATTTTTATTTACACTTATTTTTTAACATAATAAATTATAGTTTCTTAACACTCCCTCCTCGAGGTGTAAACGAATCAATACACTCGACAAGTAACTCGAAACTCAGCTCGATAAAACTCAACTCAACTCATTTATTATGTTAAATAAATAAACTTGAATCTTGAACAAAAAATAAATCTCGACTCATTAAATGAGTCGTGCTTGAACAGACTTCTAGTTGGTTCAATAAACTCGCGAGTAAGGTGATTAAATATTCTATTAAATATTTATTTTTAAAATTTTAATTATGAGTATTAATATTTATATATTGACATTTAAACAATTTAAATAATTTAAATTTTAAGCTTACATTTAGGTTGAGATTTATAAATAAATTAAATTTAGAGTTTCTCAAATAATTTTTTATTAATTTGATTTTTATAAATGAGTTTGTATATAACTTAAATTTGAATGTGAATTAAATCTTAGTTCAACTATTACTCGAGTTCGAGTTCGACTCGATTCGATTAATAAACGAATCAAGTTTGAGCATGAGTTCAACATACTCATTGAAACTCGAGCTCAAATTCAAACTCGTATAATATAAATGAATCGAATTTAAACACCCTGTTACTCGACATGACTCACCTCATTTACACCCCCTACTCTCTCCCCAGGCTCGGCGTCTTACCATGGGCAGCTTCACAAGAACACTCACGTGTCGGTAACGGACCATCTTAACATGCAAGAAAATCGGAACATCAATTTTGTGTGGCTCCGTTTAAAAGTTTATCCCCCACCGGCTGCATATTCTATCGGAGGCGCCGGACAACAATAAACTACTCCTACGATGTAACAACTCGCAGAAAATAAAAACTCGATGATACCTGTGGCCGACACCGGATCTGTGTATCTTGGTATGTATTTCAATAAATCATCTTATTATCCTATCAGATAAAATATTTTAAATTTTTTGTTATTATAAATATAATTATTATTTAAATATTAAAAAAATAAAGTAATATCTATATTTATTTTTTATTTATACTTTATTTCAAACTAAGAATATATTTAATTTAAATAAATACATATAAAACATATTTAATGTTAATTTACATAAAAATATGTTATTTCATGATATTTATTTATATTTACAATGACAAAAAATTAAAATAATTAATTTGATAGGATAATAAGATAATTTATTCTAAGTGGTGTGCATTGAGATGCAGAGAGAATCTAGTCTCCTGTGACCCATGATGTTCGTCGTGTCAGAATTAGCCATCTACAGTTAAGTCCCTAAACATTAGAAACATAAAAAATAGTTTCTTCTTGCCCTCCAACTTTTCAAATATTACGTATGCGTTAACATTTTAAAAAATATTTATTTATTTAATATTTTAAAATTATTAAAATCCTGTAGATACGTGGACCAACTACTACTTTGCTTAAGTACTACGTTAAAGGACCTAATTTCTCAATGTATAATTTTAAAAAGTAATAATTTTAATAATTATTATTTTTTGGACATTGGTCCAGTTGGCTGTGAAATCTCGCAATGCCGCGGGTGGCAAGGGAGCTCGATCTCCACAGATCACCCCCCCGGGGGGGTGCCTGGGAGAGGCGAACTCATACCCGGCTCCCCAGAGACGATGCCAATCGAGCTATGCTTGTTCGACAATAATTTTAATTATTCATTATTTAAACTAATAAATATTTGGTTGAGTTACATTGTCCACAAAGTTTATTGTAAGAATTAGACAAAATAGAACCTTTTTTCTAGATTGTAGGGCGGAAATGGCTATTCGAATATTTCCGTGGTCACATGAATAAGGTGCTCTTGTCACCTATTTTTCCTTTTATTTGTGTGCCAAGTGAATTGTGATCAATGTGAACCGTTCTATTTTTTTTTCTAAAGTTGAACCTTCTATAAATCAGCAGAGATCAATTCAATGCAATTTATCAAAATAATAAATTTAATATAAATAAAAATGTAATAATTTTTATAAGGAAACTATTTGTGTGGTGTAACACCATAATTTCATATAATCTAAATATTATGAATATTTATGATAACAGACGTGAAGGACAAAATTGATCTAGTTGGGGTTTGCAAAATTTAATACAAACTTAACGGTAAAAAAAATACAAAGCATGGGCACTATGTAGACTGACTTTATTTAAAATCCAACACCATAACAAGAGGATAAAACCCATGAATGTAAGAGCTTTGTATCAACAAAACACACTAAATAAACTCTTAATAAATGATCAATATTTGACATCAGGTTATTTATGAAAAAACTCATGGCTAACAAGATTCTACGAAGTATAAAGAATGAAATCACTACTTTAGGCCTATTACAATTAATGTATTCACGATCAAAACTATTTACCATAGATATAGTTTTCAGACTCTTCTTTTGATTTCACACACACCCCTTGATTCTCAAACTTTTAACCCTCACTCGGGTGCCACAGGACTGACTTGGATTGTGTGAAAGAGGCAGAGAGGAAAAGAACTACGAAGAAAAGAGAGGAAGAAGAACACGACGGAGAAGCGGTGATGTGTGTGAAATTGTGGCTGTTTGGAGCCACATGCTCCAAATGAAAATATAAAATACAAATGCTTGACCTACATTCCTTGTGCAGGGATATTTGATGATACAGGTTCCACTTCTCATTCTTTTGCCCGCCAGAGAAGAAGAGTTTGAAGTAATTTCTTTTTTTATTGTTTTGATTGGTTGGAGTAAGCAAAATTCATTCCTTCAGACTATTCGTAGAATGTCAGAATTGAAACAAGAAAATAAAAAAAGTGAAGCACTTGAAAGAAAAAAAGTGAAATGACAAAAAAGGAAAAAGACTAACCAGGTTGAAAATAACTCCTAATGGTCTAATTTTTGGTGTTTTAGAATGACCAAGACGCAAATTAGATGCTTATAAAAATACGGAATGATGTTAATTAAGATGCGTAGAAGGATAAAAAAAATTGATGAGAAAGTGGAAATAAAAGAAAATGTATTGGGCTCCTTGGTGCCCTATTGATAGAGTTTCCGGCGCCTGTTGATGGGGTGCTAAGACCTTCAAAAAATGTTTGTGACTTCGATCAATTCTTTGTTCCACTTCAGGCTTCCACGAACTTGAGTGCTTTAGGGTGTGTTTGGTTCCACGTAAAAACAAAATTGGAGGAAATGTTTTTCAATGTAGCAACTTTTCCTGGAAATCAAAAACATCTCCAATTATTTGGTTGCGCGTATATAAAAATTCTTGAAAACATAGATGTTCGCCCAATTTGAGAGCATGCAAAAAGAAGTGACATATTGCATGTGATGTACTTTCCAAAAAGAACATCCCTTAACTTTAATTCAAATTGACGTTTTAATTTAAAGGCATCGTAAATATAGGCGCATAGACGGTTCAGCATATAATTTTATATTTTAATTTATTTTAATTATATTTATTTAAATAATAAATTCATGTAAAAATTATTTAATTTAATTTAATTTATTTAATATATATTTTTATCTTATAAGTATTTGCAGTTTAGCATATATACTGTAATATGATTTTAATATATATTTTTACTTAATAGGACTTTAAATATTAATATTAATTTATATTTTAAATAAAAATATTATTCAATATCTAATATATGATTTGTAATATGTGTACAGTAAAATATCATCTTTCTTCGAGGAAAATGAAGTAATGTCTTTCGATAAAATGCATCTGAAAATGGCGTCCGATAAGATTAGGCGGATGCCAAAATGGTCAAAGTAAAATATTTTACATTGACCTGATATTTACATGTAATATAGTGCCCTGTAGCCATTAATCAGAAAAATATCATGTATGTAATTTATTTTACGGTGAAACAAACGGACCCTCAGTGGAGTTCTTTTGAGCTCTCCTTGCGCCTTGGTACGTGTAGATCGGGAAGAAGAACATTGGGAATTGCTTGATTAGAGTGGATTTTGGTGGAATAGAATGTGAGGATGAATAGATGAACTTTGGTCTCTTGAGGTAGCTATAAAGGGTGAAAATAAATATTAGGAAGGCTTGCGAATGTGGTAGACTTGTGAGAGCGTTTATCTTCCATGTTTGAGACATTGAAAATGGTCATTTTTATAGACAAACAGAGAGACAAATCTAAAATTACAAAAAGTAATTAATTGTGACAAAACACTCCCTCAGTGAGGTGCTAACAGCTCTATAGCCGAGGTGCCAGACACCCTGTTGTTGAAGCACCTGTAAATTAAAAAAATGTGATGTGTGAAAAAGCTGTTATGTCACGGCTAAAATATAGTCTTTTCAGACTTAAGGACCCTCTTGACAGGGCACTATGACCTTGAGAGAGTTCTTGTAGCTACCAGGTACATGTCAACCGGACGCCGCGGCCGTCAGGTAGATCTTCCTGACGGACGCGGAGATTGCCATCTCCGATCATGTAGCAGCAGATGTCCTGAATAGCTTCCCGGAGTCGGCGATCATCCTCTGCTGCTACTTGTCTACCTCTCGAGCTTGCGCGGGAGACCAAATTATGCCCGTGTTCCTCCCTCGCCATTATCGATTTGGAGCTGCAGGGAGCCAGGAAGAATCGTTCGGCACTTATCCCGTCGAAATCGACATCCTCTCTGCCATCAGGGCTGCCGGCGAAGTCGCCCGGAGACGAGGCGGCGACGAAACGATCCGAGGAGTTACGAGGGTTGCCCGGCTGGGACTCCCACGAGAAGGCCACAGCAGGCTTCTGAGCGCTGTAGTACACCCGGGAGGAAGAGTTGCCAACGTCGACGGCGCGTTTCTCTCCGGACAGCCGCCAAGTAAAGATTAAAGAGGGAGGCGCGCCGTCGACGGCACCGCTTGCATCCTTTGTAGTATTGTTGCCTGGATGGGATTCCGGCGCGGCGGGGGACACGACGCCGCATTTGTAGCCTCGGAAGGAAGGGCGTCTCTCCGTGTTAACCAACCCAAAATCGCGGTACTGAGTTAGAGAGGCCCAGACTTATAAGCATAGGAAATTTCCCCTCATTATCCAATATGAGACTATTCTAACTCGTCTCCTCACGTGCAAGCTCTTCTGACTTTGACACGTGTACACTGTTTACGGGTGACAGTCTGAGGGGGGTCCACAGCTCTTGGCTCTGATACCATGTTAACCAACTCAAAACCGCGAGGGGGCGAGTTAGAATAATCCCATATTGGACAATGAGGGGAGATTTCATATGCTTATAAGCTTGAGCCTCTCTAACCCAACACCGCGGTTTTAGGTTGGTTAACATGTTAGGAAGAATGCTTATAGGATTGATACAGGGTGATTCAAGGTCAATGTTGACCGCCATCTGTACATGTGACCTGGCATATCTGCCATGTAATACTCTGACGTGAAACCTCTTCATTAATATAAATTGTGCCCTGTAGGTGAGAGACGGCATTCAGTCTCTCCCGCCCATTTTACATCTTCTCTGTTCTGCATCTCGCCCTCTCTGCTCAGCTCCGCTAGTTCTCTGCGTCAACTCCAGATCTGCAATCGCTATTACTTCACTTGGTATCAGAGCTCAGTCCGATGGAGGGATCTTCAAGCATCTCAGCAGAGGGAGCTTCGGATCGTGCTCCAGTTTCTCCTCTAATGACAAGCCAAGCTGGATTGTTCGCTTCTAGGTTACCTTTTTCTTTCTCCTCATCAACTGTGTCTATTCCGAATATATCTGGTTCAGTTAGTGTGAAACTGAACGGAGAGAACTTCATGCTTTGGAAGACTCAAGTTCTTCCTCTTCTTAGTACGTATAAGCTCATTGGCTTGTTAGATGGTACAGTTCCATGTCCATCGCCAATGATGATAGATCCTTCAGATCTATCACGGGAGATACCTAATCCTGATTTTGATGTTTGGAAACAATTCGATAGTTTAGTGATGACTGTTCTAGTCTCCTCCGTAGCAGAATCTGTTCTACCTCTTGTAGTAGGACTTGATTCGTCAGCAGCCATCTGGAGAGCAATTAATAGCACATATGCCTCGGCCTCAAAGGCCAGGATTCTTCAATTGAAGAATCAATTACAACAGTTAAGGAAGGGGTCGATGAAGATGAATGAATATCTTCAGAAAGTAAAAATGATAGCAAGTTCTCTTGCGATGGCATTAGATCCTGTTTCTTCAAGTGATTTGCTGTTATATGTTCTAAATGGACTTGGACCAGAGTATGAGTCGTTTATTACTGCAATTACGGCAAGGATGGATGCTGCGTCTTTGACTATTGATGATATACAAGGGCTCTTAATGAATCATGAGATTTTCATTCAGAGGCACACTCAACAGGTTGTTGAACTCAGTGCCAATATGGCACAGACGGGTGTGAATTCTTTTCCACAACAGCAAGGAGGGAATAGAGGTAACTATAATGGCAATAAAGGCAATAAGAATAGGAATTACACAGAATTTCTGTGAGAATTTTAATCAATATGGTCATAATCAGAACAATCAGTTTGCTGAAAATTCTTAGAACAGAAATGGTGATCAAAACAGTCAGTTTACTGGTCAATCAGGTGTACAAATCTGTCAGCTATGTGAAAAGAGAGGCCATACGGTTTTAACTTGTTGGAAGCGGTTCAATGTCTATTTTAAGAATCCAAGTACCTATACCAACACTCAGTATAACAATGGCAATACTATGAATCATACCAGTAGTCCTCAGTCTCATACTGCCAATATAGCATCAACTAGCACCTTTACGCCACAGTTTGATCCTAACTGGTACCCAGATTCTGGGGCTACAAACCACATGACACCCAATGGTGGGATTTTACAGAATCCAGTTCCTTATGCTGGCTTTGATCAGGTGAAAGTAGGAAACGGTGTAGGACTCCAGATTCAACATATTGGTCAGTGTGGTTTCAATTCTTTTCAACTTAATAATACTTTGCATGTTCCTTCTATTACAAAGAATTTACTGTCAGTTTCTCAATTTACTAAAGACAACCATGCTTATTTTGAGTTCTTCCCTAAACATTGTTTGATAAAGGACATCAAGAGTCAGAAGGTGCTATGCAGCGGAATCAATAGGAATGGTCTCTACACCTTGATACCAGAAGATGGAGCGTCTATTGCAACTTTTTCAGCAGAGAAAATAAAGACATGGCATCATCGGCTAGGCCATCCAGCTTTTCATACAGTAGTTCAAGTAGTAAATTCCCTTGGTGAACCGTTTGGTTCTGATAGAACTTTTTTCTGTCCTCACTGTGTAGTTGCTAAAAATCATCGTCATCATTTTCCTCATTCTAGTTATATCTCTAAACACCCTCTTGAGATTATTGCATCAGATGTTTGGGGTCCATCCCCTTATGTGAGCAACAATGGTTGCAAGTACTATGTGTCGTTTATTGATCATTTTAGCCGTTTTTGTTGGGTATATCCCATAGCTTCTAAAGATCAAGTGTTTACAATTTTTGTACATTTCAAAAGTCAAGTTGAGAATATCTTTTCACATAAGATTAAGTACTTCCAAAGTGATTGGGGTGGTGAGTTTAGGGCACTCACTACTTTCTTTAATACTTGTGGGATTGTGCATAGGGATGCTTGTCCCTACACAACCAAAATGGCATTGCCGAAAGGAAACATAGGCATATTGTAGATACCTGTCTGGCCATGTTACACCATGCAAATCTTCCCTACACTTTTTGGGACGAGGCTGTGTCTTGTAGTGTTCATCTCATAAATCGATTACCTACATCAGTGTAGGGTGGTATATCACCTTTTCAGAAGTAACTCAGTACTGCGGTTTTGGGTTGGTTAACATGGTATCAGAGCCAAGGGCTGTGGACCCCCCTCAGACCGTCTCCCGTAAACAGTGTACACGTGTCAAAGCCAGAAGTGCTTGCACGTGAGGGGGCGAGTTAGAATAGTCCCATATTGGACAATGAGTGGAGGTTTTCTATGCTTATAAGCCTGGGCCTCTCTAACTCAGTACCACGGTTTTGGGTTGGTTAACACTCCGTGTATAGCCAACGGATATACTCTAGTACTGGTAGGACGGGAAAGCGGTGAGCGGTGGGGGCGACCCATGGGCGACACCGCTGGCGCTCTAGGGATTGGCTGGCTTGGCGGCGGACGCGGCCGGCGGCGGCGGGAGCAGTGCCTTCCGTGGACAGAGCAGCTCGCGGTGAAGACCTGTCGTCGTTACTGCCGAGGGGCACCATCTACGCGCTCAATTGATACCAGAGTGAAGCCCCCGGCGAACGGTGCAAGAAAGAGAAGGATCTCGCCGAGAGAGAGATCTGGCGTGAAGGACCGGATTGACGATATGTACGTACGTTTATATGGTAGTCGGCGATGTTCCTCGTCCAAGTCGAAATCCGAGTGAAATTAGCCGTTTACATTGAAGTCCTTACAAAACATTAAATTTTTTTATTACTGTATTATGATATCTAGAATATCAAGTAAATGTTAACATTTTAAGAAAATATTTATCTATTTAATATTTTAAAATTCCTAAACTATTACGTGGATCAACTATCACGGCTATTTTGTCAACTACGCTAAAGGAACCTAATAATTTTTAAAAATTAATAATTTAAAAATTACTAAACTTTTGAATTTAATAATTTAAAGAAAGCCTCCGCCTTCACGCTTTTCCCCCTCCCTCACTCTCTCGGTTTCTCCCTTGCGAGCGCAGCGGGCGGCTTTCCCGCGGCTCCCCCCCCCCCCCCCCCCCCCGCGTCGGGTTTCACCCGCGCAAAGCCCCCCTCCCCTCGAGCGCAGCCCGCAAGGCCGAAGCGCCGTTGACCCCCTTCCGGCGCGCTCAGCCGTCCAGCCGCGGCCTCCCCCACCAGCCCCGGACGTCCGGCTCCCCTCCCAGCCCCACGCGAGCGCGCGCAGCCGAGCCCCTCCAGCCCCCTGCCTCTCCTCTGTGCAGCGCCTCTTCTCCTCCCACGTGCACCAGCGGCCAATGCGTCAGCAAGTGCCGCCACACCTCCCCTCCGTCCAGCGGCAGGTGGTCATGGACTCTGTCACCACCAACCCTCAAAGAAGTCAAAGAGGCACCAAACATGCCGTCTTAAGACCCATCAATTATATACCAGGGTCGGTCTTTCATAACCGACCAAGGTAATGGGAGGACAATGCCAAGGCAAAGTCTAATTCCTCCATCTCCAACAAGTGCATGGCACCGGGGCAACCACAACAAGAGAAGGTTGACAACAAAAAAAGAAGAAGAAGAAAAAAAAGAAAGAAAGAAAAGAAGGCTGCTGGTCAACCGGCAAAGAAAGCTTCTGGACTCAAGCTGGCAACAATGTCATTCAGCAGGGAATAAATCCCTAAGTTCAAATGAACTCTATCAACCAAATGGGGGCAAGGAATAAATTCTTCGCCCAAAAGTCACATCTGGTCAAGCAATGGCCATGCCAAAGACATATTCTCAACTCATGAGATCACCATTGCTGGCCAATCGGTGGAGAAATCCCTTAAATTCAAGATGGTGATGTCGTCATTCGGCAGGGAATAAATCTTTAAATCTGGATGAACTTCGTCAATCAAATGGGGGCAAGGAACAAATCCTTCGCCCAAAAGTTGTATCTGGTCAAGTAATGGCCATGCCAAATCAGTCCCTAAGTCATGAAACTATCATGGCTCTCAGTCCAAGGATGGCAGGCCGATCAACGGTCCACGAAGTTATTGATCAACTAAGGGGGTTAAGCTTTAGCTCGATACTCCAACAAGTCATGCCGACCAGCAGCTTGGTTAATTCATGCTTTTCTTAAAGCAAGGAATCAATCCTTTGTCGTGGTCAACTAATTCTCAGTTGAGCCCAAGAAAAAAAAATTGGACAAAGTAGAAATCAGGTGCCCATGCTGCAGCCGACTTGATGGAAGGCTCGACAAACTCAAGAAAAACAATTCAGAATTTCATACTTCGCTAGGGGCAATCGCCCAGCCACACCATAACAACATGGGCCAAGGATAAACCACATGCCCGATATGTTGTCAAACGATCAGGGAGGAAGCAATCCTCCACCTCAAAGGGAGAGCCAGTACAGATTCCAAGATTTCTTATTGCTAACCGTTATGCCACTCTGGCTCGGTTGGATGAAGGGGACAAGGTTTCTTCCCAGTCTTCCACTAACACTGCTGCAAGGCACACTCGGGGGGAGAAGAAATCTTTCACCCGTCAATTTATTTCTGAAAATCAACAAATCTGGCCGATCAACGGCTAGCCATGCTATTTCTCGGGTAAGGGACCAGCCCTTGGCCCGTTACTTCAACCGGGGCAGCCGATCAACAGTTCCATCCCCGGAGGTCATCTTCCGGGTGAGGGATTAACCCTCGACTCATTATTTCAAGCAAGGCAACTGATCAACAGTTCCGTTCACCAAGATAACTCAACGAGCTATGAATCAATCCCATGCTCGCCAATTGCAGGAATGCTACCCGGTTATCGGTGCAACTTCAAAGTATTTCTTGGTCCTGGGACAAATCCAATGACCACATCAAAGATGGCCCAAATGTGGTGCCTTTTTCATGCTCGGGTTCGGAATCAATCCGTCACCCGATATACATCAAATATTGGTCGATTCGTCGATCAATCCCGCAAATTCATTCATCTGACCGGGGGCAAGCCTCCAAGGCATTCCAGTACAGCCTGGGCTAAGGATCAACCAAACGCCCATCATACTGGTAAAGAGCAAGGGAGAAATTCTTTGCATACGAAAGGAATGCATTCAACCAAAGTGATCGGTCCTCTGGCCACCAAGTGAGGAAGCAATCCTCCATATTTTAGCAAAGTCTGGCCAATCAATGGTCGAAAACATGGCTTTCAGTGAAGCAGGGGATCAACCCTACATCCTTCAGTTAGAAGGAGCGAGTCGGTCAATGACCTGTGATGCTACAGAGAGATTAGCCTTTCGCCATTTCTCTCAACCAAACCAATGGTCCGATCTTCTAATTCTTGCTTGCAGGTGAGGAATCAATCCTCTATCTGGTGAATGAATGCAACTGTCATATATCAATTGGGCTCGGAACAAATCTTACGCCCTCACTGAATGATGCCTATATGACATCACCTGATAAGATTCTGCTCGGGAGAGAAGGCAATTCTCGGCCCATTATGCATCAAAAATCAAGGAGCTTCTTGATTCTTGGAACAACTCATCTGGCCGGGGGCAGACCCCTAGGCCATGTCATATCAAGCAAGAGTGAGGGTGAACTCTCCACCTAAGAAGGTAACAGGGGGCAAGAGGACCAACCTCTACCAATAAAGCCCCAGAAAATCATCAGTCTGCACTAATTACAAAGGGAGACAAAGAAGAAATCATTGTCTCAACAGGAGACTACATGAAGTCAGTCCTGTTGTCTAAGGGAGGGAGTAACCCTCCATCCTGCATGTTAGCGGATCAGGCTGACCAGCAGCCCTCGAGGCTACAATTCAGTGGGGGACCAACCCTCAACTCAATATTTCAAATCAGCCTTGCTAGTCAACAGCTTGACCCAATTATGCCTTTTGACAAGCATGTCAACATGCCAGGGCCAGCCATTAGTCCACTACAAAGCATAAAACTTGGGCAAGGAAGAAATCCAACACCCGCCACAAAATTGAGCCAGGGGAATGAAGCGTCCGCAGGACAGCCCTCCATAGACCCCTCAGATCAATACAACATGCCCCCAAATATACCCGAAGCAATCTCCTATATGCCCTCACATATCACAAAAGAAGCAGTCTCCATGGCCTTCGACATGCCCATGTACAGAAAAAAAAACCCTCAATGGCTTCTGACATGCCTAAATCCCAGCTCATTCTAAATGGCTTTGACATGCCTATGCCCACATACAGGCCATCCCCAATGCCCCCAATATTCTTATGACCAGCCCTACACAGTTCCCCTGTGCGGACTCCAAAGGAATTTCAAAAAAAAAAGAAGAAGAAAAAGAAAAAAAAGAGGGAGAAAGAAAGAAAGGAAAATGAAATACCTTGACAGACTTGGTTAGTTACACCATTAATTGAGCAAGGGCAAGATATGTCAAACAAAAAAGAGAAAAAAAAAAAATTCGGCTGAGGTGATGACCCGTTGAGGGGCGCCCCAGGCAAAAGTGGATCACCCTGCTGTATGAAAACCCTGCAAAAGGGCATACAGGCAAAAGAAAGGAGGGGACTAGCTTGGGTGAAAACCTTGCAAAAGGCGGTCAAGCTAGTTTGAAAAAAAAAAGAAGAAAAAAAAAAGAAAGAGAGTGAGAAACTCTGGAAATTCAAAGTTCAAAAAAAAAAGAAAAAAGAGAGGAGACTCACCTCTCCTCTAAACATGTCAAATTTCATGTCATCATGACTTTCATGTCTACATGACTCTCAAACTCCAACTCCATACCATTATGACCCTCATGGTCTGTATGGTTTCAAAAAAAAATCATCACATGCCATTATGACTCTCATGTCCGCATGGCTTTCAATAAATTCATACCATTGTGACCCTCATGGTCTGTGTGGTTTCAAACATTCATACCATCATGACTCTTCGGGTCTATATGATTTTCAAGCTTCCATACCAGCATGGCCCTTCCAGTCTACATGGTCCCCAAGTTCTTACGTCATCATGACCAGCAAGGTCTATGTGACTGTCAAATTCTATACCAGTATGACCCTCTCGGTCTATATGGTTTCCATAAATCCCATACCATCATGGTCTTTTGGCCTAAATGCTGCTCAGAGTCTATGCCACCAAGGCTGGGCATGGAACCATTCCCATGTCTCAAGTCCCACCGGCAATGTTTGAGCCTTGAACCTTCAAGTTTAGGTTTTACCCCAAATTCATACTTCACGGGCCGAGCATTATCATTTCATACTCGCATGTCCCACAACTCTAAAAATGGCATCAAGCCATCCCATATTTATACCCTTTCGGCATCAAGCCTCCACATTCTTGTGGCATCAAGCCATCCTCACACTCATACCTATTTGGCATCAAGCCAACAACATTCATTTGGCATTAAGCCACAATATTCTTTTTGGCATCAAGCCATTATACCTCTTTTGGCACCAAGTCACCATTCGGCATCAAGCCGTCATGACCTTTTTGATATCAAGCCATGATACTGCTTTGACATTAAGCTGTATCTTTCGGTATCAAGCCACCAAATCATTTTGGCATCAAGCCACAATACCCCGTCACAACATCAAGTTGTTAACTCCTTTTGGCATCAAGCCACAACACCCTATTTTCTGGCATTAAGCCATCATAACCAAACTGGCACCAAGCCATCATCTCACTTTTCGGCATCAAGCCACCACAACACATTCGGCATTAAGCCATCACAAACCATGTTCTCTTGGCATCAAGCCAACATATTCCTTTGGCATCAAGCCACCATCCCTTTTAGACATCAAGCCACAAATTCATACCCAAGAGGCTGAGTGTGACTTCTTCACGCTCACATGTCCTATAGGACCATCTTGGCATCAAGCCACAAAACTTATACCCAATAGGCCAAGTATGACTTCCTCGTGCTCATATGTCATACGGGTTTATCTTGGCATTAAGCCATCAAACTAATACCCAATAGGCCAAGTATGACTTACAGACCGAGTGTGACTTCTTCATACTCACGAGTCTACGGGTTCCACCGGCATCCAGTCGTCAAAACCTATGGCCCAGAGGAGGCCTCAATTCCTCACCGCCCAAGAACAACTTCATGGCTTAAGGGAAGCCTTAATTCCCTACAAAAAAAAAGAGAGTGGGCTAAAAATGGAGATGCCCGACGGACTCGGCCGTTCTCATCTCATTGATCGGTTGAGGGTAAAAATGTCGAGAAAACCTGGCTAGAGTGAAAACCTGAAAAGGCGCTCTAGGCAAAATCAGGCAACCCTGCTACATGAAAACCTCTTTTGAGGCATGTAGGCAAAAAGCAAAGGAGGCTGGTCCGGGTGAAAACCCGAAAAGTGCAGTCGGATCAGTAAAAAAAAAAGAAAAAAAAAAGAAGAAAGAAAAAAAAAACAAAATAAAATGAAATGAAGAAAAAGAGAGAGAAGAAAAAGAGTGAAAGAAAGGTTCTAGCCGGACCCTGAGAGACATCTGACTGGGAATCTTGCACAAACCTATCAAAGGATGATTTGCAGTTGAAATCCCTCGGGAGCACCGAAATGACAGGTAAGCCTAGTGCGTAAAATGCTTTCCCTAATGAGTCATCACATCCAGAAACCAGCAAGAGGGCCCAAGCCCTTCTCAGCCCCAAAGATGCACAATCAGCACAAGAACAATGCAAAAAAGCAATCTGTCCCAACACCAAGGCAAAGCAGGGCAGTGTGAAGAACAACGAATTTCACAAGATTGATTGATCAGGTTGAGGATAGAAGCAAGAACACCATGAAAGAGAAACAGAAAACATGGGGAAAGAACAACCACTTATTTTTCAATCACATATAAAAGGGTACAATATACATGCGTACGGCCCTGATGGGAAATGAAAGACATTACATTGTACAATCATTTTCTATACAAAGAGTACAGTGTGCCCGAACAACCCTCGGGACCCGAGTTTGCCTTGTGCAGACATACATGAATCCTCAAGGTTATCCTCTTCTATTCATGAGACCTCTTGCTCAGGATGCTCATGACGCAAACATCACAATAAGGAGTCCAAGTCCGATAGACTACTTGCTGGCCCGTAATGCATTTGCCTGGTGACATCAAGACAATGTGGTTAAGTGGCAACAAGTACAAGATGGCACAAAGAAAATAGTTCAAACAAGCAATTCAAGAATTTTCAGTCAAACAACAAGCAAATGACAAAAAGGAAGTAGATACAATTCTGCATAAACAATTTCAAAATTTTTAGTCATGTAGCAGCAGGCAAGTGACAGAAAGAAAAACATCCAGATATATTTATGGTTGAATTCCAAGGTTCAGCAGAACGATTGCAGAAAAGGAAATGGCTGAAGAAAGCAAAATAAAAAGCCATATTTTACACGGGCAATTCCCCGACGACTGTGGTCTCTGAGAAATTACCCGTGGGGGGCATTTGTTGGCACACGAATTTGTCATGTAAAAAAATGGAAGAAAGAAGTCCTTATGTCAAAAAAAAAAACAACAAAAAAAGGGGGAGGTCATTTCGTTTGTTACGTAACATACCCCATGTCAGCATAAATGGACGCCCGCGGATCCCCCAAAAGGCAAGGAATCCACCTCGCCGGAAGCTGCCATCGCGCCACCCCCAAGGAGGGCAAGCGGCCGCAGCGCAGAGGGGGACCTTCCTCCATTACCGCAAGGCCAATGGGGGCAAGCCGCACCGCCCGCGGATCCTCCATCCCGCAATCAGCGCCGACGGGATGAAGGCAGGTCGGCCTTCTATTTCTTGGCGGAGGACTCTCGGCCTATAAAGAGGGGACTCGCGGCACCCGCAAAGAGGAAGGAGGCCGGAGAGTGCCGGAGAGGCCGCAGGAGGAGGAGGGACTGAGCATCGCAGAGCAAAAAAGGATTCGAAGGCGGAGAGAGGGAGAAGAAGCGGGAGAGAGAGAGAGGGCAGACCGAGGCCTTGCAAAAGCCGCCGCTGCCGGAAGTGTTGGCGGAAGCCGCCGTTGCCAGAAGCCCTTGCGGAGGCCGTCGCTGTCAAGACTCCCTCCGGAGCCTGCCGTCGCCACCGAAATCCCCCTCCGGAGGAAGCTAGGCCGCCGGAATCCCTTCCGGACCCTTGCCGTCATCGCCGGAGGATTCTTCCTTCCCCTTCACTAGTGTAGCCGCCGCTGAACAAGGCCGGGAGCCGCCGGAGCTGCCGCTGCAGGCCGCCGCGATGCCGAGGTGCCGCCGGGATGCCGAAAAGCTCCGCGCGGGACTGTAGCAGGGGGGAAGGAAGGAAATAATGCCTCCGTAACTTAGGTCCACGGTGGAAATCCAGTGGGCCCGCCGGGAAAGAAAAAAAAAAAAAGAAGAGAAGAAGCCGCGGCCGCGGCCAGGGCCAGGAGCCGCGCGCGCGCGAGAGCAGCCGCGGTGAGGAGGTGTTGACTATCGGGTCAACTAAGATGGTGGGGTCCACCAGGAAAAGGTGTTAAAAAAAAAAAGAGAAGAGGTGGAGGAGGCGATCCGCGCAGGAGCAAGCCGTATTGGGCCGCAGATGCCCATGGAAGCCCATTTGCCCCTGATGAACAGTGCAGGGCCTTTCAACAAAAATAAATAAAAAAATTTCAAATTAAAAGGATCTTCATCCTGGGACCGCGGGATGGCCATGTGCTAAACCATAGGTCAATGAGGTGACATCCTTGGGAGATCCTCCACAAGTCCTTCTGGACCGGGGCTACTCTCCCTCAATTTGGTTAATAATAATTGTGGGGTTAATTTCCAATTTCCCCAAAATCCATTCAATTTTTAAGTCTCTTAATGCCTATAAAAGGCCGTATGAGATTTAATCTTCATTGTGGGGTTAATTTCCAATTTCCCCAAAATTCATTCAATTTTTAAGTCTCTTAATGCCTATAAAAGGCCATATGAGATTTAATCTTCATTGTGGGGTTAATTTCCAATTTCCCCAAAATCCATTCAATTTTTAAGTCTCTTAATGCCTATAAAAGGCCATATGAGATTTAATCTTCATTGTGAGGTCAATTTCTGATTTCCCAAAATCCATTCAATTTTTAAGTCTCTTAATGCCTATAAAAGGCCATATGAGATTTAATCTTCATTGTGGGGTTAATTTCCAATTTCCCCAAAATCCATTCAATTTTTAAGTCTCTTAATGCCTATAAAAGGCCATATGAGATTTAATCTTCATTGTGGGGTTAATTTCCAATTTCTCCAAAATCCATTCAATTTTTAAGTCTCTTAATGCCTATAAAAGGCCATATGAGATTTAATCTTCATTGTGGGGTTAATTTCCAATTTCCCCAAAATCCATTCAATTTTAAGTCTCTTAACGCCTATAAAAGGCCGTATGAGATTTAATCTTCATTGTGGGGTTAATTTCTAATTTCCCCAAAATCCATTCAATTTTAAGTCTCTTAATGCCTATAAAAGGTCATATGAGGTTTAATTTTCTTTGTGGGGTCGATTTTCAATACCCAAAATTCATTTGAGATAAATTTCTTGATGCTCATAAAGAGCTATGAGAAATTTAATCTTAAAAAAAAGAGAGGAGAGTTATTATGTAAGTCAATTTTATTCTTTTATGCCTACGCAGGCCATGAAAAAATTAGCTCGGAGTTAAGTTTTGTGGAATATCTCCATACATGCAGAGTATTCATGTGCTCCTATTTTTTTCTTTCTTTCTTTTCACATCCCAAAATCCAATTTAATTTCAACTAAATAAATTCAAAGGGATTCCAAATTAAATAAATTCAATTTAAACCAAATCAAGTTAAATCACATAAATCAATTTTAACCAAATGATTAAAATAACAACCCATAAATAAAACTCAACTTCTCAAAAATAAACCCAAATCAAATTCCCAAACAAATTTTAATAAACAAACCAAATCCAAAGACGAGTCAAGCAAATTTAAATCAAACTTCTTAAACTAAATCCGCACCAATCAAATTCAATTCAAATCCAACTCTTAAATTAAATTCAAGATAATCAAACAAAATTAAACCAAACAAACTTCAAGTCAAATCTGACTTGAACAAATTTAAATTAATCCAAATCATTTTTTTTTTAACTAAACAAATTTAAAGCAAACTGAAATTAAATCAATCCATAAACAACTTTTAACTCAAACCAATTCTAACCAAATAAACCCAAATTCAAAACCTGCAACAAAAATCTGAAATAAAAATATACAGCAATTTGTAATTCTGAACTTGTGAGATTCGAAAGCTGTAAAAATCCTGCAAGGGGCCCAAATCTGTAAAGAAAGAAAATTCAAATTTAAAGAAATCAAATGAACCACCAATCTGAAATGTAACTTTGGAATTGAAACCGGGAGGTTTGAAATCTGAACCCCGAGATCAAAATCCAGAAATAAAGGCCTGAAATTCACTAAACCCTCAAGCCAAATTTAAAGCAGAACTCTAATCAAATGATTGAATAAGTCAAATCCCAAATCCACACAATCCAAACAGGTCCGAAATCTGCAGGCTTTAAGAAATCTGAACGTACTAACTCAGATTAAATCAAAATCAGTTTTGGCCAAACTCAACTCCAACTAAATTAAAATGCAGATTAATAAGTAAAATCCATTGCAAACTAAATCCGAGTCAAAATCAACCTTGTCAGATCCAATCTTAAAACAAGGCAGGCCAAATAAATCCAAATCAACAAAACAAGTCATCAAACAGACCCCATTAAATTTAAAACAAATCAGATTCTGAATAAATTCATCAAACTCAAAATCAAATCATTGTTAATTTAAACAAGTTCAAGACAGTTAAAAATCATTTCACTTGAACCATCAACTAATCAAAATCTCAATCGGAACCTTAATCCAAATCCCAACGGAACCTTAAAAAATAAAATAATCAGAATTATGAGCCAAATCAAATTCAAATCCAATTTCATGCTAGACCAGAGTTAATTCCAATCAAGTTTAATAACAAATCAAATTTTCCTTAAGTCCCTCAAACACCAAAATCAGAGCCTGCACAAATGTAAATTGAAGGTTGTGGGATTAAGAATTTTTGACAGACAAATTCAAATTAAACCCAGATTTCTCAAGTTAAATCCATTCCAGTAAACAATTTAATTCAAGACGAACCATATTCCATAAGTTAAGCCCAAATCCCATTCAAATCAATAAGTCAAACAAACTGTTTTAAAATTAAACCAAAAAAAAATCAATCAACAAATAGATTCAAATTGAATCTGATAAGCAAATCATGAACCAATCTATTCGATAGGAACCAAACCTCCTGGTTACAACTCAAATGAAATCAAATTCGAATCAAATTAAAACTCACACTGAATCCGAATTTCAACCAATATTAAATAAACTCGAATCCAAAATAATTAAAACTCACACTGAATCCGAATTTCAACCAATATTAAATAAACTCGAATCCAAAATAAATCAAATCAACTCAAATACAAATCAAACTCTCCGAATTAAATCTAAGTCAATCTAAATTCAACAAATCCAAATTGAATCAAACTTAAATTAATAAACAACTAAAAAAATGAACAAATCAAATTCCAAACCCAAACTAAAAGCAATTCAACCAATTAATTTCAACTCAAACTAAATTCAAACAGATTCAAATTAAATTCAACTCAATTAAGATTCAAACCAACAAATTTAATTCAACCAATTCAATTCAACTTAAATTCAAATCAAATCCAAATTAAACTCAAATTAAATTCAAAATAAATCAAGTGCTTACCTTCCATCAAATTCATGGGACTGTTTTCTCCTATGTGTGTATGTGAATGTTTATTTTGTGGATGCATCTCTTCTACTTCAATGGATTGCTATGATGATAATCAAGGGTATTCGAGAAATCTCGATGTAATTAACGTCGGATCTTCGCACCATCCGACGGGGAGAGGTCAAAACAAATTTTCAAAGAACCTAACAACCTCAAATTATAATTTTAAATATCATTGACCCTAATTAGTACTTTTATGGAATACCATCTATTTTCTTACAAAGTCAATGCTAAGGTCTAATCAAATCAAATTCAAATTCAAAAGGAAAATGAATTTCCAAAACTAAGAGAAAAATAAAATTCTCTTTCGAGATTTTTGAGGTTACATCAGATATTTTTAGTTTTTTCAGGGAAGTTTTGCAATGAAGGGACACACTCTTCTTTTCACAGATAGTGGTGCATTGCCATTGTCTGCAGCTCTTTCGGCAATCGAAGGCTTTGCAGTCCTTGGAGATGATGGTCTACTTATTAGCACTCGAGGATTTGAATCAGGTAATTTCATGGCTTACGATTTCATCTGTTCCTGCTCTGAATTATTCGATCAGCTAGGTTGTTGTTTCTAAACATAAAACATAATCAAATTTTTATCAAACCAACATCATTTAATGTTCCCCCGACCCCCACCCCTTCATATATTGGATGAAGGGGATTTAAGCATTTTTGAAAACTTCTCATCACTTTTCTCTTCGTAAAATGCTGTATGTTCAAAGTTGAAACTAAATTGTCTTTTACGGATTATTTACTTGCATGCCTGGGTGGGAAAGGTGAAAGGACTTGTCAATGTACATCTTGATTTCCCTGACCAAGATGACTGCAACGATGTGAATGATTATTTTGGAATAATCATTTGAGGAATAAATACTCCAGAATAGTATCAAATGTAGTTTGGGAATGATTTTGTAATATAGCTAGAGTATCATGATCCTTCATATTTTACAGAATTGACCGATTCGGATTGGAATCAGCCGATTCCTGGATCAAATCGGCACTTGCTGATCCGATTTTAGCTTGGAGTCCCAATCCAAGCCGGACTTTCTCCGGAATCAACCGAAATCAGTTGAATCGGCTTGGATTGAGACTAGAAGCAGTCGAATCAGTCAATTCCAGATCGATTGCTGTGAAGGTCTTGCCTCACCTCAGGTGCTTGAGGTGAAGTATATTGTTTTAAATATATGGTTATATTTATTATTTTTTATGCACATCTATGAGTCATTGATAACATCATAACTTTAAAACTGAATTACAAAATGTCGAAAATATAAAAATACAGTCAAATTGTGTACTAAAAAAGCTAAACTAAGAAAAAGTTAAGGGGATCAGCCAGGACTGGGAAATCTTATTTTGAAGATTGTTGAAATTCACTTAGAACATTCTATGTTGAATCTGATTCATGGAATAATGGACAGGTTTGCAGTCAATGCAGCCAGCATCTATGAGCACTGTTGTGCTTGCTATGGAATCTTGTGAGTTTTCCAGCGGACAACAATACTTAGATGATATTGTCAGAGTGTTGAAGCCTGGTGGAACTATCATAGTACAGGCTCAGGCTGATCTTGGCAACAAGGTGACACTGTGCCCATGTTTGAGCTAGTAACGTAATACACCTGTTGTTTAAAGACTCAAACTCCTAAGAATATGTTTTTCAGCAAAATTCTGCATTGGAACGCAAACTTCTTCTTTTGGGCTTTGTAGAAATACAGGCTCTTGATATGAAATCAATGCTGCAACTTGAAGGTGTTCAGTTTCTGACGGTGTGTAAATCACTATGTTTTAACAGCACTTACATGTCCTTCATTTTCATATGGCAGTTACAAGTCACTATACGATCTTTACATTTGCAGGTTAAAGCCAAAAAGGCCCACTGGGAAGTCGGATCCTCATATTCTTTAAAGAGAACGGTGAAAAATTTACCAAAAATTCAGATTGATGATGAATCAGATTTGATTGACGAGGATAGCCTTCTGACTGAAGAAGACCTTAGGAAGCCAGAACTACCAACTGGTAGGATTAGGAGGTTGATTGCTGGTGAATGCTATTTTTCTTGCTTATTATTCTATATTTTTTATGTTGTTTTATCATGCAGTTGGAGATTACGAAGTTGGAAGTAAAAGGAAAGCATGTAAAAACTGTACGTGCGGTCGTGCTGAGGCTGAGAAGGTGGAGAAAATGGGTTTGACTGTAGAGCAGCTGGACAATCCTGAGTCAGCTTGTGGCAATGTAAGTTTTATGATACATTTTGTTTAGTTTTGTGGTCTTCATTAACTATCTATTAGCTAACATCATACAAATTGTAGTGTGGGCTGGGAGATGCATTCCGCTGTAGTACGTGTCCTTACCGAGGTCTTCCTCCATTTAAACTGGGAGCAAAGGTATGTTAAAACTGCAACCTCTCAGTTTCTTTATTAAAATTAGCTCTTGTGGTATCTTATTCATTTTCATATGCGAAAGTTAAGGCTGGGATACCAAGTTTTTCTCCCTCCATTTTAGGACTGCAACGGAGTCAGATAAAATCTAGCTTTAATTTGGCTTCATATTACAATGTTTACTTTAATTTATCTGGGAGTCATGACATTTGAGATACTTACAGATAATAGGGGACATAAAGACGGGGGCTTACTTATTTGAATCTTTTGGCCTAATTGACACATTTCATTAAGATTCATTCAAAAGTGATCTTTTTTTTCTGTTTGGGGCCTGAGAAACATCAGTTTTATTAGACTGACCTTTCTACTGCAAAAGCAGAAATATGGAGTATAGCCCAACTATTCCTTTTCTTCTTCCCTTAAGCACTCTGCCTGTTGGATGCAGTGTCATTATTTCATTTCTCTTCATATCATCAACCTCGTGCTTGGAACTGGATGTTTCTTTATCCTAGAGTTAGAAATAGACAATTGTCCAAAATTCAGCGTAGTTTGGAGAGGTCATCAATCCTGATTTCAAGTATTATTCAGCTAAATGCATCCACTCCATACCCGAGTTAGATATGCGGGCTTAACTAATCGTCTGGTGTCACTAATCAGTTTCTTAATGGTATCATTTTCAAAACCTGGAATCTTGGTTACCAACAACTTTGCAAAACTTCATGCTTAGGGGAAACCAGGACTATTGTTCATTTATGGCTTAAAACTTATTGCTCAAGTAGAACAGAAGGATTCTGCTGTTCCACATTCGGATGACTTGAGGTTGCAAGGTACTTTAAATCAAGGATCAATGGTCTGGGGTTGCAACCGGGTTGTGTCCTATTATTTTTTTATTTTTTAGAAAAATTTAAAAATTTGTTAAAAAATGACAAAAAATTACAAAAAAATCTGAAAAAAAATAAGTAACATCATTTGAAAATTTAATTCATTGATTTATTTCCAATCTTATGTGATCTATATTTTTTATATAGTTTATGTATTCTCTCATATCATTCGAGTTGAGTACATAGTATAGTACAAATATATATGATAATTATACTTGTCACTCTCTCGGACAATCATCCTAAAACTAGATATCAAGGAATCACCATAACTATCATAATCATGGAGAGCAAGTTGTAATGTGCTTAAGTTGGATTATTCGAAATCGCACCAAAAGTTAGGGTTGTGTGACTTGAAGAAGACATCTTTAATTAAATTAAATAAATATGTAATTAAGACGTAAAATTTCATGAAGCTTAACATTTTAACTAATGAACTAATTAAACTAATGAACTAATAAAGTAATTAAATTATTAATGAACTAGTTAAAAAACTAACAAACTAATTAAATAACTAAGGAACTAATTTAATAACTAACAAAGTAATTAAATAAATTATAAACTAATTAAATAACTAATGAACTAATTAAATAATTAAACTGTAATGAACTAATGAACTAATTGATTAAACTTTAAAGTTTAAATAATAGAATAATGAAATAACTAATAAAATAATTAAATAATTAAACAAGAAGGAGAGTACAGAAATGAGAGCAAGAGAACAAGAGGAGTGAGGTGAGGAAGAAGAGCCCTGAGGCCCCTTGCGCTGATTTGACACTTGTCAGTGCCTTGCAATGGTCACTTTTTCTTGGTCGGGTCACAGGACCGGTTGCCACGTCCCGCGACCTGGCCATGACCCGGCCGGAGGGTCAGCCTGACCGGTCACACTTGGGCCGGTCAGCGGCCAAACTGACCGGGTCGGGCCCAAGTCACGACTTCGGTCCGGCTTACCATGCTTTAAATAACCCATATTCTCCCAAAAAACACTTAATGTTAATTTGTTTTTCTTTTTGATATGCAGGTCTCCTTATCGGGGAACTTCCTCGTGGCTGATATTTGAACCAACAACAGCGATCGACAAAATGGATGAAATTTACTTGGAAAATCACTTACAAATGTGCCCTTCGGAGTTCGAAGGCGGAGAACTTGAATGGATATGTTTTTAGCCCTTTGCTGGCTGTCTTCCTTTTTATTAGAGTTGCTTGGCTAGACGAATTCACGTAATCTTGCAGACCTCTTGACCAAATAACACAGTTCAGATCCCTAGCCTTTTTTTTCCTTCATGGGGAGCGCCTATTGTACTTTGTTTGTTATGAGCCTGTCAGTGTCTAAAGGTGAATTCTGTTCCGAATAAGCTCAACTACTTTCAAGTACTGACGATGTTGTGTGCTGCTAAATACCTTTATATATATTTAATAGATGTTCAAAAAATATATATATTTTAATGTGTTTATTTTTAAAAATCGTTTTCATTATTGGAGAGCTCACGGACAATAGGCCTTCAATCTACGATCAGGTATGCTGTGCCACTTGCCTCTTCTTTTAATCATCTGGTGATAATCTCAGGAAAGTTGTATTTGTATCATCTCCGGGAAGGTCAGCTTTTCTCGACCACCAGAACGTCCGACGACGTTGCTGCTATACGCTACGCGCCTGCCTGTTCGGCTCGGTAAACCAGATTGTCAGATGGGCCAAAACGGGCTGGAGTTATATGATAACAACTTTTATGGCATAATTTAATTAAAAATATAATTTTACTTATCAAAAATATTTTTTAATTAAGTTATTATAAATATTATAATATTTTTAAATAAATAAATTTAATAAATTTGATAACAATATGTTTATAAAATAAAAAACTATGTGGGTAGGATTGAGTTAGGTTAATAATGTAGTGCGGATAGGGTCGGATCGGCTGGATGTGTTGTGGATCGGGTCCTTCGTGATACATCGACACCTACCCATTTCCCAGTTATGGTGGTTGGTACCGCCGCTATCTCTGTTGCATTGAAAAACCCCGTCTTTGGTTCTGTTCAATGTTGCTCGCTTGGCTAGCCACTCTACCGCTGCCCTCCCTCAATGTATAGGAAATTATTACTCGTTTCATCCGTTGGCATGGTTCACCGCCACCTCTCTGGAGGTTGTCACCTTCTACAAGTCCCTTTCCATCTCTTTCCAGTTAGCTTGGTGCCATACAGACAAGTTCATGTCTGGCTTTGTCCAAGTTAAATATTCAGGTGACTATGGCAAGGTGGTGCCCTGGTGATCCTTTTCCGACTGATATACTCTGAGTGGGATGCCCCCAAGAAGAAATAGTACGACAATATATTTTTTTATCTGCTAGCATGCCCTTGTTTCCATGTACGTGATTTAAAGAAAAACCAAACCTTTCCTTAATAGCAACTTACCTGCTCGTACGCACTGGCTCTCTCGTTTGACCTTCAGGATCTTACTTTCGAGATTGCTTCATTGCAAACAAGTTCCGTTTATGATTTATATATCATATAAATATAGTGAGAGAGAAAAAACATTTATGGGGTGTTTGGTTGCATGATAAGAAAAGTTTTTGTTTTAATTTTTAAAAATTGTAAGAAAACTTGTTAAAAGAGGTGTTTGGTAACCATGACAATTTTATGTTTTAAAAGTGATTTTCTTCTTAAACAAAAAAAGAGGGTCTCACCTCTTTCTTTTTTCTTGTGGTCCCCCCACTTTTTTGGTCATGTGTGGTAGTTACTCTTTTTTGTAATCACATCCCTCCAAACTTGATAATTTTATGTCATGAGCTGGTTCACTTTTTATTTTAATACAATTTTTTATCATGAAAGTGTACAAAAAATTATCATGCAACCAAACACCCCATTAATTTACTCAGTTTGATAGGTGTGGGGTGTAAGAAAGATATGGTGAGTTATGTTTTAATTTGCTCTTGATATTTCTTATTCTATATATACATACAGGTTAATGGTTTGAATTGACATCAATGACCACGGTTTAGTTTCATACCATTTTTTTTACTTTTTATGGCTGTGGACCTAAATAGCCATTATTTGAGTTCTAACACTTTTTATACTTTTTATGACCTTTTAGTCTAATCTAACAGTTTTGGATTGACCTAAATGATCATAACTTTGATTTTTAAGTTAATATCTATCTCAATCTCGATTTCTATTCTTATCTAAATTTTAAAATATATATATAATCTATTTTTTTATTCATTGAAGATACCTAGATAAATATTTTTTAATTATAAAAAATACAAAATGGAACATTATTTGAAAAATTGTAATATGAAAATAACAACATAATTAATTCTAACGGAATTTCCTCTAGATGAAACAAGCCTCGAATAAGAATCTTGTTTAAAACTTTTTAAAAATAAGAAAAAGAGATATGATCCAATAAATACTCTATTGGTTTGGATTGAAAGACATTAGAAGTCAAAATATTTTTTTTTCAGTTTACCTGTTTAATTTGCTTTGAAACATTAGAAACTGTTAGTTTCATACTATTTTTTTTGTTTTTTATGGCTGTTGACCTAAATGGCCATTATTTGAGTTCTAACACTTTTTATATTTTTATGACTTTTTACTCTAATCTAATAGTTTTGGATTGGTCTAAATGATCATAATTTTGATTTTTAAGTTAATCTCATCTCAATCTCGATTTCTATTCTTATCTAAATTTTTACAAAATATAATCTAATTTTTTTATTTTTTGAAGGTACCTAGATTAATATTTTTAATTATAAAAATTACAAAACTGAACATTATTTGGAAAATTGAAATATGAAAACATATAACATAATTAATTCTAACAGAATCTCCTATAGATGAAATAAGCCTCGAATAAAAATCTTGTTTAAAATTTTTAAAAATAATAAAAAGAGATGATCAAATAAATACTCTATTGGTTTGGATTGAAAGACATTCGAAATTAAAATATATTTGTTTAAGCTTACCTGTTTAGTTTGCATTGAAACATTAGAAACTGTTAGTTTCATACCATTTTTTTTGTTTTTTATGGTTGTTGACCTAAATGGCCATTATTTGAGTTCTAACACTTTTTATACTTTTTATGGCTTTTTAGTCCAATCTAATAGTTTCGAATTGGCCTAAATAACCATAGTTTTGATATTTAGTTGATCTCTATCTCAATCTCGATTTCTATACTTATTTTAAAAAACATAATTTATTTTTTTATTCATTAAAGATACCTAGATTAATATTTTTAATTATAAAAATACAAAATTAAATATTATATAAAAATTGAAATACGAAAATATACAATATAATTAACTCTAACAAAATCTCCTCTAGATGAAACAAGCCTCAAATGAGAATCTTGTTTAAAACTTTTTAAAAATAAGAAAAAGAGATATGATCAAATAAATACTCTATCGATTTGGATTGAAAGACATTATAAATCAAAATATTTTTTTTAGTTTACCTATTTAGTTTGCTTTGAAATGGCTTATAAACTAAGCTGATTATTGATTTGATTTGGTTTGAAAGGCCTTAAAAATCAAATAAAATTAGTTTGAAAATGTTTTAAACTAAATCAAACCAGTTTTGAAAAGTCTTGGAATAGAAATGTCCATTTGGTTTGGAAGGACTTTGAAGCCTAGCTAAATCGGTTCATTCAATTTCCATTGGTTTGGTTTGGTTTGAAAGGACTTAGAAACCCATTTGAAAGTCTTTAGAAATCAAACCAAACTGGTTCATTCGGTTTTCCGATTTGGTTGAGTTTGAAAGGGCATAAACCAAACTCGTTTGGCTTGTTTGAATGGGATTAGAAACCAAACCAAACTAGTTTTGAATGGACTTAGAATTTGGAAGATCTTTAGAAACCAAATCAGTTTTGAAAGACCTTAGAATTGAAAAAGTTGGTTTGGTTTGAAAAAGTTTAGAAGCCTAACCAAAACGATTCATTAAGTTCATTGGTTTAGTTTGGTTTGAAACCAATCCGAAAGATCTTAGAAATCATATCAAACCAATTCATTTTGTTTTCCAGTTTGGTTTGTTTTAAAAGTGAACACTTGAATTTTAAGTTTATATAACACATAAAATGAATTTAAGATAACTAAAACATAAAATTTGATGTTGGATGAGGTAAGATAACAAAAATTTAGTCTCTAAAATTTTAAAGATAAAATTCTATTGTCATCTCAAAGGTAAAAATCTTATTTAGTCCATAAAATAAATTTTTGTTGAAATTATGTTTCAATCACATGAAAATTTGTAAATTAACACTTGTTAAATAGCATATTTCGTTAATAGTATTTACTTCTTTTTTCTCTACGCCCTTTTTTTCTCTCAAAAAAATACAACATGTTTTCCCATAAATACTGAAAAGTGGTTTATCATCAAAAACTACACTAAGCAAAATGAAATGCCTCCAAAATACATTAGACCAATAAGCTTCACATTGTTAAACCCTAAGCCAACAATTTATTTAAACAAAATTAGCATTTAAATAAGTCTTAAGAAATTAAACATTTATAAACATAATCAAATCAAATCTCATTAACATTATGTTCATGTAATCCTAAACTAACAATTTGAGAAAAATAGTTAAAAATATACACAAAACCCTAAACCAACTAAATTCATAAAAAATATACATGAAAAAGCATAAAAGAACTAGTTAGGTTTGGTAGGAAACTAAAAGAGAAGATCCGAGCATGAGGAAGGCAGCAACAATCAATAGCAACGACAGTGGTGGTGCCAGAGGGAGCGAGATAGGAGGAGGCTTTCATAAGAGAGGGAGAGAGGAGAGGAAGAAGAAGGGAGGGGGAAAGGGGGTGCATATTAAAAGTAGATAAGACATTTGCGACAATTTAAAAATAATCCCCAATGGCCCATTTAAAGTCATTGGCTATGGCTTTGACCATTGCCAATTCCAACAGTTAACGTTTGACTTCTAGTTAGTAGCAACAACTTAAACCATCACTAGTAAAATATATTCATGAAAGTTTTCTTAAGCCGTCTCTAATAACCTATACTCTTACACTTAATCCACCCTCTGGATTTTCTTTTTGCTTTTGCGATGGTTGAGGCTGTAGTTAATAGTTTGTTTGACTGTTGCCAATATTTGTATAGTTGCGACAGCTTCCATGGATGGTTTTCTGAAGCCGTTGTCATTGACTTGTCTCCAATAATGCATTTTCATGTAGTGAGTAGTGACTACACCACAAAGTAAATGGTTCACTTTTTTTTACAAATTATAGCAAACACAAAATAAATATTCTAACAATTCATCTTTCAACCTATCCACACTAGGAAAACTTCCACATGCATGAAGAATTGAATCTTAAGTAAAATAACTTCTTATTTCAAACTGATCACAACTTATTTTTTTCCAAATATATTAGACAACTCTTTCTCTTATGATTTTAAGTCCAATGTGAAGTGTCCCTTATGTGCTCTATGATAGTAACATCCTTCAACAGTTTCTGCAGTTGTATGAGGTGAAAGAATTCTTTCTACTTAAGACAACTAGTGAAGGTAAAATTAAAAAATAAGAGGTGGAAGCCATAAAATCAAGCAATATAAAATTCACAAATATTTAACCAAATCAAAGGGCAGAGATATATCATGACCAATCAAATGCAATCTTAATCTAATTTGACATTACTTTAGGTAATATTTTGTATATGTCATTTATGAAACTGATCGAACTATAGTCACTTTACTGACAAAGAATCAAAATTGAACTAAACTCTATAATACACTAACATTTTTTTAAAATTCATCGATAACTACACTATGATATCTTCCTTAATGTAAATAAGAAATGCTGATAAAATCTTAATGATAATTTATTAATGCCTAGAGATTTGTAAAGAATATTCAAACTAACATGTATTGCTTGCCTCCCATATTGTAATTATTGTTGAGCACAACTTTCGGCAATGTGATTAACCATTTCATCCATATCATCTTTCCTTTTTATTGTTAACGATAGTCTTTTGATGAACAGTCTTCCAATTTACTGCTTCTCCATCTAGGGTGAATTCATATCACAAACAAGAGTTCTATCATCAATCGAAAATCTTGATCTAAATAGCCCTTCATTCTATCGTATAAATTCTCTTTTAAGCAATTTTCATTGCTGCTTTTTTACGGTCTGTTTGGTTAGAGTATTTTTGATGTTGATATTTCAAGATGGAGTATCAATATCAAAAGTGATGGTATCAAATCTCTTTAGGCATTTCGTAATACTATTTTAATATTCAAATTAATATTAGGTGTTTGGTAATACAATATCAATATCAAAATCACTATTATGTATTTTGACTGATTAGAGTTAAACTTATTTATTAATATTAAATATATTATTAAAATATAAAAATATTTATAATATTTACAAAAATATAAATATATTCTTATTTTTTTAATTTGAATAATAAAACTAAGAAAAAAACTAAGAAAAAAATGATACAAATTTCATTTAAATACAAATTTACTATAAAAATATAAATATATACTTTAAAATTTTAATTTAAATAATAAAATTAAAATGAAAACTAAAAAAAATGATACAATTATCGTCTGAATACAAATTTAGTTTCTTTCTTGCGTATAGCAATTCAACGCCATGCACGCTAATTGTCAATAAAATGTGAATAAAAACCCAAAAAATTGACTACACCCTCTATCATATAGAACACAATTGACAGATAAGAATTGTTAGTAACGTTGTACAATTTCTTAGTCCAAAATGATTGCCTCTACAAGTTTCTATTCTAATGACAAAACACAGTGTAAGAAGAGAAAACACAACACCGACATAGCTTTTTAATCATACAAGAACACCCGTAAAAAATCTAATTAGACACGAATCTTATTTTGACCAAGAACCAATGTTAGGAGGGGCACAATTGGGCAAAAAAAAAAGAGAAAATGATCTCTAGCAGCTATCCTCTAGGTGCAACATCTCTCTATTTAGATTTATCAGTTAGTCATTTTCTACTATCAATGGTCCGCATCTAATATCAGTCAAGAACAGGCCATCAATGCCCAACAAACATGCATTAGAACCCACCTACAGAGAGGATGTGATAGCCTGTCAGTTTCGATCTTCAGGAAATGCTATCAAACCTGCAAAAGGATATAGGACCTATTACAACCATAGGTGAATATATGAGATAAAGGCAGCTATGTTGTGCATTATTCTAAAATCGAATAAATAGAATAGGGTTTCCCACTTTGAAATGGTGCAAAGAAATTTGTTTCAAAAAAAGACATCCACGTGTTGTCCACAATCCACATCCTCTTCGATTCGGTTTACAATGTGTTAGAATTCGGGAATACTTGTGTTTGGAAACCCTCAAGTTGTCTTTTTGAACAACAAGAATGGGGGCATCAACCGGTAATGTTGCTACCGCCACATAACGAATCACCAGCTCATACCCTATGAATTCTTTTATGCTATAAATGAACTCTAACCTCTCTTGAGGTTGCCTTCAAAACAAAATAGGCTATACAAGTGTGGAAGGTAATGAGAAACATAAATCAAAAGCTCCCCTCCAAAAAAACAAAAAACAAAGGATCAAATAGCAAAAGATGCAATATCTTCCTATCTTCCTAAGCCAAGAAGAAATGCAAGATAAGATCCATTGGGGGAAATTATGTCAACAATTAGGCTATCCTTGCAAACAAGCATGCTACAAGTGTGTAATCTTTGCCTAACTATCTAACCCACATAAGCAAGATGTTGAAATACTCCAACAAAACATGCTAGACAAGCATAATATTAGATGGCCCTTTTTCTATTTGCCACCTTCTGTGTGTCAGTGTGTGTGTGTGTGTATGTATATATACTTCTATTGGTCTTTGTGATAATACTAGATGGGCCAACCTAGGTGATCTTGATTGCCCCAGATCCAAATAAACTGATAGTTGGTCATTAGTGCATGATGGCAATAATCAAACAAGCAACAAATAAACAATAATAAAGACAACAAAGGAGAAGTAGAACATATATAGAAAAGGTATCTTTGTTTTCCATGTGATCATACCTGTGTGAATAAAAGTCGATGTCTTCTTCCATTATACTCTTCCCACATTTCTTGAGCAATTCTATTTTAAGTTCTTTGCTAAGTCGATGTTCTTTAGTAGATGAATACTTAATATTACAATTAATCCTTTTTTGTCTTCTTTCAATAATCTCGTTTTTTATCACTCTTGCAATTTGTCTATCATATTGATGAAATAGTTCATCCATATCTCTTTTTACATTCCAAATATAACTATGTAGAAAACAACCAATCAAGATAATCTTCGTTTGAGTTTGTATTGGATACTCAATAGATGATTGAAAAATATGAAATATTTCCTTCAAAACATCAAACATCCGTTCTATGACATTTCTAAGAGATGCAAGTCGGGGATTAAATAATTCTTTATAATTTTGAGGCCTCAAGTGACTTAGGGCAAAATCTTTCAAATGATATCTCACATTTTGATATGGTGCAAAAAAACTTCCAATATTTGGATAATATTTCCGTAGAAATAAAATATAATTGTCAAATGTAAATAAAGTTGTTAAGAAAAACATTTAACAACAAATATTAACTCAAAAAATTCACCTTCAGGAACATAAAATCCACCGTTTATTGCAACATGTAATACTAGAGAATCTGGAGTAGAACCTTTCCATCCAACAAATACATATAAAAACTTCATATCAAAATTGCATGCTACCATTACATTTTAAATACTTGAATTTTTCAATCATGATTTTGAGCACTTCTATACTTGGAACTTCTATGAGAAAATGAGTACCATCTATTGCACTAATACAATCCTGAGATGCGAAATGTAACAGATAGTTTTTAGGTGAAATAATTGTAAAATCAAAGTTGAAGTAATGAACGAGCTTTAGTACCTTGAAAAAAATGATATTTTCTCTTTTGAAGAATGTATCTTGAAATGTCTGTTGGAGGCAATGTTATGTACTCATGTATTCAACATGACAAAGCATTGATCACCTCACTAACTTTTCTGCTGATTATCTCTTATGGGTGTTGAAATGTTTCTTGTGCTTTTCTATTTGACTCTTTTCCAAACATGATATAAAGAAAAATTATAACCATCTCATTCACATTCATTCTTCTAATGTCCTTTAAAAGTCCTCTATCTTTAAGTATATTAGATAATGAAAGAAAAACTTCTTTATCCAAACCACACATTTCACGAAAATGAGATTCGGCACCATTTAACTATTCTTGAGTATATACTTTGCCACAAAGTATGGAGGTTCTTACATGAAGTCCAATAGTGTGAACAATAAAATTTAGATTCTATTTTCATAAATGAGCAGAATTTAAACTCAAACATCAAATCAAAATTTTATTTAAGTTCGAGTAAGGTACAAAGAAAAACTTGACAAATCAAATTTACGTTAAACTCTAGAGACCTGTTTGGTACCATAAAATTTTGGGGATAAACTTGATTTATCCCCTAAATTTTGGAGATAAATTAAGTTTATCCCCAAATTATCTCCGTACTAGACAGCACTTAGATGAATCTACTTGGAAAGTAAATAGTTAAGGGTGATGCAAATGAAAGAGTCGAACGGATAGGTATATGGTTTAGACTCAACTCATTTTATTTGATCGAGTTTGGGCTCAAACTTGAATAACAGCTCAAGTTTAGCTTAAATTTGATATGAAATCATTTATAAAACTTAAATCTATCTAAAATGAGTTGTGAAATTGGAACACAAAGTTATTTATAGATCTTTTTTAAAACTCAACTAAATTTTATTTTGATTTATTTTAAATATTTAAAAGATATTATACCATTAATAGTATTCATTATTTAATTATTTAAATAAATATTAGATTAAATAATTAGTAGAGTACTGAGTCTATTCATAAATTGAAAAATTTTATTTAAACTTATTTTTTTAACATAATAAACTATCATCTTTTAACACGCCCCTCCCCCAGATAACTCAGGCCCGAACTTAAAAATTAACTTCACACGTGTCTGGAAAATCTCTTTGAAGCCGCAAACCGATGTTCGATACCGGTCAGCCCCTCCTAGCTATCATCACCTCCACCGTCTGGGCATCTTACCGTGGGCAAGCTTCACAAGAAGGCACACGTGTCGGTAACGGACCGCCTTGACACGCAAGAAAACCGGCACGTCAGCTTTTCACGTGCGGCATATTCTATCCGAGGCGCTGTCGCAACTCGCAGAATATGGAAACTCGGTGATACCTATGGGCCACGATGGTCGTGGAGCGAGTCGGAATCAGAGTGAAGATAACAATTTACAGTTAAGTCCCTGAACATATTAGAAACATCAAAAATGTTTTCTTCTCGTACTCCAACTCGTCAAGTATTACGTATGCGTTGACATTTTAAAACATTTTTATCTGTTGAGTATTTTAAAATGGTTAGACTCGTGTATAGTTACGTGGACATACTACCGGTTTGCAACACAAATTATAAGTACTACGGTAGAGGACCTAATTTCTCAATTTATAATTTTGTAAAGTAATAATTCTAATTATTTATCACATTTTGGAGAGTCCAACTTCGATAGAATTTGATTTTCATCTAGAAACGGGGAGAAGATTATCAAGAATATCTTGTCAGGCTAATGCTCCAAATGAAAATATAAAATACAAATGCTTGACCTACATTCTTTGTACAGGGAGATTTGATGATGCGGGTACCCACTTCTCTTTCTACAGCTCGCCAGAGAAGAAGTGTTTGAAGTAGTTTTTTTTTGTTTATTTTTTTTGATTGGTTGGAGTGAGCAAAAATCACTCCTTCACTATTCATGGAATGTCAGAATTGAAACTAGTAAAAAAGGATTATAACTTGAGAGGATGTGAAGTGTTTGAAAGAAAAAGAATGAAATGGCAAAAAAGGAAAATGACTAACCAGTTGGGAATAACTCCTAATGCCTAATTTTTGGTGTTTTAGAATGAGCAAGATGCAAATTAGATGCTTCTATAAACATGGAATGATGCTACTTAAGATGCGTAGGAGGATAAAGAAAATTGATCAGATTGTGGAAAGAAAAGAAAATGTACTGGGCACCCTGGTGTCCTATTGATGAGGCTCCTAGTGACCTGTTGATGGGGTGCTAAGACCTCTAGAAATTGTTGGCGACTTGGATCGATTCTTTGCTTCACTTCAGGCTTCTCCGCTAACTTAAGTGCTTTGGTGGGGTTCCTTTGAGCTCTCATTGCACCTTGGTACATGTAGATTGGGAAGAAGAACATTGGGAATTGCTTGCTTGGAGTGGGTTTTCATGGAATGGAATGTGAGGATGAATAGATGAAATTTGGTCTTTTGAGATAGCTCTAAGGGGTGAAAACGAATATTAGAAAGGCTTAAGAATGTGGTACACTTGTGAGAGAGTTTATCTTTCAACTTGGAAAGTGATTTTCCACCCCTTGAGACATTGAAAACGGTCCCTTTTATAGCCAAAAAAAGAGGCAAATCTAAAATTACAAAAATAGGTAATTGGGTCAAAGCGCTCCCTCAATGAGGTTCTAGCAGCCCTATAGCTGAGGTGCCAGGCACCCTACTATTGGAGCACCTATAAATTCCAAAATGTGATGTGTGAAAAAGTTGGCATGTCAAGGCCAAAAAGTAGACTTCTGAACTAACTACCCCCTTGATTGGGTGCTATGACCTGAGTGCCACACTTAAAGGCATCACTCATGCCTTCGACTAACACCATTTAGAGGATCAAATCAGTCATTTAATTAAGGTCAATTGTAAAGTTTTCTCTCATCTGGATGCTAAGGTACCGTGCCCCTTAAATGTGGTTCAAATCTGGTTGGATTTGACTAGAAAAATGTGATTGGGCGTTAGCTCCCCACCATCAGGCTACTTAACACCCTGATATTGAGGCACTAATCCTAGTGCTGTCCCATTGGGGCACCTAGTGCCCGTAACTAGGGCACAAGATCTAGTGCTCCCTTAAAGGGGAGCTTGGTGTCCTACTACCAAGGTGCAAGACTCCAATAGCTAGTTTTGAAGCCTCTTTTGTAGAACACCATTTTGTTCGGTGTAAAAACCAAATATCATTCTTATAAATATATGTTTGAAGCTCCACAACTAGGCCAAATTTGTGTCTACAACTTGACCTGTGTTGGCATCAACTTTGCAAGGGAGTGGCATGAAGTGGAATGAAAGATGTAACAAAATGAGAAGGTGATGGATTCAAAAAGTGACACCAATGTGTTGATTTAGACATGCTCACCAAGGCATGGTTGAGCAAAGTTGAATACCACTGAGTCTCGAGGTTATTACCATCGTGTTCCATTTAAACCATTTCCCATAGTTGATTGGTTAAGATAATGTGCCATGGGCACAAAAAGTGATATGATGAAAACCAATCCCATGTGTTGGGGACCTCCAAGTCATGTGGTTGTGAGTTCATCTCTATTAGTATCCTAATGTTGTGTTGTGCTTGTATCAAGAAGGGCTAAACTACATACTATAGACTAAATTAAAAGAGATCAAAATTAAACTTAGTAAAATCTCTAATTGACCGAGGATAGGCTTTTAAGTTCATTGGTTTGTTGCATGAGCACTAGTTTTGTTTGGAGTAGAATAACCTGATGTTTCATTAGAATCATTTGCCAAAGCGTATCAAAACACTAACTATTTCCAAAAATCTGGAAAGCCTGAGATTTGAAGAATGGTGTCATATAGGGGTGATCATGGAAGAAATGTTAAGATCTAGTGAAGGGGGGAATTGCGGTGGGACAAAATAGTCTATGAGAACAATAGTGGGATGAACGGTGGGACTAGAGAAAATATTGCGGGGATAAATTGTAGTGAGGTAAAGCAAAACATGGTGGAATAAGACCATGTTGGGATAAGAATGTGGAGGGGTGATTGGTTAAACACAAAGAGGTTGAATGATGGGATGTGTAGGTGGCCCATGGTGGGGTTGGAGTAGTGTAAGGAGTACCATGGTGGGATGCATGGATACCATGGTAAGATGAGGTATGGTATACAATGGGAGGGATTAGAGCGAAGTGAGTGGTGGGGCAATGGTTGGGCAAGATACCATGGTGGGATGTCAAGCCCACTTGCTTGGGTGAGGGGATGTTGAAATGATGCATGGAATGATGCATCTTTGGTTTAAATAAATAAAAAAATATTGAAAATATATAATTGAAGATATAAATTATGCTGGACGAGTCAAGACCCCTTGAATGGGAACCATGGTCTTTGTCTACAGATGGGGATTTTTAATCGACTGACCTGTCGCCTTCTCACCTTATCTTTTTTTGGACACTCCTTTATCCTCAAAATTTCAACCATCGGTGTCACTCAGTCATCAAAGGGCTAATTAGGCCATATGGAGGGAGATAGAGAAAGAGAGGAAAATAATAGAAAGTGGAAGTGTGGTCGCTAGAAGCTGTGGGCTCCAAAAGTAGTTGGAAATGGAACATTAGAGACATGCATAACATAAAGGGAGAGATTCGTAGGTTCAAACTTTCTCATCACTTTCTTGTAGACATGCAAAATTGGCTTTGTTTTAGAGCTTAAAACACTTGTTTTATAGGTACTATTCAAGTTTTTCATCACTAAAATTTTGAGTCCTTTTCGAAGCATCTAAATAGTTTTGTTTAATGAAATGGAGGGGTGGGACACATGAGCCCTTATCGGGAGCTTATGAGCCCCCATCTGGGGGCGCATCATACAAATGAAGGAGGTGGGGGCAATGCGCCCCCAGTTGCCTTCCCCACTCCCCCTCCTAATTTTTTACTGAACCTTGATTTTGAAAAAAATGGAGATTTAATTCTCATCTTGATGCACCCTATGCCAGGGGCACATGAGCCCTCATATGGGGGGCATGGGAACCCTTTCAAAAATTAAATTCGATAAGATCCGGGTCAATCGCAAGGAGATTTCTCCCTAGGTGGATGCACCTCTAGTTGAGGGCACATCAACCCTTTACAATTCCAAAGTAAAAGAGAATTTGTCAAATAGGAAAATAATTTTACATAATTTGATGTGCCCTAGGATGAGGGCACATGCGACCCCATCCTGGGGTGCATCTATTTGACACCTACTTCTTCGTTCTTATTCGATTTCGAGTGGGATTTTCAATCTTATAAATAATTGAATGCTCTTTGAATGTTAAAGAGGTTAGAAAACATGCCTTCACAACCTTTTTTTTTAGTTTCAAAGGCTTTTAGATAGAAAATTTATAGATTTTTAGAGAGATAAAGTTCAGTTCATGCTTGCCAGTGTCGTTTCTCTTATAGATTTTGTGTAGAAAATCTAACGTGTATGACACTTGATTTAGCTGCAGAAGAAGATTCTAAGGCCTGTAAACTTTCATTTTCAGTGAAGGGTGGTCAAATTATCCACTCGTGGTGAGCTACAAAGTGAAATTGCGTCACTGCAAGTCTAGTTCGGATAGTTTCCAATATCGGCACTAAATCTACCTTTCCTTTACCAAATCAACCCAAATTTGCTCTCTTTTTAATGTAGTGTTATATTTTTGTAACGTTAAGGGTATTTATTAGATTAAATAATATTTATTTTATTTATTATGAGATTAATCATATTTAATGAGTGTTTCTCGCTTCCCTACCATTTTTCCCTCTATCCCTTCCTATTTTCTCTCCTTTCTGTTTTCTCACCTCCAAATTACCCTACCGAAACCGTCGATCACCGTTTCTTTCTCCCCTTTCATTGTCGATTTCCCTCCCTCGGTCGCTCTCTTTCCCCCTCGGGCGATTCTATTTTTGATCGCCGCTCGCTGCCTCGTCGTTCCTGTGCCCGCCCGCGTGAGTGCTCGGTCGCCGCCGCCTCCACAGCCGCCAACCGCGTGGCCACCCGCGGTGCTGTCCTGCGACAGCCGCCGCTCACCCCCCATTGATCTGCCTCCCTTCGTGCAGCCACGCGTAGACGCTGCTGTGTCGTCGTCATCGCCGCGCCTTCTGCGGCCGCTCGCCTTATGCCGCTCTGGTGCCTTCCGCCATCGCCAGCCACCTCCCATGGCAGCGCCCCCCTTCCATTGGTCGCCCTCGCACGACGCTGCCATTGACCATCCACCGCGTCCGCTTCAGTTGGCGCCTCGTCGCCTCCGTCCGCGAGGCCGCCAGCCCTGCTGAGCCCCGTCGACACCCCCCCGGCCGTCACCACCCGTCAGCCACCCTCGCGCTGTCGCCGCCGTGCACCTGCGTGCGAGTGCCCACCCACGGCTGTAATGCCGCCGCCTGCTGCGCGGCCGCCCGCGGCCTCGCCGCGTCACCCCACCGCCTCTGTTGCCGTCCCCTCCGTGTGCCGCGGCCGCTAGCCGCCTGGTGCGCCACCTTGCGCCACCCCCCATCCGCCGGTATAGTTCCCTCTCCCTCTCTCTCTCTCTCCTATCATTTTCTCTTTCTCTTTCCTATCCGATCACCCTATTCTCTATTTCTTCTATTTTATTCTATTATCTCTTTTTCAGCAGATTATCAAAGATATCATCTAGAAAATAATAATAGGTTAGAGTCAATGTCTCATCAGAAGTTTAAAACTTCAGTGATGATACCATAAAATCAGAGAGATAGTAACTCATAAAGATATAATTAAAGACTAAAGTATCTTTTGCTAATAACATTGAAGATCTACTAACTGAAGAGATTATTCAAAAAGTGTTCGAGCTGCATCTCGAGTTGATAAAGATCAACTAGATGGGTTGTTAACTTTAGTGCAAATGAGAGATTGATTGAAATGTATATCCTACAATCTAATCATATACGATATAATTTGACATTTCTAGAAATATCTCATTCAATTAACTAAACAAATCTTCATTACTAGTTCTTATTAGATACGTACATCATAATGAAGTCCTTGATAACATGAAATGATGATTAAATCATGTTGAGATCATATTAATGAGATCAATCTTCTATAGGTATACAGACTAAATGTTTCGAGTCATAAGATTTTGGAAACGGGACATTAAGGATCCGAATAGACTATTGTATGTGATATTTTCTCATGTGATAAAGATGACCGATCTCATTGATCATTAGTGTAGAGACACTGAGATACACATACAGCAGCCCATTGTCAATGATGGAGAAGGAAGTGCGAATGGGAGGTCAAATACTTGGCCTTTGGCAACACTAAGGTGTCAAAGATAGAAAATAGATCTCTTCACTTCCCACACTCTCATTGATCCCCGAATACTCATCTTTGGCATCACTAAGGTGTCAAAGAGATAATATGGGTCATGTAATTAAAAAATAATAAAAATAAATGACAATGCATGAAACTAAAATAAAAATGTGGTCACTAGGAGTTGCACTCCAATTTATGCAAAAAAATACAAGAAAGTTGATTGTGTATACGTACCTTAGCAGGACAGTGGATATGGGTTCCAACTTCTCCTTCTTTGACCGACAGATGAAGAAGAGTCTCCAATTCATGTGTGCTTGATTCCTTGTGTAACTGGAATACAATGAAACAAGTAAAACAAGGATTAGAACAGAGTGGGTATAGTAACTATAAATAAATATCTTTAAAACAAGAATCGATGAAGAACTAACTAGATTCGGGGCTATCTCTAACCATTTTTTTAGTTTTTTTGTTTATCAAAATAAAAATGATGCAAAAGCATGCAAAAATGCAGAAACTATGATATAAAATGACTAAATGATAAAATTATAAGAGAAAGGAATCAAATCTTGTCCCAATTGGTGTTGAGTTGATCAAAACTGAGGCCAGCGAAGAAGTCATTCTGAAACTGGACTTTGCTAGTGCAACCTCGCTTTAGAGCTTGCCACAAGCAACACCAACGTCAGAATTCAGTGTCGTTTATTCCAAATGAAAGAAGATAGTGAGAGAAATATTTTATCTTCAGACAACTCAATTAGAAGATGCATCCACACTTCTTTAAAGATTAGAGAAGATGAACATAGCCAAATGGGCACGAACCAATTTCACTCTCTCTAAAATCACTAAATTCTTTTTTTAAAAATCATTAAAACTCAATATAAAAATAAATGGACATGTTGGGGAGCCTGGGAGATAAAATTTCAACCTCTAGAAGGTCTGGAGGTTGTTACAATTTATAGGGAAAAGAAGAGTAGTGAAAACTAGGGACTAATGGTCGATGTGCCTTGGGCCATAGCACATGTGCCTTGCCCTGGGGCACATGTGAGCCACCCCAAGGTGCATGTGCCATGCCCTTGGAGTGCGTGTAAAATATGATATAAATTTTTAAAAAATTGAAAAATGATCGGATCGAAAAATTCAGACCAGATGCGACGCGCCCTACCCCCAAGGTGCATAGAAATGTCAAGATACATCTCACAAAATTAGAAATTCAATCAGAATTAGTAATTCGAATCAAAATCAGAGATGAACACCATGTGCCCTCCGATCAAGGTGCATGACCACTTGCCCCCTAGGGAAGCGCATTACCATATGCCCCTAGGGGCGCACATTGCACTATAATTTTGCAGCTTTAATCTAGAACTCTTTCCAGACATATAAGAAGTTAGAATTTGATGGCATTTGTTGCGTATGAAAGATGTCTCAAAGAGAAAGCTTTCTATATAAATGTATCAATCATCACACACTCCAAGACTCAAGAATTTTATACAGAAGCCCAAGTGGCAATTGAAACTGCCTAATATTGGTTAAAACAGATATGGTGGCAACCAGAAGGGTGTGTCATGGACCAAAATATATTTAGTGTTCCAAACTTGATCATAACCTTCAAAATTTTACCATCAAGCATCAATCATCGAGCCAGCCTCATATTTCCACAGTTAACGCATGGATCTCCCTTGAAAGGTATGATACATTTGAAAACCTCTGAAAAACATCTAACTTTAATCGGCATAGCTCTGAATCAACTAAAAAAGAATCAACAGAATCAAAATGGTGTAATCACATGTATTACCAAATAGAACAAGAGTTTTATGCTCTGAATTAGGTCAATTTTGTGTGTCTACACCTATTAGTCAAATGAGTTTACTAAACTGACAGAATTAGAAACTCTGAATGGTTTCTTACCAAACTATCAATCAGTAATTTCTATTATCACAGATGCATGCTTGGACCTTTGACCTAAGTCGCAAAAGATGTCTTGTTGGGTGAAGTTTATGCTTTGACCATTGACTTATGGATCACCATATAGATGGTCTAGTATGGTGATAGATTGGGCACAAGAGAAATTTGATGCAGGCAATTGAGCATACAACAAGGGATTGTCCACTGTTAGTAAGTAAGAGTGAATTTCCTAAGGGACAATACTCTAAATCCCTAGCCAGGGTAGAGAAGACAATTGGAAAAGAAGTTTTCTAATACACTAACACTACAGGATCATGTACTTGGCATCAAATTAATTGGAAAACTCTTTTCTAATTATCCTATCTACCCTAGCTGGATATTTAGCTTACTATCACATAGGATTCACTCTCACTTATTGAGAGCGGACGATCTCTTGTTGTCTACTCAATTGTCTCCACCAAGTTTCCTTTGTACCTAATCCATCATTGTACTAGACGATCGAGTCAGTGATCTATAAGCTAGTGATCAAAGTACAAGATTTGCTTAATCAGGTATCTTTGGCATCTCAAGTCAAATGTCCAACCATATAACTATGATAATATAAAATCTTGATTGATAGATCGGAAAGATACTATTTATAATTTATAATTTAGTTAATTTAGTGAACTCATTCAACTAATGAACACTTATATGTGTATCTCGGAGTATTCACATTAATGACCAATGAAAAAGGTCATCCTCATCACATAAAATGACATCACATAATAGTATAGCCAGATCCTTAATGTTTCATCTCAAGGATCTTATGACTATAAACATTTAGATCACATACTTATAAATGATTGATATCATTAGTATGATCCTATCATGATTCAATTATCACTACATGCGATTAAGAACTTTATTACAATGTATGCATCTAATAAGAGCTAATAATGAAGGTTTAACTATTTAATTGAATGATATATTTCTATAAATCTGGAATCATATCATATAGGATAGAGAATATCCTATGGGATTGTTCAATCTCAGTAAGTGAGAGAAAATATATGATGAGATAGTACTCTAAATCATTGACCAAAGTAGATAGGATAATTAGAAAAGAGTTTTTTTAATTGATCTAATCCCAAGTATAGGATCCCGTAGAGTCATAATATTAAAGGGCTTGATAGTCAGTGTCGTACCCCTATTTGATCTAGACATTAAATAAATGGGTATTTATATCTATGCAGTAATTGGTGATTGAAAGGATCAATGAGAATAATAATATCTCCAAAATATTTTGGGATCATGGAGGGTGGTTTATACCATTCACGATTGAAAAGTTGTTAAATATGTTGTCAGATAATAGAATTAATTTAAAAGAACTTGTTCTTTTAATTAAGCTTCAACCTAATAGATTATCAGGTTTAGTGAATCAAACATAATAGAACTTATCCATCAGTATGGGGAATAAATGTAATTTTTAAAAATTGTTGATTTTTATAAAAAAATTTAATTTCTCAATAAATAGTGTTGAATTGACATAAACCCTATCTAGGCAAGAGTTAGAATTTCATACTTAGCCTTCACTTCATCTTCTTCTCTATGGAGAACGTCCTTGCATGCGGGAGCTTCATTCGGGATAAGTTTCCTAGTCTTGTGAAAGGGAGAACCTCATTTTGTTGGAGATTCATACGAATATTGTTAGAGATCATGTACTTGGACAGTTCAGAGATTAAAGAAGTGTTCAATCATTATTTGGCTTGTAAAATTTATCAAATCCAAAGAAGGTATAATAGTTGTTCTTTGGATTTAGTTCTCGAATATGTCATTCAATTTCAATTGAGAAATCATGAATTTTTTAGGAATCAACCCTTTTACTTCTGCTCAATTCAATTCAATTTCTTACATATGTTACCCCATGAATGTTTCTTCCGGTCAGCCCACAAATCTATATAGGCTGGCAACCACAAACTTAATTTAATCATAATTTTTATACATATAACAATCAATTGGCCTTTCTACAGATTTAGATTTTTGAACCTTTGTATATGTATGTGAGTGGACAGTTTTTCAATATTCATCGCAATGGCAACTATTTCTGATATATACATTGCCGGATGTTGTGTTCCATGAGCAATAAAGAAATTCCTAGAAAGGAAAAGTTGGACAGATGACTTGAGACTAGCTACACATCCAAACATAAATTGCATTTAGCATGAGTTTGTGGAGGCAGTAGCGAACCAGGAAATTTGGTGATACCAAAGCCTGCTGTCTATGAATACAAGGCATCAACATATATGTTTTTGTTGCCCATGTGGACGCGCAAGTTGCAGCAAGAGCTATTCTGACCTGGGAAGTCCTTCAATCTGTCTATGCTGGAGACACTCCTTAATAGAGATCAGCATCTTCTTATGTTTAATGATTTTTGGCCAAGAATTCATGGATAGACAGCGGCAGAATTTCTGCTTTATTAATCTCTGAGATAACCTAGAAATTACCTCTTTTTCAGCAGTCAAACAAGCTTCTAGGCCAAGCAATACTTCCTAAACACATGGTAATATTATCTAGGTGAACTATGTGAGTGATTTTCCTGGTGGGGTAGGCTCCAAGTTTAGTTGAACTCTGACAAATGCTTGAAGATTGCTGCCAAGGTCTATTTGATGACGGCTGACCATTTTTGTAAGCATTGAGATGACAGATGACTTGATCCTATGTTGCTCACACCAATGGACGATATTGCATTGATGTTTACTTGGCAAATGATCGAAATAAATTGCTGCCACTGGATTATTTATAGATCTTCTGTTAAAGCCAGAATAGTTGCCTTTTCTATGGTAACTTGGGTCAGAGTGACATCATGACTTTGACTACGTTAAAATTCTCCAAATTCGTCTTCTCAGAGCTCAAGTTGTTCAATTGACATATTATCATCCTGATCTAGGCATTGTGGTTCATGTAGATACTTGTTTACTTTTTTTGTAGGATGTACCTTAAATTTCTGTGTAGTAAAGAAAATTCCAAAAAGAAAAACTTCTTTCATAGTGTACTGACATGTCTCGTTCTACTTGGATTTGATGCCTTGCATGTTGTCAAGGTGATCTCTTCACTTTTATGATAACATGGATATTCCTGCCTCTTGTCATAACTCAGTTATATTGCAAGATGTTAATAATCTGGTACAACAGGGTACAGGGTCTCGGCGACGGCCCCTCGGTCGGCGGCGGAACCTTCGCGCGCGGATCTCCTCCGCGGCGGCATCTTCTCCCGGCGGACGCCCTCCCCGGCGGCGGAACTCGCGGTGGCCACTCGCTCGCGACCACAAACAACCCCTCGCGGCCCTAGTAGGTGGTGGAACTCGCGGCGACCCCCTCGCTCGGCCCCGGTACCCTCGCGGCGGCCCCCTCGGTCGGCGGCGGAAACTCGCGGCGGCACCTCGCTCGCGGCAGAAGAAACCCTTGCTCGCGGCGCTCGTCGGCGGCAAAACCTTGGGGCGGCTTCCTCGGTTGGAGGCGACACTCTTGCTTGCGGTCCCCCGGCGGTTCCTCCATAAACCCTCCCTAGGCAACACCGTGGAAGCGGTCTCTTCGGGCAAAATCTCAAGGGTGAAATTTGTACCAATTGATTTTTTGTTGTCAATTTCCCGTTGGTGCATTGTCCTCGTTCCTTGCTTTTGAATCTCTGGGAAGTTTCTTTTTATCATTTTGTAGTTGTTTTTGTTTGGGAGGGAGGGTCCCTCCCACGCTCCCTCTTCAACGCTCTGTCTAAACATGAGTTTAGGTGTTTTGAATCCTTTTGTCGCGTTGAAGATGCGGAGCCCGGCTTACGTATCTTGGCTTGTGTTATTAGGTATTTTGTTTTTGTTTGGTGTCGTGTGGTATAGTTCCTTGATGGTTTCTTTTCTAGTTGTCTACATAGTCACTTGGTTTATCTCGAGACCGATGGCCTGGGCAATATCCACATCTTACTGGTGTGATCTTCTGATCTCAAGATAGTTATCAAACTCCTTTGATGGAGTCCCTGTATCTACTGTTCGACCATTTAAACACTTATATGTGTTGGTCGATTTGTGGCTATGTTTGAGTCACTTAGAAAAGAGGTGTTCTCTTGGAACTGTCGTTATGTGTAGTTTAGTCTTGTGTCTTTTCTGTGATTTTAGTCTCCAGGTCTATCTTCTTGTATGTACTCTTACGTTGTGAATGAATTATGGTGGTGGTGTTGTTCAACAAAAAAAAAGGTACAACAGGGTACATATATCTCGTCATGTATTATTATTTCTTCATGCGATAGAGACCTCAAGATGACAATTAACCCTTCACACCATGTGCTGGCAAATACAACAACAAAGATAGTAATAAATGATAAACCCAAATATCCTTCTCTTCCCTTAGCACCTTAGCAATTATTAGGGTGCATTCCTTATTTCCGGATAGTCACCAAGTGAAAGTATTCCACAAATTCCATTTCTGTGGGCACCATTGCGCTCCATGCGTATGAACCCATCTTCTCCCCAAGAAATTCCATACGTATTCTTCACAAGCCAGTAATCCTGTCCATTTTCTGTGCCATACCCTATTAAGAGCATGGCATGGTCCAAGCTTGCTCCACATTTTCCATTGAATATGCCCTAGCAAGAAAAAGGAACTAGCGTGATTCACTGTCATGTTTCTCATAATATCGCAGCGAAGGAAACATGCATAGCTAGTCAGTTCACAATTTCAGCATCATTTTCAAAGAGCCAAGCACCAATTAACATAAACAAAACCTTTGTAAAATTTCTAAGGGGCACATCATCCTTCCGGTGTCAAGCCAAGCATGTTATCTATCGTACTCGTTATTTTTTATTATTAACTCTGAGTTAGGGAATAGGATGCAGCATACTAAACTTCTTTCTCCCTGTTGCCCATGGCTTATTATTAGTTACTGAAGTCATTCTTTGAGAAAATAAGGTTCTGCTTGGTTGGGATTATGAAAGAGATTTTAATAATTAAAATTTTTAGTTACATAATCCATCAAAGATGCCTGATTTTCTTTTGATTTCAGATTTAATCATTGAGTTTAGATTTTTTTTAAGGAGTGGGAGAGAGAGAGAGAGAGAGAGAGAGAGAGAGAGAGTGATATGCTACAAAACCAAGATTTTTGAAAAGTGGATAGGATAATAATTATTTCATAATTTCCTTCTTTCATAATCTCAAGTAAACACAACACCCAAAAATGTCAACTAAAAATCAGAGAATAGGATAACTTTATATGATGTTTGATCGCACAATAATTTTTTGTACAATAAAAATTATATTAAAATAAAACGTGAACTAATCAATAACATAAAATTGTCATGTTTGAGAAATGAGATAATGGATATCATATATGACCAAACAAAATGAGAGACCATAAGATAAAAAGAAGATGTGAGACTCTATTTTTTGTCTAAAAAAGAATCACTTTAAAAATATAAATCCGTAATAATTATCCAACACCTCTGTTAACAACTTTTAACATAAAGTTATAGTAAAAACTCAATTTATCCGACAAGCAAACACCCCATTACGGTTTCAAGCACAGAATTGTATGTTTGAAATAAAAAAACGTTGAAGTACTAGTCTCACCAAGAAACTAGAAATAATAAGAAAAAAAGTTCATCGCAAAAAGATTGCAGTAAGATCAGTTTATGTTTCAAGAGCAAAATAAGTAGCCCAATTAAATATTTTTTTTAGATAACTGAACTACTTTGTGTACGTGCGTTCAAAGTTGGGATCTACAAAATGAAAAAAATAAAACTGCCTTACCCCATTGTAATGCTGGAAGGCTCTGCCGACCGCTTCAAGCGCAATGCCGAAAGGCTGCCTCGCAACCGTAGTCCGGAAACTTAGCTCGTTTCTCGGTAAAACAGATCGGGCAAAATCTATTGAGACGACCTTATCCTTCATCGAAAAAGAAGCACGTTCTGGTTAAAATTAATGGCTGGTGAATGCAGAAGAGAAAAGCCGTTATTAGCTAGCGTCAGGTCACCCCCAGGATGAAGAAGACTCACAGCGTTGTTGCTACAAGTCCCATCCTTCTTGATGTATGGATAATTTTCGTTCGTATCGACGCCGCCGTTCCTGGCAATGTGTCGCAAAGCCGAACCTACGTGCCCACCTGCGCATCCGGAACTACCCTTGTCACAGTCCACAAGTTGCTGCGCGGAAAGTACGATCATATTGCCCGTGCGGATCTGGTGAAGGCCCTCCACTGCTCCGTTGGCTGTCCATGCCCAGCAACTCCCTTTTTTTCCACAACACCAAAGCATGCAGATTTAAACTGAAGTGTTTGTATTATGAAGTTGGTGTCACCTCAAAAGGGTGAAGGAGAGAGCATTCTCTGTTCTCTCACAACAAATATAAGATCTACGTGGTCATCTCAAGTCAAATCACTATTTAAATATGATAAATCTTATTTTTTGGTAGGAGATAGAAGATGTTTCCTCCACCACTCTTTTGAGATAACCCGAACTCTTGTTATATATGACTTTAAAGTCTTGAGTGCATCACTCCGACTTCAAAGCCCGAGTGCATGAGTCACAATACTGCACTACTATCGGCTAAGGAACCGTAGAGTCCATCATAGGTGGGAGGACTTTTTACATTTTCCTCCAACTTAAACTCAACGCTGTCTGTCACGACCCGGAATTTAAATAACATAACCACAAATACGCAGCGGAAATACACAATGTCGTGACAGTGGGATGAAACCCAACACTTGGATTCCACAACCCAAACTTAAACAATTAATTTCCTAAGATCCATCAAAACAAGATAATAGAATCATACTTCTAAGTCTATCCACACTCTTGTTCAAAAACAAGCAAGATCATCTACCTAAGTAGAGAACACCAAGAATCTCCATGTGCAAAGGACTCTGATTCCTTTGGTTCCACCTGATCCTCATCTTCAAGCTCTTAAATCTTCAAAACCTGCTGAAAAATTTAACCCACAACGGGGTGAGTCCGGGGACTCCGTAGGATTTACACCCTTCACCCATCGATCGAGTAAATAACATATAATCAAGCAATGGTACGTAACATATCTAACTTGAGATGTAATACAAAAGTATAGAATGTCTTCTATATTAATCTCACAACCCATATCTGAAACATAATTATCTTCAAAGAAAAGATTATGCCAAAGTCAATTAATTCTAGACCAATGCACACAAGACCATACAAGCTAGACAAATATCATCTAAATGACCTCAAGACTTAACTTAACATGACCAAATTAAAACAGACAAATCTGATTTTTTTTCTAACATGACATGGTTTAACATCCATACATGACACACAAGTAACATATTTCATATCCTTTCCAGAACACATAGCCAAAGAGCAAAGAATTGGTCGTCTTGCTTCACATGTACAAAATGCATTCACCAGCTCTAATATATATATAGAAGTAACATATACTAAGCTAGCCCAAAGTGCACCTAGGCAGTGGTGACACTAAGGGAAAAACCGCGGTAATCCGGGATCTGTGGGAGGGCCGGATTCATCTAAGTTACCCGCTGCCCATGGGCGATTGTCTAACATAGGCTGGTGAAGCCTTCATAGCACGTCATATCAAGAATTCATAACATAATTTCATATCATGACATACCTGACCATACCATGCATACATGACATAAACATCTAATTTCATAGCCTTTCATGCAAGACATAGCATTCATAACGAACTTGACAAGACATATGATAATCCGACTTAATTGAACTTGTTCTCAATGACAACTTGTACTAATCATGACCAAATTGACATAACTAACTATGCATAGCATAGCCCATGATCTGAAACCAAATTAAACATATTTTACCATAACTAGACAAGACTTGTACTAACCGACTCGGTTGACATATTCTAAATCAAACATATACCAAACTTAACCATATGAACATAATCATATCATGCATGACATAATACATAATCTAAAATCATACTAATCAAAATTTACATGATCATCACACATGCAATGACAAACCGAACTAGACATACTAAAACATATGTACAAGACACTTAACCTAAGTCATGCTTGGCATAAATTAAACAAATTAAGATCTCATGTAATCAATCATAATCTGACAAAAACAGGTTCTAAAAGGTATAATTTGATGACCCGAGAGTTTTTCAAGTCTACACATAATTAACCTTCAATTCTTGTTCCAAACTAGCATATAATCACTTACATGGTTTTCATAAGATCAAATTTGATAGAAAAGGCTTCTACCCAAGCATAATCAAGCTAAACATGCTCCATAATATACAAAATACTAATTTCAAGTTTCTGATTTCAGAGATTTTGTGAAAATCAATATTTACAAGTCCAAAGTCTAAGACTAGTCAACTTATGATCCATAAGTTAAATCATGCATATTTTCTAATCAAAATGGGATCAAATACATAGACAAGCTTGAGAAACCTACCTGGAAGCTCCTGTGAATTTTTTGGAAATTTTATGGATTTTCCTGCTATTTTCTTGGCCTTAAATCTAATATCCGAATTTAATAAATCCGAAAATCAGAAAATTCCTGAACCGGCGCCGAACCGGGCGGTTCGACCGGCTGAACCGGGGCGGTTCGAAGGCGCTGGACCGGGCGCTAGGCCGGCTCGACCGGCGGCTGGACCAGGCGGCTCGGGGGGGCTGAGCCGGGCTCGCGCAGCGGCGACGATCGGCGGTGACGATCGACGGTGACGCAGCGGCAAGGGAGGAGAAGAGGAGGGCGGCGGCTCTCCACACAGGCAGCTGGGTGGCGGGTGGCGCTGGCGACCGCGCGCTCGCGTGGGCATGCAGGTCAGCGGAGAAGCGGGGCGGCGGCTTTGCGCGGGACAGAAGCCACGGGTGGCGGCGGAGGCGGGGGAGAGCGGCCGCGGAAAGCGTGGCGACGGTGGCCGAGGACGGCGTGGAAGAGGGAGGCGGGTAGGCGTACGCAGCGCCGGGGGGGTGGCTGGCGGACGCGCTGGAGGATGCGCAGGGTGGCGTCGCGTGGGACGGAAACCGCGAGCGCGGGTGTAGGCGGGCGGCGTGGCCGCGGACGACGGCAACCGGCGGACGAAGAGGGAGAGAGAGAGGGATGGGAGAGAGCTCGACGGCGGAGGGGGGGCGGAGAGGAGACGGCTGGCGGTCAATGACGGCGGTAGAGGGGCAACGGCTGAGGGTGGTTTTGCCGGCGACGATGGTGGCTGCCGGACGGACGCGTGGGAGGGTGGCCGGCGGCGCCGGCGCGTGCACGCGCAGGAGGGTGGCGTTCGCGCACACGGGGCGTTCTTAGCAGAACAGGGGGGGCTCACGGCTATGGCGACAGCGCTCACGGCGGCAAAGAGAGGGGGGGAGATCGGCATAGGGGGAACGGCGAGAGAGATTGGGGCGGAGGCGAAACCGGCGAGAGTGGTGGAGCAAGTCCGCATAACCGGCGGGGGCATTGCGCTGATCCGGGGGGTGGGCGGCGTTGCGGCGGGGGACCCGGGAGGGGGAGGGAAGGGGGGGCTGCGTAACCGCGAGAGAGAGAGAGAGGGCAAGGCGGGGAGAGAGAGAGAGAGCAGGGCGCGGCTGGTAATCGGCGAGAGAGAGGGCAGGGCGGTTACATTTTTTTTTTTAAGCCAGATATTACACTGTCATCCGCCTGAAAGTCAGTGTGGTACTTCCCCAACTCTGAATTTAAATTCGGAGTGCAGCATCCCTGCCATCAGGCAAAGGATTACAAAGTCGATCATAAGTTAGAGAACTTTGGGCCGACTTTTGGAAGCCGGACTATCTTTTTCCAACTTAAACTTTGACTTTGCTGTATATCATTTGCCTGCAAGTCAGAGGACTGCAAAGTCCATCAAAATGTGTCGACCAATATGTATATAGTCATTTTTGCTAACCTCTGTCAGCAAGTCATAGTGCAGCACTCCGGCGTTAAATTTGGAGAATCCCACTATAACTATAACACACAGGCGTAGGACGGCAAAGTCAAGTTTAAGTCGTATCACAATGTGACGACTTTAACATGACTTCAACTTCAGCGTAAGTTTAACAAGTGGTAGTAAGAAAGCCGGATTTTTGGAATCCGTCTTTAAAACTTTCATTCTTGCAAAAGTCTGTTAAATCTTTGAAAAAAAATAGTGCGCTACTATTATAGTTTTATAACAAAATTGTGTTATTTAAAAAAATACATTTTTTTGTCTTCCTACGAATTTACGGAACTAAAATCTAGTGTTAAAATCCAAGAAGAATCTTAGTTGTAAACAAATAATTTTGAAATAAGAGAATTACAATAATGCAATCAACCCCTAATTTGGTGGGCCTGATCGTCTCGGTCGAATCTTGAAACGTTGAAAAAAGGTTCTTCACTTATTAACAAGAATAATAATGACACCAAGATTATAATTTATATTTAACATATAAATCATATATTTATGATCACCAGTAAGTGCAACGGTACATTTCATCAGTTATTTCAGTACTTCATAAATTGGTAGTATTTCAGCACTACCAATTTGAAATTAACGTTAATTGTCAAAATATTATGACGATCCATATTAATACTAATTTTAATACTCATAAAGATAGAACTGTTCAATAATACTTTGCCAAATTATAAGCTTTGAAATTGCCGGGGATATGATTGAGTGCTCACCGCATTCTCCTTGGTTTATCACCGGACCGACTGCACCGGTGGTTCGCCAGTCGACGGACGGGGGGAGGTTCTGCCCCACGCCGCCGTCGCTTACATGCTGCCTGAGGAGGATGCCGTCGACGCCGTCCCCCATCTCCGGCGACGACGAGTTCGCCCTCTGGTTGATCAGCGGGTTCAGGTACTTGGCTCGGTACTCCTCGTTCGTCAGGTCGGCGAGGGAGGTGAGGCCGACGGTGTAGGTGTGGTTGTGGCGGGGGTGGTTGTGTTCGTCGATGAACCGCAGGTTGTCTTTGAAGATCTCCAGCCTGCGCTCTTTCTCGCCGGGCTCCGCGTAGGACTTGTCCGACCTGACCAGCCACTCCTCGAACAGCCACCTCATCTCCGTCTCGCTTCTGAGCGCGCCCCGTATTCCGCCGCCGCCGTAGTAGCCGAGTGTCGTCCTTCGGCCCAACACCGCCGTAGCGAAGGGCCAACCAACCAGCAGGGCGGCTATGATCGTCACACTCCAGCAGCACTGGTTAGCCATCATTAATAATAGATATAATATATCCTACGGCCGGCGACCTGGGTTTCTAGCTAGTTACCGGCCAGCTTGACGTCAAACGGGCAAGCCTCTCGGCTGGAGTCTGCGGACGTGCCTGGCGGCCGGAAATAATTAATGCCTTCTTATTTATAACCATATTGGGGAAGCCGGATGTGAGCCTTATCGTTTTACACATGAACTCTTTATTTTTGCTGCCTAGATGAAAAGAAACTTGAACTGCTCGTTTTCTCTTCCTCTTGCGTCCCGATCGTACACCGCAATTCGGGGAATATGCCACCGGTGCGCATCGCGGCTGTCGCAACCAGACGAAACTTCCCTGCATCTGTCTCTGGCGTCATGGATGTCTACCTTCCGGGTTAATGTCCCTATGCGGATAACTTAACGGCAAAGATGTCGTGGCGAAAGAACCATACGATCGAGCTAGACATTACATGTCACGCAAGGAACAGAATATATACAAATAAGAGAAAATAATCTGATCTCGGTGTAATATGGAGCCAAGAAGATGATACTAAGTTGGTAATTAAAACATTATAGTGCTATGCCAAAATTTATAATTTAAAAAACTTAAATATTAATGTAGAATATTAGTTATCTAACAAATTTCAATATCCTACATTTTTTATGTGCTATTCTGATTATTCGACAACTGATAAATGATTATTTGATAGCATCGGTTTGTTGGGTAATCAAAGGGATAGTGAAGAAGATAGACAATCCATATTGTCAATCAAAGATATGTTAATCACTTTGATCACAAAACTTCTATCAGAAAATTTTATACATTGGTGGCTAACTCGTTGAATTAAACACACCTCCGTTATTTCTAGATAGGGCCAACCCAATATAGATTTATAAGTTAGATTCATCTCCAATACATAAAAATCGATAGTAACGATATGCATCCCAAGTTCAAATTTAAGTGTTTCCATGTCACAAGTAACTTTTTTTGAGTTGTCATATGCCATCATGGTTATACGAGATGGCTTGATTTCGTCCTCCAAGATGCCACATAGGTTCAATGTCTTTGGCAGTAATACATTGATAGATAGGACTGTTCATTAAACGGTTCAAACCGTTGAACCGAACCGAATCAAGGTATTTGGTTCGGTTTGGTTTGGGTCAACATAGGGTGTCAAACGGGTCAAGAACCGAACCGAAATGAAAAAATCGGTTCGGTTCGGTTTTAAAATCCCCCGAAGCCAGTTCAACCCGATGACTCGAAGTCCATTTGATTTTAAAATATTCACCCTCATCTGACTCCACTGGAACCCTTCGCCTTCGGGCCTTCTCCGATCTACTCGCAACCCTTCCCAGAATCCCGAGCGGCTGAGGGCCTGAGGCAGTGACCGGCGACAACTACTGAGCGGCTCCTGTGGTTGCTAGCCTGCGGCGGCATCGTCTCTTCCTGAGCGGCTCCTGCGGCGGCATCGTCTGTGTGCAACCCTTCCCGAGCGGCTCCTGCGGGCTGCGGCGGCATCGTCTATTCGGCTATTCCTGAGCGGCTGGGGGCCTGGGCGACGGCGACAAGAAGAAGTGAAGAACCCTTCCCGAGCAGCTGCGGGCTGGCCTGGCCCTGCCGCAACGGCATCGCGCACTCACGATCCCCATCCTCATCCTCACCGTGAGTCGTTTCCCTCCCTCCAAGAGCTCTGCCACCCGGAGTCGCTGCTTGCCCTCAAGCTCTGCTCCAAGACTGTAGCGGCTCCAAGAATGTGCTGTGTAGCGGCTCCAAGACCAAGGCTCCAAGACTCCAAGACTGTAGCGGCTCCAGACGCTGCTGTGTAGCGGCTCCAAGACTGTAGCGGCTCCATGCCTCCAAGACTCCACCCGAAGTCAGCAACTCAGCAAGTAGTCCTCTACGGCTGAGCACAGAGGGGTAATTTGGACGATCCCCTTCTTCTTTCTTTTCACATAGATAATAAGTTGTAAAATTGGATGGCTTTGATTTCTTTGCAATGGCAGTGGGCCAGTTGTAGCTATTGCATATGCTTGTGAATTTCGGATCTTTGTAAGTGTAAACACGGCATCAAGTATTGGATCGGTAAATGTAATTAACACATATCTTATATCATTTATCGAAATGTCGGTTTATATATTTCCACATCTGATTTGTGGATAGCATTAATGACTTTGTTGATATGTTTATCTTTTCATAGATGTCTCATTCAAATGATAATCTGATTCCAATAGCCATAGATTGTACAAACTCTGATCCTAATAATTCAAGTGAAGCAAATGTTGGAACATCAAAGATGGGTTTAAAATGAAAAAATGTAAAAAAGAGAGCTGATGTTTGGGAACATTTCTCCTTACTTGAGAAAGAAGATGAAAATGGTCAAGAGAAATGCAAGTGTAACTATTGTGGATTCATTTACAATTGTGATCCTCGGGTATATGGCACTAGCACTCTTAGAACACACTTAACTTTAAGATGTAAGAAGTATGCTCTTAGCAAGACAAATTCACATGTTAACGGTCAATCTCAACTTCTCTTCCACTCTTCAACAAATGATATTGAGAGAAATGAAAATGCAACAACAACTCTTACACATTGGAAATTTGATTAAGACCTTATTAGAAAAGCTTTAGCCGAGATGATTATCATTGATGAGCTTTCTTTCAGATATGTTGAAGCTGAAGGGTTCAAGAAATTTGTTAATGTTGCCCAACCTCGATTTCTTATTCCTTAAAGGATCACAATGGCTAGAAATTGTTATTCGTTATTTGTGGAAGAGAGACAAAAAGTAAAGAATTTCTTAGCTTCAAGTTGTAAGAGAGTTTGTCTTACTACTAATACTTGGACTTCTTTGCAAAGAATTAACTACTGTGTTTGACTGCTCATTTCATTGATGATGGCTAGAAATTGAACGAAAGAATTCTTAATTTTTGTCCATCTTCTAGTCATAAAGGTGAAGCAATTGGAAAAACTATTGAAAAGTGTTTGAATTCTTGGGAAATTGAGAAGGTTATGACAATAACTGTTGATAATGCATCTTCAAATGACACTGCAATTGCATATCTGAAAAGAAGAATTAACAATTGGGAAGGATGTGTTTTAAAAGGTGATTGTCTTCATGTTAGGTGTGTTGCACATATTATGAATTTGGTTGTTAATGATGGTTTAAAACTTGCTAATGACTCAATTGCTCATGTGGGCAATGCAATAAGATGTGAGACAATCTCCGGCTCGATTACAAAAGTTTAAAGCTTGTGTTGATGAAGAAAAAATACAATGTAAAAGTTTGTTATGTTTAGATGTTCCAACTAGGTGGAACTCTACTTATCTTATGTTTGACGTAGCACAAAAATTTCAAGGAGCCTTTGAGAGGTTCGAGGATCAAGATCCTTTTTTCTATAATGTGCTTTTAGAAGGAGAAGGGTTGGGAGTACCTCGAGATGCAGATTGGACAAAAGTGAGAAGTTTAACAAGAATGCTAGAGAGCTTTTATGATCCAACTCTAAGAGTTTCTGGCTCACTTTATGTAACATCCAACTCATATTTTCATGAAATAAGTGGTGTTGATTGTTTTTTAAAAGAATGGTGTGCAAGTGACAATATTGAGTTCTGTAACATGGCTATTAAAATGAAGCAAAAATGTGACAAATATTGGGACAATCTAGAAAAGTTGAATGTAATGATATTTCTTGCAGTTGTACTTGATCCTCGATATAAATTTGAGTTCATAGAGTTTAGCCTTTCACAAATGTATGAATGTGTTAAAGCATTGCTTATGAAAAATAGATTGAAAACAACTCTCAATGCTTTGTTTGATGAATACAAAATTGCAAACCCAAGCTTAAGTGGCCAGGTGAGATCACTTGAGGCTTTACAAGTTGGAGGTTCTACTTCAAGCCCAAATGTTCAATATTCTAAACAATCGGCACAAAAGATGAAAACTCTTATGAAATGTAGATTCAAGCTACAATGTGCGGAAAGAGAAAGTGGAGACTCGAAATCAGAATTGGATAAATATTTAGATGAAGATATGGAAGAAGATGATGAATCATTTGATATTTTACGCTGGCGGAAAATTAATTGTTCAAGATTTCCTATTCTTTCACTTGTAGCACGTGATGTTTTGGCCATTCCTATTTCTACCGTTGCATTAGAGTTGGCATTTAGCACCGGAGGACGTGTGCTTGATCCATTTAGGAGTTCATTATCTCCTAAAATTGTAGAGGCACTTATTTACACTCAAGATTGGTTTAGAGCATCAAATGAGTCATTGCGTGTTGAAGAGCACTTAGATGAGATTGAGCAACTAGACAAAGGTAAGATGTTCTATATTTTTAAGTTTTTTAGATGATAATTTTTTTAAACAACTTGATGACTTACTTGATGACTTATTGTGTTGTTTTTGTTAATATAGAATTTAAAAGTTTCATGTCGGCCCCAAATGTGATTGATATTTGATATGATGAATGGTGCACGGAATAAGGTTTGCCATATATATTGATTTTATTTCTACATATTGGTAAAGTGAATATCTTATTTTATTTTTTTATGATGAACAGGTTTTTGGACTTTAATGGTGACATCTAACATGGCACGGTTCATGATGTCTTTTGTGAAAGACTAGTGTGATTGTTATGCAATGGAGAGACATGACTTCGTTTGTGTTGTTTGTTATTATGGATTTACTCCGTGTTGTTTGTTATTATAACATTTTTGTTGTTGTTGTTTTTACCTCACATTTGATTTGTTTCCGGCGAAGTTGTTTGACCATTTTGTTCTATCATGTGGTTAGGACCAATTTGTTCTATCATGTGTTGTTTTATATCTATTTTAAGAATGTTATGCTTTTCCTAATTTAATTTTATCTATGTTAAAGCGGTCTTTTAGTGGAAAAACGAGAGCTAATTTGTGTATGATTAAGTGGTGGGTAAAAAAATTTGATGCTATAACGAGACTTATTAATATGCCCATATAAAGGCCCAAACCAAAGACCAAACCGAATCAAACCGAATTAGTTTGGTTTGGTTTGGTTTGGTTTGGTTTGAAAAATTTTTGGTTTGGTTTGGTTTGGTTTGTGTTCTGCTTTTGGTTTGGTTTGGGTTGAAAAAAATATGCATAAACCAAACCAAACCAAACCATGAACAGCCCTATTGATAGATGCTCCAATATCCACCAAGCATGACTCTACTACAATGTCCTTGATATTGACGGTTATGCACAAGGCATACTTTCTTAACTTCAAAAACTTAGTTCTAGTTCTTATTTGATAAAAATGATAGGTTGATGCAAGGCCGGGTCGAGGGTCGGCCTAGGGTTAGTTGACCTAAAATAGATCTGGTTTGACTGGGTCAGAAATATTATTTTTAAAAAATATAAAAATTATAAAAAAATTATAGGAAAAAAGACTAAATGTATAAAGATTTTAAAAGCTTAGAAAATATGATTAGAAAAATATTTCATTTATTTTTCATTCAAATGTTATGTTGTATTGTTGCTCTACCGTATGTACTCTGCCCATGACATTTGAGAAGAACACAAGGCATTAAACATATATGCATTCTCATTATACTCATCACATCGTGGGTGCACACCAAGATGGTTGATCGATTCATCGCCACTCACGCATTGTGGCCTCGTTTCGGAGAACCTTCGGTCGGGTGTGTGCATGTGTGGTCGCTAAGAGCTGAAAGCTCTAAAAGGAAAAGAGATGATCGATGTATTAGAGGGATGGGAGCGACCGTGGGCACCTTATAATGGAGAGTTGTGGAGTTTCAACTTCCTTCTCTTCAGTCGGCTGAGGAGAAGGAGTTTGAGAAATAATTGTTTTCTCATACAAAACTGAGTGAAGACACGAAAAAACGTGAAGAAAAGTTAGAATTAGACAAAGTGTAGCATCTTTTTCAAACCAGAAATAAAATCACAAAAGGAAAATGACTAACTCAAGACTATCCCCTAACCTCTAATGAATGGTTTATGAAACAAAATATGAAGTAAACATGGTATGCATGCTGATGTCTGTCGTAATGAGAATGCAAGAAGAACTAATATGCCAAAAGAAATGATGGAATGAGGGAAAGGGGGGTTGTAAACAAGTCTGGCGCACTGGGACCCTGTCGTTCAGTGTGTTTGACGTCCTACAGACAGTAACGTTTGGCGTCGTGGATGATATTTTGTTTCTTGCTCCCAAAGTTGATTCAGATCCACCAAAGGCTCCTAACGTCACAACAATGAGAGTGCCTGGCGTCATATAGGTGGAGACGTCTGATGTCTCGACTGGGGTGCCATTTGCTACTTTTGAAGTTGATTCTCTTCCGGCCATTGCACTTGGATCTTTCTGATCGATGCTGACTTGCTAAGATTTGATGAGTAGGCTCTTCATGAACTTCTTAGAATGTAGAGGCCTTCAAGAACTTGGGGGGATGGGGATGTGATTGGGCTATGGAAAAGAGTGTTTTGATATGGATGATGGGGTTCTTGAGGAGATTGAGGTGGTAAGCTTCTTGAAAACACTCTTAGCAAGGAATGTTGATGCTTTGGAGACACTCTTAGACATTTATTTAGCCTTTCTCCGACCGGCTTTAGGCAACTTGGAATCTTGAAAATGTTGTTAGAGGGTCTCCTTTTATAGCACATGGTAGGGATATTTCAGACATTAATTGACACTGTTATAGGATAGTTGATATCCTGACAGCCAGGATGTTAGACATACTGGCGACGAGGATGTCTGCTAGTCAATTAATGCCATTAAATGGACTGTATGCTGAAAGTTGGCGCCATGCACTGAAAGTTGGCACGTGTACAACCGCCTACTACTATAGTACCTGATGTCCTAGTTTACAATACATTTACATACTATTCATCATTTAATACGGGACATCTTGAATTATAGGATGTCGGATGTCATGCCTATGGGGATGTTGGTCATTCCAGCAAGCCAATTCACTTGTCATTCCAAGAAATTGATTCGTTTATCAAAAGAATTAGACACTTTCCAAGAAAACATGAATCTTAGCCTTTTGACTATGCCCAATTTTATGTGTCTATAATCATTACCTCATATAATCATCTTATGATAAGATATAAAAGTTTCATAGTAGCTATAATGAGTGGACTATATATGAAAGTATACAGTGAAGTTCAATATGATGGTTGGATTATCCCATACCCCTCTTGGTGATACGTAGGATACTAAGAATCTTGAGATAATTCAAATCCATATGTGAAGTGTCCATAGTCGTAATGTGGACCCACACCCCATTGTGTATGTCTAGCTCCTTCACCTCCATGTTGTTGCCTAGTACCGTGGTCGGCATCTTGTGTCGTGTGCATGAAATATTCTTCTTATGTAGTGGTGCATAAAGTACATCTCCATATTCATTCTTCTTCCACCAGAAGTAGTACCAATAGTGGTACCTCTAGCTTAATCTTTCCTTGCTCCATTGTCACTCCTATTTGAAGAAGAATCATTCAATGTTTGATATTTCACTCGGATGTTCGATTCTAGTGTGTTTTCTCTGTTTTCGTTGATCATTTTAGCATCTACAATCTCAAGGGGGCCAGTTAAAACTTATTTACCTTTATCCTTTGATTTTTTGCCTTGCTGAGAAGATTGTCAGGCTTTTTGTCTCTTTGTTGTTAAAGGAGGGATCTAGAATTCCTTAAATAGAGAAACATTGTCGAGTCCTCCTTGAGCACATTCCCTATCTTCTAGGTTGAACTCTAGTTCACCATTCTTTCTCGATCATTGACCCAAGCTTGCAAAAGATTTCGCCTATCAAATATCTATTCTAAATCGATCTCTGGTTCTTGTATTGTCGCTGCCCCACTTCGTCTTTCACTTGCTTCTTCTCTCCACTTTTGTTTCTCCTTCAAGTTGTCTCTCATCTACAAATTCTTCAACTTCAATTTCATGTTATAGTAAAGATCATTTTCTCAAGTTTCTTTGATGTCACTCTAATTCTCTGCTTTATATGAATAAGGTTGAACATTGACCAATTTTATTTGCACTCCAAAGCCAAAGTGGTTTAGCTTAAGACTCGGATTGTAACATTAGCCAAGTCATTATATCATGGTGCCCTGTCGTGATCTATTCACCAATTAGCTACATGATATCATTGTATGTTAGAAGATAATTAAAATAAGTTAATTATCTAAATAAAAAAATCAAATTATACGTATCAAGACTAAGAAACATAACTGCTCATTGCACCCTTGATGTCCCAAAGTGGAATAACCTCATTATATAGTCATGCATCTTGTTGCATGCTATAGTTGAGCGATCATCCTCCCCGAACGTCTTGCAAATTACCTCTTTGATGTTTTCTAGTAGTTTAGTAATAAACTTAAATATTAGACTATAACAATATCTTGGGTTAAAAAAGTGACATGACGATTGACAATAAAAAAAGATCATTGTCAGTATAGAGAATAAATATAAGAATTTTAATTAGCATATATCATTTCACTTAATTAAAAAGAATATACTTGGTGCATGTATAGAATGATACAATGTTCTTTCCTACCTATAGTCAGTAATTTTCCATCACTTGATGAAGTCCAAGACCTTCTTCTATATTTCTTCATTGGCCTGCTCAATTGCATCATACATGTATCCCATGTTTATCTTATTATCTCCATTTACTATTCTAGAGACCTTGACTAATGGTTGTCCTACATCAAGTGTCTTCTTCACAATCCGCCAAAAGTCTCCACTCTCTAAGGTTTTCTCTACCTTCTTCCCTTTCCACTTATCTAATGGCTAGCCTTAGCAATATAACTAACACATCTCAGTGAAAGTATCATTTAGGTTAGGGGACGCCTGTTGCATTAGGCTCTCTAAGGAAATGTAGTATGAAGTGAACCAGGTTGCCCAGGGCCATAGGAGCTCTCAACCCATTGTGTGCTCTCTCATTAAGTTAAAGATGAAGTTGTGGTTGTATAAGAATAATGAAATATATTGGGTTATCTTAACTACTTGATCTATTTGAGGATCCATGCAAATATCTTCTAACATTAAATATAAATAATGGGTAGAGCATGGTGCCCAATATAATTTTGGTCCCTTCATTATCAACATTTGTCCAATAGCTTTATAAGAAGTTGTGTTGTTTGTCACTACTTAGATGACTTGATCCTCTCCTATCTCTTTGACAACACCATCAATTAATTCAAATAGATCAGTTGCATTCTTTACCCGTTTGGATGCATCCATGGACATTCAAAAGATGGTATTGGCTTGACAACTTGACAATATACTAATAAGTTGATTATCTTCTCCCTAGTTATACCTATTAAAAACAACATTATATATTATATCTAAATTTAAAAGTAACAAATCATGTAGACTAAGAAGTGTTAAATTTAAATGAAACTAACCTTTCCAACCATCTGCATTCAAATGTTTTGACATATTGTTTGATATCTTGCACCTCTATTGATAGATATGTGTTATATATCTTTTTTGTTGTCAGTCCCAGCACTCCCATACCAACATCAACTATGGTGTCAATCATTGACTCATATTAAGGTCCCTTGCAATGGCTAGTATGCTACTATGAAAGAAACATCTTGAAGTCACCCGCCCAATTTTCTCCTTGCAAATTTCTTCATTGTTGTGCTGATAGATGTTAGTTGTAGACACGCAATTTTGGCCTAGTTGGAGAGCTTAAATTTTTGTTTTCATGAAGAATATTTGAGTAACCTTTCAAGGGAACCGAGTTTTCCGGAAAAATTAAGGTCTTTGGCACATTTCAAAGAGGGCAAAACCCTGTGTATAAGGGCACCTGGCGCCCTACTTATAGGGCACCAGGCGCCCTATAAATAGGGCACCAGGTGCCCTGTTTATAGGGCTCCAGGCGCCCTATAAACAGGGCACCTGGCGCCCTGTATACAGGGCACCAGGCGCCCAGTATACAGGGCGCCTGGATCCAAATTAAATTGATTTGACAGGCCGATTTGACCCCCCGCAGTGACTTGTCTTGTCGACCTGACATATCTCATGATGCTGGCGCCCCATATATAGGGCGCTATGCCACATGGCACTGTTTTTCGAAAATGGCCAAAGTGCCCTCTTTTGGGCTATAAATACCCCCCATTTGGAGCTTGGAAGAGGGTTCCAACTTCGTGCCACCCTAGAGCTCATCTAACACCACGATTCTAACCCATTTCCACCCCTCATAAGCCTTCAAACCGATTCAAAACTCTCTCCCAAAAACTCCAAAAACCTGCAGTTTCCTTCTTCAGAAATATGATTTTTCTCCAACTTTGAGAGCCTCTACCCTCCATTTCCCTTACATCTAGTTCCAAAACACTCTTCCATTAGCTTCACTTGACTATTGGCTGCTTGAAGAAGTCTTCTTTCCGTCTTGGAGGTCTCCCTACACTCCGGGCGACGCCGCGAAGAAGGAAAGAAAATCTGCCGAAGCCGAGTTCCTCGGTGCCCCGTATATAGGGCGCTTTGACTTTGGTCAACGCGCCCCATCAAGGGCACACACGTGAGCGCCCCATATATGGGGCACTAGCGAAGCGATCTTTGTTTTGCATTTTTTTGAGTTTATTTACCTTTCCGGTCGATCTTTTACTCCCCCTTTCATTTTAACCCTCATTAACATGTTATTTAGCATGCATTAAGCCACTCATTTGCATTTTCATGCATATTTAAACCTTCCAAATAGGGGTTGGGATTTAGTCCCAATCTGGTCAGTTCCTTCCCTCTTTCATGTTTATATTTGATTTTGAGCATGATTCTACACTGTCACGAGAACTAATGATCTTTTCACTTGTTTCTATGTTTTCATATGGACAATTTTAGGTAAATCCGATTGGGGTGGAGCTTCAACCGGATCGAAGACGAAGGACTCACTAAGCTCTCTTCTTTCGGCCGGCCGAGAGAGGAGAAGTCGGAACTCAACAATCTCCCCGCTTCCAAAGGTACGACGGTCATTTCTCCATTTCATTTCTTTTCATTCCACTATATTTTGGAGTCTTTGGCTCCTGGCGACCACACCCACTAACATCCCATCCACCAAGTCACCAAGGCGGGCGTAAGGGTTTCGGGAGGGGGAGATCCGCGGATGTCCCGTTCCGGGTGCTTACACCTTTTGGCGACCACGGTGGGGCCGACTTTGCTTTAGTGAGTTCTTCTCTTTTTTTTCCTAAGAATGTCCACTTGAAAACATGCTTCTTTTCAATCTAGTTCTCATTTAAGCCATTTCTATTTCTTTGCATTTCTATTTGCATGCTTACATGCTTGTTTATTTCCTTGAAGCATTATCTTGTTCCTTCCGATTTACTTGCCTTCCGTTGGTCCTTTTAAAAAATATACAATCTGATTTCTAGCTTGGTTTATCAACTTATTTCACCTTAGCATTTTAGATATCATCTTGTTTCATCTCTTGTTAAGTATACTTGTCTATTTCCTTCTAGGCCTAGTTTTCCTTTAGCAAATCTTTCAAAACATGCTTAGTTAAATTAATGCTTTCTTCCATCTTAGTTTAATTTCATATCATTGACTTGTTTACTTGCTTCCTACAACATCTCATTAATCATTGTATGCTTTTATTTTCTTCTTGGTTGCTTCTTATTCCTTGAAATTTCACTTGCATTTAGTTTGCATTGGAGTTTCGGGTTCGCCCGTCTCCTTAGGACATCCGAGAAGGGAGGCTCTCTCCTCCCAAAGCCCCACACATCCAAACACCCCTCTTGGTGGTTGCCAACTCCTCCTCCGGGGATTCCCTCTCGGAAGGACCGGGTAGCTTCCATCAAGACCTCCGTAAGTCCCCAGACGTGAAGGATTCCCTCTTCACTGATCGGGCTGGTTGTACCATTTTATCCCAAAACCCGGAGTACCTATTTCCTATCATTGTGAAAAGAGTGACAACCTTAGATTGCTCGGCGTTGTGAGAGCATAGGGTCCTACCCATTTATTTGAGTGGACAATATTTCTCTTAACAAGCCATTAATTTGAGGTTGAAACAAAAAAATTGCATTAATCATTCCAAGTCTTTGCTATTACTTGTTTGCAAACAAAAATTAAAAATTAAACAAAAATCCCAAAATCACCTAAAAAGAACCAAAACAAAAATTTGCTTGAGGTTAATTTGCTTGACAACTTGCTTGTCCGACAAAATAAAATCAAAACAAAAAAGGGGTAAAAAAAATCAAAACTAAAAAATCCTTAAGCTTTTATTTGTCAACCTTCTTTTTCTATTGTGTTTATGAATTTAAGGTCAGGTCGAGTTATCGGAATGGCGGATCAAGGATACGAACAACTACAGTTGGAGTATGACCAATCTTATTTCTATCCTGATGCCGTGTGTGCCGTCAATGAACCCGAAGTTCTCCCCGAACCTAGTCAAAATTCTCCTCAACCCAATCCAAATTCACTTTGGGAGGCATTCTCTCATGCCGACCCTACCCAACTTCAGGCTATCAAAGCCATCCTCAAGGGCAAGTCGCCCGCCGACCACATCCCTCCCGAAGGTGGTCTTCACATCTCTACCCCTCGGTCAGGGGCACATCAACCCAATGTGCCCACTCATGGCCATTCTCATACCGGGCTTATGGCCCCAATTTCTCCTCATCTGGTGGCTAATCTAGATCATCCCAATCTAAATGTTGTTGTTCCTTCTAGACCACCAGTTTATTCTTCTAATCATCTCAACCCTACTCACCCTTTGGTGCATCCCCCAATGTATCCTTCTTATCCGGCCACTTCAGCCCATCAAATCCCAATTCCGGTGCGCCAAGCACCCACTTCTCCTCCTCCTCTTAGGGAACCTTCTGTCGATCAGGCCATGATTAACAAGATCAATCGCATGGATGAGCAGTATATAGAGCTTAGACGTTTGATCGACACAAAGGCAGCCCCTGGGATTTCTCTTCCTTCCCTCCCTACTTTTCATCTACCTCCCTCTGAGATGCCGGTATACCATCGCTACAATGGAACCGGTAATCCATTCATTCACATCAAGGACTTTCTTTATGAGTCGGTAATGTGGCAAAATGATCCAAGGGCCCTTGCTTTTCTTTTCAGAAGATCATTAGAGGGATCAGCTTTAGAGTGGTTCTACTCACTTGACTCTTTGGAGGCGAGTAACTTTGAAATTGTCAAAGCTAAATTTTTGCAGAGATATCAAGACAGGGTCGGACCAACATATTCCATCACTGACCTCATGGCCGAAAGAATGAGAAATGATGAAGATTTTACTAGATATGCTGATAGATGGAGGGCAATGGCAGAAAAGCTGACGAATGCACTGTCAGAACCGGAGCAAGTGAAGATGATCATCACCAATGCCACTCCGGCCTTAAAAAATATGCTGGCTTTGCATCACCCCACCTCCATGAGTGAACTCTATGAGAGGGCACGGTACATTCAGACACAGCTTAGGGACTCACCTATCATGAACTTGTTTGATCCTAGACCCCGAGTTGTCAAGAAAACCACTTTTACCACAACCGGCCCAGTGACTGAGGGCGTAGTGACAAACGAAAACCTTAACGTTATAGGGAACCCACCTATAAATTATCAACACCAGTTCAGGAACCCTCAACAAAACCAACCATTTAGAAACCCTCGTCAACCTCAACATCAACCTCAGTTCCAGCCTCGTCAACAACAAGTTCCGATCCCTCAGCGACCGCAAGCCCCGGTTCCCCAACCAGCGCGGCAACAACTGGCCAACTACAACCAAGCACCCCTTCCCATGGCCTATGAACCTCGAAAGGTTGGACCCAAGAGGAACGATTACCCGCCTTTGCCGTACTCTCTCGTGGACATTTTTAATGCACTCATGGCGGCAGGGCAAATTGCATTGCCAAGGGAGAAGTTGGAGTGGCCTCAAAATGCCAACACGGAAGCGATCTTGCTTGTTCCATAGATATCCTGGGCACACCGTGGAAAATTGTTTTCAGTTCAACGACTATATCCAGGATCTTAATGAGCAAGACACTATTGATTGGGACCAAATGGGGGAATACATCAGAACAGTGAAAAATCAACCTCAACGGCAGCATGCACCAGCTCAGCAGCAACAACAACAGAACCCCGGCATGGGGATTATCCAAAACCCTTTACCTCTACATGCACCCGCGCCTGGGAATCAACACGTTAATCCCATCATGATTTCTTCTGAGGAGTATCATGATCGGGGCCAGAATTGGCAAATTGAGGGAGCCACCTCCGCCATGCATGTCAACCGAACCGTCCATTCTATACCCCAAGCTACATCAGCCAACCCCATTACTCCCAACCGGCCACCCATCATCCGAGCACCATCACGACCCATCATAACACCACCAAACACACAACTCTAATCGGGACGGACCCTAATCCGCCCGATTAATCCACTACAAACATCACCACCACTAGGACCCATCATCATCCCGCCCCGAGCAACTGTACCTTCACAACCTACCTACCCTACTATGCCTCAAACCACCATCATTACACCCATCGCAAGAGCTCCCATCATTCGACCTAACCCACCACCCACCACTACCACCCCAGCTATAGCTCCTCAACTTGCCACAGTACTTAGGAGTGGGCGCATGTTCCAAAGGGTATTTCCCCAGGCCGGTCAATCAGGGTTGGCACCAGAAGCAGAAGAAGAACACATTGAAGAGCCGTTGCCTGGGATATCCTATGACTTGTTGAAACATCTTGATAAAACCCCGGCACGGATCTCTATCTTAGAGTTGATCAAAAGATCCAGAGTCCATCAAGAGATTCTCCAACAGTACTTACAGCGAGTAATGGTAAATGAGAGCCTCCCCCCGGAAAAGATCTCATCGGTTTTGGTCCCAAGAAGTGAGTACCCGGCCCTTACATTCACAAAGGAAGAGTTGGCCGACCCAGAAATAAGGAAATGTGCCTTATGCATCATAGTCCACATCAACGGAGTAGGCATTAAGTCATGTTTGGTCGATACGGAGCATCCATTAATGTTCTGCCACCAGAAACATTACATCTTTGTGGAATCTCCGAGGAGGACATCCGGCCATCTCAAATAACAGTGACTGCATATGACAATTCGAAAAAGCCTGCCGATGGCATGATTACATTAAATGTGAAGCTTGGACCTCGAACAGTCACTGTTAACTTCCACATACTTGAGATGGATCTAACCTACAAAGCTATTCTGGGACGGCCCTATTTGGAAGCACTAGAGGCAGTCGCCTCCACCAATCACCAGTGTCTTAAATTCCCTTACAAGGGATAGGTGATTAAGGTGACTAGCATGCCCCTAGATCATCCATCTTCTCCACCACCACCCCTTGGGTTGCCAAACGAGCCAATTTTTACAATCTTGGATCTTCCAGAAATGAGTAGGCAACCCAGGCAAGTGTGGAGAAGGAAAAGGGAAGATAATGAAACTATTGGGTGGCATATAATGAAAAGTTTGGGATACCAGAAAAGCCGAGGACTAGGCAAAGAACTGCAAGGCATAGCTGAGCCAATCAATCTAGTGAGGTTACAACCAAAAAGCGGGGTTGGATATGATGGAACGATAGCGAATGGTCGAGAATCTCGAAGCGTATACTTTTACGGATGCTTACAAAAGTTTTTCATCAAGAAAGAAACCATTCAACTGGTGAGAACAAGGAAGGACAAGAGATGGAGCAAGAGAAGAGAAGAAGAACCAACAACCCTGAAGATGACTTGTATCCAGAAATATCTCTTTTGTTTTCCACTGATGAAGAAGGGTCAAGCAATGAACCACTCCAGGCTGAACCACCTGTCAACCCACCTGAGGGTCATATTGTCAAACCGACTCGAGAAAAAGTCCAACCAACTCCACGAGGGCCTTCCCTCATTATGTCATCTTTTGGGGTCGATGCCCCAACTCACTATGACGCTCTCCCCGAGCTTCTTGGCCCGATCCCTATTTCTAGGCCCTCAGGCCCAACTTATGGGTCCACGAACCCACTTGTTGCTTTTGGACCATCGAGCCCCTCTATTGAATCTGGGCCTTTGTGCCCATTTTCTCCAACTCTTGGGCCATCAAGCCCCTCTATTGAATCTAGGCCTTTGTGCCCATTTTCTCCAACTCTTGGGCCATCAAGCCCCTCTATTGAATCTGGGCCTTTGTGCCCATTTCCTCTAACTCTTGGGCCATCGAGCCCCTCTACTAAGTCTAGGCCTTTGTGCCCATTTCCTCCAACTTTTGGGCCACCGAGCCCCTCTACTAAATTTGGGCCTTTGTGCCCATCTCCTCCAACTCTTGGGCCACCGAGCCCCTCTACTAAATCCGGGCCTTTGTGCCCATTTTCTCCAATTCTCAGGCCCTCGAGCCCATCTCCTAAACCCGGGCCCTTAAGCCCGCATCCTCCTCTTATTGGGTCCATGAACCCATCTTCCTCTATGATCATCCGGCCTACTGGACCATCACCTCTTTCTGTCAACATTGGGCCCGAAAGCCCCCTCTATCAAACATTGCTCGAAGTCTTTCCCTCTTTATCAATATCTCCGCCTACTTTGGCTCCCGTAGTTGATCTCAACCCAAATCGGGCACCTGACGCCCATTCTATCTTCATGTTTAGCACTCCCCAAAAAACAACATTCTCGAAACTCAAATTTCGATCGAGGAAACATCTCAACTTGCCTCGGAAGGGCATTCGACCCAAGGAACCACCAGATCCTTGATTGACCTTCTTTGCCCTCTATCTTCTCCAATAAATTCCACTCTCTCTACCTCCTCTTCCTCCTCTTATTTACCTTCTTCTTCTTTAGAAATAGACCAAAAAATCAGAGGTAGGAGAGTTCCAGAAAGATACCCGCATCGGTTAGCTCAGAAAAGCGTAGGATGTGCCAAGCTACTGGAGTATCCAGAAAATGCGATTCAGCTGGATGAAATTCGATATGAAGAGAAGGATAACATTGATCAATACTCTAGAAGAAGACTGCTCGATCTTTGTCCGGCACTGTCATCAATGTCAATTTCACACTGACAAGATTCACTCTCCCGCATCTTCCCTTCACCCGGTTCATGCCCCATGGCCTCTCGCTATGCGGGCTTTTGATGTTATCGGGCCCCTCGGTGACCCAAACTCCACAAACAAAACCAAATCCTTCATCCTAACTGCAACGGAGTACTTCACCAAGTGGGCAGAAGCGGAAGCATACGTGGAGATCAAGGCATCAACGATACGCACCTTCATCAAGCGCAACATCATTGCCAGGTTTGGGATCCCAGGCGACATCATCACCGACAACGGACCACAATTCATCTCTCAGGAGCTGCGTGACCTTTGCAACAGGTATTGCATCAGATTGCATCATTCATCTCCGTATTATCCTCAAGGCAACGGTCAAGCAGAAGCCACCAATAAAACCTTGATAAAAATCATTAAGAAGACTTGTAAGTCTAGCAAGTTCGCAAACTGGCCAGATAAGTTAGTTGACGCTCTATGGGCCTACCGCACTTCTATTTGAACCCCAACGGGTCAGACCCCCTATGCCTTGGCATTTGGGATGGAGGCGGTAGTTCCATACGAAGTAATCATTCCTTCCCTCCGAGTCCAGATCGATCGAGATATCCCAATGGATGAACGTCGAGATTCTCTTCTCGCGCAACTCGAACTCTTGGATGAAAGGAGGCTGGCCGTTGCCGAACATGCTAGATCTTACCAAAATAGACTTAAAAGATTTTATCAGAAGAGGGTGGTGGAGAGAAAATTTGAAGTCGGTGAGGTTGTGCTTAAAAGAATATTTGTTAAGCCGGGCGGTCCCCGCTCCAAACTTCAACCTAATTGGGAGGGTCCTTATGTTATTTCGGCTGTTTATCCCGATAATTCATATAAGCTGACTAATGCAGAAGGAGAAGAACTAGCTCATCCCTGGAATGGTGTATACCTCAAAAAATATTTCCCTTAAAAACAAAGGTCACAAAAAAAAATCTATAAAATCCAAGGAGTGAAGGACAATGATAACATCTAACGCTTGCTTGTTCGGTGTACCAACTTGTCACTTAGGGAAATAAGGATAGGCATCATACTGCACACACTACACGTCTAGTCTTGAGATACGATGATCAGAAGACAGAGAGAAAGCTAGGCAACGCTTGGCGAAAGAAGGTCAACCTAATCCCGTTCTCTTCTCGTTTCGGTCCAGAATAGATGAAAGGGGTTAGAATAAAGAGTATCGAAAGTGCCCATTGCCTTAGTTGGAAAATGCCTCTGAAGGTATGACTTCTTAAAAAGAAGAAAAAGGTGCCAAAAGATGGGCAATGACCCCTCAGGTCGGCAAAAGAATAGACCTGTCTGAATGTGTACCAACAAAAGCCCTAAAAAAAGAGAAAAGGGCTCCAAAAGATGGGCAATGACCCCTCAGGTCAAAATCAAGCAAAAAAGAAGAAAGACCTGTCTGAATGTGGGCCATCAAAGAAAATGGGCTAGAAGGAAGGACCCGAGGACGTCAAATTCCAAACAGGCAACGTGGGCACCAGTAGAGAAACAAATTCGACACCCCCCGAATCTTATTAAGGACTTACCACCAATCCTCTTCCTTGTGGGTAAGGTTGACCGACTGGATCCAAGAAGGGCCATAGCCTATCAAAGGCGGAAGGTCAGAAGATCTCAAACTAGGCACTTTCTCACACGTGATGCCTACTCTTAACCCTTAGGTAACAATGAGGCCACCTATGGCAAGCAAAGCAAAGGATGAGATAATCATATCCCTCACACCACACAAAAAAAAATTAAAAACTTCAAAAACACAAAAAAATCTATAAAGTCAAAACTCTTAAAAATTAAATATTCAAAATACCAAAAAAATCATAAAAGTTCCAAAACATCAAAAACATTATAAAACCATCAAAACCCAAACAAATCAAAATTTTCAAAACACCAAAAAGTTTGCTGATTAGTTGTCTTTGCATTCATGTTTAATTTCAGTCTTGCATATTTTCTTTTATGCATACTTATGTTTTTCTGTTATCTTTACCTTGATAAGGCCTATGTCCCTTGACAAAAGATCAAGGCAACTTTGCCCTCTCCTTGCAAGGGACTAAGCCAAAATAAAGTTCTAACCTCTTTTCTCAAGTGGATGCAAGAACAGGAGAAGGCATGCCAACTTCATATCCCCAGACACTTGGAGGAAGCAAAAACACAAAAAAAATCAAAAATTGAAAAAAAAAAAGTGGACTACTCCGACCCCTATTAGGACTTGCATTTAGTATTGCATCTATCAAAATAAATAATATTTGAGATGTTGAAGACCTCAAGTCTAGAGGGGGCTGAGCCTGAGAACCCCTTCAACAAAATCAGTGAGGGCTCAGTCATTCCCTAGGCTTGCGGATAGGCCAAAGTTGAATATGCGGGGACAACGGTTTCTTCATAGATGTCCTGACCCGTTATGTTCAACCTATATCTTCAACTATTTTCTTATACTTATTTGTATTTCTTTAAACCCAGCATGCATCATTTCATACATGCATCATCCCACCACAACCATTTCCTGCTTCCTTCCAGTCCCATCATGAACCTTTTTAAAGATGGTCTTTTATAGCCCCTAGAGGAGGTCTTGTTTTTCCGAAAAATCGACTTTCAATATGTTTCAACGATGTTTTCATCAAAACAAGAAGTTTTTCCACGTCGAACTAAACCGGTATTGTTGAGTAAAACCTTATGAATTTGAAGAACCCAACCTTGGTTGATTGGTCGTCTCCTCTTTACTTTTCGCAATTTACCGCATTTACGCCGAGTCCGGCACACCATGCGGTTCGGGTCCTCGGCCGGTAACAATTCTCCCCCACGTGGGATTTTAGTTATTTACTTTTAGTCTTGTTCTTCTCTTTAACCAATCAACCGGAGAGGGAAGGTTTCGATAAGACAAAGGGTAATCTCGGAGTCGGTAAAGTTTTATTCCACTCAACTAGGCCAATGAGGGCGTGTCTAATCTACACCTTGGCATCACCTTTTCAGTCCATTACCACTTCACTCCGCTACGCCTCATTACGCTTCGCTACATTCGCCGATGCTTCATTCGTGTCACTCCCCTACAAAGCCGACGCCAAGGCGAGGCAAGCTGTAGACACTCAATTTTGGCCTAGTTGGAGAGCTTAAATTTTTGTTTTCATGAAGAATATTTGAGTAACATTTCAAGGGAACCGAGTTTTCCGGAAAAATTAAGGTCTTTGGCACATTTCAAAGAGGGCAAAACCCTGTGTATAAGGGCACCTGGCGCCCTACTTATAGGGCACCAGGCGCCCTATAAATAGGGCACCAGGCGCCCTGTTTATAGGGCGTCAGGCGCACTATAAACAGGGCACCAGGCGCCCTGTATACATGGCACCAGGCGCCCTATATACAGGGCGCCTGGATCCAAATTAAATTGATTTGACAGGCCGATTTGACCCCCCGCAGTGACTTGTCTTGTCGACCTGACATATCTCATGATGCTGGCGCCCCATATATAGGGCGCTATGCCACATGGCACTGTTTTTCGAAAATGGCCAAAGTGCCCTCTTTTGGGCTATAAATAGCCCCCCATTTGGAGCTTGGAAGAGGGTTCCAACTTCGTGCCACCCTAGAACTCATCCAACACCACGATTCTAACCCATTTCCACCCCTCATAAGCCTTCAAACCGATTCAAAACTCTCTCTCAAAAACTCCAAAAACCTGCAGTTTCCTTCTTCAGAAATATGATTTTTCTCCAACTTTGAGAGCCTCTACTCTCCATTTCCCTTACATCTAGTTCCAAAACACTCTTCCATTAGCTTCACTTGACTATTGGCTGCTTGAAGAAGTCTTCTTTCCGTCTTGGAGGTCTCCCTTCACTCCGGGGCGACGCCGCGAAGAAGGGAAGAAAATCTCGAAGCCGGTTCCTCGGTGCCCCGTATATAGGGCGCTTTGACTTTGGTCAACGCGCCCCATCAAGGGGGCACCTGCAGCAGCGCCCCATATATGGGGCACTAGCGAGGGCGAGACCCCGTTTTGCATTTTTGAGTTTATTTACCATTCCGGTCGATCTTTTACTCCCCCCTTTCATTTTAACCCTCATTAACATGTTATTTAGCATGCATTAAGCCACTCATTTGCATTTTCATGCATATTTAAACCTTCCAAATAGGGGTTGGGATTTAGTCCCAATCCGGTCAGTTCCTTCCCTCTTTCATGTTTACATTTGATTTTGAGCATGATTCTACACTGTCACGAGAACTAATGATCTTTTCACTTGTTTCTATGTTTTCATATGGACATTTTTAGGTAAATCCGATTGGGCTGGAGCTTCAACCGGATCGAAGACGAAGGACTCACTAAGCTCTCTTCTTTCGGCCGGCCGAGAGAGGAGAAGTCGGAACCCAACAATCTCCCCGCTTCCAAAGGTACGACGGTCATTTCTCCATTTCATTTCTTTTCATTCCACTATATTTTGGAGTCTTTGGCTCCTGGCGACCACACCCACTAACATCCCATCCACCAAGTCACCAAGGCGGGCGTAAGGGTTCCGGGAGGGGGAGATCCGCGGATGTCCCGTTCCGGGTGCTTACATTAGTTTTTGTCATGGTGGTATAAGAATAGGATCTATGGGACCTATTGCTAGGTTGTCATCTAGTAGGAGATCATGAATTTCCTACTCTTCCTTTATGTCAATACATGCCTTTCTCTACAAAAGACTTATGGCTTGCCTCCATAGGTCATTTGTTTGTAATAAAAATAATAATTAATATTTTTATTTATATACATATATTGATATAAATTATTACTAATTAATGATGACGTATCATCATCGAAAACATCGTATCAAGAGAGGTCTGAGTGCTCTTGTCGAGTACCATATATATGTACTAAATGCATTGCCTGTTCTACAATTTCTTCATAGATGATGTCCTTATGTATCTTTAAAGTTCCTTTTGACTTTTCCAAAGTTTGTAAATTGTTTTGAAGTTGTACTCATACCTCAGGTGGAGTTTGTGTGCACATTGACAGTTCTCTCTTTATACCTACAAGATGATGCTTCAATCGGTAAGTTTTACCATAAAAAAATTTATCGCAATATTTAAATTGGACTTTTCTATGCTATATATTGAGAGCAAGGTGCAATGAAGCCAAGCCAGATCGTTCTGAGTCAAATGAAAAGTCTCACGACTCAGAGAAGGCATATTGAATAATAACATTTAAGAAACCAACAATAATACTTCAAAAATAAGGTTAGCAACTCAATCAAACAATCAAGAAACCAACAACACAACTAAAAAACAAAACTTCAACATGAATTAAATGATGAACACTAAATAAATAATTACCACTAATTAAATAATTAACACTAATTATTTCTTGATTAACACTAAAAAATAATTAACACAACTTAAACTAGAGACTAGAGAGCAATGGACCTTAGAGGGCTTTAGAAAAAGAAAGAGAGAGATAGAGAGAGATAGAGAGAGAGAGAGAGAGAGAGAGAATCCCCTTGGGGTCCTCCTCCATGCACTGCCAACGATCATAATACCCTTGGCAGTGAACCCACTATAGGCCATGCCACTTGGTTGGCAGCCGGTCATAAGGTCGGTCAGATTAGGTTGGAGCGGAACCAATCAGCAAGAAAACCAATCAAATTGGGTGACCCGATCTATCCCCGGACCGACTCGACATTCTAGGGGCAGATGTTCAGTTTTGGTAGTTAGGACCATTGTGATCCTTTCTAGAGAAAGGTTTTCATTTACCATGACTTGTTGCAAATATTTGTGGAAGACTTTCTTGATTAACTTTGAACTTTGTAATCAGTTTTAATATGCAAATTTCTGCCAGAGTTTTGTCCAGGTGAGAAGTCATAAGATGTTTCTGGAATAGTTCTTTAACATTTTCTTTCTCTAATTCTTGTGTTGGTGTTGGTGGTGCTCCTGATGTGCCAGCTTGGGGAAATATGTATTAGAATATGCGCCTGCTTCAATGTACCATGACAAGTCATGGGGTAAAAGGTTGAGGTATTGTGGGTTATGCTCACTAAAATAAAATAGGTTAATGGTGATGGCTTACAAAGTCGTCCCTAATAAGTGTAGTCGTGATGGCTGTAGAGGAGGTATTACAAAAGTACAAGCACAAGCAATGGCTTATTTAAGTTGTCATAGATATCATATTAGCGATGGTGGAGGCCATCAAGAAGAACCCATAGTGAGTTTTCAGAGGAAAGTTTAGGTCATTAGCAATGACTTCCATAAGCAATCACTAATGTAGTTTACCAGCGATGGTTTAAGTTGTTGCCAATAACCAGAACTCGACAAGCCAACATATGAGGAGCATCACTAATTTTTTTTAGATTTTTAATCCATGCATTCCTTTTCCCTAGCTCTCCCACTGCCGTCACCAACATTGTATGCTATCACTGCCATAGTCTCTCTCTCTATATATATGTCTATCTATCTATCGTCAAAGCACCAATGCCACCAAACACCATTGGCTACCATTAGAGCGCCTGCCGTCCACCACCATCTTTTTCGCACCGAATCTCTCCTCCTTTAGGTATACTTACCATAATTTGTCTAAACTTTTTTAAGCCTAGTTTTTAATAATTTTTAAAATTTTATATTCATTTGATCACGATTTCATTGTTAGCTTGATAATTTTGTTGGTTTAAGATTTATTTATTGTGCTTTGAATATGAATGAAATGAAAAGTTTGGTTGCCTGCTAAATTACAAAAGTATGTTTTGGAAAGTTCATTTATGTATGTATGCACAACACATATTTCGTTTAGAGTTCTCAAGTCTAGTTTTCTAGGGTTTATTAGAGAGTGAGTACATCTTAATTTGTTAATTTTTTTGGTTAGGATTTATATGAATATGATTTGAATGTCATTTTAATATTTTTTAATCTTTTTTAAATATTTAATTTGTTATTACTTGTTAAAATGTTAACTATTTTTGATTAAATACATTTGTTTCATGTCTATTGACTTGTTTTTCTATTGGATTTGCTTTACTTTAAGATAAAGATTTCTTTTACTTTAGATCTTAGTGTTTTACTTTGGTGTTTATAATTTAAAATTTTTAAACTTTAACATTTCAATTTTGAGATATCTTATCTTTTAACTATTAAAAGTTACCAATTAGTGATTTATAAAAATTATCAATTATTATATATCCAAGAATTTTTAAACATGGATAGGGATAAAGAATGACTATAATTTCTAAGGCCTTTCAAATCAAGCCCAAATAGGAAACTAAAGTAGTGGGTTGGTTTGATTTCAAAACCCTTCCAAATCAAACCAAACTAGTAAGCCGAATAAACATGTTTTATTTGAATTCTAAGGCTTTTCAAACCAATATGACTGGTAACTCAGTAAATCATTTTAGTTTGATTTCTATGTTCTTTTAAACCAAACTAGCTAATTGAATATTCTTGTGTTGGAGTCTAGTCAAACATATTTATCTAATTATATTTCTCTTCTTATTTTTTTCAAGATGTTTTGAACGAGATTCTCGTTTGAGACTTACTTCATCTGGAGAAGATTCAATCAAATTTACTATTAGCTTTTTTATACTTTAGGTTTTGAATAGAATTATTGTTCATAATTCATTTTTCCTACTTAATTTTTTAAATATAGATTTATGTCTACATCTTACTATTTCAACATAGTAGATGAATAACATTGACAAGTCTTGTATAGCACTACAAAAAATAAGGTAACTGGCGACGGCCGGAAGCCGTCGCCAATAATTAGTCACCAATAGATATTGGCGACGGCTGGACGTCCGTCGCCAAGTTGTCGCAAATAAACCCGTCGGCAATATTATTGGCGACGGCTTAACAAAGCCGTCACCAATAAACGTATAAAAGACCGCTTACAACCGTCGCCGTGGTATTTATTGGCGACGGCTTAGCCGTCGCTAATAACCATACTGGCGACGGCTTTGCAGCTGTCGCTAATAAATATACTAGCGACGACTTAATGCGTCGCCGTCGCCAATGGGTAGATTCTAAATCCCGCGGGGTCTAAAACCCTGGTTTGGCGACGACTTTGAGCCGTCGCCAAAATTCTAAAACCCATCGCTAATAACCATATTGGCGACGGCTCCAAGGAGCCATCGCCAATAGTTCTGCAATGTAAAAAAAAACATTTTCTTGGCTCGTCGGAACCATGGAGGATGACATCCATGCATGAAGATACATCAGGAGGATGATTACCATCAACCCAATCATACATTTACATAACACAGACAAGTTCAATTCATATTCTTTTTACCCAAATTCCATTTTATTCAACACATATATCCGAAACAATATATTCAAACACAACACATATCCGAAACAAGAATCAACCACATATACTAAATAATACATTGAAACCCAATCAACCCACTTAGAGTTTTACAACACATTGTCACAAGACAGTCAAATCACATACATAATGTACAATAAGTTTTGGACATAAAGAACACAACATGAATTATAGAAGAGAAAACATATAAAGATCATTCGTCTCCAAACGATCCTTCCTCCTCATCATCCTCATACTCTTCATTGTCCTTGTCTCCATCGTCGTCCCGATGAGCAAGTGTTGGAGGTTGCCTCGATGTGGATGGTATGTCGGCCGGGAGTCTTTGACTAATATTTTCATACATCTGTGTCAGGCGTAGGATAGTTTCTTGAAATGATCTTTGTTGATCATCCAACTGTTGCTTCAAAGAGGAAATCTCCGATCGACATTCAATGTTGACCTGAGCTTGCCTCTCCACCTGCTGTCTAAGCTCCCGGACCTCTTGGGACATGGAGGAAGAAGAACCTCCACTTGACCCACCATACCAAGTGCCGCGAGTTTCACCTCGCCCACCACATCGGATCCGTCCCGATCTATCTCTACCGAAGACGGATATAAAAGCATCCTCTCGGAGTGAGTGGCTGTGCTACCCCAGCATCCGATTCCTCTGATGCTGGGGGATTCATCAATTGTTGCATATTTTCCTACGATATAATTTTGTGTTAAAAGAAATAGGGATTACATGAAAAAATGGAGAGAAATCGGCTTGGGTGTTTCTGTATACCATCATCTGACGACTCTGCTCATTGTCCCAAATAACTGCTCCATCTAACTCTTTATTTGTCTGAGTCATTTGGAAAACCTCGGGACGAGTAGGGCGACGTCCTTCTTTTTGTACCTGTTTAAAAATAAGATGAACATAATAAATCTATGAAAACTAAAAAATTCAAACAAAATAATAATTTTTATACTTACAAAATCTTGCTCTAACTCGTGTATGTTTGTTCTTCCTCTTCTATATGGCATTGTTAACTTATTCCTATTTCTTTGATTTCATTCACTCAACGCCTATACAATTACACATAAAGATTTCAATAAACTGTTTCAATAAATTTGAAAAGATATATATCAACCAAATAAAAATTTATTTTACCCATGCTTCGTCTCGAACCCATAAATTGCACATATGTAGCCATTGTTCCTCAGTGCATTGTGGAGGCACATTGGCGACGGCCTCCTTGAATGGTCGTCCTGTAAAATACTGAATACAAATGTTGTCAACAAATAATATAATTATTACATTACTTGCAAAGAATAGAATAATTAAAAATTTACCTTTCTTTTTAAGGTGCTCCTTTGCTTTCTTTGCATTTCGCCCATATGTCTCAAACATTGGCGGCGGCGGCGGCGACGATGGCCTTCGCGGCGGCGGCGACGGCAGCAGCCGTGGAGGAGATCCCGATCTAGAGAGAGAGCGAGCAGACAGAGCAAGCGGCAGGGGGAGAAGGGGAAAGAGGGGTGCGCATAAGTTATAAAATAAAAATTATTAGCGACGGCTAATTGAAGCCGTCGACATATTGACTTTACCGTTCAACGGTCGGGGAACTATTAGCGACGGGCGGCAGCCGTCGCTAGTAGCCTTATTGGCGATGGCTTATTGAGCCATCGCTAATAACAATCGTGTGAAATTTTGTTTTGTGAATTGGCGACGGCCGAAGCCGTCGCCAATATATTATTTGCGATGCATGTTTTTAGCCGTCACGATTTTTGTTTTATTAGCGACGGCTTCTAGTTAAGCCGTCGCTTAAAACATTATTGGCGATGGCCTCCTTAAGCCGTCGCCAATAACTCGTCGCCAGTAACCCTTTTCCTTGTAGTGAGATATCTACAACAAATTAGATCCTACAAATCTTCATGGAATAGAAGACTTCTTAGACTAGTTTTTCACGAATATCGGACCCAATTTAGACATTGGACAGTAATTTAATGCATTGCCTTCGTAAAAGATACCATAACATTTTCATTTAAAAATGACATGTTGTAAAATAATATTTAATATATAATAACACATGGTTAAATTATGGAACATTGATTTATCACGGAGAAATTGAAGTTAATTTAATTAATGAAGATGATGTACAATTAAATAAACCATAAGATAAAAGTGTCCATGATGAATTGATGGAAATGCTTCAAGATATTCAAAATAATCAAGAAACAATTAGACATTACGGGGATGAACGACATGGAAAAGCTCAAAAATATTTTAAGTTACTAAAAGATGCAGCAACACCTTTATAAAAGGTTACCAAGATGTATCGAAATTAAAGTTAATTCTAAAGTTGATTCAATTAAAGTCAATAAATGGGCTCACTTGAATATGTATGAATACCTTACTATCTTTATTTAAAGATATATTACACAATCCATCGATATGTTGGACCATCTAAACAGTGATCTTAAGTCAATGATCAAAGCACAAATTCCTCCCAACAAAATATATTTGGCGACATTTAAACTCTGATTAATAGTTTGGTAAGATATCATTCAAGGTTTCTAATTCAGTCGGTTCAATAAACTCATTCGACTAATGATAACCTTTATATGTATCTCAGTATCTCCACACTAATGACCAATGAGATCGATCATCCTTATCACATGAAAAGACATCACGTACACTAATATATCCGATCTTTGATGTCCCATCTCAACGATCCTTTGACTATGAACATTTAGATCACAAACCTTTAAATGATCGATCTAATTGTCATGATCTTCATATTACATGTGATCAATGACTTCATTACGATGTACGTATCTATTAACAACTAGTAATGAAGATTTGAATAACTAATTGAATGAGATATTTAAAGAAATATTGAATCATATAATATATGATTGGCTTGTAGGACATACATTTCTATCATGATTACCACAAACTCACTAGTGTTGGGTTACTTGAGTACTTCGGGTTTTAGGATAAAGGTACTATTTGCCAACCGATGGAAAGAAATAATACTCCACATCTGGGGACTTATGGAGGCATTGGCAGAAACAAATTTGGTCAACTAAATAAGAATTCTCTAGAAGAGAGGTCGGTAACTACTAAGAAGTTGTGTTGGAAGGTGAAGGAATGTTGGGAGAATGAGCCCCAACCTCAGATATCCTATAGATCAAACAAGTCTAGTACTTGATCTAAATCTAATACAAATTGTAAAGTGATGAGGATAAGAAGTAATCAACCTATCTAAGCATGAAATAGCTTGAATGACATGATGAATATTCAATTCTAAAAATTAAATGTGCAAGGAAATAACTAACCAATAATGAAAGCAATAAGTAAATGAAGGGTGGTCTGTGTAGGAATTGAATGTGAGTGCTAAAAGAAAAGTGGTTCACGTTGGGACCAATTCTAAAGAGCGGTAAATGGTGGCCCACATGGGGATCGATATGAAAATATGATCGTTCATGCGAGAACCGAATGAAAAAGAAAGGTGATTCACACAAGAACCAGTTTTGGAAAGAAAAAGGGGGATTCACGTGGGAACCATATGGGAAATGACAAAAATGGAAAGGGGTTCATGAGGGGACTGATATGAAAGTGAAGCAAAAAGTTGGTCCACATGGAGACCGATTTAAAATAAGGGTGGTTCACGTAGAAACCAGATAAAAAAGAATGGTGGTTCACGCAAGAACCAATTTTGGAGGGAAAATGGTGGTTCATGTGGGAACTGATTGTAAAATGACAAAAATGAAAAGATGTCCACTCAGGGATAGATCTGAAAATTGGAAGGGGAACAGGGTGGTTCGCACGGGAACCAATCTAAAAATTGCAAGAAAATGGTTAGTTCATGTGAGAATCAAACCAAAATGAAACTAGTTGCGCAAGAACATCAAGTAAACATGGCTATGGACATTAGTGGTCCCACCATGGTCATCAAAAAAAAGAGTTGTCAACTTGGATAATGGGCTAACTCTTGGATGGGTAAGAGAAAAACTAACTCAAACTCACCCGGCCCACACTCACCATGATCTCCAAACATTCGACCCTTGTCGCCACTTGGGCACCGGAGAGACGATTCGTGTCATGTGGGAGGAGGATGAAGAAAGAGAAATGGAAAAGAAAGAAGATGAGTAAAGTGGGATCAAAGTAAGAACGGTAATGTGGTCTTCAAGAACTATGAACTTGTAAAGATAAATGAAAATGAACTACAATGCTTTTATGTATTGACTATGTGAACCTTAGTATGGGGAGATGGGTGTGAGTTCCAATGTTTTCTTCTTAGGCCGACTGAAGAAAAAGTGTCCTTATCTGGGTTTGCTTTGTTCTTGCACAACTCATAGTCAAGAAAATAAGTGAAAGAGTTTAGATCAAAACTCGGTTAAGTAAAGTACCTATAAAGAAAATAACAAGAAACCAAAATTGAGATAGAACTTACTAGTTTGAGGTTAACACTAACCCTTTTTTTAGATTTTCTCATATTAATATGATGCAATAAAAGGTGTAAAAATGATGCAAAATGATGAGGGATGATTAGAGTATGAATTCAGAAAAAAATGAGGCAATTCTAGGCCGGTTTGATGAAGAAACCTTGAAGCTAGGTGTCAATGTAAGTGATTGGGCTAAAAATGGTTTTATGTATTTTTTAAATATTATAGAGAAATGTACATTAGTAAGTAATATGTATCGAAGTAAACAGTTAGATTTGGAAAACTAATATATAATTATGTATATAAGGATAAAAATATTTAAAGTTTAATTAAAATTATTGTACATTTCTTACTTGAAAATAGCATGCCTAATTTGCCGGACACTGAAATCAGGGTTTCGAAAAATCTAAAGGAATATATTTTTTTGACTCAAATGCAAGCAAATAAAAGAACGAGAAGATTTATGGGAAAACTAGGCACATGAAGATCATTGTGAAGAGATCAAAATGAACCGTAAATATAACTGAAGTATTGGACCGGGAAAGGATAGGTCAAACCCAACTAAATATTGTACCATTTAGTAAACGACATCTAATGTGTTGAATCAAAATAAATAATGTTTTATAAGAAGGTATAATTGACCTTGATTGTAACCAAATCAATTCAATACTAGATAGTAATCAATTAACCTAAAAATACATATTAAAGTTTTGAATAATTATTTGAATGTGACGGTCGATAAGGGCACATTCAAAATGCGAGTGTGTTCTTCTACGGTCCTCTAGAAATTTTGAAATTTATTGATCGCACATCCTTGATTGTAGATATATTGAATTCTTTTCTTCCCATCTTCTAACCATAGCCGATCGGAAAGTAAAGATTTTTCTTCCTCTTTTAGGCTCCGTTTGATAACACTTAATGGATGTCTATTGTCTGAGTCGGTAAGATTTCAGACATTTGTTACTGTTTGATAACATATCTAATTCAACCTCTTACCTAATCTCTAATATCTGAAAAACGTCTGACCGAATCAGATGTTGAGTTTAACTTTTTTGTTTTCAGACGCTTTCACAATGTGCATGTCTTGGCGTTGGGCTCCAGGGGGACATCACTTCATGGGCTATTTTGGCGTTGGGCTTCAGGTGCAACACGTTGGTGGGTATAGTTTCTTGGAAGATGTAATTATGTCACACTATCTTTTAGTTAAATTTTATTAGAGTTTTATTTAAATATTTGAAATTTATTTAAAATCTATTTTTAAGTTTGTCAAATATTTAATAAAATAGTTGATTGAACAATATTAAAAAAAATATTATTATTAACATTTTTGTCAAACAAAATAAATCACTTATATTTGATAGATTCAAACAATTGGTCATTGGATATTTCAGAATGTTTATGTATGATTTGTACATAATAGATTGTATTCAAAGTCAATATTTGATTATTTTACTATTTAAGAAAGATTAAATGGATAATTTAGATTTTTTATCAAACAACATAAATCACTTATGTCTTATTCAAATTAAGTACTTTTTTACCACACATTAAGAGGTTAGATATGCAATTAAGAGTTAAGATTTTCAGATTAAGTCTAATCAAACGTCAACTTAGTGTTCTTCTCTTTATACAAATTCCTACAAAAAGATTCAAAAATCACAATAAATTATGTTAACAAAAAGTGCATAATAACACCTATCATGCACGGATTAGAAGGAGACAACAATTGCCTAAATAAAGAAAAACCAAATAAGATGTGTCATGCATGAAATTGCAAAGTATAAGAAAAATCATAAAAAATAGAGAGAAAGGTTGTAGAAAAGGGTGTGAATGTAACACCTCAATTTGTGAATATGGTAAGAGATTAAATCAATGGAACTAAACTCTAATACCAACTCCCGTCACACCTCAAAAAATATAGCAAAAGATTTATTTTCGACAAATTGACAGTGAGATAAAACCCATGATAAAATAAATTTGGCAACAAAACATACACGTTGACAAATAATTTCATTAACTACAAATTTTGACTGTCTCACATTGATGAAATGAAGCCAACTTGAGAAACAACTCTAAACCAAACAAGATAGAACTGCTAGACGTTAACAATAATCACACAATCTTAACACAACTCTAAGCTAAACAAAACAACCATGCTAACTTTCAACTTCATGAAGTTGTTTTATTAAATGCAACACCATGCACCTAGATGAATGTAATTATACTTCTCTTGGATTGGTGTAGTCTCATTCTCTTGTTATCAGCTCTCCAAATTTTGTCTCTGGATCTGCTTCTTTTAATCTTGTGGAAGCATAAAAACTATGGAGTCATAATGACTCAATAGCTATTCCATCATTTGCCAATTGGATAGCCATACAGTCATACAATGATAATTAATATACACCAAAACACATTCATGTCAATATAACTAATTTAATAGCTTAACAACTTTTCTTTCTACACGATTATAAGTCATACTCTCTCATTCTCTTTGGATGTTCACATCTAAAAGATTAATTTCAGTCAGGATACAACCTATGTTGGGCTATACAAATACAACAACTATAAGTAAGACATGATATGAATACTATGTAAACATTCTATGTATGATAAGTTAATGAACACAAAATGAATGTTATAAACATGTACCATGCAACTAATGCATCTATCAACTTATCAAATTTACTTCTCTTCATATTCATAAGAATTCGACATTTTGCGATCTCAACTCAATTGCACTATATTTAAATACATTCATGACCTAGCCAAAATGCCTATTGTGACTCAACTGGGTGTGTGATGCCCGATGTTTGTGGTCTTAACGAGGACACCAAGTCTTTAAGGGTGATTGATTGTAACACTGTAGTTTGTGAATATGTTAAGAGATTAATCAGTGGATTACGGACAACTCCAGTTAACCAAATTTCAGAAATTGAGTTGAAAGATATAAGAAGTTAAGTATGCTCTGTTGGGACTAGGTCGATGATGGGTGACCTCCTGAGAAGGTTTCTAATTGTCAAACGACTACTGGGCCAATCAACCAATTTAATCGTTAAAATCAAGGAAGCCATAATCATCTTCTCTGACTTAAATTAGATTAACTATGATTTCTCGAGCTCTTCTCCCTCTTTTCTTTTAATTAATACCTCTTTACTCTCTCTTACTCATAGCCTAAACTCTCCAATTTTGTGTATTAAAATGCCTATTTAATTATATGATTTTATAAGTGAAATAAATGACTTAAATTAATCTTAGAATATAAAATATTTTATGATAAAAAGGTCAATAGCTCTTATAAAATAAACTTCTCACTTTGGATGAGTTTAAGTTAGTGCCTAATTAACTCTTAGAGTGGATAATTATTATCTAAGTTGTGTACTAAGGTTGACTAAAATATGGCATTTCATGCTATTATGGCTAGTGAGGTTAACATCGTCACAACCTAGAAAATATAGTGCAACGGAGAAACTGAAAGAAATATATGTCTTACAAGCTAATTATATATGATATGATTTGACATTTTTAGAAATATCTCATTCAATTAATTAGACAATTTTCATTACTACCTCTTATTAGATGAGTACATCGTAATAAAATTCTTGATCACATTAATGATGATTGAATCATGATGAGATCATGATAATGAGATCGATATTTTAGAGCTATGTGATCTAAATATTCTTAGTCATAAAATTCTTGAGATAGGACATTAAGGATTTGGATAGATTAGTGTGTGTGATGTCTTCTCATATGATGAGAATGACCAATCTTATATAATCAATATACTAAACAGTTGACATTTGATGCCATTATCCTTTCCAACTTGGACATTGAATGAATGAAGGTTTATATCCATGTAGTAAATCATGATGGAAAGGCTCAATGGAGACAAGATTATCTCCATAGTCATTTGGAATCATGAGATGTGGCTTGTATCCTTCATAATCTGTAAGTTGATTAATTTATTATTAAATATTAAATTTAATTTAATTAAATATAATTGTTCAATTTTAATTAGGTCTCAATCAAATATGCTATTGGGTCTAGTGGATCAAATATATAACAACTTATCCATAAGTATAGGGGCAAGGGCGTGATTAATGAACATCCTCAGCCTCTTATTTACCTTCTCCTTTCTCTAGAAGGCAACATGCATGATAGAGCTCCATTCGGGAAGAATTATTTAGCTCAGTGCGAAGGGAGAACCTACTATGGATAAAGTTCATGTGGATATTGCTATATACCGGGCATTTAAACATTTTGAAGAGACTAATAAGTTCTTCTTATTCTTTTTAAAGGGATTTGATGAATCCTTATCATGTATATTCAAACTTATAGAGATCGATTTTTGGTTTTCGTCATTCGGTTACGATTGAGACAAGATCAACATGAACCCATAGGAATCGTCACTTTCACTATATCAAAATTTATAGAACAAATTTATATAGTGTTATCGAGCCGAGTTCAATTCTCGGTTGAAATCAATGTTGAATCAATGTTATTTCATGTATTTTGTGTTCCTAAATATGTGCAAACATCTATTTTATTGAGGCCACTATAATTTGTATGTGATGTGAATTAGAGATTAGTTGTCATTGGTAGAATCTGGTGATATAGGGCTTTCCAACCATAAACTATTTGAATTTTGGACCCCCGTAGAGTCCGAGAGAAGCCCCGAAATTTGGTGATTCTGTCATGTTCAAACTATCACCCAGATTTGGGGATTTTGTGAAATCTCCGTCCATATAGAGATTTGAAGCCTTATAAAGGCTTTATAAGATGTGCAATATGATTACCTTATGTTTCCTTATGATTTCGTGCTTCAAACGACGGTAGAAAAAGTGGATTTGTAATTTTTTTGACGATCAAGGGTTCTGTAGAGTTTCATTGTGCTGCACTGTTTATTCATGATTTCCCATCAATTTAAAATTTATAATTAAAAATATATACATATTTATAAATTTCATGTGATGATGATTCCATATTTAATTTTTGTGGATTTTTTGGCATCGGGATAAGAAGTTGTGCCGTAGAAAATTGGCAGTGTCTTATTTCAAGCTCCAACAACTCCACACCTATTCTTTCACAAATTCCTGTCGACTAAAATTTTTCAAATTAATAAAACTGATTTATTTCGAATCATCATTTGATTTGGATTCCATATCATATTTTTTGAGAATTTTTGGTCATCGAGAAAATGAGCTATCCTAGTTGGAAGATGGCAATTCTGGTTTAGAAATCCAGCGCACTTCTCCTCTCCCTTTTCTGGTCCTAATAGATTTTTTTATGGAGATAATGGTGACTTTTTTAAGATCCTCAAGGATTCCAACACATTTTTTTGGAATTTTTAGAAACTAAGATAGCAAGATAAAGGCCCCAAAATTGGGGCTTTAAAACACCCCGCGGCCCCTCATCGAGCTAGGAAGAAGGATTCATGCCCAATTTGGACACGGATTCAGATCCATGGAAGCGCATTGCAGTGCAACTGGTGTTGGCACATGTGCTTAAAGACTCCGGTGCACGCGGGCACACATGCTGGAGCAGTGCCTGCACGGCATAATGTGCTCATCGCATTTTTATTGATCGTAAATTGTTTAAAATCATAAAAGAATTTTAAACAATCTCAAAAACTTTTAAAAAATTTTAAAATATTATTTTACTAGTTTGAAAGTGTTTAATAGCCTGTTTGATGATATTGAGTCTTAATGATATAGATTTATTCATAGTTAAGCTTTAAAATTGTTTTAAAGGTTTAACTTAATTAATTAATGTTTTAAGTAATTTTTTAAAATAAAATTTTTATAATAAAAGTTAGGAAATTAATTTTTGACTTTGCATAGTATTAAAAATGCATAAATATTCTGAATAGTTTATATGTGCTTGTTTATTTCATATAAATTGTTTAAATGATAATTTCATGTTATTTATTTCATGAAAAATTTGACAAGCATGAAATTTAGAATTTCAAAATAATAAATCATATTTTTATTGTATAAATGTTATATCATATTAATATTACATTTTAGCACTATGTACATGGACTTAGGATTTAATTATCACGTGATGGTTGTTAATTATGTGGATGCGCTTAATTGGGGCCTACATGCCTCATTCTCTCTTTTAAATTTTGATTGTAGATTTTACCTTCCTGCATTAATGTACTCCCCTTCATTAAAACTAAGATTTACGATTAAATTATGTATATTTGTGGGTCTACGTACCCTTAAGCCGCTTGTAATAGTTAAAAGTCGATTTGTGGAGGAGAGATCGAGACCACTTGGAAAAGCATTCTGCTGGAAGTGGAGGCAAACCTACATCAGCATCTGATGCTAACTCCTTTAGTTGCACACTGTTCTGGCTCTAGTGTTTAATGTTTAGGGTTAAGTCCATGATCATCCATTTTATTTTTACATATGTGATATGTGGTTGTGTGCTATGCGATATACCTTAGATATATGATATTCGAATCCCTCCTTGTTTTAATTTGGTTAATAAACATGTGACATTAAGAATGATTCATGTAGTCTTTCATTGTTATGGTCTTGCTGTGCTAATCTTAGATTGGCTGGGTTTGTTGTGTTTCCCACAAGACTCAATTAGTAAGAGATTGATGATCATGGCCAAGACATTTTCTGAATTTTGAGGTGGACCAGTAGCATGACCTTGTTGTATTTTTCAAAAGGTCTATGTTAAGAATATGTTCTCATAACATAACAAATGGGCTTGACCAAATTAGAGTAGATGGCTTGTTATGCTATCATAAGATCATAACTCTACATACTGAATGACTAGGAGTTGCAAGAGTTTCAATTATCAATAGTTGCCTACCTATTAAGTATGGGGTGATTTGTTGTGTTACCACAAGTTCATTACAATAAAGTTAATAGGGCCTTAGTCTCCACTGGAATTTTGTCGTGATATCCCATCTTTGTATAAAGAGGGTTATGCAAATTCGTAGAAAATTAATATGAGTATAAATTAAATTGAAAGATTGTATCTTAATTTTAATTAATATCTGTAATGTTATATTAATAAAATTATATCTCAGTTATAGAACATGATGATAAACCACTTAATAAGGCATACTTAATAACAAGTATTTAATGGCTCGAGATTTCTTAAACTAGTTTAGAATTAAGAAGATTGTTCTCAAGGTTAACCAATTAACTATCATACTTTCAAAGTAGGTGCCTCATAGACTATCTAATGATATAAGAGAAGATAAGATCTTATCTTATAAAATAGTATAAAGAAGATGCATTATTTGTCTTATACTAAATGTTAGCACCTATGAGATAAAAATTGTAGAGACAACATGGATAAATGAATATGCGATCCATCATAACTCATAGTGATGAGCTAATTAAAGGCATCTAAGAACAACAATACATCTTAAATACTTATGGTTGGTAAAACTAATAGAAAGAAGTAAAATCATTCGATAGAAATAGAAGAAGATAGTTAAAAGTCAAAGAAAGATGACAAGATAATAAAAGCCCAAATAAGACATAACATTCTTCCACTATCATGATGATGGTAAGTGAAAGAGGAAGTGAAAAGTGTATTTCACATAATGCAAAGGTAGAGCTTAAGAAGCTTCATATATTTAAGTCACTGATATTTATTTATCTTAAATATACACTTAATAATATTAGACACTGTGTATATCATAGTATCAGATACTAGAGATGTATCTAATGGTATAAGATACCGGATATACTTCCTATATCTACAAGGAGTTGTAAAAGATGATTAGAAATGAAGGTTTAATAAAGAAGTTGTTGACCTACATATGAAATGATGCAAAAGTTGCATTATTACCAGTGGCAACTACAATTTCTTAATAGTCTTCTAGAGATGTCTTAATCATAAAGATTGTTATTATATTCTTCTACAAGAACAATATCTATATTTTCTACTTGAATAAATGATGATTTATTCTGAGTTATGAAAATGATAGATATTCTAAGATATTAAATGGCAAAGTGTTTGCTAGTGGGAGTTTAATAAATTGTTTTAAGCATATTAGATTTGTAAGCTCTCATAATATGTGTTAATACTTCTCTTAAGAGGAAATTGGTTGATTTAGATCAATCTATTCCTTAGCTTAATGTAGACATGGAGAATGGGCTAAGGGGTTGTTAGAACTCACATTTCTAGGTGTATGTTAGCCCATATCTATTAAGGCTGAAGAAGAATATTTCTACTTTAATATTTTCAAAGATGATGTCTTTAGGTATGGATATACGCATTTAATAAAGTATAAATCCGAGACATTTGATAAATTATTTGAGATTATGAATAAATTAGAAATATTGAATAAAAGAGTATTATAACTCTTTGATAAGATCAAAGAAGAAAATACTCAAGTATATAATTTACACAAAATAGAAGGATAATAGAATCTAATTTCAATGGAAACATCTTTACATATTTTAACTTAATTTAATAGTTAAAATGAAAAGCCATATTGTGTAGGACATAATGTGGATATTGACAACCTTTGTGAAGTCTTCTTAGTCTATTTAGGGATAAGTAGTCGATATAACCACTTTATCTTAAATTGATACCTTCTAAGTTTATTATGACTATTCCATATAGGATATGGAAACGGGTTACTACTTGACCTTAAGCAAGTTAAGGTTTTAGAATGTCCATCCCAAATGAAGATGTATCACCCTAACTAGTTAAAACATATGACTATGAAGTATTGTCTTGTGAAATATCTTAAGAAAACTTGTGAAAATTAAATATATCACCCATATAGAAAAGGGTATATGTTTCTCAACTTACTTTATCACTAAAGGAAGAGTTCCTCATAAAAGAAAACAGTGCAAATAAGGTATATATAAAAAATGCTCCAGTCCCACAACCCAATGACACTTTCATTAAGGTACTAGTTAATAATTACACATGGGTAATTTATATGTCTTTACTTGTGTCCATTCAACCTAAGAGATATGGAATATATCTTTGATGAAAGAAATGAGTCACAAGATAGTAAGGATATCGATCCTATGATCTATATAAAAGCAATATGAGGTATTGATTGTAAAGTTGAAAGACACTAAAATCTTATATAAACTCTATCTATTTTAATCAAGTTTAGAACTTGATAGATCCACCTAATGGTATAGTATTCTTAAGGTATAAATAGATCACTAAAGAATATGTTAGAGTGGATTAATAGGTAGAGATCTTCATGACAAGAATAGATGAAAAGGATATTATCTAAGTCATGTAGTTGACTATGATGAGACCATTTTACTTATGACATAGTTTAATCCATTCAGATTTTGATTGTTACCTACTATGACTATAAGATATGTTAATTACATGTTAAGATAGTGTTCCTTTATGTTATTTTGAGAAACAAATGTATATGATACAACCTCAAGAAATCAAGTCCCAATAACATCCAAATAGTGTGTATAAGGTCTATTTATTGATTGAAATAAAACTTCCCGTAGATGGTATAAAAAGTTCGATGAGATTAAATCTTATGACTTCGTTAAGAATGAAAAAGTGCCTAGTGTGTTCGAAAAGATAAGTGAGAGTGCTATTACTTTCTTGACATTTTATGTGGATGATGTACTACTCATTAAGAATGAAGTAGGCATGTTACCATCACTGAGCCTAACTATCAAATTAATTCTCCAAACATAATATAGTTTTTAAAATCTATAGAGATATATCTAAAAGGTTGCTTGGCTCTACCCAGTTAGTGTACATAGTTACCCTAGTCAAGGGATTTGACATGGTAAACTCCAAAATAGATTTTTTACCTATGTAATGTGAAGTTGATCCTTTTAAAGATATGTCTTTATAGACTTTTGAGAGATAAAGAGAGCACATGAGTAGAGCTCTTATACTTTTGTCAAAGGGTTTATCATGTATGCGATGATATGTATATGATGTGATTAATACCCTAAATGTTATGAGCATTCATCAGGCAAATCTATGTGAGAGTCACTAGATAGTTTGGAGAAGCACTGATAATGTATCTCTATACAATAGAGGATAAGACTTGAAGCCTTGAAGTTTTATAAACATAAGCTTCTAGTCAGATAAGTTTGATAACAAGTCAAAATAATAATGGTGCGATGAGCTAGAAGTGTTCTATGCAATAGAACACTACAAATTCTACAATTAATGTAAAGAAGATTACATAATAGTTGCACATTGCTTGAAAACAAATTTAGATGAATATGTTCATCTAAAGTATGGGATTGTTGATATTTTCTTTGAAAGTGAGTTGACATCTCATCAAAAGTTAAAATCTTCTATGGCAATTTTATAGAATCGTAGAGATTGCAGCTAAAGAGATATAATTAAAAATAGAGTATTTTTCACTAATAACGTTGGAGATATACTAACTAAAATAGTTAGTCAAACAGTGTTTACTAATAGAGATTAACTAGATGGGGGATTGACTTTAGTGCAAGTGGAAGATTGATAGAAACGTATGCCCTATAAGACAATCACATACAATATAACTTGACATTTATGTAAATATCTCATTCAATTAATTAAGCAAATCTTCATTACTAGCTCTTATTAGGTGCATACATTGTAATGAAGTCTTTGATCACATACAATGATAATTGAATCATAATGAGATCATAATACTGAGATTGATCATTTAAAGATGCGTGATCCAAATGCTCTTAGTCATATGATTCTTGCGATGGGACATCAAGAATTTGGATAGACTAGTGTGTGATATCTTTTTATATGATGAGGATGACTTATCATATTGGTCATTAATGTGGAGACACTGTAATACATATATAGGTGTTCATTAGTCGAATGGGTTCACTGAACTGATTGAATTAAAAACTCTAAATGATATCTTATCGAATTGTCAATTAGGGTTTTCTATCATCATGGTTGCATAGTTGGATCTTTGACTTGAGTCACTAAAAATGCCTTGTTGGGTTGAATTTGTACTTTGACCATTGATTTATAGATCATCGTTTAGATGGTCCAAGATATAGTGATGGATTGAATACAAAGAAAACTTAATAGAGGCAATTGAGTAGACAACAAGAGATTGTCCACTCTTGGTAAGTGAGAGTGAATGTCCTATGAGATTGTACTCTAAATCCCTGGCTATGGTAGAAAGGATAATTGAAAAATGAGTATCCTAATTGAACCAATTCCGAGTACAAGATCATATAGAGTTGGTATACTAAGGAGTTGAATGGACAAGGGTTTATATCCATATGGTAACTAATGATAGAAAGGCTTAATGAAGATAAGATTATCCCCATAACCATTTATAATCATAGGATGTGGCTTGTACATATTATGATCTGTAGGCCAATTACTATTATCTCGATAATGGATTTAATTTAATTAAATAGAATTGTTTTATTTTAATTAGGTCTCAACCAAATAGGATACTAAGCCAAGTGGGTAACACATATAAGGACTTATCTATAAGTACAATGGCAATGATGTGATTTATGAATATTTTGTGTTTTTATGAAAAAATTCAAATTCTCTATAAATTCTAATGGTTTTAGTCAAACCCTATCAAGTCAAGAAAGAAAACCACGTCCTCTACCTCCTCCATACCTTATTCTCTTTCTATAAGGTGTCCATAGGTGATGGAGCTCCATTTGGGAAGAGTTTTCGAGCTTGGTGCAAAAGGAGAACTTGCTATATATGGATAAAGCACATATGAATACTACTTAAGAACATGTATTTAAATGGTTTGAAGTGCTTAATAAGTTCTTCTTCTTTCTCTCCAATGGATTAGATGAATTCTTATTAGGTATATTCCAACTCGTAAAGATTGGTTTTCGATTTTTATTGTTCGATTCTGATTAAGACAAGATCAACATGAACTTATAGGAATCGTCGCTTCTGCTGCACCAAAATTTATAAGACGATTTCTTATAGAATTTGATTTTGGGATAGGTTAAATTAAAAATTCCCAAATAAAACCAACTTGGAGAAACAAAATAACCTCAACTCCAAACAACTATCAACCAAACAACATAACTATTAACTTGATCCAAACAACCACAACTTGTCCAAAAACAAGCACAATTGAGTCCATCAAACAACGTAATAAGCCCCAACCAAAGAGACTCAAGCAAACCACATAGATATTAAGTTCTGCTTAAAATAAAGTCCAAAGAACTTAAATAAACTCATAACATATTAAAGATAAAGATAATAACACTTCATTAAACTCTCCATTTTGGATCACCAAGTGGAGTAGGATTCTCTTCAAATTCTTACTTGGGCAATGGTTCCTCCAAATCTATTAAGCATATTTAATAAAGGAATAGGGTGAGTTACAAGGACTCAGTAAGACATACAACCCTTCTCTACCCTACAATACCCAAATTCCTAAGTGATAATAGATATACCAAGCCAAAATCAGTTTATAACAATGTAAGTAATGTTGATTCTCAATGCTTAATTAAACAAATGAGATGATCTTCCACTCTATCAATTAATTATATGATAGCATAAGACTCATGCAATTGGCTACCAAACCTAAATAGACACAATAGACAACTAAAATAGCATGATAGCTAAGTATATTTCCATCTAACCATGGCATGGGCATCATTAACATACCACTAAATGCATCTACCATATGGATCTTAACATGAAATGATGAACCGCATCTACCACATCACTAATTTCACATTTCCCAATGCAAAATAATATTGTTTAAGTAAAATAGATGCTCCATCTGGACTTTGTAGCCATGTCACATAACTTGCACTAGATTTACATACATATATAAGTAGTCAATATGGCTAACTAAATCCTATGGTACACTTAGGCATGTGGTGTACTTAAGATGAACCTGGTATCTGGAATCAAATGATGCTCTTTATTGTTCTAATCATCAAGAGATGGGTCGGGTGTCGTGACTAGGTCGGTCGGCCCCCAGGACGACCCAATCTGACTGGGTCGCGACCTCCTATTTTATTAATGTTTTTTCAAAAATGTTAAAAAAATCAAGAAAATGCAAAAGACTTTCAAAAAATACAGAAAATGAGGAAAACATAAATGACATGATTTAAATAAATAATTCATCAACTTTATTCCAATGTGACATGTTCTAAATTTTGTAGGTAGTTTATGTACTCTCCCTATGTCATTTGAGTTGAGTACAAAGTTTGATACATGTATACATAACAATCATATTCGTCAGTCTCTTGGGAAACCATCCTAAAACTTGATCCAAATGAGTCACCATAGCTATCGTAGCCATAGGTCAATTAGATTGAAGTGTCTGATGACTCCACATAATTTATTTCATAATGTTCTTTGCCATATGTAGGGAACCAAGAGCCTTGGGATGAATCATATGCATTGTTGGAGGCATCGTGGTATTGACCTCTAGCTCTATGGGTACGGTGAGCTCCTCCACGTTGCGCCCATGTACCATGATCGGCGTCTTAGGTCGCATGGGTGTATTGCTCCTCGCCAGTAAAGCATAGAGACGTTGTATGAGATATATGAGGATCTGGGATCCCTTGTATTTATGAAGCGATGGCGCCCTCGATTCCAGCTCCATTGTTGCTCCTACTCTTTATCATAGAATCCTGAGAAGTTTGGTACTGCACTTGAATGTTTGACTTCGGCATGTCTTCTTGATCGTCTTCAACTATATCAGCATTTGTAATATCAAGAGGATCAATCATAATTTGTTTACACTTTATTTTACTTTGCGTATCTCGACTACATCCTTCTTCGGTCCTCTCGTCACTTTGCTAGCGAGGGAGAGATCTAGAATTCATCGGCCAAAGGGACATTGTCGACCACTTCAGCCCATTGTCTGGTCTCTCCGGTTGAACTCCGGTTCTCCCAACCCCTCTTAGTCATTGACCCAAGCTTCCAAGAAGTTCTTTCCGTAGAAAATTTGAACCAAATCGTTGTCTTCCTCTTTCAATTGGTGGCTCCTCGACCTGACATTCCACCGCCTGTTATAGACACGCCAATTTAGCCTTATTTTGAGCTTAAACCCTTATTCCATTGACAACATCTCTTTTAGACCATCAAAATCAAGTTGAACCATCCTTTTGGACAATCTGAGAAGTTTACTGAAAATCTGAGGATGAGTTGCTAATTTCTAATCAAATCTATGTTTGTCAAATGAGAGCCCATTCTAACTTCCATGTTGCTCTTGGTTGCCTTTGCACCAAGGTCGCGCCACTTGGTTGTATGCCAGATTATGCTTTTCTTGGCATTTCCTTTAATTGAAATTTTTTCAAAAGATTCTATGGATGTCTACTGAAGAAGTCTTCAACATGAATAATATTTTCCTCTCGAGTTCTCTTTTTAGTGCAACAAATGACATTCAATTTTGATCTCCCATTTGTCTCCGGCAGTGACCTCTTCATAAATCGACACACAATTCTGTTTGCACGCACCCTTGATCAAGCCCAATTGCATGAAAGCCCAGCCCATTGGGCACATCTCTGACCAATTCACGACCTTACCTTCCTTTTTCCTCCTCCATATCACTTTTTAAAGTATATGGAAGCTTCATAGTCGAAATTAACATCATCAAATGATGACAATCCAACTTGTTGACTTGTACATCAAAACTTGCTATTTTTAGACCAGATTTGTTTCCTCTTCAAGTGGAGATATATTTTGAACATGGGGAAAATGATCCACAGCTTTAATCCCTCTAAATCAATTAGGTAAGTTTCTTGAAGCATCATGATAAAAATTAGTATTATTAAATGGAGGAAATCCAACCTAAGGTTGGATGTATCAAAACCTACTATTTTCTTACATGTTTCTCATCCCCTATAAAGGGAGACCCATTCGAACAACCTAAGAGGGAATCCCCATCCTCTAGCACTCTTATCCTCATCCTCCAGCCACTCCTTGGCTCGTACCAACCTCCCCAAATCATTCTCTCTTCTCCCCGGTGCCCGGAGATCATCCCAAAGTAAAGGAGAAGCCGGTCTATGCTCCGACGTGCTACTTTTTATGATCATCGGCTTCTATAGATCTTATGATCATTTTTCAGCCCGGATTCCTTAATAATAAGTGTGACTCATCAAGCTATATTTCATCTCCAACAAACGGGGATTGATTCTGACCTTGCCTTCAGCTCATGTGACGGCTTCTACATCGGTGCCGCACGGGCTGCATCCGAAGTCTCCTCTTTTTGGTCATCATCTTCTTAGTCAATTTCACTAAACTTACTTGCAGATTAAGCCTATACATCCTTCATAGAAATTGTTCCTAGGTGAGTCTTCTTTTATTTTCAACAAGAATAATTCAATTCCAATATCCGTGGTGCCCGTGGTACATCCTACATCGACATTGCACCAATGGTTTCCTAACCTCACTTCCAACAATAGAATATTCAAATAAATTCATATCACCTTTGAAAGGATTCAAGAAAATTTGTCTTAATCTCAAACCATCCTCGGTGAGTTCTCTTTATTTTGAAACAAACAACACTTCTGACTCGACATTGGTGTTAGTGCGCTACGGTCTCTGCATCAGAGCCGTGTAATTTACATTGAATCTGTCCAACTCGGTTGCCACTTTGCCTGGGTTGTGTTGCCTTTAATCATTCATATTCTCTTTTCTAACTCCTCATTCATATCATTTATTTTATAATTTATACATCACTTTTATTTAGTTTTTTCATCATTTCATACATCAAAAAAAAACAAAAAAAAGGTTAGGGCTAACCTCGAATCCGATAAGTTTGTTTCCATTTGCCATTTTTATGTTATTGTTTTTTATAGTTGCTACACTTCACTCAGTTTTAATCCTTCTTTCACTTATTTTCTTGTCCTATTTGTTTACTAGTTGCACAAAGTTTATCACGCTAGCATCGGTTGGAGACTCTTCTTCATCGGCCGGCCGAAGAAGAAGAAGGTTGAACCCACACACACTCTCTCATTACGTGCTAAGGTACGAATCGGTCAAATCTTTATCTTATTTCATTTAAATCTGGAACCCTCGGCTCCTAATGACCACCTACTTTCATTCTTTATGCATTAAACTCTTTCATTCCATCCTCACTTTCCTCCCACATGACCCGAATCGTCTCTCTCCGGTGCTCGAGCGACACCATGCGAGATTAAAGTTCGAGGATCAATGTGAGTGCTGGGACCCGAGATTGCGAGAGTTTCCCATGTTTTTCATCCATCTTTCCTCATCCCCTTTCTTGAGGTGCCGATCCGGAACCCGTTTTCGGAGTCGACACTGTGATATCCAGCTCTCTTTGTTCTATCCGGTTACATGTTTTATTCTCTCCAAGTTCTTCAACTTTAACTTCATGTTGCCGTGACAAATGCACGAGGTCTTTGAGTCTCTTTTATGTCAATCTATTCATTTCTTCGTGTGAATCAAATTTGAATGTGTAAGGAATCGTCCATACAAAAAAAATTGGTGCGTAGAAAGAGATGATTCCTATAGGTTTCTTTTATAATTCGCCTACCTGTCTTAACCGAACGAGAAAAATAAAAAATCAGTCAATACGAATTCCCATTGGAATATGCAGTTGGGATTCATCTAATCCCATAGAAAGGAAGGAGATGAGCTTCTCAAGCACTTCAAACCATTCAAGTGTGCGGCCTCCAACCTGTATCCACACGAACTTCATCCACAGAGAGTTCTCCCTTCGCGCTGGCCTCGAGAACACTTTTCGAACGGAGCTCCATCACCTACGGATGCCTGTCTGTGAGAGAGAATAAGGTAAGGAGTGAGGTGGAAGATGTGGTTTTTACCCTTGGCTTGATAGGGCTTGGCTTAAACTATTAGTATTTATAGAGAATTTTGAAATTTATCATAAAATCCTAAAATCTGCATAAATTCTCATACATGCCATGCCCCCGTACTTATCGATAAGTCCTTATTTGTGTGACCCACTAGTCTCAATAGCCTACTTGGTTTGAGGTCTTAATAAAGTAGAACAATTCTATTTAATTTAACTAAATCCGTTATCCGAATAACAGATTAATCGGCCTACCGATCATAAAGTGGTACAAGTCACATCCCATAATCCCAAATGGCTATAGGGATAATCTTATCTCCATTAAGCCTTTCTATCATTAATTACAAGACATGGGTATAAACCTCAACCATTCAATGTCGCAATCGAAAGGAGTACGGCATCGACCGTCAACTCTTTAGTATACCGACTCTATCGATCTGACGTACTCGAAATAAGATCACTTGAAAAAAATCAATTTTCAATTATCCATTTCTACTCACAAGCTAGGGATTTAGAGTACTATCACATAGGATATTTACTCTCACTCATCGAGAATGGTTGATCTCTTGTTATCCGTTCAATTACCTCCATTAAGTTTTCCTTGTATCCGATCCATTGCTATATTGGGACCATCTATACGGTGATCTACAAATCAATAGTCAAAGTATAAATTCCACCTTAACAAGGCATCTTTGACGACTCGGAGTCAAAGGTCCAACTATGCAACCTAAGATGATAGAAAATAATTATCGATTGAGGATTCTAATAAGATACGATTTTGGATTTCTAATTCGGTCGGTTCAAATAACTCATTCAACTAATGAGCACATGTATGTGTATCTCGGTGCTTTGCACACCACTTAATGACCAATGAGATTTGGTCATCTTCTATCGCTTATGAGAAGACATTACATATAACAAGTATATCCATATCCTTTGATATCTTGTCTCAAAGATCATATGACTAGGAACATTTCAGATCACATATACCTTTAGATAATCAATCTCATTATCATGATCTCATCATGATTTAATCATCATTACATAAGTGATCAAGCACTTCATTACAATGTACACATCTAAGCCAAGAGCTAGTAATGAAGATTTGTCTAATTATTTGAATGAGATATTTCTAGAAATGTTGAATCATATCATATATAATTGGCTTGTAGGATATACCATTTCTATCGAAAGTGAACCAATTTCTCTCCAGTAGCTCTTGAAGCCGAAGTGATTTGGCTTAGGACCTTGATGGCTACCTTTGCCAAGTCCTCGTACCCTCAGTACTTTACCGTTCATGGTCTATCAACACCAATTCAACTTTATAAATTGAATGTGTTATATTATTATATCGTATATTTTAATTAACTAAGATTAACCTGATGAAAAATAATCCTACATACCCGGGACTTAGTAGCATTATCATATAGCTCGTTCCACTCCTCGCTCTTTCTGCTTGTTCAAAGTGAAAAACGTGCATTCGGTAATTGTACATCTTGTTGTAGGCGATAATAACCCGGCCAAGTCGTCATTAATTAGCATCCATCCGATGATGCTCTTCACATCATCTAATAGCTCGCTCGTTGCCTTGAAATGTCGACCGTATGCAATACCTTGGGGTTGAAAAGTAACTCTACGAACCAAATAATATTAGTAAGCAACTTATATATATGTTGAAATGTAAAAAAAAAAAGGTTAGTAAATGACTAACGAAATATACCCCATACATGTATGGGTTGATGTAATATACATTCCTGTTCAATGACAATCTACGATGTCTCGTCACTTGGCAAAGATGGACAAGTTGTTTTCGAGATTTCTTCCTTCGCTTCCTCTCTAATCGCATCATATAAATTACCCCATGTTCCAGCTTTCCCTTCCTATCTCCGCTCAACTATCCTGAAGTACCTTTAACTATGTTAGTTAGACGATGTTTTAACGTCTTCTTCATAACCTTCCAAAAATCCCCACTCTTTTATTGTCTCCCTCTGACTTTTTCTCCCAGATTTCTCTTATCCGATGGGTTACATCCCCAGCCATCCAACTATCCCAACCCGGTGAAATTACCATCCTGAAAGTTAGAGGCTCCTCATTTCCGACTGCGGCAAGAAACTTTCTAGCAAAATGTAGTGGGAGGTGAACCCGAGTTGCACCGGGCCGTAGAACTGTGTAACTTCTTGGCCCATGGTATGTTTTCCTACATAAGTGCAATGACAAAGTTATGGTTGTAAATAAAAGAAGAAATAAACTAGGATAACTTAACTTACTCCTTTCTATTTCCGAGGATCCTTGCATATATCCTCCAACATTAAGTCTAAGGAGTGGGTGGAACAAGGTGTCTAATACAACTTTGGTGTTTTGACCATAAGCATCTATCTCGGCCGATTTGTAAGTGCGACCACATCACGGTATGAGACTACTTGGGCTATTCGATTATCATCTATTTCTTCTTCTATTACTACGATCTATCAATTGGTAAAAAATATACTCGCATTTTTTACTTGTCTTGATGCGTCGATCGCCTTCCAAAAGACCGTGCCAGCTTTACTATATACTAGAAAATTGATCATCGTCTTCCTAATTATACTTGTTAAGTATAAGATATTAACTAAGTTATACTAAAAAGAATATTTAATAGAGATGACTATAAATAAATTTACTTTTTACCGGTCAACTGTCATATTTGGTCATTAATGTGCAACCTACTTTCCTCCCAAATTCGTTTAAATGAAGCCACATACTTCTTTATATCTTCGCACTCTCCATAGGAAGATATACATTGTATATCTTCTTTAGGTTTGGCCTAGTCATTCCTCTCTCGACATCCGCAATCATGTCGATCATGTTCTCGTATTATGGTCCTTTCATAATATTTGCCAAAGTATCTTGTGGTGAAAGAACCACCTTGACATTGCTCGGCCCCGATCTTTTCCCTTCTGACGTAATTTAAGGTTCTTCATTGCACGTTGCAAGGATTGGTGGATTTCCGACGTTGTCGTAATCTAGCTGATAACGGGATCCACTTTTGGGACCTACCGGCGGGTCATCATCTTGGGGTGAGATCATGAATCTCATATACTTTATTGGTTGGTTATTGGATCCCTCTTCCACTTCTTCGACCGCTCCCACTCCTCCCGAGGCCCTTAACCTATCATTCTACGGTGCATCTATATAACTCTTTTTGTCGGCGATGGATCTTCAACTTGCTTTCTCATTCTCGTAATAGGTCATACCTATTTAAGAAATATTTAAGTACTTAATGATCAAAAAATAAGCTAATGAAATACTTTTATGAAAGTAACACAAACACATACCGTCGTTGTAATTCTCGTCTCGTGAGAATATTCGATCATCTCTTGTCCGGTCCCTAAATGTACGATTTTTAGATATCTTTGGCCGGTTGTGACAATTCTTCCCAAACTTAGTTTTATTATGTCGTTTCGCTAGTTCTCTTCGCTGGGTTTCGCTCTATCGCTTGTAGCCGCCTATGAAATTGAGCTCTTACCTTTCAAGGAGTCCGATTGTTCGATGAAGAATATTTTCCACTTTATTCCTTACAAGATGAAATTTTAAATGGTAAATAACACCCGAATATAACTTTGTCACATAATATTTACATTGCATTTTTCTCTCTCGCCATTGGAGTATCAAGTTTGCAATGTAACCAAAACTGAATCACTCACAAGGGTCACACCTGATAGTTTAGGGGTTGTTTGGCTTGGAGAAGACATTTTTAAGTAACAAAATGAGTATTTAATTAATGCTAATTCAAGTAACTAATAAAGTAACTAATAAAGTAATTAAGTAAGTAATGCAAACTATTGAGTAAATTACTTAAATTATCTAATTAACTTTGACTAATTAACTATTAACGTGTTAAAACTAACATAATAATGAAATAACTAACTTGGATTACTAATTAAGTAATCAAGCAACTTAATTAAGCAAGTGATGAACTAGTTAATAAAACTAGTTGAATATCTAATTAAATAAGTACTAACTAACTATTAACTAATGTGCTAAGTAACTTAAACAAATAAAATAAAAATCAAATATTTGATGAACAAAATGGAATAATTAAAGAAGAAAGAGAGCAAAATTCTCAAGGATGCAAAAACTTGAGATCAAAGAGTGTTTAGGTGAAAGCCAAGAGCGAGGAGGAAGAAAGCCCCTTGGGGCAGTCTTAGGATACAAGGGTGGAGCTTAAAACTCCCCTTGAATGCTCGCAACTGGTCACATGCAACAACATACAATCGTTGTAGGCGGGGTTCGTGCGACCTGATCATGACTCCGCAATTCCCGGTCGAGACCCGACCAACGAGGTTGGGCCGATCGAGGTATGCAGATTGGGCTCGGTCGCGATTGGGAATACCCAGAAAATTCCTGAGCTCGGTCGGCCTGCAGGTACTCAACCCGATTTTCTACTTTGTTCTAATCATCGCCACTACCAATGGACACTAACCATAGTCTCGTGAAAAGTACAATTTAATCGCTGTAATGTAACCTCAATTGCTTGGCATCAATCCATATTTCATAAAATGAAAACATATCTCCAATTCCTAGATACACCCCTAATTTGTCAAGTCCAAGATGCCAATGCATAACGTATATGCGACGTCAAACAAATTTAACCACATGAGAGACATACTCAATTAAAATACTATACATCATATACATGTTGTTCGACACCACATATGACTATATTCTAACAACTTGATATACAATGATGATGCAATTACCCCACATAATCCAATTATCTGCATTGAACTAACATGTAAACATACAATATATTAACACATATCGAGTCCACTTTACATATATTAAGCCATTCTAATTTATAACATAATTCTTACTTTTAACAAACCTAGATTATTTACCCAAGATTCTTAAGCAAACATAGCCACTCTGATGTAACTATGCTTAAGCAAACCATGTTTCAAGTTGTTAACAACCTACTACAACTAACGGGGTGTTTGGTTGCACGATAATTGAAGGATTTCGCAATTTCTGCAATTTTTAAAAATTGTAAGAAAACTGTGTTAAAAGAGGTGTTTGGGTAACCATGATAATTTTATGTATTAAAAATGATTTTCTTTCTTAAACAAAAAAAGAAAGTCTCACCTCTTTCTTTTTCTTGTACGGTCCCCCACTTTGCTTTGGTCATGTGCGGTAGCTACTCTTTTTCGGTAATCACATCCCTCCAAACACGAAATAATTTTATGTCGTGCTTAGGTGGTATTCACTTTTTATTTTAATACAATTTTTTATCATGAAAGTGTGCTACAAAAAATTATCATGCAACTGTAAACACTCCCATACAGGGATTTTATTACATAAAAGACAACTACCGCATTTATTAAAAGAAAGTGCTGTGACTACGTTAAAAAAGAGTATATGAGGATTTCTTTTTTGCTTTAAGAAGAAAATCACTTTCAAAACATAAAATTGTCATGGTTTCCAAACACCTTCCTTTTAAACAAGCTTTTCTTACATATTTTTAAAAATTAAAACAAAAACTCTTGGTAATTATCACATGCAACCAAACACCCCATAAGGTGTTCGTTTCTTTGGCATGGAAAACATGCCGCATGGAGCAAGTTGTCCTGAAATGTCCTTAAACCCCTACTATGATTACCGGTAAAAAAGATTCATGTGAAAAACAAAAATCCGGATAGGGATCTTGATTTTATATCCGCTGCAACATCAGCGGATGCCATTTTCACTAGAGACCAAGGATAAAGACTTCTTATAAAAATATATATATAAAGACTTATTTTATTATAAAACTATTTAAAAAATAAAATATTTTTAATTAAAAAATGTATATCAATAAAATTGCGAGAATTTTATTTTATCAAATAAAAAAGTAATTGTATACTTGTATATAAGAACATACGTATTTTAACTTATCGGGGACATAAAAAAATTTTTAAAAATTGAAATTTATATAACTTGAATAATAAATTACATTTTGTTTTGTAGAACTATATACTTCACGTAACCCTGTCACTTTGTATGTTTTAGATTTTTACATTTCTGTGGTGAATAAAAAAACAAATTATTTTTAGAAAATAAAAAATTACATATTTTAATTTTTATCATTTATTAAAAACTTATTTAAAAATAAATTAAAAGTATTTTTAAAAAATATTTTATAAATTGATAACATAATAAATTATGTTTTTAAAGGAAAACAAATTACTTACCTTCTGGCGATGAAGAAATATTTTTTCATCAAACAAATCAGAGTGAAAACTAAACATAGATACTTAAAACAGTGGTTTTATTCTTTAGTTGATACATATTCAAAATCACACTAGAACATGCCTAGCTTATTTAATTAAGTTAAATAATTCTTGATAAATTTAACTAAGCAAGTTTGTATGCAAAAACTGCAATAGTCTTGTGAAATATGATTAAAAATAAATATACATACGTGTTCCATTATATATTTATCGAGTTCTAAACTGTGATTTTAAATAAGTTTATTGCACCTTTAAGTATACATTTAATTATCGTGCTTTAAATTATTCTAATCATGAAACATAACTTCTTGACCGTTGTGACCCCCACAAACGTGAAAATCAAATAAATATTTATTTTACTTCCTAAGTCATATACCAAACATATGTAATTTTAAGTTTTTTAGTTAAATCTGACTTAAAACTTTTTAAACATGATTGTTTTGATTTTAAATTCCCAATTTGTCCAGTTGGATGTTTTGAGTTGAACTGGCTCTTTAGTTTCTTAGGTTATTGACGGTCAATTGGAGCTGTCAATGGATTTGCATTACCCGATACATGAACCATATCCAGGCGACCTGAAGTTAATAGGATTTTGATTCACCTGCTAACCTGAAATTACAATATTTTTCGGGTTAAAGAAAAACCCGATATGTAGATAGGCAGATCTCGGCCTTACCTCTGGATCGTGAAACTGCACCCAGGTAAACAACAAGCATCCACATAACTAGATAAAGGCGAAGCACGAAGGAACCGACGACACCTGCGATGCCACGGCTCGTGAAGCTCGACGACGGCCACGCCCGCGACTCCTCATCGCATCCTCGCGCGCTCTCGATTGGGGCACCATTCACGCACTATGCCCTCTCCATCACCTTCCGCCGGATCGGCAACGACGACGGACCCGGTGCCCATCGAGATCAACGTTCTAATGCGAGGGTTCTGTGAGGAGGTTGGCTGGCACGGGCGAGCGTTCTCCTCTGCGGGGAGATGTTGGAAAGGAGTGGCCGATGCGGTTAATTTCACCCTGCTCGACCGTTGTACCAACACGTGCTAGGAATAAGCCGTACGACTCCGACGAGCCGAGTCGTATCCCGGAATATTGACTTTGTGAATGGAGATAGAAGAAGGAACAAAGAACGCACCAAGAAGACACCTTGATTTAACGTGGTTCGGCTAAGTATACGATATGCCTTCCTACATCAGCGAGAGCGACGACGATCGTAAACTTCACTAAACCAAGGAGATTATTAAGAGACGCACTCCCCAAGAGGAACAAATCCTCTACCCCAAAGCTCTCAAATATAAGGATAATCTCTCCTCAACATACCCCCCACGTCTGGATCTCTTGAAGCTCACGGCGGTGACAAGAACAGAGAGAACATTGCTCTATTTATAGGAGTACATGAAAGGCTTTGCATGTACGTATGTCACCCGCGTCTCCTCACCCATGCACAACTCTCCGTTGCCAAGCATATCCGAGAGGTAGTTGATCCACGCGGCCTTCACGAGTGGATAGAGTCCAGCGCACACATTTGCATGCCGCGGACGTTGCGTGGTCTTCCACGTTGCCGATGCATGCGAGCTTCCCGCGCGGATGATGTTCCACGCGTGCACGTCTTCGCCAAATGGGTGAAGATGAGACGTCCGTAACAAATTCTCCTCTCGGCTCGTCTTCACAAGCCGTCACGTTCAATGTCAAGTTTCACCCCGGTAAGTCGTCGTATCCGCCAATGTCCCATCGGGCACACCCCTCTGTCCCGTACAAGTCAATCAAGTCTAGAGAAATTTTGAACTTCTCCACCTTGACTTTTTCCCT